>JAZFAV010000012.1:4585000-5785000 GCA_037954035.1 Rosalia funebris | reverse complement strand
TAGTACACGTTTTAACGGACCATATTTCTTTCGTAGTGCTAGTGGTCAAAGCTGGTAATTCATGAAATTCCCATTGTCTATATGGAAGTAGAAGTGGCTTATCGCTATTTATTTGAGAGAGCAAATTTAATTTCAGAACATCATTCAGAAACACATGCTTGACTTTTAGCTCAATGCTGGTTATTGTTAGTTCGCCAATAGTATCGTCATTCGACACTTTAAAACAATTATTATCATTTCGAGCTCTAATTAGACGTAAAACTTGTTTACCGAAAATTACTCTCTTATAATCATGAAAAAATCCCAGCAAATGCTACAACGGTATTCTCAAAGAGAATGTTGTTTTTGTAGCATCATATGTTACCAGCTTCCTTCATATGTTATCCTTCAGGGTAATTCCAACCAGCAATACTAAGAGAAGTATCATCTTTTTCATAACATAACTAGCTTTTTAATAGGCTCACAGTTCCCGGATCTCGTACTTTATCTAATTCCTTTCCATTTAGTTCATAACTAATTGAATCAAATAAATATTCTCCTGCATTATTAGTGAATTCAACGGTGCCAGTACCCTCAACGTTCTTCTTTAAAGTTCCCTCAATCGATAGGGTGGCTTCGCTCATCAATAATAATGCATCCTGTTGATAAATAGCAATTTCTATTTCATCGTTGTTTCCAAATGATTTTACAAAAGGGTGATACGTTCGAATTTCATTCCTGACGATGGACTCATCGTAACTGGGGTCTTGAAATAACTGCAGCTGTTCTAACATTATAGCCCAGAGATTTTAAATAAAGAATATTAGCAAGAGTTAACGCTGAGGTCTTCTTATTACTCCTCTTCAAACACCCTCCACTGACTGAATGCCACAGATTAGAATAACTATCGCTTATATAGTTCTTTTGTTCAAATAGTAACCCCATAGTCCCTTTCTTAATTCTAATCGTACTGTAATTTCTTCTCCTCGAAAATTAACTGGCTCAGAATTTTGATCAAGTATTTTCAATGTGATATTATGTATATCTGTTTTATTGTTTATTGGTAGAAAAATTAGGTTATAGGGTTCAATGTCTATTGCGTATCCGGGATCGACTTTCAATCCAAATTCAAAAATGGTGTGTGATGGTTTATTATTGTAAAATGCTCCTGTCGTAATGTTACAGTCCACGTGGATTGTTACCACCTTAACTATCTTAACAGGTAAATCTGGCTGATATGGAATATCAGGTTTTAGAACTTGAGAACTATAAGCTAATAAGGAGGCTAAACTGTCTTTGCGAGTAAAGTCGATTTCGAACTTACTTTTAATTTCACACTTAAGCGTATCATTATTAGGCTTTAGAGAGAAATAGTCTTCAGTCTGTGCTACACCACTGGGTATTACTCGCGTCTGCAGATATGATTCAATATCACTTATTTCATATGAGCCTGTCGGTATGTGTATAACTTTCTCTTCTTTACTACCAAGTTGTAGGTAATAAAACTTATTATTTATACCCTCTTCAATGTTTGGTATACTATTGTACGTATGAAGTCCTATTAATGCTAACGAATAGTCGTACTGAGGATCAAGAATTATTGGATTATAAAAGTCCACCGAGAGAGTAGAACTTCAACTTCTTAACGTGAATATTTGAGACATAATGAATGAAAATCACACATGTTTATTATTTTTATAGAGAAATTCTAAACAGAAATGTCCACAATTGATCGTATTGTATGTCTGATAAGCATCAGAATTATTTTTAATTTTACATTTCGAGCCAAGGTACTTGACTAGTTCGATAGGTGGTTTTAAAGATTCAAAACTATCGAAATATAAAACAGAATTGTTCATTTTTGTAAGCTACCCAATGTGTTCCAGAGCCTTTTACGATGTCTAAATTAATAATGGCACTTTCGTATTTTGTAGGTGGTGTAGTAGGTAAGGCGTCACGCATAAAGACACCTCTGAAATATGGAATTTTTAATTTTTTAACATATTTTACTAAATCAATGTCGGAAAGAGCTCTATTGGGTAGCTTCAATGGGAGTTTTTTGTTTTTTCAAATATAAGCCATATCCTTTTTGATACGGTTTCATGTAGAGTCCGGATCCTCTTTTCCCTAACGCTACTGCCTCTAAAACTCTATTGTGTCTCTCGTCTTCTTCCAATTTTTTCTTAGAGTTTTTAGCATCTATTACGGTCTTCGCCACTGCAGCAGCTCCTCCCGACAGAGCTCCTAATGCACTTAAGCCAGCAAATATCGGTATCAAAGGTAAAATACCACCAGTCTTCGGTAATGGTAGAGTACGAGGGGTATTTATTTTTCTCTTACCGCCTGCATTCTTGACTGCAATTCGAGCTACCTTTAACGTCATTGCAGCATCTTTTTTTAAATTGTTACTTGCATGTCTTTTCAGTACTTTAGATATATTTGTCAGGACAGCCTTTTGGAATGCGACTTTTCTACGTCCCCCTACACCCATGCCTAGTTTACGTTTAACCTTCATTGCGTTGGTGACAGTCCAAGCGGTGTCTTTCTCACCTAATTTAGCGTCCTTTACTTTAACACGCTCCCAAGCACGTTGTTCGAGCTGGTAATCTGCCTTGTGTCTATCTTCTAAATTATTGTTTTTACTATATGCAATATCGTGCTCTCTGTAAGCTTTATCGGGAGGGTTTATACCTGCATCCCCTCGAGCGAGTCCTTTATGTAACTTCGTACCAGGCCCGCAAAATTGGTATCCTGGAACATGCAATTCAAAGGACAACTTATTAATTAGATTATTGACTACTGCACGTCCTACTACGCGATGCCATATGTATTCTGAATAAGGATGTTTGACATTAATCATATATATATATATATATATATATATATATATATATATATATATATATATATATATATATATATATATATATATATATATATATATAAGTATTACAGTCAGTAAAATAGTTCAGACGTTACAATGCGTGTTCAAAGACAACAGGTGTCCCTGCCCGTTGAAAATTTAGATCTGTTGACAGACCATTGTGTGGGAGGAGAAGAAAAACATGGAAAGTTATTTCCTAGTACTCTAAGAGCTATTATATGTGGACCCAGTGGAGCAAGCAGAACCAATTTGCTTCTAAGCTTATTATTCAATTCTAATGGACTGTGGTTTGAAAACATATACGTTTACTCTAAATCACTTTTTCAACCGAAATACAAACTATTGGAGCGGGTATTGCAGAACGTAAATGGAGTTGGATATTTTCCGTATGCAAGTAGTGAGAGTATTATCGATCCATCTGAGGCTAAATCTAATTCAATATTCATTTTTGACGATGTGGCATGTGACAAACAAGACAAAATAAGAGCATATTTCAGTATAGGTAGACATACACTTGTAGACTGTTTTTATCAAACATACACAAGGATACCTAAACATCTCATTCGTGATAATTGTAACTTCATCATTTTATTTAAACAAGATAAAATCAATTTACAACATGTGGATGATGATCATGTGGCCCCAGATATGACATTCGAGCAATTTGAAGACATGTGTAGAGAATGTTGGAATGATAAGTATGGAGTAATGGTCACCGTAAAAGATTTTGATTTACATGGTGGTCGGTATCGAAAAGGTTTTGATCAGTATATAAGCGTGTAACGTAAACTGTGTCTGTTATTATTAGTTAGACAATCGAACTGAAGAAATAACCTCTGCTTAAAAACAGCTCACACAGTCTATACAGTCATACAGCCCCTACAGATTGTACAGCTCTATTTAAACAGATCATACAGATCATACAGATCCATTTAAACAGGCCATACAGCTTATACAGCCCCATTTAAACAAGTCGTACAGATTATACAGATAATAGGCTCAGTTTAAAACAGATTGCTGCTAAGGTTGTAACAATGAAGTCTAATAAAATAACTTTTGAAAAGTATAGAGTATCTAAGGTTAAACCATTGGATCTATCAAAGAAAAAATTGCTTAAAGATAAAATTAATAAGGCATCAAAGGCTATCAGAAAAAAGTATGTAGCATTAAAACTAGGAAAATCTGACGAAGACGAAACTCTTAATAGACTCTTGAAGTCCATTATCGATCCATTAAAAGAACTCAAATCTGTAAGTATATTACAGAAAACAAACACGAGGCGTGTAGGTTTATCGCAACAAAAAAGTTAAAGCGTGACTCTAGTTCAGCAGAGTATACATCAAATGCAGATATTAAGGATGACATATTGTCTCTGGATCCTCGGTATGAAGTAGGAGATGCTAACTTTCAAGATAGTAAAACGGAGAAAACTGAAATATTTTGAATAGTATCCATCTTTAGCTAGACACTATATAGAGGGGTTTTTTACTAAACGCAAAGACTATGATGAAACCTATGGCATTAGATTGGATTTACAAATGAATAAACTGTATATTGGTAATATGAAATTGAAAATTGGTCGTGCCTCTGAAATACTTATTAATGAAAAAGTATATGATGGCAAAGTGGGGTTATACAATCTACTTTTTATGAAGGATCCCACAGATTATGATAGAAATGATTTAACTGAATATAAGGAAATTTTGCAAATTACCAATGTACATAAAAGAAATTACGAACCGACTAGACAAATTAATGGAACTAGATCTTCCAAGTATATTAAAATAATAAGACCATTATTGGATAGTAAAAAGAAGGAAAAAACACAGTCAACTAGTGGATTCGGTCTGAATATGGTTTACAATCAAAAGCCAATCGAATATGTTTATTGGGATGACATCAATGAGCTTATTGATAGACTGAAACTTTTGAATGCGTCAAAGATTGCAGGAAATACCGATTCACATGATAATGAAATATAAGCTATCATTAGTGAACTACGTGAGGCTGGAGTTATCTATTAAATATTTGATATACATACAATTTGAGTCATTATCAGGATGAGTCTCGATAAGTTTGGAAGGTCTTCGCGGCGTAGTAGTGAAATTAATGATTTATATCTCAGCCAACCACAACGTGGATTTGTATTTACCGAAGATGGAAACATCAACATTGAAAATTTAAAGCTATGTAATATTCTATCACCTACTGACGAGGGTGATGCCGTTAATAAGAAATATGTAGATGATCATATAAATTCTATTCTATCAAACAATATTGATGTGCTATTTGAACGTTTAAATAAGTTTAAATATAGTATAAAACATGTGACATCAGATTTATATCAACAGAAAACATATCTAACAGATATAGGAAGGACCATTGAAAAATTAAATCAAAAAGGTTTAGATAGTGTTGGTGGAAAAGACATTGAATCAAATGCAATCAATGAAACAATTTACAGACAACCCGATGAAGAAATCTAGAGAAAAAATTCAATTGGTTAATGAGCTTCATAAGCCTGCACGCAAAAATTTCAATCGTAGACGTATTATAATAAAAGGAATAGACGATTTGTGGCAAGCAGATTTAGCCGAAATGTGTAATTATGCTAAAGACAATCACAGTTTTAGATACATTCTCATAGTGATTGACTGTTTTTCAAAATTTGTGTGGGCTAAACCCATAAAAAATAAGAGTGCACTAGAAGTTACACAAGCAATGAGTGGTATTTTTAAGGATAGCAAGAGGAAATGTAAAAATTTAAATACGGACCAGGGTACTGAATTTTATAATGCTCACTTTAAAAACTTAATGAAAAACTATAAGATAAACCATTACAGTACATTTACAGTAAAGAAGGCAGCTATAGTTGAAAGAGTTATTAGAACGTTAAAGGAGAAATTGTATAAATATTTTAGTTTAAATGGCTCATACAGATGGATAGATATACTCCCTGATATTGTCAAAGAGTACAATAACAGTCATCACAGAACAATAGGAATGAAACCGTTAGATGTAACTAAACAGAATGAGAAACAAATACTTAATTCAGTTTATAACAATATTAAGTTGGTAGTATCGCGACACTACAAATTTGGGGATATTGTACGAATCAGTAAGAATAAGCATGTCTTTAAAAAAGGATATACACCTAATTGGACAACTGAACTATTTAAAATTATTAAAGTACAACTCACCAACCCCACCACCTATTTGCTCGAGGATATGCATGGTATTCGAATAAGCGGTGGTTTCTACGAAGAAGAACTACAGAAAACGAAAACTCCCGATGTGTATCTCGTTGAAAAGGTATTACGTAGACGAGGTAAACAAGTTTACGTAAAATGGTTAGGTTTCGACGCATCTCACTAGCTGGATTGATTCAGATAATGTACTTTAATCAAATATGCATTGATTCTTATGGAAAACACGAACATTTTTACGATTGCAGAGGGGCCTTTTTTTAATAATGTTTAAAATTAATTTAAATATGTATAAAAAGGGGTTGAAACCATAATCATTCATTAGTCTACCGCAATTATGACATCAGTAACATCTAGTCTAGCCGATTCTGACTACTGGCATGAAGTGGATAGAATTAGTGCACAATATGAAGAAGCTGCGCAAAACGAGGGTCGATATCTTTTAGAATATAATACTGACATAAAAAAATCTGTATATAAAATAACAACAGGATTTAGTGCTGCAAGAGGTTATGTTCCTGCCGTAAGAATTTTACTGAATGTGAATCCAGACTTCACCACATTAGACAACATCTCATTTAACAGAGAAGATTGGGATGATTTTATTACTTACCTTGAATAATTTGTTGTGGATTACTTCGATGTGATGACAGAAGAACAGTCCGAAGAAATAGAAATGAAGTTTTCCCATTATGCTTTAATATCATCGCAAATTATTGGAATCAAATTGTTGAAAATGAGTAACGGCTTCTGCACATTTCATTTATCTGACAAAGTTGTTCATGAGCTCATCTACACCAATAAAATTGTATCATCTCATATGGACTTACTAAATAGTTTAAGTTTTGAACAGTTCTATAATAACTTTTTAACTGTAGCTAATAATATCTTAAGTGAATCTAATTATGAATTGTCACCATATACTGTTATGTTAAATTTATGTGACTTATATCCATGTAATATTCAATCATACTGTATACGTGAATGTTTATTTTATAATAAAGATACTATTCTTAATGATTTAGATAGAAAAATGTATGTACTGAAAACAAGTGCTTAAATAAAAAGAAATTTATATGATGTGAGTTTTCTTCTTTTAGGTTAGGGGAAATAAAAAAATCATGATAATTTAAATACATATAATAAAATAATAAAGAAAAAATACATATAATAAAAATGTGATTACATAATAATAAATTAAAAAAATACATAAAATTGGTTACATAATAATAATAAAATACATAAAAATATTAAAATATAACAACAGACTTGAGAGATTTTTAAATTTGATGTAAAGCAAAAAAAGAATATCAGCAATGAAATTACGAGATGTCCATTATGGAGTAGTGCCCCCAGGGGTAGTATCATGAACTTCAGGAAGGGTGTACCTCTTATCGTCGAAGGGATTAAGAGCAATTTTTGTTTGTTCGACGCTGTATACTTCATGTATACAGCGTTGAGTTTTATTTAGTAAACATTCTTCGTAAGGCTTTTTGTTTGCAAATTTCTCCAGACAGTTGAGGTAATCCTCAAAAGTAATTTTA
Source organism: Rosalia funebris (assembly GCA_037954035.1). NCBI lineage: Eukaryota > Metazoa > Arthropoda > Insecta > Coleoptera > Cerambycidae > Rosalia > Rosalia funebris. The sequence continues at coordinate 5,777,387 of JAZFAV010000012.1, read as the reverse complement.
TTTGCCACAACATTAGACATTACACCTCTTGCTTTCTTAACTACTTTGTTTGATTCGACTTTATATGTGTACTGCTTAGAACGTAGCCCTATGAAATGAGTCATTATTTTCCCATTATTTTCATCCTTCATTAAACCAGGGATTTTTTTATTTATTAGAGGAATATTCCAACGATTATCTTGGGGATAATCACTAGTATCAAATTTATTAATGTCTTTTTTGATAATATCTTCATATACATCATTACACTGAATTTCGTATAAGAGACTGTCTGTATCTGTGTACAAAAGTTTACATTTTTCCACGGGGAATTTTGTTAACATGTATTTATAGTGAAAATCATATACGCAAACTTTAGAAATATCTAAAATAGACATTCCAATATACAAGGGCTTATTGAATATAATGTGAGATTTTTTCATTTCAATGGCCATAAGATTATCACCGAAAATGGATCTGCTTTGGAAATTAGGACTAGCAATCAAATTTTTAGCTCCGTACCTCCCTTCCCATTTGTTTACTAGCTTAACGATTCGATGTTTTCGAACATTCTCCATTGTTTTACCAAACGTAGTGATGTACTCAGTGATGTGCTTAAGTCAATGTAGGACTTCAACCATGGAGACTGTTTGAACTGTAGAACTCTGTGGATATGAGTTTTATTCCATGCTGTAGGGCTTGTTTAAGATTTCTATAGTGAATAACGTACCTTTGCTTACTGTAACAGGTAGTCATTAATTTAGGAAATTTTGAATTTGGTGGAATTCTGTGTTCCGGACAGAATGGTAAATCTTTATGTAAATTATGTACATCTTCTGGGTATTCGAGATCGACCTCTAAAATATATCCAATTTCAGAGTCATCAGGCACACTGGTGACGTCTATGTTGCAATCTGTGTTGCAAATTGTTTATATCGAAATAAACAATATATGTGGATGGTTTGCTGGCATCATAAGTATCTAAATACTTGTTGTTAGCCTGTGAAAATCGACTGCAACATTGACTCACCCCACCTCGAATACCACGCTCAATAAACATTAAAATATCTACATCTTGAATAGTTTCTAGCCTACACCCTGTATATTTCAGCATGCAATCAAACGTATAACCTGGTATCGAAAAATAGTGACTTGGGTCGAGGTTGTATGTCTTGTAGCAAGTACTACGAAAAGTTTCAAAAACGCAAGTTAATAGCATGATATGTGTTTTCATATAGAGATCGCTGTAATCGCCTAGAGTACTCATACCGAATTTATCCCAAACAATTTGCGCATGTTCATAATCAGTCTCCTCTATGTTCTTGTCGTTTAGTTTATTGTAAAAGAATTTTATGTCAGGTAATTGCGTTTCATCTAGTTTTTCTATGTTATCCAAATAGTCATAAAAGAATACACCTTTTCGTGTTAATAACTGAAACTTTTCATCGTCTAAGTCCGAAAATTCACGTTTAAGATTTTCAAAGTTTTCGTCGTTCAATGTGGAAGCTAGTTCTTCTAGGGAACAGCCCATGAATCTGAAGGAGTCTATAAATCTAAATTTCAATTTGGTTTCATTATCGTGAACTGTGAAACTAATATATTTTTCCTTATTCTCAGGCAATAAAGTAATATGATTTCGTTCAGCTAAGAACTTTATTATAAAGTGAGCATCATAACCTCCGAGGTTATGAAACACCACTGGAATAACAAAAGAATTTTTATAATTTAAATTACATTTATTGTGAGCAAAACCTCTGAAGTTTCCGGTGAGGTGACAGTGATCTCTAACAATTTTATCTGTTTCGGTAAATTCTCCTTCGCAAATATGACAAGTTTTACTGGCATCCCGTAAACTAACTTCAGTATTCATGGGCTCCACATGTTTTAATTTCGAACAGACAAATTGTGCAACATTGCATAACTCTTCTGCAAACCAAGACATCGATTCTATACCTCGAGCACTTTTATAATACGACCAATCGTTGTTATAACCGCATTTGAAATAATATCCAGCACTGTAGGCTATGTGTTTATGATACCTGCTCGTTTTGAAATGACTATCATCAGCATTAAATGGTTCAAGCAAGGATTCGAAATCTGCATATATAATAAACGGAATCATTTCCTTGTAAGCAAAGTTTTTAAATTTAATGTACCGTTCTCGAGAAAATTCAATTTTACAATCGTTAAGTTTTTCGCAATCTACAACATGATCATTTAGCTTATCCTGAGATGTAAAATAATTCAGACATTTATCGCAAAAATATTTTTTATGATAATCTTTTGAGAGCTGGCTACTTAAAAGTCTAGATAAATCTTTAATATAACAATAATGGTATTTAACTTCTAGCTCTTCATTATCTGACATCGGTGGCGGTGGTTCAAATTCATTTATTTTTGGGAAATATTTATCCTGAACTAATAATAAATTTACATGTTTATCTAATTTTCGCTTGGTTATGCGGTGGGGTACAACAGAAAAATTTGATTTTGAATCCATTTCCAAACCAAATACATTAACAAAGATTGCATTATTTTTCTCAAATTTGAAAATTTGCGGTAACGTCATAGGAAATTCAATATCTTTTAAGTTTAGTACTGTTTCGTAATGAGGATATGATGATGTTCTATCAGAGTTTTTTCAACGGGATGGAGAGCACTGACAATGGCCCATGCGAAGCAAGCGTCATCGTTGTTCTTAACATTAATGCAAGCATGCTTCTTTGCAATTTTTTCCGGTAGTTTAATGTAGGATGAACCGTTCCCAACTTCATATTTATTTATATTAATTTCTAAGCTAATTATTTCATTTAAAGCCCACCCACTGCCAGATTCAGAAAATTCAGATAAAGCATGAAAAATATCATCTTTTACATTAGATTCAAACCATTGACGTAAATCCCTCCCAGCTTCAATTACCTTATTTTTTGTATTAAAATTTTCATGCGTCACCATGAGCACAGTTTTTATTTCGTGGGATTCATATTTTGTATATGTTATAATTGACAGTTTTAAGTCATAAATTAATTTTTAGTGATTTCTCCACAGATTAGATAGAAATAAAATGTTTTGTCTATCAGACCGAAATTTTGCTATTTGTTTACATTTAAGTCACGTTCCTTAAACCAGCCGGCGACGTTTTTGTTTTGTTGAGTTAGCAGTTTTTATTTCGCGGAATTTATATTTTGTATATGTTATAATTGACAGTTTTAAATCATAAATTAATTTTTATTGATTTATCCACAGATTAGAAATAAAACGATCTGGCATTTTTGCAGTTTGTTTACATTTAAATCACGTTCCATGTAGAAATAATTCGAACGCCGACGTTTTTGTTTATAATAAATCATTTTGATAACCCAAATATATACACAACACAATCTAATCTGAAGACGTTGATATTTTTGTTGGATTGCTTACTCTCATGAATTATTTTTTATAATCACATAGACGTTGTTTGCGTTTCTCATATTACCAAAAATTTTCATACGTGACTTCTTTATTTCATTTAAGCTTTCGATATTTTTATTGAAGTTATAAATTAATTTTTAATGGTTCATTTAATCACTTTAGCATATTTCAATAGACGTTGTTGAATTTTCTCATATTACTGCGACTAATTATTTATACTTACGCTTTGATGATTATGAAATGTTTAAGTTAAACAAAATCTGCAATTCGATATAAATACTGAAGTCTAACGGAATCCTTTTTATTTAAATATCAAATCTAGTTGTAGAAAGATGTCGTCATCTCAGTGTTTGAATATTTTGCAAGAGAACTTTGAAGTTATTTTTTTCATTATTTAACTTATTTTACATTCTACTTACTTTTTTTTAGTGAATTTAATGCTTGGGCTCGTATGGTTCAATTAACAAACCGATATACGCCACCGGTAAATCCTGAAGTTTACTTCAGAGAAAAGTAAGTAATTTTTTACATAGTTAATTCATTTTTCAATTATAATTATTTTTACAGCAATTTGGATTATCTACCCCCTCCTTACTGGGACCTGCCACCATACATTGATGATGACCTGCCCCCACCTTACAGAGATCTACCACCTCCTCTGATTCCAATACGGGATCTACCACCTGGATTTTTATTTCCTCCAAGTTATTTTCCTACGTCTCCACCTTACTTGGAGGAAAAGTAAGTTATTTTTTTATTTTGTATTCTTTTTTTCAATTATATTTCTTTCAGTGATCGTGATATCGACTTCATTGTCGTGGACGACGACGACACCGACGACGAGACGGTGGTTGTCATCTCCGATGATGAAGACGAAGTCGTCGAGATTAGCGACGTGGAGGAGGATGAGGTTCGACCAACTGTAATATGTTGGGCAGGTCGTCAATAATGTTTTTTTTTTCAAAATTATTTTTTTATTAAATTGTTTTTTCCCAAAAATTCTTTTTTAATAAATTACATTTGTATTGAAATTAGAGATTTGATTAATTTTTTTACATTAATATTTTAAGTTTTTTATAATACTACAATATTGTATCTTAATAATTTTCTTTAAAGTTATTCTATTATGTTTAATATTGAATCTAAATGTAATGCTAAATATATGTACTATTTTTTTACCATAAATATATTTTCTTTGTCTATAACTTTTTTATTTATTAACCTGTTAAAAATACTCTATCTTGTGATTATGTTCAATTAATTTTTTAATGAATTTTAGTCTTTATTCGATTGAAATCGGATAAAGTTTAAGATAAGGTCCTTTTGACTGCGTCAGATGTCCACTGACCGGAGTCCCCACCCCTTTGCCGCCATGTTTTTTTCTTAATGCAGACATGTTTTTCACAGCCACGCCCCCTTTTTTCTTAATGCAACCATGTTTTTCCCCACCCTCTTTTTTTTCTTAATGCAGCAGCCACCCCCTCATTTTGAATACAACCATGCTTAATGCAGCCATGTTTTTTCCCCCACCCTCTTTCTTCTTAATGCAGCCATGTTTTTTTCCACACCCTCTTTTTTCTTAATGCAGCAGCCACGCCCCCCTTTTTTAATACAACCATGCTTAATGCAGCCATGTTTTTTTCTTAATGCAGACATGTTTTTCCCCCACCCTCTTTTTTCTTAATGTAACCATGTTTTTTTCCACACCCTCTTTTTTCTTAATGCATTTTTTTCTTACCCCGCCACCTTCTTTTTTCTTAATGCAGCCACGCCCCTTTTTTCTTAATACAGCCATGTTTGTTTCTTCTTAACGCAACCACGCCCCTTTTTTCTTAATACAGCCATTTTCCACCGCCATGTTTTTTTCTTACTCCCACCCCCTCGCCGAAGAAGACCCTCTGGTCATTGACCAACAAGCACTTTTTCAGAACTACAACAGCGACACCTGAAATATCCGGGCGGCGGCTTGACGAACTAACCCATCTTTAGTCACTCCCGATGGACACATGCCATCCGCATCAAAAGTGAGCCAGAACTGGTTTTGCTATACTACTTATACATATATAAACTTCTACATGGCTTTTTTAAATCCAGCGACATTAATCGATAACACTGACATAGTTTTCCAGAAAACACCAAAATACTATACACTACACTCCACGCGCGTTTCGCGTCACTACATCATTTGGAGGTGATTAAAACTGACCGAAAAACTGAAAACTCAGTTTTAATCATCCCCAGATGATGCCAACTTTGTTGGCGAAACGCGCGTCGAGTGACTGTGTATAGTGCTTTGGTGTTTTGTGAAAAACTAAGTTATTGATATCTTCACACCAGAGGTTCCAACTACTCCAGGACATTAATCGGGAGTGAAACAATTACGGAACTAAAAGAAGTTGTGTTTATGTTAAATAATACATAAAGCTTTGGAAACATACGACATTCAAATTAAGTACTTTTGTTGGTGAAATGTTGTAATTAGTTTTTTAATATTTTAATATTAAAAAACTATATTTTAACGAATATTTTAACGAAAAAAGTTAAAAGTAGTTTTAAGTAAATTTTCAGTCAAATATTTTTTATATAAAAATTATTAAATTCTGTAAAAACATTTGTATTCATTGTGAAAATAGGTAATAAATTAAGTTAATTATCTTTTTGAACTTACAGTTTGAAACAAATGTAAAATGCTTTTCTTAAGAATTATTTTCGGAAAAAATGCAAATAAGGCGATTTTTTATTATTTGTGTAAACGTCAAATATTACAGGTGAAAAGTGTCACGTGGCTGACTCTATTGACATCAGTGGTTACTATAAGCGAAACGCATCGACATACCTAATTGTATTTCGCTCGTAAACTAAATATTATAATTTTTCTTATAGGATGCGAATTTTGTGAAAAACACTATATATATGTTATATATAGTATATGTAAATACTGTATATATATATATATATATATATATATATATATATATATATATATATATATATATATATATATATATATATTATATGCATATTATTATATATTAATAATATTTCTAAGTACATAAATATGAGAAATTAGGGGCTATTTTTTCTCTTGATAGTTTTACTTAATTTTGATAGTGCTAATTGGATTGGAGAAACATTAGCCTTATGTAGTTAGTATTTCATTACTTTGTGGTAAAGTATTTACAACACTAAAGTACTATATAACATAACCGAGTTTATTTGTTTGTATTTTTATAGACCACCTATGTATACCGAAAGAGTAAACGAATTTTTCATATGGCAAAAATCACAGTAGGTACTAGAAGCGTTAGCCAAACTATCATAGGTTTATGATCACGTGAATATAAATATCTGGTTTGTATTGAATACAAATATCTATGCTTCTAATTATTGTATATACATATATTAGAGTTTAATAATAAATTAGAGTGTATTCGTATTCTGTACAATGATGGTTCATCATCATGAGGTCATCAGTCCTAAGACTGGTTGGACGCTAACCTCCAGCTTCTCCTATCTTGTGCTAACCTACGCATTTCACTAATTGTGCTACAACTCACATCCCTTACTATTTGCGAACGGTAGTCTAATCTAGGCCTACCTCTGCCTTTCTTCACTACTATTTCTGCCTCAAAAATATCGCGGACTATTCCCCCATGTCTCAGCAAGTGGCCTACCATTCTATCTCTTCTCTTCTTTATGTTTTTCCACATACTTCTTTCTCGCCGACTTTCTCTAATACTTTTTCGTTTCTAACTCTATCAATTCACGGTATTTTCATAATTCTTCGGTAACACCACATCTCAAAAGCTTCTAATTTCTTCCTACTTGCTTCCCCTACCGTCCAGGTTTCGCAACCGTATAGTACCGTGCTCCATACATACGTTTTCAAAAATCTCTTCCTTGTTTCTAAGTTTATTACCCCCGAGCATGAAAGTGCTTTCTTTTTGTTAAAAGCTACTCGACCCCGCGCTATTCTTTGATTTATATCTTTATCGCTTCGTTCATCCCAATTTACTTTACTTCCTAAATATGTGGAGTCTTTAACTTCCTCCAATCTTTCATTATTAATTTGTACTTTCGTTTTTGCTCTGCTCTCGCTCCCTCTGCACACTAACACTTTAGTTTTGTTTTTATTCACCCTCATTCCGTATTCCTCTCTCAACACTGCCTCCATTTCGTTCAACGCTGATTCTAATTCCTCTTTACTAGATGCTAATACTGCTATATCATCCGCGAATCTCAGCATTTTTAGTTTCTGTCCCTGTACTTTAATCCCGAAATCCACTCTATCTTTTACCACATTAATCGCCTCTTCGATGTACAGATTAAAAATTAGTGGCGATAGCGTACATCCCTGTCTTTCTCCTTTCCTAATACCTACTTCCCTTCTTTCCCCTTCTACTTCTATAACAGCAGTTTGCTCTTTGTATAGATTGTGTAGTACTCTCCTATCTCTATACTTCATTCCCGCGCTCTTTAGTATCTCGAACATTTTTTCCCATCTTAGGTTATCAAAAGCTTTTTCTAAATCTACAAATCCTATATAAGCGATGACGTTTGGCAACAGATAAATGATAAATCTCAATTTATGTATATACCGTGCATTATATAAATTTTCAGTGTCACTTTACAACTGTCGTCAAGTTATGTTGAATGGATGTTAGCTATATTTCGGTCTATATATCTTTTGCTCGTTATATAACAGTATGTGACAGGAGTTTTCAGTGCTGTATATCGTAAAATAGTTGTTGCAAAATAACTGTAGAATTCTTAAAAAATTAGTTGCAACCAATATCGGAACGAAAATAGTTCTATTCTATTAACTTAAATTAAGTAAATTAAAAAAAAAATTCTCTAAACTGTCATTATGTAATCTTCTACAAAAATAACTATAAAGTCTTCAAAAAACTAGTTGCAACCAATGTCGGAACGGAAATATGTAGTTCTATTCTATTAAAAATGAAATTAAACAATTTTTCTAAACTGTTATATAACCTATCACAAAAATATACGTATAGCAAAATGGGAGCATCTAAAAAACTGAATTTTTTACTCATCATAATACAAGCATTCAATCAAAATATTTTCATATTTATATTTAATTTCATTTACGGGCTGTGGCTCTGTAGATAAATCGTACTAACATGCTCAGATATGATGATCCAAATTAGAAAGAAAGAAAATCCAAATATTAAGTATTTTTATAAACAAAACACAGAATAATATATAATATTATTATTATTATATAGCCGACGTATATGTAATTTAATTAAATATTATTCAAATATTAATACATATTTTGGTGACATTTATTGAATTGACATATGAACAATACTGAATCAGGCGTGTTACAATGTTACGTGTTACTGTATCAGACAGTGCAAATATTTATTTTAGGACCGTTTATTTTTAACTTGCTGGTACCTTCATTTCAGTTTGTTAATATACAAACACAAAGAAAATTTAAATATATTTTCTGGGCTTGATATTTATTATTCTCTTTGACATCATATTATTTTCATTATATTTTATGAATACAAAATAAAAGTAACGAAAAGTATGCTTCAGGCTCTTAAGCCTTAATGGCATTGTTGTCCTGTTCAAGAGTTTTTAATTTAGCCTACTTTTAATGATGATGTGTGTTGCGTATATAAGTAATTTGATAGTATAAATTTTATATTGTTGTTACATTATGTCGTTATACGGTACAATGAGCTTAATTACTTCTGATATCAACTGTGTATAATTTGTGATACCAACATGTGGTATGGTAATGAAAAATGGTGGCATTGTATAAGTTATGTATTAAAGTAATTATTTATGTGGATAATCATCCACATAAATAATTACTTTAATACATAACTTATACAAAAAAAAAAAAAAAAAAATTGGATCGCCCGCATCTAAAGGTGGGTATCGACAGTGCACGGCGGCTCGTTTCGAATGCCTCAGGGTACATGCTCGGAAGGTCGATATCGGGGTTGCTCGCTATGAACCGCTCGCGTCGCACTGTGTGACTCGAATCACGGGCTTGTCAATAAAACGGTTGTGCTCAACGGAGTCTCAGTGCGAGGACTGCGAGGTGTTTGATGCGTTGATTTTGTTTGATGCTCGCATTGAGCATTCGAGGTTATAATTTTTTGGAACAGCGTATGTCTGTCTGAGGCGGATGTCGCGAGGCATTCGAAGCGAGCCGCCGCGCCGCGCACTGTCGATACCCACCTTAACTGTAGTATAACTGTAGTATAATATAATCAGGTTGCGTCAATTATTCTGAGCAAACGATGATGAAATAGAATTTTTTTATATTGTAATAAAAACTTTTTGAGATTATTTTTTTTAATTAAACATCAATTTTTACGAGGGCCACTCAACCACAGACCAGGTTCATAGAATTACTAACATCATCTCGAAAAATCGCTAAAAAACAAAGAATGAAGGAAGATGGTCTGCTCAGCCATCTTCCTAGATGTTGCGCAGGTTTTTGATAAAGTATGACATGATGGCTTAAAATATAAACTGCATATACTACTCTCACATCAATACTCAGAACTACTGGAATCATACATCCCTGAAAGATTCTTCAGAGTCAAACACGATGAAGAATACTTCGAATTGAAAGAAATTAAAGCAGGAGTCCCACAGGGAAGCGTTTTAGGACCCATCTTGTATTTGGCTTACACAAGTGATATACCACAGCTGGAATAAGATACCATAGCTAACTTTGCCATTCTAGCGGTAGGTAAAAACCATGAAGAAGCTGCAAATAAACTACAAACATCAGTTAACCAAATCAATAACTGAACCAAAAGAAGGCGCATTAAACTGAACGAAACCAAATCAGTCCACATAAATTTCACAAATAAAAGCGAGCAACAAATTCCAATCAGCATAATAATGCCCAAATCCCTTATGCCAATTCGGCGAAATATTATTATATTAAATAGTATTGGGCGTTACATTAGATGCAAGACATCGCTGGAAGGTCCATATTAAAAAGTAAGTGAATGAGATTCAAGAAAATGTACTGGTTACTTGGTAGGCACTCCAGCCTATCAACATACAACAAAATACTTCTGTATAAACAAGTCCTCAAACCAGTATGGACTTATGGCATACAACTATGGGATTGTGCCAGCAAGAGTAACATTTTAATAATCCAGAGGTTTCAGAATAGAGTGCTGAGGAACACCGTCAATGCGCCTGGGTATGCCAGAAACAGTGACCTCCATCATGACCTTCAGATGAATACTGCGGGCCAAACCATTCACAAATTTGCAAGGAATCATGAACAGCGACCCCACTAACATGGAAACATCGAGGTTATCCAGATCCTCGATAACTGCAATATTACAAGAAGACTCAAGAGAGTTTGGCGTTAGCATGGATAAAAGTGCATTTTGCCTCGACCGGGAATCGAACCCGGCTCTCCCAGTTTCCGGCTAGTTGCTCTGACCGCTGAGCTATCGAGGCACACTCATTATCCTTGCTAATGCGCCAATTTTAATGCGTCACTACAGTACTCCCTCCCTAGAGACATGATTTGTCTCGATACAATTTAACGGAATGTGACCGCGTTCGCCATTCTTACGAACCGTTGTTCGGTAACCCCCGGACTGTAAGGCGATGGATAGGACGGGAATCGAATCCGCGAATTTGAGATGTAAGGGAGGTTGCATATACTGGAGCGACGAATCACGCCAGGGTCACCACTTTGGCGATAGCAAGGATAAAAGTGCATTTTGCCTCGACCGGGAATCGAACCCGGCTCTCCCAGTTTCCGGCTAGTTGCTCTAACTGCTGAGCTATCGAGGCACACTCATTATCCTTGCTAATGCGCCAATTTTAATGCATCACTACAAGAGTAAAGCCTTTTGAGTTGGCCGAGTGATTAGTAAAAAGCGGAGTATTGTGCGGTTGCGATACACGTAAATATTAGTGTAGTTAAGTTACTAAAAATTAAGGAACATTAGTGCATAAGTTTTTAGATTTAAGTTTTCAAAGTAGCAATTAAGTTAATAACCAAAATTACTCATTGACTGACTCAACGATCAGATTGTCATATAAGTAAATGCCCCGTAAGAGGTGTTTAAAAAAATTATGATACATTATAAAAACTATTTGGAATTTACGTAGTTAAATTTACAAAACTTATTTCTAAAAGAAAATTTACATTTTGGTAAGAAAAAAGACAAAAAAATCAGGAAACATACTAACAAACTGCATGTAGTAATGCATTTATAGACTTTAACGATTGTTATTAAAATATAAGAAGTGATATTGATTATGATGTGCAGCCCAACGTGATTGGAAATACTTTTTTAAAATGTTTTGGATGTATGTCAGAGATAATAAATAACTACGTATCCTATTAAAGATATGTATTAAAATAGTAACTATTTAGATTTAGATAATTGTCAATATACACATAGTTAATGGTTGTGTAATATTTCTTCAAAGTTCTATTTAGATTTAGATATGGAAATGCTATATTCAGATATTACTATAAATAATAGTTTTATCCATGGATAATAGTTTTATCCATGTTTTTTTAAAGAAAAAAATCTCAGCTCTGCAAATAATTAAACTTGATTTGATCCCCGGATCTAACGAAATTTTGGCGATTTTTGGGAAACATTATGTCGAAGAATCCACATTCCCATCGAAAAATGCAATTAAAAAGTATTTTTCTAGCTTCATCCTTTACTAATCGATTATAAATGACTTTTTTGGTAAAAGACTTTGCCAAAAATTATCTTGAATGACACTATTTAGCTTTATACATAGATAATATTATAACTTACATCTTTATATCCTATCACATTTAGAAGAAACTCAAAAACTATCAAGAGCACTCACAAAATAAGTCTTTGGAATTACCCCGAGCTGCTAAGGCTGCTAGGATGATTCGATAAACGTCAATCTGAGTTTGCTGACGACCACGGTATAATCTGAAGGGATTCACTTCATTGGATAACGCTCATGACTGGATGTATTCTACCATTAATAAAGATCTCACAATGACGACGAATTTAATATACTATGCAATATATTTCTGCTTGGATCATTTGCCAATTACAAACATTTATTTTGATTTTATGAAGCTTTGTAGTACATTTAAGCACAATCCACACTATAGTGATGCTCTCGATACGCCCTCGGTTCGATAAAATATCCTCCTATTCACATCGCTTTAGGTCCTGGTTGCATTTCAATTCTTTCTCACCGTTGCACTTTAAATTTACAATTTTTTAAAATTGTGTTACTCATATGAATAACATTAGATTTATAAAGACAACTGAAATTATAATGTCATTTGTCGTTATTAAAAAATTCGAGTGCTGCTTAAATTTTCAAGGAAAATTTTTATCAGTGTATATATAATAATGCACAATACATATAGAACAATTAATTAATAATATATAATATACCTTTTTCAAACAGCAATGATTTTTCGTTTGTCATAATTAACATATACTTGGTGGTTGTTAGTACAAAACTGAATGCGGAGTGGAGTGGCATCGAAGTCATGACAGTCTGATCTCGTTTCGATAAAATATTCTTTGAAATGTATCGGTATCAGAGCGTACCATAGTGTGGATCGAGCCTTAATAATACATTATTATTTTTGCGCCTGGTTTGCCAAATTTAGTAAGTTAAATGTAGGATATCCTCCATGAAAACCTACTTCGGGAATCCCACAAGGATCACTGCTTGGGCTTAATATCTTTATAAATGGTATAAACCTTTACCTTCTTATATATTAAACGCCGATAATATTAAACTGCTTTAATTATACTATTAAACTGTTTCGAAATAGAAGTTGGAACATTTCAACATTTCATTCAATACAAGTATGAATCAAGTATCAATAAAACTATTGGGTTTCGTTTTTAAGTGCAACCATTAATATTCCCAAACCACGTCACGTTCTGTAAGGAAAAGCATTAAGAACGCTTCATACCATTTTATTTATTTAATATTGTAGTCATTGTTCACTGGCGTCTCTTGCGTCATGATTTGTTTAATCTTCCATTATTTACAATGACATTGCATTGCTTATTTATGTCATTTGTTATTTAAATATTTTCAAACCTAAAAATGTATTTTATTCTTGTGGTATGTTGAGGAAGGCAAATTTTTGGGTAAACCTGTTTTTTACTGGCATAAGTGTGGAAAGAAAATCCGATATGTAGATAAAATATGGACATGTATTTTACAGTTAGGTATAGAACAATTTTTGAATTCTTTTAAAAAAATATTGAAAATGAAGCTGTGCCTTCGAAAATTGAATTTATAACGGAAAATAAGCTGATAGGCCAACAGTTTTAATAAACAATATTGTTAGTGATCTTCAACTAAGGATATATGGTAGCCATAAAGAAGTATGTCTATTTTAGACATAAAATTTAAAATTACTTATTGGCAATTTAATATTTTCTTTTTATATTAACAAAAAAAGATGTTAAATTGTAAATACTTATATATTATCAATACTTATATGTATATTTTAAATATAGTTAATAACTTTAATGTTTGTAGAGCACTCGGTTGGAATATGCTGTTAGGTATTGCAAAATTAACTATGCTTACCCACACAAGATAATCGTTCATAACATATATGTAAGTCGGAAATCGAGAAGGGAATAACTAAACCGCCAAACGGTTATCTAGTAGTTCCCGAATAGCAAGGATATTACATAATCGATATAGGAAACAACTATTCCTGGGGCTAAAGCTCCACCAGGCATTGAATTATTATACCTAAAAGGGATCCTCGATCCCTTTCTCGTGTTTCTGCACGATCAGAAAGTTTCAAAAAATAAAACCCGACCGTTTCAAAAAATAAAGATAGTGTCGATGTAGATGTATACCCCACGGATTTCATTCGGCATTCGTCCTGGATCGGCGTAGCGTGTACGGCACTGATGAGAACTAATAAGTTCGAAACAGCTGTTTGTCATTCGGTTCCCATCCGGGACAGATGTCGAATCTTACACGTGGTGGGTATTATTTTTTGAAAAAGATATTCCTTGTAAAATAATTACATTTCCTTAATTATGAAAATATTAGTAAGATATTGTCTGTGGTTCAATGAAAGTTTAAATGATAACGAATGACTTACTGAATTTACAAATGTTACTTTATGTAATATTTCTCATTAAATATAAAGTGCAGCTGTATCAGGCTTTGTATTTTAATATGTATTTAATAATAAATGTGGCAGATAATTCATAACTAGAATGTAAGCTCATTTGTATACATTTATCAGGCAGGTTCTCGTAGGAAACATCACAGAATCGTATGTGCAGATACTATGGTTGCAAACTAAATACATTTGTTTTGTCCAGAATTTATCACAGTTTTAACAAATCATTAATGTATTTAACAGTATAATTTGTAGCTTCATTATATTTTACGTAGTTTCTTAAATGTGTGTTCCATAGTTTCTTTTGTTATCATTATACTATGTACAGTCTGACTTAAAAAATGTGATTGAAACTTGGAAACTAAAGACCTGATTAGTTCTTTAAAAATAATATGACCCATTTACTGTTTCTAATTATTCTGAGCATTTCATTACCCTTTAGCTTATATCAAACTGACCCTAGGGAAATTTCAAATTAATTACAACCAATAACGTAATTAATGGTTTGCTTAAATTTTATGGTTACATGGTTTATGAATATCAATGAAGGCACTGCATCTCTCTATGTATCTCTCTTATTCATATGCTTACCGTATCTGATTACTATAATGATTTATAATTACGATAAAACTAATACCCATTGCATATGATTTCGGATTACATCTCTACTCGTACTATGAAGTATAATTCTACTCTTCTCGTTATCAATACTAATATTCATGAAACTCACTAACAGAATTTATACAAATCTGTCTGTAGAGTTATTTTTCTGGTTTGCAGCATATAAACATAAATGAATTTAGAAATATTTCATAAACATTCAATTATATGTAATTATAAATATACGATTATTTTATATTTCAAGATTATCTTTCACTTCGTTGTGAAACTAACTATAAGAAAGGTTTTCACATGTGAATATCAAAAAACAGCTTTGAGGACTAAATTACGTCATATTGAGAATTAAACAAAACCATTTTGTTTCTCGTATCGTAAAAAATTAGTGAAATCATTTTTATGGAATATTCTCACGGTATTCAAACGAACAATAATGCACCTCCCGCCTGTTAATAAAATATATTGTACTAGCTTTGAATCGATTCCATATTCGACTTTTTAGTTTTAATGATTCCAATAAACTGCATATTAACAGGTTTCTGAATGTTGCGCTTGAAAAGCAGTAGTTTGAAGTTAAATATTTAATGACGTAAACTTTATATCACGGCTTTATATAAATGCAACTATGTAGGTATTAAGGAAACATTGAATTTAACATTACTACTTAAATTATTTAATTAAGAATTGAAAATTATAACCTTAATTAGAATCATTGATATTAGTTAACACATATTTCAAATTGAAACCTAGATTTCACAATTGTAATGGGTAATACAATCTATAATCCCGTGAATAGTGATGAGTAATAATGAAAAGGACTTTTTACGGTATGTATTGGTATAAAAAATAAGGTTAAGAGAAATGAGGAGAGGAGGAGAAATTTGATAGAAAGGAAACTTAATAGGTGTAAGGAAATTGATGGCTAGCTGTCTATAGTTTTGTGAACTAGCCGATATTAGGAAGGTTTTCAAAAGAAATAATATTAGATCTTCGAATATCTATAGTATGTACTTCTTAGAGAATAATCTGTGTGATATTTTACATGTAATAATAAAAACTTTCTACCATACTTGTTATTTTCCAAATTGTTTGAAAATATGAATGGAAATACTCTATTTCTTTCAGGCGTATTTGAGAGAATTATATAAATAATAATAATAATAATACAGTTTATTAACAACTTTAGATATAGGATGTATGTAAATGTGATAAGTCATATAAAAACTAAAAATACAACACGTTAGATTAAATAAAAATGTAAAATAAATATTCGGCAATATTTAAATTTAGAAAAGTATTCTAATCAGCTAATGAAATATATCCACATACAGAGAAGGAAATAAGAATCCAGATAAAAAAGAATAGTTAATAAATGAAGTAAACAGTTTTCAAACCTTAAAACGGACTTTTTCGCACGTAGAATAGAACATCTCAAAATTGAGTGGCCGAGAAAAAATAAACCAACACATAAATGCAAAATATGTGTTTTATGCGACAGTTTTACTTTTTTCAAATAGTTCACCCTCGTGCTTTCTCATGACCCATGAACAGGGTGGGGTGTGTCCTATCCATCTCAAAATCAATAGATGTCGTCTGGTAGACGTCCCTTATCAGAATCGGTCGAAAGCCGATCGATCCAACACGATTTAGTTTAGTGATCGTGCTAACAAACAAATTTCTCAAATAGTCCACCATTGTGCTCTCTCATGACCCATGAACATGGTAAAGTGTGTTCTATCCACCTCAAAATCAATAGACGGTCCCCGTTCCGAATCAGTCAAAACCCGATCGATCCGACATGATTTAGCTGAGTTATCGTGTTAACAAAAAAAAAATTTCTCAAATAGTCCACCATCGTGCTTTCTCATGACCCATGGACAGGGTAGGGTGTGTCCCATCCACCTCAATATCAATAGTTGTCATCTGGGAGACGCCCCCATCAGAATTAGTCAAAACCCGATCGATCCGATACGATTTAGTTGAGTTATCGTGGTAAAAAAAATTCTCAAATAGACCCAAGCGAGGGGATGGTGTGTGCTATCAGCCTCAAAATCAATAGGTGTCGTCTGGGAGACATCCCCGATCAGAATCAATCAAAACCCGATCGACCCGACATGATTTAGTTGAGTTATCGTGCTAACAAAAATAAACTCCGACGACAACGACGACACACACACAGCAAAAAATTTTTAAAAACCATTTTCTTTTTGGTTTTTAGGCCGAAGAACGAAAAATAAACCCAAAACAAATTTTGTTTTTTCACTTTTTCTTTACACGATTACATTACTTTTTCGCTTATAGTGGAGTGCGAAAAAGTAAAAATTAAAAAAACATGGCCAGGTATCCACTAAATAGTAAGTTTAAATTTCCTTGTTCTTAAATTCCTGAACATTATAAAAGGATTCATTACATAATACGTCTTTCACAATATTTTTATATTACTTAATGTGTTGAATTTCCCCGATTTGAGTTGCAAGACTATCGTATAAATCTGAACAATTCTAATATGGTGTTTGTAGTTACTTGTATGGTGTATGGGTATGATACTAGATCTCTAGTCTAGTTTAGTCGCATATGCGTGAAAATAATTTCTTTAAGGAAATAAACTTAAATTCTGCTTGACGTACATTAAACAATTTAATATAAATATACAGGGCGTGGTTAAGAGATTTCAGAATAAGTGTGTTAGGTTAAAGGAGTCCTTTACTGAGTTTTAGAAAGCGTTGAAAATGAGAATTTTGACCAACTACCTTAAAATTAATATCAATTGTACAATAATTATGATAATTGTACTATCAGTAACACTATGTTACGACTCATTGAATCAAATGGTACGTAATTCATTTGATGGAATATTTATGCCAAATCCGAATGCAGGATTTTAAGTAATTTTAAACAAATTTTTAAGCTATAATTATAATGTGACCTATGGAGTGTTGAGGGCAAAATGTTAGAGTTGCATTTACTGTGGTTCGTTTGGCAAATACGTTAATATTGTAATTATAATATAACTAATTAAGTATTTAACGTCTGAAACTTAAAAGAATTTATCATAAACAAATTTGCTTTATATTTGAATACAATTTTCACAATTTTATTTTATACATTTCCAGAGTTATTATTATCATAAAAATAATTTACACTTATAATATGATTTGCCTAGCTCCAATATTTTGAGTCATGTCATCAATATTATTTCTAAACATTGCACTTTCTATTGTTAACTTATAAATCCGGTTTTATTTTATATTTTTTGAAACCTTATCTGATCGTGCAGAAACACGAGAAAGGGGTCGAGGATCGCTTCTGGGTATAATTTAACGCCTGCCGGGGCTTTAGCCCGAGGAGTAGTTGTTTCCTAGAGCGATTATGTAATAGCTTTGCTATTCGGGAACTACTTTGATAGCCGCTTGGCGGCTTGGTGGTTCCTTTCTCGATTTCCGACTTATAAGTTACTGACACAGATCGTATCGATAAAGATGTATAGGCTATAAAGTTCATTCGGCATTTGTCCTGAATCGGCGTACCGTATGCGGCACTGATGAGAACTAACAAGTTCGAAACAGCTGTATGTCGTTCGGTTCCGATCCGGGACAAATGTCGAATCCTACCTGTGGCCGGTTTAATTTTTTTAAACTTTCTATTGTTAATTATTAATGTTAAATTCAGTCTCCACTGAGGTGTAAAACCTCACACCAAATATACAACGAACAAGGTACATACATGAGACACCATTTTGGGAAGAAATTAATATGACAAGGCCGTGGCAGAATTTGACTACCTGTTCTAATCAACATAATGTGTGATTCATTCAATATAATGCAAATTTCATTCTGTAATTAGCTAATCGATTACTTGCATAAAAAATGTTGTAGATTGTTAAAATCAGCTCATCCAGGAAAGATTATTTTAAAAATATACAGTGTTCCATTAGAAAAAGCATATCTCTTGTACTGGATTTATATGGCCAAGCGTAATAAATCCTTAAAATAACGTTAAAAATAGTTTAATTCCATAAGTGATTTTCACCCTGTATATATGTACCACACAAGGAAACATTTGTATTTTTAAACTTTCTGTCATGGGATATCAGTTTAGGGATATAATTGTCTTTAAATGTTCTCTTTTACTACTATAGAGGATTGTAAAATATACTGTACAAATAAATGCTTCCATACGTGCAGTAAGTATTGTTTTTAAAGTGTGAAAAATACCGTACCTGGTAGAACTCGTACAGGCATCAACAACTAATTATGTACATAATTCTAAATAATTAAAAACATATGACATGCTGGGCGTAATATAATCGGTGGACTACAATTTTTGTTATTACTCTTAATTTTTATTTGACGTTATTAAATGAAAATTTAATCCTTTGTTGCTTTTATACATAAGAATATTACAATAATTTTTTAATAAGCAGTGGTAATTCACTGTGAAACTGAATAACTGTTGGAATGTACTGAAATACATTACAACTGAAAAAGTTGTAATGTATTTCAATAATGTCAGTATTTTATTTCAGCCGACGTTTCAGTGGGAGGAACTCGGCTCAATGAGAAACTCAGTTTTCAATGTCTTCTATGGATCCCTTATATTATTCTTATTAGAGCTGAAGTTCAAGTAGGCTTGTTTTTCTCTGCGAGTACCTTGAAAGCCCCAAGGTATGTACTCAATTCTTTATAACTTCAGTTGTCAGCTCAGTAATTTAAATATAATTTGCTGCTCCACTTCTTTCATCATAATTTTTAATAACGCTTTTTAATAACATAATTTTTATAACGCCTACCATCACGCTTTCTGTTTAGTCATATAGACGGTTTCTAAGCGAGTATGTTTATCCGAAAGATTGAAGAGATTTTTTTGTTAACAACCAAGTATATATAAGTAATCGTGCCGAAATGGAAATACCACATCAAATGATGCCGTAAAATAAGCTACCAAATGCACAAGGACGTGTTACTAAACACTAACAAGCAAAGCAAGCGAATTCGAAAAAAATATTGTTTTTGCAGAGAGATAGAGCTCAATAAGATGAATTAAACGATTGAGAGATGAAATCAAAATAATTTGTCAGTCTGGTGCTCTTTAGTAATTGTTAATGGTCAAGGTTGGATAAGTTGTTTGGATAGATTAGTGGCGGCTCGTTTGGGTAGGTAAGTGAAGCATTGCCCCGCTAATAATAACATGAACTAAAAACAAATTACTGCGTTGTTGTAACATCTATTTGTATTTATATATACTCGCAACTCTAATATCCATAATTGCAACCCACTATTTAATTTATTAAAATTTTATTAATGAAACATTTAACCGATACAGACTCACACAGAGAGGATGATCAAAGATTTAGTACGTATTTATATGTAGCCTATATTTAAATTTATATACGTATATATTCGCACTTTTCTGGTACATCTAACACCAATGGTAAGAAACGAGTGGTTATGAATTCTAACGGGATCAACGAGAGGTGAACCTGCTTATATTGGTTTACCCAATCGCGGGATTAAAAAATATAGCTATGACATAACATTTTCACAGGAAAAATAGCAACAAGAAGTAACGTCTTGATGTAGCTTCGCATTTCTCTCAAACCAATTAGGCATGACACTTTGTTATCTATTATATTATGTAGTGCAATGGCATGGAGTTAATTGTGCATTCTTGGACTGCTCGTTTTATATAAACTTGAAAAGTGTGCCCTTCGATAGATTGATTAAATTTCATTGTAAAGTGTACATTTATTTGCGTTATTTTTTAAAATATTAAGTCACTGGAAATGACAAACCGGGTGTCTGTTATACTATATTTGTTAGTATGCGGTATACGTGGATGATGTGTGGACGTGCAGTGCAAAAGACATGATTTCATTGACAGTATTTCTTATTTTCAGACGAATATATTTTTCTGAAACAAAACCGCGTTTATATTGCTTGTAAAATGAAATAATATTTTAAGTAAACAATATATTATAAATATACTTACTATAAATACAATTATATAAGTCTTTAAATCGATGCACAACATTGTTCCGTGAATATTTTGTACATCGAAATATGTTGTTAATGGTCGGCACCACAAAATATAATTTTACATTTTTAAATAAAATTGGTATCAAACAGGATTTGTTACTCAGATGCTACTCATCCTCATTCTCTTCATTATTAAGTCCTTTAACTCCTACACGGAACATAGGGCTTCGCCATGACTTTGGCATCATTCCATGTCTTTCCTGCCCTTTTTAACTCGTTCATCACTGTTCTCCTCCATGTCTGTACCGGTTTTCCTACTTTTCTAGATCCCTGTGGATTCCATTTTAGAGCTTGTTTCGCAACACTATTGTTGGGTCTGCGGAGTGTGTGTCCCACCCAACCCTATTTTCTGCTTTTAATTTCCGATGCAATTTCCTTCTACCCTGTTTGATGCAGAGGGTCGTCATTTGCTATGCGATTTGGCCAGAATAGAAGTATTCTTCGTAAGCACTTGTTGGCAAAGACTTGCAGTTTATGTGATAGTACCTTTGTGACTTTCCAGGTTTCACAAACATATAACAGAACTTACTTGACGTTTTATTGAAAAATTCGTAATTTTGTTTGTGTGGAGTATTGTCTGGAATTCCAAACTGGGCCGAGTGAGCTGAAGGCTTGCTGTGCTTTTCGTATTCTACTACGAATGTCAATTTCTGCACCCCCACTTTTTGTAATGATACTTCCCAGGTAGGTGAATTCTTCAACATCCTCTATTTCTATGTGATTTATATGAAATGGGGCATTGTATCTGGTGTTAATTCTCATACATTTTGTTTTATTGATGTTGATTTTTAGGCCGATCTTGCTGGCTTCTATTGAAAGCACCTGCAACCGAGTTGCTGTTTCTTGAAAAGTTTGGCCCATAAGGCACACATCATCTGCATATTCCAGATCACCCAGACTGGAGGTTAAGGTCCAGCCGATAACTTGTACATTGCTATTGACTCTAGATAGAATGTGATCTAGCACAATATTAAATAGGAAGGGGGATAGCACGCATCCTTGTCTGACCCCAGAGAGTGTTTCAAATCCTTCACTATTGGTTCCACCATGCGCTACCCTGCAGTTAGCTTCTGCGTACAGCGCTTTTATGAGGGATATTTTTCAGGAACCCTTCTTAGCTTTAATATTCCTCAAATGGCACCACGTGAAAGACTATCAAAAGCACGTACAAAATCTAAAAATATTAAGTATAGTGACGTCCGCCACTCTACAGATCGCTCTACTATCATTCTAATCGTATTTATGTGGTCTATGTAGGAGCAATTTGATCGAAAGCCTGCTTGATTAGG
This sequence comes from Rosalia funebris, assembly GCA_037954035.1. Lineage (NCBI taxonomy): Eukaryota > Metazoa > Arthropoda > Insecta > Coleoptera > Cerambycidae > Rosalia > Rosalia funebris. Next base: position 5,754,906 of record JAZFAV010000012.1, on the reverse strand, counting down.
TCGAAGCTCTGGTTCGATCACATTTGTGAGTCTCCTAAGTACTATTGTGGCTAAAATTTTATTGTATTTAGCAGGGTTATACTTCTCCAGTTCTGGCATTGAACGAGATGTCCTTTTTTGGGTAGTTTTATTATTATTCCTTCCTTCCAGCTAGATGGAATGGTGTTTGTTTCCCACACTTGCCTGATTATGGGCTCTAGTAACGTTGCGCTTAACTGGAGATCTGCCTTCAAAAGTTCTGCCGGTATATTGTCTGCCCCTGAGGATTTATTATCTTTTAGTGACCTTGTGGCACGCTGTATCTCTGCCTTAGTAGGCGGTTCACAATTGATCGGCAATTCCTCTGTATTTTCTTCGTTTTCTATTTCGTTTTCTTCCATTATATTATGTGAAGCACGCAACAGTTCCTGAAAGTGTTCCTTCCACCTATCCCGCTGCACATCCGTTGATGTTAACAACTGGCCTTCCTTGGATTTTATTATTCTTGCCTCATTAAACACTTTGTTGGTCACCCTTTTAGTGATCTGATAAAATTCCCTGGTGTTATTATTTTGTGCAGCTATTTGTGCCTCGTTTGTTTAGTTCTTGATAGAGCCTCTGTTTTTCTGTTTTCCCTCTATTGATTCGGCCTGTGTAATATCCGCTTTCTTCTTTTTTCTCTCCTTAATAAGATTCCACGTTTCATCTGATATCCATTCCTTTCTTTTTCTTTCCTTTTTCCCTAGCGTGACTTCAACTGTTCTTAGTAGTGTTGTCGCAATTGTCTCCCAGTCTCTGTCATTCTGGACATCGATTTGTTGGCATAGTTCTTCTTTAAATGTCCTCTTACTTTGTTGTGTTTTTAATTTCTCAATATTATATCTGGGTCTATTTGTCATTGATGGTGTTTTATGTGTGGCTAGCTTTATTTTTAAAACTCCTATTAGGAGGTGGTGGTCACTTGCAATGTCTGCTCCTCTTTTGTTGCGCACATCGATAAGAGAGGACCTCCGTCTTTTTGCTATTGCGATGTGGTCTATTTGGTTTTCAGTTCTCTTATCAGGAGATACCCATGTCACTTTGTGAACAATTTTATGTGGAAATATCGTGCCACCAATTACGAGATTGTAATTGCAGTAGAATTGGGTGAATAGTTCTCCGTTTTCGTTCATTTCTCCTAAGCCTTGTCGGCCCATTACATTTTCGGAATTTGTGTTGTTATACTCCTCATACTACTAATAATCAGATATTAACAAACAAATTAACACACTGTCAAAGCTTCAAGCTAGACCTAGAGAAAATTATCTATCAGTCCTCTACAAAATATGCACTAGTTGGATGAAGAGACCGAGCTATTTGCAAAATAAATACAAGCTGCTTGGGACGATACTCCCACTATTAAGTATAAGAATAAAGGAAATAACTACCCAAAAGAAATAAGAGACCTAATAGCAAAAAAAAAGAAAGTTAATTAAGAAGGAAATGGCATCAATTCAAAGCACCAATAGGCAAGATTACTCTAAGCAACGCTGCTCAACAACTAAAACGAGAAATCCAACGTATTAAAAATGAATACGTTACTGCACACTTAAGTACACTGACAAGTGATAGCAGCAGTGAGTCTATTCACTATGTAAAACTACTAAAAGATTAAAAAGAATCATCATGCAAATTCCTCCAATCAAAAGGGAAAATGGTATGTGGGTGAGAAGCAATCAAGAAAAAGCTGACACATTTGCAATTCACCTAGAAAATACATTTCAACCAAATGAACATGATGATACCTTGGATCAAGAAATCAACCAGGAAGATGTGGAGATCAATCGAACCACCCCCAAAGAAGTCATTAAAGACTCTAATTAATTAATAAGAGATTATATATCCAAAAAACCACTTGGATTTGATCTCGTTAGTGGAGAAATCCTGAAATAACTTCGCAGAAAAGCAATCGTTAAACTGAAACATCTTGTAAATGCAGCTTTTAGATTAAGGTATGTACCATTGACGTGGAAGGTAGCAGAGGTCATAGTGATCCCTAAATCTGGCAAACTACCACATGAAATTTCCCCCTATAGGCCAATTTCTATCCTGCTTGTATTATCGAAACTATTCGAAAAACTTTTATTAAAACGACTAAAGTTAATCATAGAGGAACATAATATGATCCCGTCACATCAACTTGGATTTAGAGAAAGACATTTCACTATTTATCAGATTCACAGAATTCCAAGTATAATAGAAAATAACTAAAGAAACTCTGTTCTAAATCTTCCTTGGTGTGGCACAGACTTTCGATAAAGTTTGGCATAAAGGTCTAAAATATAAAATGAAGACGTATCTACCTAAACAATTTTCTGATATTCTGGAATCCTACATCTCAGAAAGACATTTTAGAATTAAGCAAGAAGGAGCCTATTCTGAGCTTAAAGCAATCAATGCAGAAGTACGACAAGGAAGTGTAGTAGGACTTGTCCTATACCTTTTGTACACAAGTAATATTCTTAGATTAGAAAATGCCACCATAGCAACGTTTGAAGATGATACTACTATATTAGCAGTAGGTAATGACCATGAGGAAGCAGCAGAAAAATTGCAGATATTAGTCAACAAACTTAATAATTGAACAACAAGGCGGGGAATACAATTAAATGAATTAAAGTCTGTATTAATTAACTTTACAAACAGAGAAAATCAATATACACCCATAATCATAAATGATAAACGAATTTCGTTTTTAAATACAGTTAAATATCTTAGTATTACCCTTGATGTTAAGCTACGTTTGAAAGCACATATCAAAAAGAAAAAAGAACTTATAATTAAATATAGAAAAATGTAAACTCCACTCTAACTATTTATAACAAGCTTATGTTATATAAGCAGATACTTAAACCGGTATGGACCTATGAAATTCAGCTGTGGGGCTGTGCCAGTCAGACCAATGTACAAACCATTCAAAGGTTTCAGAATAATATGCTAAGGAACATCGTAGATGCACCTTGGTACATCCGATACAGTAACCTCCATCGGAACCTGGGTATGGAGATTGTTGAATAAGCCAGATCTAAAATTTCCAGGAGTAATGAACAACGACTCCTCCAACATGTCAACGTCAAGGCGATCCAGCTCCCTGACAATGCAGGATTGACAAGATAACTCAAGAGAATGAAACCCTTTGAGTTAGTTCAGTGATGTCACAAAGCTGAGCATTGTGCGCCTTAGTGTATACGTTAGTTTTTTTATGTACCTAGTTTACTATAAATCTAAGGATACTGTTGAGTACGACCATAATTCTTCACGTCCTGCTTCTTTTATATAGAATTATAAGTTAGAAAAAAATTAATTATTGATCACTATGATCAGATTGTAATGTCCGTGAATACCCTAAGGAATATTTATAAATACAAAAAAAAAAGAATATTTGTGAAAACCAAACAATATTTTTTCTTTTCAGTTTCTTACATAGTGATAAAGATCACAATTACTGTACTAAATTATTAAGATTTTCTATTAAACGTAAAATTAAAATTGCACATACAATTATTTAACTGATATTGAGCATGACATTAAATTTGACTTCAATAAATTGTGGATGTATGTTAATACTACAAGGGGTACTTCAATAGTCACTTTTCAAATGGCATATAACAATCAACCGCTTGATGATTCTAAATTGTAGACTTGTAGACTTTACGCGCATTTATTGAGACTATTGCGCATTTATTCGAGTCGACACAATGATATATCTAAATATTCCAATAGTTTTAATAACTTTTGTCATAATATTCTTACATCGGATAATATTCTTTTATCTATAAAAACAAAAAAAAAATCACAACCAAGAATGACACATGTAGGTGCAATTCATATAAAGTTTTTATCAAGGATTGCAGCAGTATTTTCTGTATCACAAATCACTGTACAAATCACTTTTAACTTACAAATCATTTTACGTATATATAATTTCCCGGATCGCTGGAAAGTATCGACGATATGTCTAATCTATTAAAAAAAAAAAATAAAAAGAAAATAGTCCTTCGATGATGCGTGCATGCTTCATCTTCCCGATTTTATAAACATCTAGGAATGTTTGTTCCCAAACTCTCTTTATAAAACATTTTGAAAAAACTGTAACCTTGATTTTATTGTTCGAAATATGACAGATTGTAATTATCACGACACCCGTTCATCCTTTACATCAGCATATTTGTTGCTGAAGCTGCAGTACGCGTCCATAGTTTGGAATCCTCTATATAATAATCATACTATTCCAATTAAAAAGTTCAGAAGGGTTTTTTCAAACCGGTTGCTCTTGCACTAGAGTAGATGAGTTTTATCCTCCTAGGGGAATATTACAAGAAATACTCTATGAACTATTTAGTATGGTAAACTTATTGTGTCCATGCTTGATGCCATCTGTAATACTTTTTATGTCAAATTGTAAATGACAGTAAGGTAATTTGTGAACAGATTCTAAGAGTTAATAAACGAGATTGACATTTATTATCGCAGAAGTCGAATCGTGTCTTGATATACTTTATATGATATTAATTATAATAATAGGCACTTCATTTGATCTTTTCGGTATATCTAATACTAGATTATATATGTTATATTTGTATATATGTGTACACAGGGCGTCTGCGAAAGGTTGGAAAATATCGAAACCAAAATATGTTTATTGACCAAAGATGCCTTGTAATTGTTGTAAATATTGTTAGTTTCACAGATACAGGATGTTTAATGTCAAAATTTTATATTGAAATTTTTCAATAATTTTATATGTTCTCATGACAGATAAGAATTTTCAAGTAATTTTAACGTTGCTTATAGGAGGCAGTAGTGATAGCCTATTGATTTGGTAAATTGCGGAATGTTTTCTTGCAAGGGAAGAATATTTTAAAAGAGTAGGTGATTATAAATACCTTTAGCCATTTAACTTACGTGGTAACTCAGCAGGTCTTGTACTTTTTGGGCGTTGATGGAGCAGTTGCTCTCTAGGTATGTTGTTTATTGTACACTTTTAAATTTTAAACTCTTGTGCTAGATCATTAACACTAACTATAGGATCTTTAGCGACAGCGTCCATTTTTTTCAATTTCAGGTACATATATATATATATATATATATATATATATATATATATATATATATATATATATATATATATATATATATATATATATATATATATATATATATATATATATATATATAGATTTCAAATAACCCCATAAAAAATCCATAGGCGTTAAATAGGCACTTCTGGACGGCCAATGAACACCCCCCCCCCCCTTACAGATCACTTTTCTGGAGACTTCCATTGATTTTGTAGAATTGACTGTAGCCCCACTTTGTCTTAAAAATACATACGCGCGCCCATTTACCACTACCACTTTTCGAGATGCTCAACAATCAAACGGAGAAACCATTTCAAGTCACTTTGTATGAAAAATTAAGTGCCGTATTAATGATAATTCCATACATTTTGAGAAAATAATGGTCCGAGAAAGAATATATGTGGATACAGTTGTTACAATATGTTACATGATTGCATTCAAATTATACATTATTGCAGACTAGATTTGTTTTAAGTGTATATCTATAAATACCAATTATCAAATGTCAATATATTTTCCATTTTAAAATAATCTTGGCTGATGTTTACTGAATTGTTGGCTGACTTACTGAATTTAGATATTGAATCATCATGTATTGTAGTTACCCTTGTATATTCTTGAATATTTCCTGTACAGTAAAAAACGACATATTTTGACAGAAATCTTATTATTAGACGATTTTAAAATAGAATTTATCAGCTCCAAATAATCATTTAAACATAAGTTACAGATAATCGCAGGACATTTTAGTGACCAACACCATAGTTTATCGTATTTAAAAGAAAATGTGATTCCGTTTATTATAACATAAGACACTCATTAGGTTACGTAAGAAAATGTGATAAGAAGGTTATGAATAAAATATAGGTTAAAATATAAGCAAATATAAGATTACACGAAACAAAAGTATTAATATATGTACATATATTACATGTCCATTTTATATAGATACATTATATCGATAGAATTGTACAACTTGTCAAACTAATTAAAAACTTTATTGGATAAATTACATATGTATTAAAATAAGGTTAACTAAAAGCAATATATGTCTTACGCAATATTCAATTCTCTCTAAAATAGTTTCAAAAGTGGTGCCTCTGAAACTATTATCTTCCTCTAAAAATTATGTTCGTACATTATTTTGATTCGCTATAAATAAAGATATTCAAATATTCTAATTGAATTTTTCTACATGAGATATTTGTCTCTCCTTTTTTCTTTTATAATAGTTTGCATACACAGAAATTGGCTTCCTTTCCCTAAAACCTCAGTTTGCTAGGAAGGTTACAAATAGAAACGAGGATAAACGCCTACACTCAAAAAGAGGTCCCAAACTCGCCATTGAGACTCAAACCCAAGAATACAATAACACCCCCAACACTGGGCCAATCCACGATCCAGGACCATAGCAGGAATGGTATTATTGGAGCCACTATATAACAATACTGTAGGTTACCCATCCATGTCGTGCCTGCGGAGCAAAGTTCTGCACTTTTATTAACTGCGCATTAGGCAAACTGACCTTAATTCCCATCATATTCCCGTTTGTCTCTCTTATCTATACGTATTATTTTGAGTCCGATGCGTTTATTACCTTGTGAGTTTGATTTAATCCTAATTTACAATTTTACTGCTACTTTTTAAATATCATCAATAGTACATTGTCCTCGCCTTCCTCACACAGCATAGTATAAGATCTAGCCGATGGCAATGTTTTATCTGTTCATATTTTTCATATTAACCTATTCCTCCTAAAAATGTTTAAGTAGATATGTGATATTCTGACAAAAAATTGTTAATACTGCAATTGCTTGATATGACCATGAAAAGGTATAATTACATCTGATAATATTTGTATACCTATAGAATTATCACATGCATAAAAGTCGAATAAGTAATATCCACCAAAACGTATTCAGTAAAAACAATTGAACATAATGTAATCCGGGATTTCTTTTTACTTTTCATGTAAATGTAATATATATATAAATTTCTAAGATGTAACGTACAATTATGTAATTCATTTAATGATTAAGATATAAAATATGAATGTCGTTCGATAATAATAAGAATGATACTATACTATTAACTGTGCAAGGAAATCCCATAGCAAGACTAGATTGCTGTTAATATATCTGATTTTCACGTTATGGTCTAACAATTATAAAATTATATGCAAAAGAACTACTATGCGGTATTGATCAACAAAAGTAATTGAATTTTATATTGGTAACTGAATATAATTTATATTTATGATGTATAACACCAATTGTACATTTAGAATATTAAAAAACGCTACTGCAGTACATTTTCTCAAAAAGAAAACTACTATTAGAAACCTAATAGACTGAATCTGATATGAAAGTAACCGAATCTCAAAATTTAATACACTGAAATTGAAAGTTCAAACGGACTTACTTGTTGTTTTTAGCACTACCAGTTCATCGTAGATGTGTTAGTAATGGGCTGTAAAGTTCGACAATAGTCAGTATTGTACCATCACTTAGCTGTAACAAAAATAAGAGAAAGCCACGAATAGATTAACGAAAAACAACTTTCGATACCCCTTATTCTTTTATAATTTTTATAAGAATACTTAGAAAAATATGATCACATTGACTAAGTCTTTATTACATGTTCTCTCTGGACAATATTTTTCTATTTATTTATTTATTTATTTACAATATCCAGCACGTTAGCCCAATTATATACTAATGTACAATACATGCAAGATATACAGGGTGGGGCATAGAAACTGCAAAAAAATGGCGGTTTTTTAAATTAATTTGAGCTTTTCCTTTTGAACTTTTTATTCATATATTATTGCTATTTAAATCCCACTATTATGACATTTTGTATTTTAAAAAGGACATCAGTGAGATATGTTGTGAGATATGGTGTCTGCAAACATTGATCTAGTTTGCTTCGAAGATTTCTTGTTACTTGCTCGGTCATTGCTTCAAGAATTGCCATAATTTCATCCCTAATTATTTGTTTAAAGTCTTAAATATTGGTGGGTCACAGAGTGTACACATTGCTTTTAAGGTAACCCCATAACCAGAAGTCGCAAAAGGTTAAGTCGGGAGAACAGACAGGATGAGGAATATTGCCGTATCGGGAAATTAAATGTCCATTAAACGTATATATATATATATATATATATATATATATATATATATATATATATATATATATATATATATATATATATATATATATAGACAAGGGCAACATTAGCTATGTTACATGAAACGTTTAATGGACATTTAATTTCCCGATACGGCAATATTCCTCATCCTGTCTGTTCTCCCGACTTAACCTTTTGCGACTTCTGGTTATGGGGTTACCTTAAAAGCAATGTGTACACTCTGCGACCCACCAATATTTAAGACTTTAAACAAATAATTAGGGATGAAATTATGGCAATTCTTGAAGCAATGACCGAGCAAGTAACAAGAAATCTTCGAAGCAAACTAGATCAATGTTTGCAGACACCATAACTCACAACATATCTCACTGATGTCCTTTTTAAAATACAAAATGTCATAATAGTGGGATTTAAATAGCAATAATATATGAATAAAAAGTTCAAAAGGAAAAGCTCAAATTAATTTAAAAAACCGCCATTTTTTTGCAGTTTCTATGCCCCACCCTGTATATCTTGCATGTATTGTACATTAGTATATAATTGGGCTAACGTGCTGGATATTGTAAATAAATAAATAAATAAATAGAAAAATATTGTCCAGAGAGAACATGTAATAAAGACTTAGTCAATGTGATCATATTTTTCTAAGTATTCTTATAAAAATTATAAAAGAATAAGGGGTATCGAAAGTTGTTTTTCGTTAATCTATTCGTGGCTTTCTCTTATTTTTGTTACAGCTAAGTGATGGTACAATACTGACTATTGTCGAACTTTACAGCCCATTACTAACACATCTACGATGAACTAGTAGTGCTAAAAACAACAAGTAAGTCCGTTTGAACTTTCAATTTCAGTGTATTAAATTTTGAGATTCGGTTACTTTCATATCAGATTCAGTCTATTAGGTTTCTAATAGTAGTTTTCTTTTTGAGAAAATGTACTGCAGTAGCGTTTTTTAATATTCTAAATGTACAATTGGTGTTATACATCATAAATATAAATTATATTCAGTTACCAATATAAAATTCAATTACTTTTGTTGATCAATACCGCATAGTAGTTCTTTTGCATATAATTTTATAATTGTTAGACCATAACGTGAAAATCAGATATATTAACAGCAATCTAGTCTTGCTATGGGATTTCCTTGCACAGTTAATAGTATAGTATCATTCTTATTATTATCGAACGACATTCATATTTTATATCTTAATCATTAAATGAATTACATAATTGTACGTTACATCTTAGAAATTTTTATATATATTACATTTACATGAAAAGTAAAAAGAAATCCCGGATTACATTATGTTCAATTGTTTTTACTGAATACGTTTTGGTGGATATTACTTATTCGACTTTTATGCATGTGATAATTCTATAGGTATACAAATATTATCAGATGTAATTATACCTTTTCATGGTCATATCAAGCAATTGCAGTATTAACAATTTTTTGTCAGAATATTACATATCTACTTAAACATTTTTAGGAGGAATAGGTTAATATGAAAAATATGAACAGATAAAACATTGCCATCGGCTAGATCTTATACTATGCTGTGTGAGGAAGGCGAGGACAATGTACTATTGATGATATTTAAAAAGTAGCAGTAAAATTGTAAATTAGGATTAAATCAAACTCACAAGGTAATAAACGCATCGGACTCAAAATAATACGTATAGATAAGAGAGACAAACGGGAATATGATGGGAATTAAGGTCAGTTTGCCTAATGCGCAGTTAATAAAAGTGCAGAACTTTGCTCCGCAGGCACGACATGGATGGGTAACCTACAGTATTGTTATATAGTGGCTCCAATAATACCATTCCTGCTATGGTCCTGGATCGTGGATTGGCCCAGTGTTGGGGGTGTTATTGTATTCTTGGGTTTGAGTCTCAATGGCGAGTTTGGGACCTCTTTTTGAGTGTAGGCGTTTATCCTCGTTTCTATTTGTAACCTTCCTAGCAAACTGAGGTTTTAGGGAAAGGAAGCCAATTTCTGTGTATGGAAACTATTATAAAAGAAAAAAGGAGAGACAAATATCTCATGTAGAAAAATTCAATTAGAATATTTGAATATCTTTATTTATAGCGAATCAAAATAATGTACGAACATAATTTTTAGAGGAAGATAATAGTTTCAGAGGCACCACTTTTGAAACTATTTTAGAGAGAATTGAATATTGCGTAAGACATATATTGCTTTTAGTTAACCTTATTTTAATACATATGTAATTTATCCAATAAAGTTTTTAATTAGTTTGACAAGTTGTACAATTCTATCGATATAATGTATCTATATAAAATGGACATGTAATATATGTACATATATTAATACTTTTGTTTCGTGTAATCTTATATTTGCTTATATTTTAACCTATATTTTATTCATAACCTTCTTATCACATTTTCTTACGTAACCTAATGAGTGTCTTATGTTATAATAAACGGAATCACATTTTCTTTTAAATACGATAAACTATGGTGTTGGTCACTAAAATGTCCTGCGATTATCTGTAACTTATGTTTAAATGATTATTTGGAGCTGATAAATTCTATTTTAAAATCGTCTAATAATAAGATTTCTGTCAAAATATGTCGTTTTTTACTGTACAGGAAATATTCAAGAATATACAAGGGTAACTACAATACATGATGATTCAATATCTAAATTCAGTAAGTCAGCCAACAATTCAGTAAACATCAGCCAAGATTATTTTAAAATGGAAAATATATTGACATTTGATAATTGGTATTTATAGATATACACTTAAAACAAATCTAGTCTGCAATAATGTATAATTTGAATGCAATCATGTAACATATTGTAACAACTGTATCCACATATATTCTTTCTCGGACCATTATTTTCTCAAAATGTATGGAATTATCATTAATACGGCACTTAATTTTTCATACAAAGTGACTTGAAATGGTTTCTCCGTTTGATTGTTGAGCATCTCGAAAAGTGGTAGTGGTAAATGGGCGCGCGTATGTATTTTTAAGACAAAGTGGGGCTACAGTCAATTCTACAAAATCAATGGAAGTCTCCAGAAAAGTGATCTGTAAGGGGGGGGGGGCGTTCATTGGCCGTCCAGAAGTGCCTATTTAACGCCTATGGATTTTTTATGGGGTTATTTGAAATCTAAGGTGTACACTGATGCTTCTAGGAATTTGCTCCAGTTAAAAGCAAGAATACGCGAGAAAATTCAGAGAATTGAACCAGTATTATGTCGGCGAGTTACCGCAAAAGAGGAGGTACAGGAGCATGAAGGGGCACCTCGACGACGTTACTTTTCATAAATAATTTTTCCTACATTGTAAATAAAAAATAGTGAATGTTTTATTTTTTTTTTTCACCAAAAACCCGCGTCTTATTCACCTAAAACGAGGAGAACAATCGATGACACCTGTTACTAGAATAACTTTCAAACTGTAACTAATAAATTAATAAGAAATATAAAATAGTTTGCTCAGGATTAAACTTAATAAACTGTTACTGAAGCTAATCATTAAATTTATTTCTTTGTACTACTTTGTTCCTAAATAAGAAAATATGCTTGGAGTAAATTGTGTTAAAAGCATAAGAAGCGGTACTTTAAAACCTTTCTTTACCCTTCCTTACTTCAAATTTCGTAAATATAATCTCAATTTTAGATATTCGAAATTTCCATTCATTGCGATATTCACAGTATTTGACATTATTCATTGTCATTTTCTCTAAAACCATCAATTTTTATTATTAGTTTTTTGAGAAAATCAGACACATATCTCAAAGATATAGATTATAGCATATGAGAAATATTGAATTTATAATTCTTTAGGTTACGTAATCAAGGCCAAGTCGTTACTTCAAGTGGGTTTAACTTACGAGTATTCCTGCTTGAAATAGTTTATTTTACTAGGAGCGCGTTACAATATTATACTTTTGAACTGGAAAAATCAGGTTTTGTCGAAGAAATAATACTACATAGATCTAAAATGTTTCTCTGAACCTAAGAAATACAAAATCGTACTTCAATCACATATTTGGGGACAAAGAAAAAAAATTACAGAGTTCAGCTCAGCAATAGTTAATGAATTTTTCGTTACCATTTTCCCTAACTAAACCAAACATAAAATATGCAATAGGAGTTCTTCAAGAGTTTAGATCTAGTAACTCCAGGATATTCAAATTGAGCACGAACAATAGTTTGTGGGTCGCCTAATTTAGTGCTGCGTTGCTTGCTGTTTCATGGGAAGTAACGTCGACTTTAGATTTTCAATAAAACAACTAGTGGAATAACAGTTGAAAATGCCAATATTGTCGGTGCACACAATAACAATTTTTATCGATATAAAAATATTACGTATTACACATTTTTCGTAATTTAAATTAGGCCTAAAATAGTTTTTCTAAGAATATGGTCAATGAAAAATAAATCAATGACATTTAAATATGTAATATTGGAATTTGAAATATTTATTTGTGGGCTATCACCTATCACCTATTAATTATAAAATTATTTAATACAACGGTCTTAGTGAATCTAATTAAGACTATGTTATGATGGAAATGCAACAAATTAAGTTACATTAACAATTAAGTTTATAATTGTTGTTAAATACAACAATTATAAAAAGTAAAATTACAAAATTTTATAAAAAATATAACTACAAAAATTTTTGTAGTTATATTTTACAACAACAAGTATTTTGTATAGATTTGAATGTTGGTGAAATAACTTCATTATTACCGCATATAGGTATATATCTATCTGTCACTCTATCTTGTGCATAGGACACAAATATCAATAATAAATTACATAAAATATATTTTATAGCATACCTATGCAAATTGTTACTCAAATGACACCTTTTCATCTTACGATGTTAAAAATGCTCCATTAGATCTGAACATAATTATAGCTTCTATGGAAGTGAATAGCTTCTGAATATATCTGTATATAGCTATGTAAAATATATTTTTATTTACTGCAGAGTAATGAATTAAATCAAAATAAAAATTTACTTACAGTTTTTATTCTCCAGTTTTTCTAGGTGCTTCATATGGGGGTGGACCTTCCTCGGTAATAAGTTTCAGTCTAACTATCTCTGAAGCTGAATCATATACAACTCCTACTGTTGGTACTATGATGTTTTCCATCTCTACACTATCGGTTTTTAACGGGGGAGGGGTAAGTTTTCGTTCTCTTATAGAAGCAGCTCGGTGTATCCCCGAAGAAGGAAGTAGCGATTCTTGTTGCGTTTCATTGTTACCGTTGCAAGTCCTTTCAGACCTCCAATTTTCAAAACGGCCCGCAGATGGCATTCTACCGGTAGGACTATCAAAGCAAGGAAGAACTTGCTTGAATTCTTTTCGAAAATTTTCATTTAGCCATGCATACAGGAAAGGATTATAACATGTAGAAGACATCGCTATAGCATGTGTCAAAAAGAATATTAAATAATTATAATCCCAGTGCTCCATTTGTTGGTAAAAATCATTGACTATATTTATGGCATTTAAAGGTAACCAAGATATAAGAAAGACCGCAACCATCGCTATCAACATTCTATTAGTTCTACGTTTTCTTTCTCTGTCTGCTTCTTCCTTTCTCGAGTTTTTAGATCCTGGTTTACTTCGGGCTCTATCGTTTAGTTTGATAGATACGCATATATAGCAAAATGCCATAATTAGAAATGGAATTATAAATTGCATTGCTGTTGTTATCCCTCCAAAAATTCGTCTCCAATATTCGCTAGGCCAGTTCTCATCACAAAAATATTTGTCAGTAGTCTCAGAATCATTTCCTGTGGTGTGTTTCACGTAAACACCATACGGTAATGTGACTAACATAGAAAATATCCAAATAATTACGATGATCATGATACATGTCGACAATTTCATCCTTGGGTGAAAGGGATATATTATTACAAAATATCTATCTATGGCTATAGACGTCAGCGTAAGCGTTGAAATATAGACACTTATACCTTGAGCATAAGACACTAAATGACATATTATTCTACCAAACACCCATTCTCCTAGAAATGTATATAGTGGAGTAAACGGCACAGCTAGCACACATAATAATATGTCCGACAGTGCTAAGTTTGTTATAAATAAATTTGTTACAGTTTGCATAGCTTTGTTTCTAAACACCACGTAACATACTAAAACATTTCCAAATATTCCTAGCACAAATATTGTTGTATATACCATAAAGAACACCACTTGCACCGTGTTGTCATTAATGATGTTTTCATTCGTGTTATTATTTGTAATACTATTCGCCATCTTCACATTTAATTGTATGTTGGTACTCGTATATTCGCTTCAGTATTGATTGCCGGTTTTCACTCTTGAACGGTTCATCTTTAAATGCTCAACATAAATGTTCCTCCAGAATTAGCATCTGCGGACAAAACAACTATATTAGTGTAAATTTAGGTAACTGGTAGAGCAAACATTTAGATGTTAAATAGTCGTATTACATCAGTACTTTGCGTATATTGTTACTTCGGTAAAATTAAATAAATGTTATGTATATATTATATGGTATATATTTAAATCATAGATTGAATATTTATGAAGCCAATCAGGTATGCCATGATATACTCGTACAACCTTCTGAATATGGATTAGGTATTATTCTCAAATTACTATTTAATGTAAATTAATATAATCAATAATTGCGTATGCTATTTTTACTTATTTAATTATTTAATTAATTATACTTAATTATACATTAAGTGCTATTGCATTTGCTATAATGTTATGCTAATAATCTTTTAAATAGTTTTTAGTAGAAATAAAAGTACATGAATGGAACTTATGGTTATGAAGTGCGTAATTGTACAAAGAGGATGAGGTATAAAAGGACGAGTGCAGCTTTTTAACAAAATGTCTAACTATTTAATGTATTAATTATGTTTTACCAGAATATACCAAGAACCAAGAAAGTAGTATGGCTATGTTACTTCTGGCGCACCCTCGGATTTGTCCGCGGACATTTGATGCGGATCGCGTGTGGTCATTGTTGATCTGAAGAACTCTTGGCGTAGGTATAAAACAGGTGTGGACAGGTATAAAACAGGTCTGTACCGGTTTAAAACAGGTATGGTGGTATTAGGAAAAACATGACGTCATTAAACAGGTTACCATACCTGTTTTAAACCAGTACAGGCCTGTTTTATACCTGTACACACCTGTTTTATACCTGCGTCAAGAGTTCTTCAGATCAATAATGACCACATGCCATTCACATCAAATGTCGGCGGACAAATCCGAGGGTGCGCCAGAAGTGACAGCCATACTACTCAAGAATCTAAATATATGTATACTAACAACGTGGGTCTCAACTATTATATCAAAATACTATGATATTATGGATTTAAAACCAAATGTAATGCAAGTATTTCGCATTACTGCAGAGATATGTATTATTTCGGTTTCGATGTTGTGAAACATGAATTGATAAGTGCTGCGATTCAGTTAGTAACAATGATTAACAAAATTATTATCTTATGGAAAGATGGGAGTTTAGAGAGGCACCGTCTCTAAACTCCCATTTTTCAATCAACTTTGGAACTGAGAAGCCTAAAAGGGAAAATGTTGGCACGCATATACAATAAAATGTAATACGTTAACGTTTCACTTAATAAATAGTGATATCACCAGTATCACCACCAAAGAAGGCGTTCCGGCGTCATTTTGAAAATTATTTTTAAATGGCCACAATGTGCGAGTAACACCTCATTTGGAAGTTGCTTTGAATATTTATTTAAACGTTGTTTTTATTTTGACTCTTATCTTTTGATTCTTGAAAAAATCGATTAAAACTCAAATTTACACACCATAAAACTTTTTAGGCAGTACCTTCTTGTAAAAGTTAAGTATCAGTTTATATCTGAAAAAATCACGGTAGAAATTAACCCACGTTCTTCAGAAATTACATGCTTCAAAATTTCGATATTAACGGATTGCATAGCGCATGCCTTAGATTTGAAGTATCTCCATAACAATAAATCTAAGGGATTAGACTAGGATATCGAGCAGACCACTCTATTATACTCTGGCGTTCAATATACATATTAGGATACTGTTCATTAAGATAAACTGTTACAGTGCCATAATAATGTGGAAGAATACCAACATCCTGTTGAAGATTTATTTCTAGATCAACAAGATTTATCTCCAAAATTAGCGGTACAATAACTTTCTACAATACGTCTAAATACACTTCTTCAGTTAACTTTCGATTTAAAACCACAAAACCAACTATGTTATTATCTACGATCCCTGCCTATACGTTAAAAATTGTTTACGGCTCTCATGACATATATGTGGATTCATATCATCCTCTCATCTTTTGAGTATTTTCATGGTCATTTAGGAAAAACGTGATGTCGTCGGTAAAAAAAATTGTTATTTAATAGTCAAGTCACCGGTTCATCTTCTATGATCTGACAATGACCTATGACAAGGTTCATCTTCTATGATCTGGTGAACCATTTGTAATTTGTAGAGGCGAAATTGCTGTTTCTTTATAACACTCTGTACAGTTTTTGTAGATACTCCACAAACAGCTGCAGTTTGAGATGTAGATTGTGGGATTCGCGTGGTATATTTCTGCAGAAACTTCTGCATATCTGTCATAAGAATGCTCTATGGAGTCATGTCAGATGGGATATCTCCCATTCAATATTTATTCAGTTGCGTGT
This sequence comes from Rosalia funebris, assembly GCA_037954035.1. Taxonomy (NCBI): domain Eukaryota; kingdom Metazoa; phylum Arthropoda; class Insecta; order Coleoptera; family Cerambycidae; genus Rosalia; species Rosalia funebris. The sequence goes on along the minus strand of JAZFAV010000012.1, from coordinate 5,737,947 downwards.
AGACATTATTTTGACTCACTGCTATTATACAATGTAATTTAATATTTAAGGATCATTCCCAAAGAATAATATTTCCTGAGATACTAAATACTAGAATAGATATCCGTTTCAGTATATAAAAAATAGATATAAGGCCGCCTTTATCTCTTCAATCATTAAAGTATAACAATTTTTCAATAAATGTTTAAAAATCTCACGTTTCCGTATTGAAAATTACATTATACAGAATTTCTTTAAAGATCTTACAACTTGTTTCATAAATTTGTACTGTAACCAATACTGCTCATATTGCAACGGAGTATTTATTTGTTAATGTATTTGTAATGTATATAAGTATTTATTTTACTTTAGCCTAACTTATATCAATTTTAACTACAGGCTTAATGCAAAAGGACTAAGGTTGAATAGCAGTCCCTGCTCTTGAGTTTCTACATGAATAACGTTTCTTAATTAAATATGCATTTCATTCTAATACCTTCCGTAGGATACAATTATTATTAAGGCAAGATATATCTTTAATTAGGAATATTGAAGCAGAACACTGAACTGAGAATCAGCTGGAGCGAAATCAGCTACATCATACCAGTTGAATCAACGACCACATTTCCAATGCTAAATTGAGTAAACATTTTAAAATGAATTAAATCTAAAGCATGACAAAGTAAACGAAATAACCAATACAATATTGCTTCATTTATGTTAAAATGTATTTCTGTTAAAATATGTTTATGCGTCATTTTTACAAACAGCGAATTTCCACGTATCTATCATTATTAGATGGGATGAATATTAAAATTTTATTTAAAGATGATGAAAAAAAGCTTTATAGTCAAACCTACTTAAATTTACACTTCTTTATACGTTTAATCGTTTTTCTCAGTCACATAATCTAATTATTTTATGTATAGTTAAGTAAAATATCTCAAAAACTTCCGGTGCCTTGTTTTTATAGCTAGGCTCAGGTAGACTGTTCCACTTATCGGCAAGATAAGAGAGTTCTTTATTTGGCAAATAGCGATGAAATAAATAGTAGACACCTGATAAAAAATCAAATATATATGTTGAGTGTATTAGAGTTAATTTACATATTATTCTATAGTTCATTATTGCACAAGAATACTGTATTTTTGTTATTGAATTGAAACTGATGAAGCTGTCATATTAAGGCATCAGTGTCTCGAAATAGATTATTAGAGAAAATGAATCCTTATAAAATCAGTATATGCCACTAGTATCTTAAATACTGCAGGAAATCTTAAATTGTAGGAGATTAACTGTCATTTAAAATTCTTAATGCGAATTATATAATTTCTTAAGGGTTTAAATGATGGAATGAACAATATTAAATAATTATAAAAAATTAAAAAATTTTCCTCGCGCATCAGAAGTTGCAACTCTGTCCAAGGAGAATATGTAAATATAGTGTCATAGTGTGCGTAAATAGAACCAATTTATACTATTCATGGATATATAATGTATATATGTTATATTATTCAGTGGTTTATGCCAATTCGAGGTAACCAAATCGTGACGGCCTATTCATTCTGGGCTACCCCTAATCACTTCTGTACCCTCAGAAGATATTGGATTATAGGCTAAGGAAGTAGTCAACGATATAAAGATCATTGAATCTATAACAAATTGTTCACCTTTCTGGAAATGTGAAGATTACGCGGATTTGTCGGTGTAGTCTCAGCTCTGTGACAATGGGGATTGGAGTTTATATTATCGAGTCTTGTGGAAATCTATTTGGTCTGAATTGATTTTGGATACAAACCTGAGGGATCGAGAGAGACGTAATGTTTATGCTAAAACCTGGCCGCCTAGATTACGTAAGTCATATCGACCCATTAGTCTTATGTAGTTTCTACTGAAGGGTTGAGAGAGACTATGCGATATATATATATATATATATATATATATATATATATATATATATATATATATATATATATATATATATCATCAACTGAATCCCAAATAACATGAGATCTAACTGGTAGATTCACATATTCTGAATTATATAAGGTAAGTAGCCAAATAGAAAGATAACTAGATACGATAACCTCCACTCTAGGGGCGTTAATTTATATTGAAGGTACTTTCGATAAAACGACATTTAGCTGTACAGTGGACGTCCTTCATAAACGCAGGGTTGTAAGAATACTTGTGGAGTAGAGACGTACGGTAGCAAAAGAGTGTCCCCAAGACCTTATACTAGTACCCCTACAATGAAACATAGTAGTAGATAGACTTTTGGAACTTCTCAATGAAGCTGGTTATGCGAATGTATTAGTTATTCCGATAACCGTACGCTCTCAAGGAGTACTATGCAAGTTAATGAAAAATACCATTACAATTAGTGATAGCAGGATAGTACGGAGCAAGCTTTGTCTATAGATCCAAATAAGACGGAGTATGTTCTACTCTCCATAAAAACCAATATATTCACATTCTAGATTATATTCACCAGGAAAGGTCCAAGACTCAGAAGAGTTTCAAGTAAGGTAAAATATCTGGGCATTATTTTTTCACAGTAACATTGAACTAACTACTGGTTGAATGTACACTGATGTTGTGAGGTCTGTCAATATATGGAACAGTTGCCTGGTGGCCCAGAGTCAGGCAAAAAGTTTGCAAATAACTAACAATAAGTCAATGACTAATGCCAATGTCCGTGTTGACATGGACTAAATTTATAGAATATACATTTATACAATGTATAAGACTGGATTGTATAACAGTTTGATGAGGACCACGCTCACAGCGACTTTGAAAGTCGCCTGCTTGTCTTTAGGGGCTACATTTGTATTTGTATGTTTCATATATTGGTCACTCGCTGTATATATAAGATAAACTGTAAAAATCTTTAAGTATATGAAATATACCTGAAATTTATGTAGTTAACAAGGATACATAAGTGGACAGATAGATATAATAACAATCGAACAAACATGTATAACATATTTCAATATCAACTGGTAGTCAATTTCGTTACGAAGTTTGAGGCGAACCCTAAGTAAAGAAACTTCCATGTTTCAAGCAGTTAGAAAGCCATCCATCTCAATTTGATATCACAGAAGACTTCCTATTGCATTATCATCGATAAATCCAAAATATATGTATGTAAAGAATTGGTGATATCAAATAGATAGTATATATGTGTATATATCTACAGTATTTATTACATACTACACTATACTCATATAATTTATATATCATTTATATAATATAGTAAATATTTCATTTCTTAAGTTCTGTCCATCTCATTCTCGAGTTCTAAATTTGGACATTAATGTATGTTATTTACTGTGTTTTAACAACTTTAACTGTGTATTTATTGTATACATCTTGATATATAGGGTGTCTCACTTGAAACTGTAGGATGTTTGTGAATAAAACTAATAATATTTGATAAACTGAGGTCTTTTATTTTTCAACAGAAAATGAATCTTTCTTTAAAATCCGATGCGTGGTGGCTCTTGACAGGTTCAATTGTTGTGCACGACGTCGAATTGATGTGTTTTGTCGAAGTGATGTGATATTGCCGTACACATTTTCTCACTACAGCCATATTTTCATCTCATCGACAACGAGGAGGACGTATTGGTGTTGCCTTATAACAGAACCCGTCTATTCAAATTTCTTGATTAAGGTATGAACTATTAACTCTGCAGGTGTTCTATTTTGGCCTAATTTTGTGCGAATGTTTCCTAATGCTACTGTAAATGATCGTTCACTCTCATAAAACAGTTGTACACAAACTATTCTTTGTTGAACTGTTAATAGCGGTATGTTGACGTCGTATAGTTTGTAGACGATAGTCGATAAATATTGACGCCCTATCTTTAATAGAACACAAATGGCGTGCAATTCAAATTTTATAGTTCCAACCGAGATATTCTATATAATGCAGTGATATGGATAGCTTTCTACCAATTCAAATATGTTAGTTACTTTATTTACAAATAACACTAATTAATAGGTGATTTTATTGAAACATGCGTGTAGAAAAAATATAGATGTAGTTATTACAAAAAGTAGATCTGTAATAGTAATGAATAAAATATAAGCGCATACATATTAAGAGTATTTTACAAATAGGCTGGCAGTATTTTACAAACTACGTCTAAACGAATATCTAATTTGAAATGAGATTTTTTATAGTGTATCTAAGAACTTTTAGAATGCGGGATACTAAATGATTTTTTTAAATATTAAAATGTAATTTATTTTGTATATTTTAAATGTAGGGAAATTATTTTAGTATCCCTGAAAGAAATAGCAAAAATAGACATTTCCCTTTTGATACATATTAATAAATAATAACGTTCTTGTTTATAACAATAGGTTTTAGAAAACTAGCAGTCGAATTTATCGTTTTCTCGCCTCATCTTTCCCCGTTATCCTCGAGCCATAGGCGTCCGCCGCCAGGGGCGCCTGACAAGTAATATCCAATATTATACATATATTTTTTATCAGATAATTATTTTATTATTACCAATAGGATGCAGTTCCTTAAAGGTTAGAGTTGATTTTTGTGATTTGATTTTATACGGGAACATAAGTGGGTGATTATATCTTTTTCGTTATTGATTTTTTGTGGGTCATTTATTTAGAGTCAGTTATAGTACAATTTAATAAGTGATATATAATTAAATTGGATGATATTTGCAAAAGGCATTTGAAGATTTTCAACAATAATTAGTGTTATGAGCAAGCAAGTGCAAGTAGATGAGTTAAAAAACTGTAATTTTTTTAAAATAAAACTATAATATTTTCTCGAATAATAACTGTTAGTAATTCATGTAGAGGATCTTTCAATAAGTACGCTTAATTTGTAAACGTAAATAAAACAAGTTGTATGTTAGATATCCACTCAATTTTTTTTATTTGAAATAATATTTTATAGCATTATAGCAAGTGTGGAATATAACGTTGTTCAAATGACCGCTGCGGCTTTGCTGGGTGCCACGTATTCGGGAGGTCCAATTGGTCGATGAAGTTGTCGCATAAATCTGGCTGAATTTGCTGGATGGCGTTCGTTATATTGACTTTGGAAGGTATCAACTGTTTGCAGTATATTCGCATAGACTTGCGAATTAAGATAGCCCCAAAGTCCAAGAAGTCTAAAGGCGTTATATCGCGCGATTTCGGTGGCTAGTTCACGTCGCCGCCGCGCGAGATAATCATGCCCCAAAACGCTTGTGCAGACTGTTAGTCGTGGCATGCACTGTGTATCACGTAGCGCCATCCTGTTGGAACCACATATCGTCGGTATCCATATCATCCAGTTTAGGCCACAAGAAGTTGCTTAGTTTAGGCCACAGTGACTTTCTAGGGATGCATTTGGTGCTGGTGTATCTCGTGTGGATTGGTATCGTCCCAAATCCGACAATATTGCTTGTTCACATATCCATTGGTCCAAAAATGGACCTTATCGCTAAAGAGGATTTTCTTGCCGATATTTGGGTCAACTTCCAACTGATCCAGAGCCCAATCAGCGAACACACGGCGTTGTCTATGGTCGTTTACCTTAAGTCCCTGGATCAATTGAATTTTATACAGGTGCAGACCCAAGTCACAACGTAAAATCGCCAAGTTGAAGTCACAGAAAGGCCAAGACCTGCGAACGACGAGAAATTGACTGCCTTGGGTTTTCTTCTACAATCTCACACACAGCAGCGATGTTTTTAGCAGATCTTGCGTTTCGGTGACGTGCGGCTGTTGGCTGATTATTTATCAAACCAGTTGACTCAAATTTGGTCACTAAACGTCGAGTAGTCGAGTCGGCGTCGCGCGTCGGCGGAACGGTTGTGGCGAGGATAAAAATCACTTAATGCGCAGAATGTTTCTCGAACGGAGCACTGAATTTGAAAATAAAATTTGACGATTTGCACACGTCTGAACGCTATAACCTTCCATGGTGATTTGCCATACACTACTGAACAATTAATAATAACCTAACAACTTTGTTAATTAATCTAACAAATTTCGAGCGTTCCTATTGAAAGACCCTATTACATACAATAGTATTAAAAATAATATATATAATTAATAAAATAATATTTACAAATCGCCCTTATATTTTCAGAACAGAAGAAAATAACGATTAACTGCACGAAATGTACGGGGCATATTTTCTTTTATTCAAAGATAAATAAGTAGCAATGTATGTATTTCAGTGCGGGGCATTACCTAATTTGTATATTCTCTTAATATATTAGATATTTATTATTAACCTTTTTTCTAATAACAGCGTTTAATTAAAAAAGAAAAATAATTAACTATCGAACACCTCCTTATTATACTCATTTTACAATTAACTAGTTATTTTTGAAATATAGAGCATAAAATGAAAATAAAAAAGTCTCAGTTTTAGACAATAAACACAGTTAACTTTAAAATAAATCTAAAGTAATACAAATTCGTTAGCTTTATTATTGTAACCTGATTTCTTATGTTATAACAATATGTAAGATACCTATTTATAGTTGTCAATACTGACAATTTTCCTTTAGTACACGTATTATTTAAAAAATGTCTAAATTACCTGAAAGAATACAATGATGGTTGGATACGGAGATCGATAACGTTCACACGAAGTTATTTAGAGAAAAAGATTATTCATCCAAATTATCGTTTCAATATTGGTTATGAAATTTAGAGGTACATGACATGTAAAAGATCTTTCAAAATCAAATCACTCTAAATCGTCGACAAATATATTGTTTGCTGTTATGTGTAATCTGAATAATTCAACGATCAAACGATCCAACTTGGCTTTGATAATAATATGTTAGTTTATATAAGTCAGTTATTAGTTTGAAAACTAATATTGCAAACCCTTCAAGACATATCCTCTACATGAGTTAAGTGGCGATGATCTAGACAGAGAAATACAGTTTTATGAAATAATGATGGACAGAACATATCGCAAATAACATACTTTTTTTCTGGCGAGGCAACATTTTGAAGAATTTTCATTTGATGATGACATATCATCCATAGCATCCACAAAAACTGGATGTCCAGACTAGCATTGCTCATTAATAAATCGCAAGACCATAGTTCATTCAGGGACATTTTACAGCAGATATTTACCTAAATATTTACCTACTAAACCTTTTGAGTGACAATGTTTTATTTGATATTGTGAATTTATTCCAAAATACTGATTGACCTGGATTTAAAAACCAAAATGTATTTTTACAAACAACAAGATGATGCTCCACCGTATTATACAGGGTGAGTCGGGACGAACGGACCAAACTCCACAAATGTTTATCTAGTATGCCATGTTAGAAGTTCAAAGACATTTGATAACTTTGTTGTTTTGATAAGTGTCAGTGTATTGTGACAGTGATTTAAGGTTTATTTTGGAGCTTGAACGATTAAGGTATTACAAAATACCACACACGTATTCAAATTTAGAATATGCAAATATGGTGTGCGTTTATGGTTTTTGTAATGGGAGTGCTAGAACTGCTGTTGAAGAATATCGTCAACGGTTTCCACATCACAGACATCCTCATAAAAATGTATTTATCGGAGTTTTCAACAAACTGTGCGAGACAGGAAAGCTTCCCAGTGTTAACGTAACATCTGAATGAGCTACTCGACAAGATTTAGAAGAGGTAGAACATATTCTGGATGCAGTAGCAAAGACCAGCTCACGAGGAATTGGTATTCAATTGGGCATTCTACAAATAAGAGTAATAAACACACTCCACCAGCAAGGCTTACATCCATACCATGTACAGAGAGGACAGCACCTACAACCGCAAGATTATCCTAAACGTATGGAATTTTGTCGGTCGATAAATAATAATCCTCCTTGTGTATCGTGTATAGTTTTTACAGATGAAGCAGCATTTACCCGTGACGGCATTAATAATACTCACAACTGCCATGTATGGTCAGATGAAAATCCCCACGCAATAGTCGAAAGTAACTATCAACATAAGTTTTCGGTAAACGTGTGGTGTGGTATGGTCGATGGTTATTTAATTGGCCTTTTCATTTTGGAGAATCGCCTCACAAGAGACAACTACTTAATTTTTTTTACAAAATAAATTACACGGACTACTAGAGGATGTTCCTTTAAACATCAGAATGCAAATGTACTATCAGTACGATGGAGATCCTGCATATCTCGCCTCGTCAGGTCAGGGAACATTTGGACGAAAGGTTTCCAGGGTGTTGGCTTGGTCGCACTGGTCCTATTAGTTGGCCTCCAAGGTCTCCAGATCTCACAGCACTAGATTATTGATGATGGGGCTGGTTCAAAGATGAAGTGTATAAAGTAAAATTGGACACTCGGGGTACACTAATTCAACGTATTATAAATGCTGCAGCCGATCTTAAAGAAAGATATGACTTAATCAGGAGAGCTACAGGCGCCTTTCGTAGAACAAGCAGAAAATATTTAGAGGTGAATGGCAGTATTTTTGAACACTTATAACGCTATGATTACCAATACGTTAATGTATGAAATTTTGTTTATATTTAATTACGCTATAACTTGAAAACAAATAAAAATCGGATAACAACATTTGAGTTTTTTTGCATTATCTTCATGCGTACAATACACTTCTGGAGTTTAATCCGTTCCTCCCGACTCACCCTGTAGAAGAGTATTTGATCGTATCTAGATCAAGTATTTCAGGATCGTTGAAATGGACGCCATTTTAAATTTTTAAGATATATTGTCATATTTATTGTTTATTATTTAAATTAAAACTTCTCTATACTTTTAAAGTGACATAAGGGTTAGTTAATTGTAGAGCACGTAGTCAGTTGGTATTCCATATTTCTTTTATTTTTTTCGATGTTTTATGGTTAAATTAAATGATATTTCTGGAAAAGTTAAATTACTTGACAATTTCGTAATAAAATTTTATATACAAAATTTTGCATATCACAACTGATATGCGAATATGAATTATCAATATGCAAAGATATATATGATGTTATATTTAAAAAAATATGTATGTATCACATGAGTTGAGGATGTCAGACTTATTCAAAACACTCTGTATGTTGAAATAATGTCTTCAAAAGTCCCTCTTCTAATATCGTAAACCATTTGCTGAAAACTTTATTTTAGAAAAGTCATCCTTAGAGAAACTAGATGGCCATTCGCCACTTATGATGAACTCTGTAATATATGTCATATAGCATACATTACTGTCACGGTAGCTCAGTTAGATAGAGCAGGTTATATGATAAATGCGACTATCTATCGACTAGTCATGGCCTTGGTTGGAATCCAAGCACCGGCACTGGCAATATCGGTGAAAACAGATATTGTTCGTCTCTATTCAATTTGTATCCCCCGCTTAGACAGCTTTGGCTTTGGGGTGGAAGACTCTAATTTATGTGGCGTGTTTTATGTTTATCTTTATTAATGTAAAAATAGAAACAGTTGTATATATTATGATTACTCTCTGAATCGTTTCGATAAAAGATTATCTTTAACAGAAAAAAAAAATACGAATAATAAAATGAGTACAATACAAAAAAAAACATTATTTGTATACTGTCCCAAATTCAGATTTTGAGAAAGTACGGTACTGAAATTGTACTAAATTTGTACCGTAAGAAAGTACCGTACGAACATTTGTACTAATAACTGGTATGTGTTGTTTTTTTGTATTCTAACACCATGGGATTTTAAAAAATTTAGACACTGTTTATATTATTTGTTGTTTTATTTTAACAGTAATCATATAAACCTAACACACCTATATTCCATTGCTTGCAGTAATTAATTGATTTGATTAAGTATGATTAATTTAACTGATTAAATTATCAGTTTTCGCATTATCGCGGAAACATGTTAGTACATCATTGTAAATTTATACTGGCAAGGGAAGTTTTAAGCCTTGTCCACACTAGCCGCATTAAATCGCGTTATACAAAACAAAGAGGAGCAAACATCGTCCGCTTCAAGCGCCAACCAACATGATCTAAAGAGTACATTAAAGAAAATTGCTTATTTATGCTTATTGTGCGTTGTGTTTTAACAATGTACCTGCACACCGGGACGTGTTCTTCTCGACACGCCCTCAAGCACTATGAAAGCCAAAAGCACGAGCTATTCAACCACCACATGCGCTTCATTATGCCCAGTTTTACATATTTTAGAGTCGCACTGAGCACAAAGTTTTGCGCAGCGCCACTCGACGTGGCCAGTGTGGACAAGGCTTTATGGCAAATGGAACTCTTCAGATTTTCACCGACGCCGACAAGAGATAGCGTAAAATTTTAGAACACAAGAACATTAACAACGTCATGTTTGTAACAACAACAGGTCTCATAAAATCCACATTGTGTCAAAGATTCTGATACAGAACGATATTTTGATTGGGAGCCAACCACTTTATTCTCTAGATATAGTCTCTCGGACTATTGCTGTTCTCATGCAAAATATTCAAATTCATTGTGTTAAACTGGCACGCTGTCCTTGAAGTTATATGTATATAATAACGACGTTCATAGTTATTTGTAAATGTTACAGCTAGAATGGATACTTAGTTTAGTAATTTGAGAACTAACCAGCTAGTTTGCAAACTAACTAAAGACGCTGCTATTTTGAAGAAAGCTAATATAACCTAACCAGAATAAGTAGGCAGTTATGTTAGGTTAGGTTAGCTTCCTTCAAAATAACAGCGTATTTAATTTTAGTTTATAAACTAGCTAGTTAGTTTTAAAACTAACTAAGTATTCATTCTAGCCGTATCACATATAAAGATGAGAATGAGAATCAATAGTAAAAACATTGGAACGATGTACTTCTTATTTTGCCAAAAAAATTAATTGTCGAATTATTGCGTCCCTAATTTTAATTCTTCGCTTCTTGTAACCACGTACTATTCATTTCATCGCTATTTGCCAAATAAAAAACTCTTATCTTGCCGATAAACGCAACAATCTACCTGAGTTTAGCCATAAAACAAGCCACGCTATGTTTTGAGATTTTTTATTTGGAAAATAGCGATGAAATAAGCTATATATTTTAATAAATCTATACCGTAATTACAAATTTTATTTTGTTTTGTTGCTCTAATAACTTCGTCGTTATTCATATTCCGGGATTTATTCAAATGTAACGAAAGCTTTCAGAGAAAAGTTTCGTGAAGATTAAGGGGGACACCCTTAAAATGTTTATAATTGATTATTTATTTTTTATCGATTGAACAATATATTAGTAGATTAGTTTGACATATTTCAATTATCATAGGTAAGCTAAATATAACAAATAATATAGAGTAAATAAAAGGTAAACTAATAAAACATGTTAAAACAGGCCAACATACAATATATTTGTTTGAATATTTTATACTTAATGAAATTATAAATTCACATTTTCAATTTTAAACAAATATTCAGTGTAGTAATAGATTCATGTAATACAGTTAACATATTTCTATTTTCTATGTAAAATACTGAAAAAGATATATCTTTTATATTTCAATCGTTTATTTACCAGCTCATGTATAATATTTATTTCTATTCTATATATAGAGCTTTGGTTTGAATGTAATTATTTTAAGTAGAGTGATATAGTAAAAAGGTATCTTCTAAACAATTGCTTTCGATCTATAGATTTAATCGTAACATAGATATACATACATAAATTCGTCGTGAGCACTTTATGTTCAAGATTCATACAGGCTGTCTGCATACCGGATGTATCTAAACCAATTTGTATAATTAAAGAAATGTGTATTTAAAAAAAAGTGTTTGCGACAGGAAAGGAAAACTGCTAACAGTAATAACCAATAAATAACAGTAATACATTTTGAAAATTGTCATAAGCAGCTCAAAGTTCATAATGCTTGCACAATTTCGTCTACATGTAGCATTAATTATAGTTGGTGTAACTTTACGACAATCTGCACGATTTCGGTTTTTCAGATCTAAATTTAAGGGTTGAACTTAATAGACCTTAAAATAACATCACAAGAAGAAGTCTAATGATGTAATATCTAATGATCTGGCTCCTGACTCCAACGTTTTCAACGGATTTAATTCCGACAAACATATGTGTGGTGTAATTTGGAAGAAAGCTTGTGAAGCTGTAACTACCAAGGATGTTTAAAATGGCGATATACTCGTAACCTCTTTCGATTTTTTAAAATAATAAAGATACTGCTTTCAAACTAAATTTGGAACACGCTATATACAGTGGTACATCCTCTCTGAGGGTTTATTGAAAAAGATGAAAAATATACAATGACAAAATTTTATTCTATTTTTCAAAACATGTAATTTATAAATAGATAAAACAGAATGAGGAGCATAAAGCAATTAGATAAATTTGAACATTGTTAAATAAGGACATAATTTAATTGGCTCATTATTGAACGAACTAAAAACATATTTTTCTTTTGGCTGTGAGCAATAGTCGCAACGCTTGTTGCTGCTCATTGTGCGACATGTAAAGATCCAGATATGCAACAGCGGAGCGTAACGTAACACCGCCCCGTGACATATTTAGAGGCTACACAGCGTAACATAGTAACGTCGTTGCGCAACATCAGAGCGTTCCGTAGCTTGTCGGTGTTTCAGCGTCACATCAAAGGCTTGTACTGCGGTGGCGTTACGCATCCCCCTTCCATGTCTAGACGGGACTGCGTAACAACACTGTGTGACAGTACTACTTTAGTTTTAAACCTGGAGTGATGTGAAGAGCGCATGCTGCAATCTATTAAAGTGTGTCGTAGTAAGGAAGTATAGTGGAATAAAAAACATTCTACGTATTATAACGAAATAAAAAAAGATTGGGTTGAATTTGCGAACCAGTTTTATATTACGATGGACGAATGAACAAGAACTGATGAATGGAACGGCGTGGTGTTACGAATCTCTGTAAAGCTCCGTCCAGACATGCAGCAACGAAGCGCAACGTAACACTGACGCGTAACTTACCATCGTGATACAATATCGCAATATGACACATAATTTTTATTCGCAACAGGACATCGACGCGTTACAGTGTTCGTAACACCACGCTGTTCCATCCAGCAGTTCTTGTGTTCCATCCCTCAGTGTTGTTACGCAGTCGTGTCCAGACATGGAAAGGAGATGCGTAACGCTACCGCGATACAAGCCTTTGACGTGACGCTGAAAAACCGATAAGCTACGGAACGCTCCGATGTTGCACAACGACGTTATGCTGTTACGTTGTGTGGCCTTTAAATGTCACGGGGCGGCGTTACACTTCGTTATTGCATGTTTGGACGCAATTTAACGCTTCGATGTCCTGTTGTGGGTAAAAAGTATGTGTCCTATAGCGGTATTGTGTCACGCTGGTAAGTTACGCGTCGGCGTTAGGTTGCGCTTCGTTGTTGCAAATCTGTTTGAAGTGAGATTCAACAAGATGGGTAAGTGCTATGTTATCTACTACACAGCCAACAAAAACTGATTTCTTTTGTGAAGTAGTAAAAAAAGAACTCTGTTTGACATAGTTGTAGGTAGTTTTGCACAAAAATTAAACAAAATTAGTAAGCCCCAAAACGTTCTAAAGTGAATTTTGTTGCATTGTGTTTAAACTATCTACTTCCAGAATATACAGGTATTTACTTCTTTTTTGCGTTTTGAGTTTTGCATCGTTTTTTTTAGCAAGACTGTCGCAGGTTTAGAAAGATCCCGGGAAACTACGAATAGAGATTTAACAATCGCCGCCATGCTCTTGATTCCGAAGATGTTAGTCTGTTGCAGTTTTGTCCAACCACCCTCGATATTTCCAACTTGGATGATGAGGATTGCGATGAGGATTGTGATGAGAATGACGATGAACGGTCACAAGATTGTGATGAGGATAACGATGAACAGTCACTCGAAATTTCTGGCGGTGATAGTGATTATTTATATATAGTAATTTATATACATGCATATAAATTTTAATATGTAGTTAATTTAAAAATTGATTTTTCAAACAATTATTACTTAACTGAATCAATTATTGTAATTGAAAAAAAAACAAAAAAGATTTATTTTATTATTGTTTAGGGTATATGTAGGGTATATTATGCACATATTATTTTTGTTATTTCAAATATATTTATTTATCGATAATTTATTGTTTGTGCACAGTTTTCTAGTTTTATTGTTTTATATATTGTGTTTTAGTTCTCGCTGTATAATTTTGGTGGTAGGAGGCTGGATATGTGTTTAGTTACGAGTATTTATGCAGAACTGAGTTCCCTACACTATTTACTAAAGATTGTAAGGGATACAATCCCCTGTAATGTATTTTGTAGAATAAGAACATTAAATGATTTCGCTAATAATTACTTAAGAAGTAATATTTCCCGTTTGTTTATTAAAACGTTATAGGCTTGGTTTGCTATTCATCATATAAGATTAGCAAATTTCCAATAAGATTGGATCATAAAATTGTGTAAACTTAAATCGGCACCTTTGTCCACTGTGCGTCGTCTATGTATTTACTAGCCAGTAAAAGATTTCAAAAATGTGAATACTAGTGAAATAATTTAGCATACAAATTTATAAATTACATTATACAAATTCCAACTTTCAACACACAACACCGCAGTTATGCTTTCTGCGAGCCATTACCTCAAAAATGTGCAGCAAAATTAATATATACGAGTATATAACGTGTATACTTCAAGCATTACATTTTGTAGCAGAAATTATTCGAAAGTGTTATCCGGATGTACCTATATAGATAAGTACATTAATAGCCCACAACAAAACCGGATTCCTCAAATCTCCCAAATGCATTCGGGAATACCTTTATTTTTTCAAAAAATAAATAAATCAGTTTTCTACAGTTCGAAGCTAAAGAATCAGCTGCTATTAGGGAAAGTTAGATACAATTTTAAGGCGCTCAAGTGAAAGTAGATTTAAAATATCCTTCACAGTAATTACGTTGAACCGATGGATGCCATAAGAAAATACGAAATTTATCGTTGAGTGAATCTTTGAGAATAGTGCTACAGACTTTAAATCACAAGAAAGGTATTGGTCTTAAAAAATTGATAGTACACTAAGGGATACTTCAGATTTCACCAGATTGAGACATATTTATAGTAACAGTGCTGACACGGATCCATTAAATAATTTCAGAGATTATTTTACCTATGTCAATGTTATATCTTTAGATGCCGATTTGTTTTTTTTATACAAGAATTTCTTTTTGCTCAGTGAAACGAATATACAGATGCTGCAATGCGGTGGATGTTGATCCTAGCCAATCCAGATTTTTAATGCCAACTACGTAAGTAGTACTTGCTATATAAGCTATTATAATTTTTTTCCTATATATACTAACATGTTATATAAATTATTATAATTGTAAAACGTTATTAAATTAACAATATCTTTTTATAATATAAATAATCAATATAACTTATTATATTAATAATAATTATTAATATAATAAATTATATAATAAAATTTAAATATAATCAAATTAGATAAATGTATAAATCTATAATTTTAGTTAACCATGCATTAATATCTTTATAAAAAATCGTATAGATAAACCGTCTCCTTAAGAAAGTGATTATAATCACATTCTTAAGGAGACCGTTTATAAGGTTATAAAAATGAACAGTTTTAAAACCTTAAAACGGACTTTTCTTCTTCAAATAGAACATCTCTACCTCGAAATTGAGTGGCCGAGAAAAAATAAACTAACACATAAATGCAGAATATGTGTTTTATGCGACAGTTTTACTTTTTTCAATTTTTCTCAAATAGTCCACCATCGTGCTTTCTGGGTGGGGTTTATCCTATCCACCTCAAAATTAACAGATGTCGTCTGGTAGACGTCCCTAATCAGAATAAATCGAAACCCGATCGATCCGACACGATTTAATTAAGTGATCGTGCTAACAAAAACAATTTCTCAAATAGTCCACCACTGTGCTTTCTCATGACATGAACATGGGAGTGTATCCTATCCACCTCAAAATCAATAAGTGTCATCTAGGAGACGTCCCAGATCAGAATCAGTTAAAATCCGATCCATCCGACACGCTTTCTCATGCCCCATGGACAGGGTGGGGTGTGTTCTATCCACTTCAAAATCAATAGGTGTCATCTGCGAGACGTCCCCGATCAGAATCAGTCAAAACACTATCGATCCGACACGATTTAGTTGAGTTATCATGCTAACAAATAAAATTCTCAAATAGGCCATCATCGTGCTTTTTCATGACCCATGGACAGGATGGGGTATGTCCTATCTACCTCAAAATCAATAGGTGTCATCTGGGAGATGTCCTCGATCAAAATCAGTCAAAAACCGATTGATCCGATACGATTTAGTTTAGTTATTGTGCTAACAAGAGTATATGCCGACGACAACGACGACAATGATGACAACGACAACACACACACACACACACACACACACACACACACACACACACACACACACACACACACACACACACACACACACACACACACACACACAAAATGGTTTAAAACCCATTTTTTTAGGGTGAAAAACGAACAATAAACCCTAGAAATTGTTTTTCACATAATTACATTACTTTTCCGCGTATACTGGAGTGCGGAAAAGTAATATGATTTCGCGAGAACTACTGTCATATGCAGTTAACGTTAGGTATTATACATGTAATATTAGTTTCAGCTATTAACTTTCTATGTACTCAGAATATTACTCCATTAAAATGTTACATAACGAACTTTGGTTAATAATTTCGTTTGCTGTTAATGGTTTGGTTTTATTCAGAAGGGGCTACAGACACTCAAGACAATAGCAGTATTATTGTATTATTGTTCACTTGTGTTAAAGTTGCGAATCGTTTTATTCTGTTTCATCGCGATACGCGTTAAGTAAATTACTGAAAATTAAAATATTTCACGAACTGTGGAAGACTATTTCGGGTTTATGGAAGTTACGTTTAGAAATGGTGAAAATTCATGGATGTATGTTTATAATGATAACACGAATTAGGGAATTTATATGTGAAGGTGCGACATTCTATTGCAAACTCTACATCTTCGTGGTGCGACACCATGAAGATGTAGAATTAGCAAAAGAAACCAATTCAGACTAACTGTACGAATGTTGCAGTGAAGTGATTAGTAAAATAATTGACTGTATATTAAAAGGCAGAGTTACATGTGTAGGTCTTACATTAAAAAAGAAAATCTAGATTTAAAATTACTGCTGGTCCTTTATTTTTGTTATATAATGAATTGTATACTACACAGAAAAAACTGGAAAATAATAGTTTTGTGATACCCATTTATCCGTTTGTTTGACGCCTTGTCAAGAGCCAACGAAAATACAGCATACCTTGGTTGTCATGAAAACCAGGACCCTTCGAATCTTTTTCTCGGGGCGCTCTTACAAGGCACTTACCGATCGCGTGTCGTAATATAACATTGAACTTATAAAATACTTGGCACGTGTGAGAGACTCCCAATACGACTTCTGCCATCAAAGGAGACCTACTAGCTTACGTAACACATGTGTATGGGAATCCATTTCAGAAACACTTAGAAATTCTCTGTAGCAGAATACCTTTAAGGTTCTAAAGAATATCACTGATTCGGTATGTTATAAACGAATAGGTGATTTTTTAACTGATAAGTTAGCAAATTTATGAACAATCTATTTTATATTAAAGATATGAACCTACTAACGCAGTTATATTCGCAGTCTACCTAATTATTTTTTTACATAATTCCCTACATAAATTATATATGATTGGGTGACAGCAGATATTAATTATTGTAGGTTTAAGAAAATCAACTACATATGTGTTTGATTATACTTCGACTTGTTCTAACAACAAAAGATATATTTATTATTGTAGTTATCGATGCATTTTGTAACTTCATATAAATTCAACTTATATTAATATAATATATTGATGTATTGCTGTGATCTATAAAAGGGATAGAGAAAACTTTAATTTTATAATTTTTTAATTGGATATGCCCGAAAAGTACTTATAATCAGTCATCTTGTACAACTGAGCTTCTCTTGAGGTTGAAAATTGCTTCATTGAAAATTATGATATGGTAAAATAAACTAATGGGATGATTATTTTATCGGTATGTATACAGTGAAATATAAATAGCAGACTATATGTATATATGTAGCAGAAGCCCTATTCCCTAGTGGTAAAGTTATAACCTCTCTTTAACAAGTGGTAGTGGTACATCTTCACTTGGTGACACTAAGCTAGGACAGTGAGTCGTTCAGGTCAGGATTATTCTTGTTAGATTGAGCGTCACCTAATTTTACACAAAATTAGGATTAATTTTGTATAATTATGTATATTCAAATTCTTAATATTAATAATAAAAATAACGAAAATTAAAGAAATAATAAAAATATATTAACAGTGTTTTTTATAGCAAATTGAAATCTGTTTGTTGAGATTATTTCAATTATTTTATATCGGAATATTTTCAATTCATTTTCTAAATTTCCAAGGTGATACTCCAGTGGTGGAATACAACTCGAGAACTGTATGCCATTTAATGGACGTTTTAAAATGTAAAAATAGCTGTTGTCCAATGGCTAATATTTGGAGAATAAAGGTGGGTTGATTTCAAGTTAAAGATTTTATAGCAAAAATGTAATGTGGGATTTGGAAATTTATGTAACTTCATTAAATCCATCGCGACGATTAATATGCGCTTACGTTTATCTATTTTTTGTAACTCAAAAATTGTGGCGGTTGCCCTCTGATCGCTAACCAAAAATGTGTCTGGTTTCGTTCGGGAGGCCGGTACAGACAAACCCAAGAAACATCCACCCATAATGTAAATGTCGTCGATACTCCTTTTATAAACATGAATTTTGCGAAACCCCATTACAACTTTGCTCAATTATGTCCTCAATGTAAAAGTAGGGTATCGTATCCATCTACTCAACACTTTTCGCATATTAGTATTCCCCTTAAACTATAGCGCACAGCTGCAGTAGGAATTTCCAGATAGAAGACAATTTTAACGACAGTCCAGTTTCTTGGTTGCTGTAAAAGATCTTCCACTGCAAACATGCGTTCGTTATGTTCCGATAACATATTGCATTGTTCTTAAGGAATAATAACGTAGATATTATTTTATTAACTCTTTGTGAATATCGATGAGTTCTTACGAAGTAGCATACGAGTACTAGTTGTTATACAACTCAATTCATGTTTCACGATGTCGAAATAACATATCGTCTATCACAATTTGGAAGATTCGTATTATTACACCGACTAGCATCAATAGTGAAATAACGCGTACCTAGAAGGCAGGTCATTTTTATATATGCTAATATTTCAATGAGATACCTCATTAATATATTTATGAACCAGGTATTCACTTAAATATAGCTAAGTGAATACCAGTTAGGTGTAACTTGTAGTGTAGCTATCTGAGTTATTTCAATACACAGAACTAGATAACCTTTGAATACATATGGAATATACATTTTTAGATAAGAAAAATTTCCAGTTCCGCTCACCTGAAATGATATGGAATGAAAATGACATTAAAAATAAAAAAAAAACAATCAAAGTAAGTTCTGATCTTGAAGTTGCCTTCAAGTTATTTTGGTTTCCATGTAAGGTACATCGGAATGTGATTAATTAGAGTCTGTCATGTTTCTGGTCATTTGTCATGTTTATTTGTTGGTAGATCAAACCGTTCGGTAGACAGGTATATGTAGTCGTCTAGAAAAAAGCCTCAGAATGGTAAGAAAAACCCAAAAATTGCAGGAACGATTACATATACTAGAAGTGACAAAAGCGTTTTCGCAGCGATTTTTGCACTTACCACTATTAGCAGATTAAACTGACTCTAAAAAAATGTTTTTTATTAAACCAAAACAAAAAAGTGCAAAGAGTGCAATGACCTAAAAAGCTGATAGGCGCTATTGTCATATTTAATTCCTAAATTTCTTATATGTTTTACATTAATTCGGTAATATTAAATTTAATTGCAATCTATAATCAAAATTAAACCAGAAATGTTAGAATTCAATTGTATAATGCCTATCTGCGACATAGCGCATGTAAATTTATGTAATGTTTGTCAAATATAAAAAGATGAATACATTTCGTTGTATCAAGTCCTCATTACGAAGATATTCTGCAAAAAGTGGCAACGTCGTACTCCAATATTTGCAGGTGTTGCCGCCCTCTTTGTTTCTCTTATTTCAAGAATATTATTTATTTCACTCATTTAGCCTGTTTTAGACGCGCGCGTCGTCAAGAGCTGATGGCAATTGGACGACAGTGGTGGCTCGCGGGTTAGAAAATAGGCGAAGAGTGTAAATGTGTAAACAGTTAGAAAAAAGTAGATTGATTTTTCTTAAGACTTACCTATAGCCGAGCTTTTAGCTATGTAATTTTTGTACACGAAATCAATTCTTCGATATTTTAGTGAGGCGTAGTTATCTATATATCTTCATAAAGTGGCTAGATTCTTCTTTAGTTCTACCAACAATTCTTTCTCGAGAGAAATAGTTGCTAAAGATGAAAGTATTTCTTAGGAAATGGTATTTCTTGAATAAGTCTATATATGTTTAAGACACGAAAAGCTTCTTTCCACTGACGGACTTCCTGACAAAATAGTTAAAATTATAAAAAACCGTTTGTAAGCTTTTGTAAAAATGTCTGTATTCATTCAGTTTTTTAGAACAGTTTATGCAACGGTATATTTCTGTAACTTTCATCACTGTATAACAGGCAAAGTTCGTTTATAAGTCGTTGCTGTTTGGTAAATATATTTCCATAAAACTATTCCAAATTTTCAAGAGCATTAGAAGGGAAACAAGAGCTATATTGTTCAATATTTTGTAGTATCAGCGAGACAAACAAATTGCAATTTTCCAGTCCTGAAACCTGACGTCTATTTGCATTAAAATATGGTTTAATATTTAATATAAAAGTGCTTATATCTTGTACTAGTGGCTTCGTTAGGAAAACCAGCGTATTGTTGTTTTGTAATTTCTAATTCTGGCATTATACTTGCTTTATTAAAAATTGTCTTAAAAAAGTAATTTCTCTTTTCTTCAATATTCACGTGTCTGTTTTATTTGATGCACACAAAAATTAATATCTAATGATTCTTTCTGTAGGAAGTCATAAAATATCTGTAGCACTAAAAATATCATTAAATAGTACTACCAAAAACGTAAGATCAAAATCATTCATAACATTTAAAAATCCTCTAGCAAGCTGAATGGATTTCTGGTTCGATACCTCAGAAGTTATAATAAATTCAAACACTTCTTTCAGTTTATCCCAGTCCTGAATTATTGTATAAACTAATTTCGAATTGGAACACCATCGAGTTTCTGCGATAGTCAGTAAACGTCTTGCGCTTCATTAATATTTTTTATATATTCATTCATATAGTCAGTGTCAGTCAGAATTGTAAAGATACATGCAAGTAAATATAGGAAACTTGCTGTAGAAGATATAGCATTGAGCGATGGAACTACTGTTCTACGATTACCCCCATATCATTGTGAATTGAACCCAATTGAGTTAATTTGGGCACAAATTAAAGGGGATGTGGCGAGAGAAAATAGAACATTTAACTTGGCTGATGTCCAACGCCATCTTCAGAAAGCATTAGAAAATGTTACAGCAGATAGAGGAGAAAGTGTATTGGTCATGTTCAAAGAGAAGAACAGAAAATGTGGGATGTAGATAATATGACTGATGAAACGCTCGATCCCATTATTATTAGTGTCCGTAAAAGTGATAGTGAAAGTAATAGTGAGTGATGACTTAAAAATTGGAAAGAGTAAGATTGTTTTTAGAACATTTTATTTTTATTTCTGTAGTAGAATTTCGTTTATTTTCTGTAGAAGAAAATTTTCTTTTGGTTTTGTTACAGAATTTTGTTTATGTTAATTGTTATTAATGTAGGAATAGGGCTCCTGGCGAACCACCCACTAAAAAAATGGTAAAGCGCCATTAGCAATACTTCATAAACTTGTGGTGTGGAAACTTGCTTTTACTCACAATATTCTCCCTTGCGATTTAGCAATTTTTCTAAATTTCCGTAATATCAATAATTGTAGCAGTACTTGTCACTGACCCCGCCAAAAAAAAAAAAAAAATAAAAACATCTACGCATCTGTTCCAGACAACGCCTCGGTCATTGCACTCTTTATATTTATTGGTTAAACTTTAGTTTTGATGTAATACAAATTTTGTGTTTCTTCGATACTGCAGGCAATACTTCCTTATCTATTTATTTCATTAATGTGTAATATCGAATTCATCTTAATCATAAATCCATTTTAAATTACTGGTTCAAATGATGAATTTAAAAATCGTATATATGACGTTAAATAACATGACAGTGTGAGTGACGTTCATTTATTCACGAAATATTGGGACCAAATACGCTCTTATAAATAATATTCGTCTACAAAAACAACATTTATTTAAGTGCATAATGAGATTAAAAACAACGTTATAAATTCTTACGGTTTATTTAAATGAGGAGAACGTACAATCAGAGAATGAAAGAGAATCTGTTACTACTAGACACAACAGAGAACATACCATAATCCAGATGTAACATACAATAATTGTTAAGGTAAGACCTTTAATTAGATTAAGTATAATACAATTTTCTAATCGCATTATACTTAATATACAGGACTATATAATAAAATTTTCAGAATCATGTTCAGAATAGAAGACAATTACTTCTGTAATATGTATGAATAAATAGATAAGAAGTTATATACCTGGAATAGCAATTTTCTGTCTAGTTTTGTTAAATAAGAGTACGGCATGATAAACCAGTACCAGTAACCTCATATACTAGTATAAATTATTCCGTGTTAGTTGAAGTGTTATTCTAAAATTAATTTTAGAATAATTGTTTATATACGAAATGTCTGCAAAAAGTACAAACATACAGATATGAAACAACTAAAAATATTTTACTAAAACGTTTAACAAAATATTGTAAACTACATGTAAAATTTACACTGAGATTTACACTTTGTATTAAGAAAAATGTAGACACATTAACTAGCAAGCTCTTTTTCAAGCAGTGTTTTGTAACTAAAATATTTTGCTATAAACGAAGCTCAACTTTGGAAACAAATTAATAATAATAATAACAATAAAGTTTATTTACATTAAAATTTATAATCGATACGAGCCCAAAGCCATAATAGTTTGGCCAGGCAAAATTTTACAACTAATATATTTAAATAAAAGTAATGACCTAATAACTTTCTCAAAACTATTTTATCAAAGAAAAATATTAGTAACAAATAGAAAGTATAAACTTTTAACTTAAATACAATGAAATATTACTACGTCAAAATGTGTCAGTGAAAAGTTTGTGAATAAAAAACATTAAGATTCCCTGTTCAGAATATTTCGGCCGCTTCATCAAAACTGTGAAACATCACCTTTATTAACTTTAAATCTGGCAGGCACTGTACCCACCAGCTTAGATCACTCTTCAGGAAGCGTGCTGTTCCAACTTTCTTGCAATTTGGTGAGTAGACTGTTCCGGACTGAACTGAACCGCGCAACTGTTCATTCATTTTATGCCACAATGTTTCCATTGGCGAGAGGTTTGGACTGCTAGAGGGCCAATCTATAAGAGGAATGTTATCTTCTGTGAACCAAGCTTTAACAGTTTTTGTTGTGTGACACATAGCATCATCCTGCTGGAAAATGTACTGCGCATCAGTGCCTTGACATGTTGTTATTGACGGCAATAAACTGTCTGTCGAAATTTGTTTGTACTTCTCTTTTGTACCTTCACAGCACCATCTACGAAATATAATTTTCCTACACCCATACCACTCATACACCCCCAGATAATAAGAGACGCAGGGAACTTCACTTTCCTAGCCAAACAGTTAGGATGATAAGTTTTCTGTGGGGTTCCTAGCACATGTTTTCTGGTATCACCCAAATAGATTTCAAATTTGGATTCGTCACTCCAAATTACCTGGCGCCATTGTTGTAAAAGTCCAGTGCCTATGTTCTCTGGTTCACCATAACCGTTTGGTAAATAACAGCTTTTCTTTTACCTGATGGAGAAACTGGTAAGTTCAAAAGTAAAATGTAAATAATCAAACTTTATCTTGAAGATTTTGTATCCTATTTCCTTTATTGAGCGTTTTCTTAATTGTGAATACAGACATATATTTTCAAATGGCTTGCCTCGATAGTACCACAATTTCATTTACACTGGATCGTCGGTTTGTTGTTACAATCCTCTTTAGAGGATGTTGATTTAAGCGTGAAATTTGGGATGGTTGACCACTTTTCTTCCTCTGCGCTGTGTATCCAGATTTTTTATACAAGTTAATAATGCCTTGCGCTGTAGATTTAGGCACCGAATACGTAGCAGATATTTTCTGAGGCGAAATTCCCCGTTTCTGAGCATTAATAATTGATTTTCGTATATCGTCACTTAATGCCAAGGCACGTGCCATTTTCTTTAGAAAACTTTAGCAGACGCCTCTAAAACACACATTATAATATCCGTTTCATTTTGATAACAATTGAGATTCCATTTTTTTTTAAATGCTACAATCGTTTACCCTACAATGCATTTCAGCACCTGGCCGGACTATTCTGAACAGCGGATCTTAATGTCTTTTTATTAAGAAACTTGTTATTGACACATCATAACGTAGTAGTAAATATTTCATCGTATTTAGTTTTGATAGTGTTATTACTTTTATTTAAATATATTAGTTGAAAAATTATGTCTGGACGAACTATTATGAGCCTGGGCTCGTAATACTCGTATACAAAGAATATCGATGTATGAAATTACAGATAAATTAGAAAATTCACGAAGGTAATTTAGTCAACTAAAAATACATACATGCATATATACAACTGCATACATGATACCAATGATTAATTTTTTTTTGTGATGCATCTCCATCCATCGCATAATAAATTCATTCATAAAGCCATCATGAATTTTGTGACAATTGAAATGAACCACTAGTTTTTAACAATAAAAAATAACCTAAATTTCGTTGATATTTAATTGCGATTATTCAGTGGTCTAACCATTTAATACTCGCATACTCTACAATATCATTGTTCCACCTAATTTACTCCTGATAGGAAACTCAGGTATGAGAACTACATATCGCCATTTTACCATGCTTGGGAATTCTCAATAGATTGGGAATTCTCAATTCTCTTAATGCCTGATATCCTGACCACCATTTTTGGTTGGTGCGATGAGCCTTAGATAGGAGATTACTATCTTTAACTCTCCCATGATTGTGTATCCGGACGAGCCTTATTTAGAGATATGTCGCTTTTTCCCCCGTTTCACCCGTTTCAATTGCCAAGGGCGTAAGCGGGTGCATTGGAACGGGGATCTGGAGAATCTGGGTTAGCACCGAGCAGTAATTACAACTAGAAGTTTCACTTTAACCTCCTCCTGCTAAGTTTCCCTCTTCACCCCGTCACGTCGCGCGTCGTGTCGTTCATTGAATATAACCGACGCATGTAGGATCATAGGAAGTATCCCTAATATACTAGTTCGGTACCGCCGTTCAACAGCTCCATGGCAGCAATGTCTTTGTAAGTGAAACATAAAAGTACCGCCGCGCCATAGAGTGAACCTTTTAGTTGTAATTTCTGTTCGGTGGTTTGGGTAGACCTCTCTTGATCCTGGCTTGGTGGATCCCACCGGCTAGAATCTTTCAGTCGTTCTTCTTGTTTTCTCGCTATGTATCCTCGTCGGCTGTACGTTTCTAGGGGCGTCATGTGTATGCGAGTTGCGCATTAGGCGCGGAACTCGTAGATAGGGTGGTAAGTTTGCGATCGTCGTCTTGTGAGAACTGGTAAGGTAATCACTCAAAAACAGCCAACAACTCAACAACTTAAAAAGTTTTTGAATAGGTTATAAAATGTTAATGGGGAATTAGTAAGTGCATCGTAAAACTCCCTTTAAGCTCATAAAAGTCCTATCCTTATCAAGCATTCAAAAATGGTTTTCACGTGTTTTGTACAGAATCGAAACTATACGTTTTTCAAACATAATCCTTCATTGCATAATATTTTATCGTTTCCAAGATAAGCCTAATAATATACTTAAGGGAATCACGCCTCTTGTAAAGATACACCATAATCGAATATTTTATTTAGGACAACTTCAAGACGTATTAAATGCCATTTGTGGGTATTGTGGGACATCCAAGAAGGACTTTTCAATCAAGTGAAAAACCTCAATAGGTTATGGATTTCAATAGTTGGTTAATTCATACTATTTATGCATTTGTAACAAATCAATTAATTTATTATCTACTCATGCCTCGATTGCTTCTGTCGATGGGAACGGCGATGAGTAAAATAATACGTGTTTATAATTAACTTTAGACATACATAAACTTTATCAGGAAAATTAATTAGAAATTGCTTTGCAGTAAATTATTGGCCTGTCAGTACACATGAATGCCTATAATTAATCTTGTGAAAATACTTAACTATATTAACGAAAATATTGGCTCTAGGGAATTTTGACTGGATGATTAAATATGTCAATTATTAATTATTTATTTAAAATGCTACCAACAAGTTTGAAACACGAGTATTTCCTCATTTACAACTTTTAGAGGAGATTTATTTTCGAATCTATGGGATGGGTCGTAAGGGTTGGTGTTATATATTGCTACCAGTACAAAAACCATGATAATAAATAAACCACGCATTCTTAAGGACACAACACCCTGCGCAAAAAATTAAGTTATAGGATATGTGGTGCATCATAAAATTAAAATATTATTTTAATATGATATGCTCTATATTCAACATCAATGAAAACCAGAGCATGTAGCGAAAAACCAGTTTCAGATTTGAAATTAGCGATGAAAATAATTATATTCAATCAAAATATTATTAACATCAGTTAAAAAAGCTCTTGCAACAGCCAAAGACAACAAAATTGTTCCTCATTGTTGTTAATGCGTCCAGAAATGGTAGTTGTTGATTATTTTCAATTTCATATGTGTAATATATCGAAGCATAAAGTTTTATTAATTTTGAAATAAAAATATCTATGTCTATTTCTGTACTATCGGAAACCACAAAAATATTATCCATCTGTCTAACTCATACTTTCGGGAAATGGTCCAACTTCTGTTTAGCTTCTATCTCAAACCTACCTACAAAAAGTTTTGCAATAAATGGAGACAGGGAATTGCCATTGCAGCACCTTCATGTTGTTCAAAATATTCGTTATTAAATTTGAAACAATTGTGGATAGAAGAACTTAAGGAAGATTTGACCAGTAAATGGACTATTAGTGCATTTTTCTAGAAACAAATTTCAACAATTTTATCCCAAAGACAAAATTGAAAATTACGAAAGGTTTAGGGAAAGGTTAGGGAAGCAAAACATTTCACTGTTGTTGTGACAACTGATAATAGTGAACTTTGAGGTAGTTTAAATAAATAATCATATTTGGCATTGCATGAAAGATGTATCTATTACTTGAAATAAATATTTCAAAGATTAAGGAATATGTAATATTAGAGACAAATACATTTTCTTTTGGAAAATATAATTGAATGAATATGATGCTTGGGTAACTTAAATGTCAGGAAATAGTGACACTCTATAGGTACTCCATATTAATCAGGTTCCAGTATTATCTTCTTAGTAATTAGTAGCCCTCATGAAATCGATTAGGAAATATTGCAATATGTAGTGCAAGTAATATATCAAGACTACATAATAATAGAGAAGATTTGTGAGATGTTACTATAATGGCGAAATACTGTAAGTAAACTATGAATTGAAGAAAAACTGTTAATTAACACAATAAAGTAAGCAATTTCTCTTGATTTCATTTTCTTTAGAAATATGAAACAAGAAAATAAAGAATAATTGATGCAGAAAACATAAAAAATTATAAAAAGGTTTTTTTCTACCATTTTCTTTTACATTTTGCTGTAAACAGTACTTCTGCAGACTCCAACAGAAACAAATCGGCCATCATGTGACAATTCCACATTCCTCGATACATTTCTTCTATTATTTGGATATCCTGGTGAAACCATTCACCTTGTTCTTCACTATTATCTCCAGTTAGAAGGAAATTTATCTAAGTGACTATGCAAAAAATATAATTTAATGTTCACATTGATTCGGAATGTTTCAAAACATTTTAGCATCTTATGTTAGTCTACTTCTTGGTAATTGCTTCCCTTGTGATTGCCCAAAAATTGTTCAATTTCAGATATATAACTAAATCATGCATCAGATCCTACAACGGTCATATATGTGAAAATGTCGAATTAATGGTCAGTCAAAAATCCCTGCTTTTAATTTTTCCATACTCGATGCTGGATATGCTTGGAAAATGTATTTAAGACGACAATTACCTGACTTGTCCAGTGTTTTTATAAACTGTTTCATTAAACCCACTTTGATGTGAAGAGGTGGTAGTATTATATTTTCTCTCTTTATTAATGACTCGCGAACAATGTTGGCTCTTTCAACGGTCATAGCATCTCTCAAAGGCCAAACAGTTTATGCAAATACACGACTTTTCTTTTACGCATTCATACCATAAACAAAGATTATAATGATATTTGGTATATCCACTTTGTTGTCCAAGAAGTACGGTGACCATTTTTAAATCGACACAAACAAACTACTGATGCTGTGAACTGCAATTTAACTAAAATGAAGATATAATGTGAAATTAGGGTCCTCAGGTACTTAGAAGCCGTTCCTAAATTTATGGAAACACATTTTTTTTCCCCCAGTGTAATATATCGAATATTACTATAATATCGTGGCCCGAAGTTTTATTAAAATGATTCAAATATTCTCATAATCAGTGTTTCCTCTATGGAGCTTCTGATTAATGAGAAGAATTGTAGCATTTCATATTTGAAGTTCATGATACCCACATAGTACTAAATTACTGCCAAATGAACTTCCTAATTAAATTAATCTAATTATTAGCGGGTATTAAATGTTATTTTTTAGTATGTTTGTGATATCTGATGAAGAGTTTTTAAAATATTATAGTTTATAGTTGAAGTCTATAGTTACGAGAATAATGTAAAGCAAAACTATAAACTATTATAAGATAAAAAAAAAACAATGTATACATTCTTATAATAATTTGTTATATTAATATTTGCTTCTCTTTATCCATGACTTCTTACGGACAAAGAGCAGTCGTTTGCAAGTGGAGGTCCAAGAGGTAACATTAAATTTTTAGAGGGTTATTGATTACTTTCCATTCAGATATATAACTATCGTAGATACGTATTTCTAGTAGGTACCAATATTTAATGTATATTATACTAACACGTAGAAATCGATTGAAAATTGTAAATTTACTTGCAAAATCTATTTACTCTCGGTTATCTTACTAGTCTATGACGACACCACTGTTTAAAATAAATTATTTGCAGATACTTTATCGAACCAGTGGAGAGTTTACGAGGCGGGCCGATTATATTTGACACGGCAGAAGACTCTTGCATTTTAGAAAGAATTGTTTCAATTTAGAGCAGGGTAGGTAACTTAAATGAAATCTATTGCAATAAACTAAGCAAGAACATACCGTCTAAGTAGGAGATATAGGAGGAACAATATAGAGGAGTAGTCTAAATGATAAACTGCGAAGGTTGGAGCAGCCACTCACTATTTCTAAAGGACTTATTTTAATATAACTACAACTGTATTTAGGAAATAGTAAGCTAGCATGCCTGTGGCACAAATGAGTAATGTAATTCTAAACCAAGATATATATATATATATATATATATATATATATATATATATATATATATATATATATATATATATATATATATATATATATATATATATATATATATATATATATATATATATATATATATATATATATATATATATATATATATTGTTACTAATTTTTTAACGGAGTTGAATCTTATTAAATAGTGGAATCTAACTGATTTCGCACCATGCAAGCGTCTGAAAAAAAATCCAAAACTGACTTGCATTACCATGCATTACCATCTTTAAAAAGTCCCTATTAAAACATCTTCATATATAATTAATTGACTTATGTAGAGTAAATAAAATAAAAGGTGTTACAGTAAGAGCCCAAGATGTCCAAGATGTAATATTTTAAATAAAATATATTATATTTTATTTAAAATATTACATCTTACATGTTTTATTTAAAATTATATTTTAAATAAAATATCATTTTAAATAAAACATGGTTTCCTGTAGCAAAGTATTGAAGTCTTTATTGATTTATAATGTAGATATTTGGAAATCATGTATGTAACAACACATCTGGTAAATGGCAGCCACAGCTTTGGCGGTACACGAGTACTCTTCTGGTGAAATTTTCAATAATGGTTTTGCATAAATGTGCCGGTATTTCGTTAAAACAGCATTCAATTTCGACCTTAAATGCTTGGGTGGTCGTAGGCTTGTTAGTATATACCTTTTGCCTTCAGAAAACCCCACACAAAAAGTCCATAGGTGTTAAATCGCAAGATCATGGCGAACAATTCTGGTCACTAAAATGGAAGATGACACGACCAGGAAAAGACTAATCCAAGACCGTCAATGTTTCACGGGTGCTATGGCAAGGGGCAAAGTCCTGCTTTGTCTTCAAGAGTAATATCTTCAATTGAGGTACAACGAATTGGGTTAGCACGTCACTGTATCGACATCTACAGTTAATGCATTACCCGTCTCGTTTAAAAAAATGGTCTAATGATTTCCTCAGAACACAATGCATACCAAACAGTGACACGTTGGGGATGCATTTGATTCCCATGAATCATTCGTAGATTTTCTGACCCCCAAATTTGGCAATTTTGCCTATTAATGTGAAAATGGGTCTCGTCGCTGAAGATGATTTTGTCGACAATTTCGGTATATACTTCTTGTTGTTCAATGATTCAATTGGTGAACTCTCTTCGTTGTGTATGCTCTGTTGGCAGAGGATTTTGAGTTAACTGGATTTTGTAAGCATGGAGATGTAAATCGTTAATGAGAATATGGTGAAGAGTGGCTGTTGAATTGTCCAATTCTTGCGCACGATGACGAATCGAGGTCCCTGAACTCTCGGCCATACTCTCGTAATATTTTGTTTTGATCGACCACTATGAGCTTGCGTCATGTGTTTCGCATCAATAACTGAACCAGGACTTCAAAGTTGATATATTTGGAATATTATTTCTACAGAAAATTGGCACTTTACGAATCGTAGTAACCAAACTTTCGCCAGTTTGATAGTAACGTTTAACAATAAAGACGGAACAATAATACTCTATACTCAGGCACTACGTGTACACATATACACACAACTGCATGTTTATTAGTTGAAACTAAAGACATGGCAACGTCGCGTTGTATCGTATTTTAATCTGTTGTGATTGTGTATATCTTATACTTAATTTGACTGTGTAAACTGTATGACTTTTTCGGAGCACGAAAGAAAATTTATAGAAAAATTAAAAATTAATTTCTGTCATAACCAGTTGCGGGATAATAAAGGAAAATTTGGAAAGCGGAAAGTAATATAGAAATCTTTAAACTGTATTGCAAAAATGAATCTTGCGAGAAGTAAACAGAGTAACCAACCTAAGCATTGGACGACGTATTGTTAAATTGAGCTTGAAATTAAAGCAAAAATTTAAGATATTGTGAATATAAAAACGTTTCTTCACTGGAAAAAACAAAAAAGGAAAGTCGTTCAAGACTACATTCAATTTTAGATATTGCTTGTGACGAATGTGCAGTAATATAACATAAGTGGCTCGACTTACCGAGCAAAGTCTAAACTGGCGTATTTTAAAGATGTTTATCTCTTCAATAAATCGAGCAACAATCGATTTTTTTAATTCAGAATATTCGTAATAAACTAATGTATAGATTAGTTGTTTTTGGAAAAAAATGTATAGGAAATTTTTCAAGTTATTATGTAAAATGTGCAACTTTTAGTCAACTGGTATATTCAAACCATGCAAAAGTTCCAATCTTGATGGTGAATATATCCTTCATTGCATGGGCAAAAATTTTTCATTTAAACAATTTCCTTCGTAGCAAAGTCGATACTAATTAATTGCCAAAAAAACCGTTTTTGTTTCAGATAAACTGGACGATCGGAAACATGCTCACCGTTTTTGTAAACCTCCAATGAAGTGGATACAACGGTCGCCATTTCGTTTTCTTTTTAATTTTGTTTGTAAACTAATACTCCAGAATAAAGGATATAAAAAAACTGGAATGCTACACTTCTATTACTTATCCCGTAATAAATTAAATAAGAACAGGTCGAAAAAAAAAAAGAAAAAAAACAGAATGCCCCTTAAATTTAGATAAGAGTATTTGTGATCATGACTGTGGTTAGGATATACGATATTAGTATATCATTTTAAGGACAAATATTTTATCAAAAATAATTAATTTATTCTCATAACTTGAACACCAAATTAAAGAACTATAGTATGGAGCGTACAAGTAAATAATTAAGGTTTTTCATGTTTCATGAATGATCTTCAGGTCTCTGTACTGAAGTATTCATTAAAGCGTAACTTATATGAGGAATAACCAGTATACTAAAATCGTTTGTGGATTGTTATATCTTGTATTTAGATATATTTAAGTTTAGCCTAAAATTTAAACACCACTCGTCGATCCCTATCAGCGTGAAATTGTAGAAATACATAATCATCTAAAGATTTTATTTTGAAGAATACTATCATGTCATATGTAAACATGAGTTTGTTACAAGCAGTAATATGAGAAAGGTCATAAATAAACAACAAGAATAAAAGTAGCCCAAGATTGTACATATGAAAGATTTCTGAAGTAGTCGTTATAAGCAATAAACTGAGGTCTGCTATTTAGCTATAATGAGATGCAATTATGTACGAGATGTAATTATATATAGACCTTTGACATGATCAATAATGTCAAAAATCTTTGTATACTACATTAACTTGCTTAAATTAAGTTGTGACTAAATAGAGACAAGTTAGTTATCGCCCATTTGTATTTTACAAAAGCCGTCTTCATTTAGTTATTTTGAAATTTGATACTTTACAATACTTTAGATAAAGATAGGTATTTAGATTTTTGATAATGAACCAATTAAGAGAAGCCTTATCTATTTTTATCAAACGATACACAATCGTAGATAAAAACAGATACGGAAAAAATACAAGTACCTTTTAGAATTACAGCTTTAATTTCATCCCATTTAATTAACGAAATACATTTTATATGATTACAGATTTATATACCTGTAAAGCTGTTATCAAATAAATGGTTTGTGGGTGATTATTGTATTTATTATAAATATATTTAATTTCATTTAAGATATATATTTGTGTAGTTTATTTCATCTCTATTTGCTAAATAAAAAATCTCAAAACATACTGTGGCTTATTTTTATGGCTAGGCTCAGGTAGACTGTTCCGTTTATCGGAAATATAAGAGTTTTTTATTTGGCAAATAGCGATGAAATGAATAGTATACAGGGTGTCCCAGATTTAAACGGACATACTCTAGTGGAAGGTAGAGCATACCCAGCTCTATCTCACAGAGTTCAAAACACCTCTATAATAAACACCCCTATACTAAAAAGTATAGGGGTGTTTTGACCTCAGCTGAGTGTGCTCTACCTTCCACTAGAGTATGTCCGTTTAAATCTGTGAAACCCTGTATAAAATAAATAATAAATTAATACTGTTGATATTTATTATTTAAGAAAGGATAAAAGCTACATGTAATATGCAGATTTTAACCTCTTTTATATTTCCGTGTTGTTTCATCATCCCCGTTTATTTTCGATGTATTGTACTTCTGAAGACGATAATAAAAATATGGAAACATCAACTTTAGTTACCTAAGAAATAGAAAATATTAATGTGGTAACTAATCAATTCTCTAAACTATAATATCGAATAGCAGTGTTCTATTACAGTGCTTAGTTGAGGCGAATGTTTTTCCAATATATTAACTGAACAGTTCTGTAACTGACAGATTCTCTTATTACATTTCAGATTCTCATTTACAAGTTTAATTATTATAAATGAGGAAATGTCTAGGTTAATTAAGTAACTGGGCACACAAATGTTGTAAAAATTACCTTGATCAAAATGCTCTGGAACAAGAATTTGTTAAACAATGATGACTGATGAGTTCATGAGTTTGCTTTGAGTTGCCGTGAGTAGAAGTAATTAAACCAACAACGTTCACGTATACAGGGTTATACAAACCTGAC
Organism: Rosalia funebris; assembly: GCA_037954035.1. Taxonomy (NCBI): domain Eukaryota; kingdom Metazoa; phylum Arthropoda; class Insecta; order Coleoptera; family Cerambycidae; genus Rosalia; species Rosalia funebris. Next base: position 5,703,699 of record JAZFAV010000012.1, on the reverse strand, counting down.
GCATATCCGTTTTATTCTTCAAATTGGATTAATAATTATTAAATATTTTGTAGTTCTCTTTAGTTTATCAACATATCGTACTTTTTAATGTTTGCAACTAAATGAGACATGAAGCAAGAAGAAGTAAAAAAAATCCATGATGACATTAGGAAATATATAAGGTTCTCTAATCTAATATTCGCTAATAGCGCCGTATGAAATTTTTGAGGATCTAATGCTGAAGAAAAATATGGCAACTCGTAGTCTATATCTTATTTTCGAGAGAGTGTGTTGAAGTTGACATGAAAAAAGTTATTCTTGGTTATACATCTAAACGGAAAAATGGTTTATATTCAATTGTACCAAGTGTATCACTACTTGTTTACTGATATTCTTATAATCCTTAAATTTCGCTCTAAATAAATATACGTCTCTGAACTTCGATTTGAGTGATGTTATTGTTTTATTTCTATTTCAGAAATAAATACGTTAGATTTCTTTAATCAAAAATTTATATCAAGCACCCATATTACAGTTTCCATAACTATAAATAATATTTCGAATACTCTATAGCAATTAATTTATTCTTATTTAAGTTTTCCATAGTTGATTAGATTCTGTACGTATTATAATGGTTAGTTGTCGGTGTTATTTTAATAAAACAATTTAATAATTTTTCATTACGTTCGACAAAAAAAATTACTGTTGTTTTGTAATTTATTTGTAGCATAATTTGTGAATGATATTTGAATAAACTGTGTACTGTAAATATTTGCTAGTTGCATTTCATTATGCGAGAAACTTCTAGGTATTCAAAATGTCAATTTCACCGTTAATGTAAAGCGATAGCGATTCAAATAAATGTGGATGAAACGGGGAATAGATTTGCACACTGACCTGCTCACCCACTTAATTTGTTTGTCAATTTCGGAATATTGTTTATAATTTTCAGAATGAATAAAATCACCTCATAATAGATAAAATGCATTATGCACATTAGTTGATATTAATTTCAATTTTTAACATTATTATAAAATTGGATTGTTAGCAAAATGCAAGGGTATAAACTTAATAATATGGAGGGACGAATATATGCTATTTAACGTATTAACTCTACGAAAATAGTGTTCACTGTTTATGAACAGTCTATCCAGTTTACGATTTTTAAAGAAATGGAGAAGATGCCATTGTGATTTTAAAGTATTTAGATATGTTACAGTAAAATAATTTATTTAATTATTCCCTTACTGCTCCTGTAACGTTACTTTATAATTTCTAATCACTGTATGTGGGTGTCCATGTATAACCATTCTATGTAATATTAATGGATTAATAAGGAGGAATAATAAAAGACATTTAAATACATTGCATTAATGATGTTTAAGTTGCATTTTGTATACAGTTGACAACAACAAAAATGGCGAAGGTGCCAATGCAATTTTAAAATTTAGGTATGTTATTGTAAAATGCTTTATATTAGTATTTCCTTACTGCTACTGTATTCCGACTTTATAATCCCTAATCACTGTATAAATGTGACTATACGAGCCCAAAATCACATGAGTTTGCCCGTACTGACTTTTTATTTAAATAAGCTATAAACGTTTTAACACAAGAAAACTATTATGATAATTCTTATTCCTAATGCCAAGTAGAATCAATTTATTATTATAATTCTTATAATAATAAACAAGAACATCGCTTTCGAAAACATAATTTGTGCTTAAATATCTGGTTTGAGTAAATCTCGTCATCGAAGTCGAAGCGTAAACATTGGCGTCAAACCATTATTTTATATGAAACTAGATCACGATACCCCTGTCGATGGTGTTCTGTGTCTTGCAAACGACTTTGTTGACAGTGAGAGTCAAAATGGTGCATGGAAAAGCATTATCGCAAGATTTACGGAAAACTTTGATAAAACTGCACCATCAGGGCAAAAGTGTCTACCAGATTACAAAAGAATTAGAATTGTCCCGTTATACTGTTAGAGACATTGTGCGTTTGTGTAAAGTTACGGGCTCCACAGTCGGAGAAGCACGTGTTGGTAGAAAAACCGCAGTGACTGCTGGATAATTAAGAATTTTGGGACGCATCATAGAAAAAACCGTCGTGCCAATTGCAGTGCTCTAACAGTTCTATGGAATGAAGCGACATACAGGCAGTATTCTAAATCGACTTGTACGAGGGCACTGAAGAAAATTGGATTACATTTTTATAAGGTAATTTTGGTTTTATACTTCAATCCATGCATGTAACTCTTCTCGTTGTTAGGCAAAAGAAAAACCCCTACCCACTCAAAAACAGAAGAAAAACCGCCTACTATGGGCCAAAATACATAAAAACTTAACTTTGAAACAGTGGACGTCGGTTTTATGGAGCAGACGAATCAGAATTTGAGCTTTGTGTAGGAGATTCGCGGAGTAGGGTGATTTGAACGAAAACCGAGGTTCACAAATACAGACTCTCTTCGGCAAAAAGTGAAATTTCCCGCTTCAATTATGGTGTGGGGATGTATGTCCGCCAATGGCGTTGGTAGGTTTCACTTTGTTGAAGACACCGTAAACGCAGAAAAATACATAATCATTTTAAATCAGTGCCTTCTTCCATGAATCGGGTCTCTGAAATTAGCTAATCGGGAATTTCTCTTCCAACAAGATGGCGCGGCTTGCCATACAGTCAAACGTATGAAATCCTGGATGTCGGAAAATGATATTTCCGTCCTAAGTTGGCCCTCGAGTAGTCCTGATCTTTCTCCGATCGAGACATTTTTGCATTGAATGAAAAAGGAAATGCGTAATCGTCCGGCTAAAACACTTCAGTCATTGTGACATCGTATCCAAGAAATATGGGACTCCTTTTCTTTAAGAGACTATCAGAGTTTTGTAGATACAATGCCCAGGCGTATAAATGCTGTTTTGAAAAATAGAGGTGAAGTAACACAGTGGTAATTGACTTTACAACTCAGTGTAAACTAGATACTGAAAATTTGAGATTTAACTACTTCATGTTTTTATACTTTCTTTTGTCACTAGTTTTCTTGTTATTGCGAATAAATGTGTCATCATTATCATATCGGTTTATAACGTGCTTCGCCGTCTTCCGATTCCTAATCTCCATTCCTCTCTATTTCTCCACATCGTCGTCCAGACCTCTCTCCCGAATTTCATTATTAATGCCCTCTCTCCAGCTTTTTCGTGGTCTTCCTCGTCTTCTTCTTCTTTGTGGTTACCAGTTTAGAATTTTTTTGGGTATTCTGTCATTTGGCATTCGCTGAACATGCCCGTACCATACGAGTTGTTTGGTTCTTATATCATCTACAATGTCATGTGTTATTCCCATCATATTTCTTATTCTCTCATTTGTTACCCTTTCTCTCTTTGATTTTCCAACTGACCTCCTCCAAAAGTCCATTTCTGTGGTTCTTATCATTCTTTCTGTTCTTTCTTTTATTGGCCATACTTCACAACTATAGGTTACTATACTTTTAATTATTGAATTGTATATTCTTCTTTTATTTTCTTTTGTTATTTGCTTATCCCATAGAATGCTGTTCAACATTGTAATTGCTCTCCTTCCTTGAGTGTTTATTTCCGAAATCGCTTCATCAAGTGTCCCGTCGTTTGATATTTTCATGCCTAGATACTTATATTCATTGCAGTGTTTGATGTTTTGCCCGGTTGACAGAAGTAGATCTTGTTGTTGTCCTCTTGAATAAATGTGTACAGAGTTCTTATATTTTTCAAGTACAAATAAAATCTGTTGTATTTATTAGCGTACTTTATTCCTACCTTACCGTTTGTACTGCATGGACGTGAAGATATCTAACGGGCCAACTTATATGACTTTAGACTCGTATATAACTATTCTATGTCATATTAACAGGTTAGTAAGGAAGAATAATAAATAATATATTACATTAACAGTGTTCGGGTGCACTTCCAGCCAGTTTACAATTCTTGAGGAACTGGCGAAGGTGCCAATGTAGTTGTTAAATTTAGGTATGTTATTATAAAATGCTTTATATAAGTATTCCCTTACCGCTACGATATTTATAACCTCTAATCACTGTACGCCTGTGACCATTCTATGTCATATTAACGGATTAATAAGGAAGAACAATTAGGAATGTTTAAATATATTACGTTAACAGTGTTTAGATACATTTTTTTTTGTTTACATTTCTTTAAAGAAATGATGATGATGCCAATGTCACTTTTAAATTTAGGGATATTATCGTAAAATACGTTATATACACAGTCCCTAGTGTTGGAACTAGTTTCCATCAGTTAAAAGATCGATCTGTTTTTACTAAAAATATATATCCTATTATCAGGTACCATCAATTTTAATAGCTGTTATTTTGTTTGTCACGTGATAAATTTGTATAATCATATGATCAATTTTCATAACATTGAATAACGATTTAACAATAATTACGCTACATTCCTACTACGAATTTAAGATTTCGCTTTTTTAAAACTAATATCAAAATTCAGATAGAAACAATCGATAATTGCACATCACCGTTTTCTTTTGACGTCAGAAAATATAAAGCAATTATAAATGATAATTTTAACGTTCTGCGAAATATCTAAAGTTATTGTAATAAGAGATATTTTCTCGTTGTATTTAGCACTATAGTTTTAGTAGAATTTATTTCACATAATTTTAATTTCACTTAAACCCAGCTATGTATAATTTGATACGTAACCATAGTATCACTTGTACAGACTCTGTTCCACCAGGCTGTCTAGTTGACAATATGGAGATTTCCTTTTGTCAAAGAGAGTAAATCTTAGGAGGTAGCCTTAGTTCTGAAAATAATCAATCACAATAGATTTTGAGGTACGCCTGCCTTAAAATATATATCTTAATAATAATAAATTTCCTTTCTTGATGAAGCCCCGTAGAATTAGGAGTCATTCAGTAGAGAGAAATAAAGGCGAGTTCAATTAAGATTATTACCAACATTATCAACTAGATGGATATAATAAAAGTGAAATGACTATTATTTATAATACACTTTCTATTTATTCTTTTAATATATCAATATACTTTTCTTGAAAGCATTTGTATGTGCAAGTATACAATGTCGTATATGAAACTTTATGCTACAGTGAATTTATTTTATATTTTACTATTACATTGATGCACATTTCCTTTATTTTACTCTTCTCACATTAAATAAAAATTAAAGATAAGTTGAAATATATTTTATACATTTAATACATTTAATCAATTTAGGTCGTAACATTTCAAAAGTTTCGTTTTTTTAACGAAATTCGCTACAATGTATGCGAAGTAGAAAATCTATTTATATAAATAATTTACTACCATTAACCAGCAACTATAATTATCTACTGTTTTAACAGGAGAGACGTAGAGAAATTAGTAACCCTCATGGAATAAATATGACGTCCTTGTCTGGTTTTGAAACGAATATGTTTGAGGATTATTGAATACATTTTCCATGCGAATTCTGTAGTATAATCACGTGTACGCTGTACGCACTAGATAACTAACTTGATTAATATTCTCTTTTATTCAGCCATCACTCATTATGTGCCTTTTGTTATTCAAAAGAAAAGACTCAGGATTACTCGATTTCACATACATTTAAAATCAGCAAGTTTTGTTATTATATTTCTTTATGTTTGTCTTTGTAGTACAGATTTACGTACCTGCGTTATGCAAATGTTTATTACATAAATTTACATTAAATAGAAACTTGAATCAGCTATAAAAATATAAACCTTGATGGTATTTGGTATTCAAATAAGTTTTGATAAAGGTTTTATGCATAAGGTTGTCTACATCTCATCTAAGCCTGAATTTAAGACAATAATATAGACAGCATGCACAATTTATCATACTTTGTAACAAGTTGCTTTATTATACAAAGCTTTACGCTGTCGGATGGAGACTTTCAAATGGCGGTTAAGTAAGTAAAATTTAAATCATTGAAGTGATTCAGATGATCGTTTTGCTTTGTTGAATCACCACTAAAATGCGATGTACTTATATTTTATAAAGGATACTAAGATAAATAAACCAAAAATGATAGTTGGCCATTGGCCATACAGAATTTATAGAGATTGATTAATGTTAAAATGTATTATAAAAGTTAATATTAGTCTAGTATTATCATACATATAGTTCGTGGAACACTTATGTCATGATGTATATGACTTATTAGTTGATATGCGGATCATATAGACAATATTATTATTCTCAATATATCAGGGAAACGTATCGAATGTGGGTTTTTACATTCTGCCTCGATGGTACATATTATGAGTTGCTGAATTTCAAAGCCACCTATGTAATATGCTTTGCCGTATAGAATTTTTATTTTTATACAGTAAGAGTACGAAACATGTTCGTCTTTAAAGCTTAGTTCAGACTGTGAACACTGTTTTCGAATCATGTTTATAAATAATGTTCACAATGTTGCGCTACAGCCCAACTTTATTTTTGGTTTGTTTCGGAACTGTTGCGAAGTGTTGAAAATGGGAAACCATTCGCCACATTGCGTAAGTCTGGACGTGTTTCAGAATGAAAAAAAAAAACTATACAACTAATACAATACAAAGTATATATAGGTTGTGGCATGTTAAAACTGGGAATTACAAAAATTGAAATAAACTTAAATCTCAATTGTTGTCAAAGTAAAACAGATACTATAATGTGTGTTTTGGACCCGCTTGCTAAAATTTTCTAAAAAAATGGCACGTGACATGGCACTAAGTGATAATATGCGAAAATTAATTGTTAATGATCATAAACAGGGAATTTCGGCTCGGACAATATCTGCTACGTATTCGTTGCCTAAATTTGTAGTACAAAGCATTATCAGCTTGTATAAAAAACTGGATGCACAGCCCAAAGGAAGAAAACTGGTCGACCATCCCAAATTTCACGCTTCAATCAACATGCTCTGAAGAGGCTTGTAACAACAAGCCAACGATTCAGTGCAAAATAAATTATAGTACTATGGATGGAAAAAATATTTCTATATCCATAACTAAATGCTCAATAAAGAAAACACAATACAAATTCTACAAGATAAAGTTTAGTTACTTACAATGTACTTTTGAACTTGCCGGTTGATTCTTCAGGCAAAAGAAAAGCCGTTATTAACCAAACGACACAAAATCAATCGGTTATGGCGGGCCAGAGAATATAGGCATTGGACTTTACAACAATAGACACATAGGCATTGGTATCCCTGTTGTAGACACTACAACAAAAGCACCAGGTAATTTGGAGTGACGAGTCCAAATTTGAAATCTGTCTGGATGATACTAAAAAACGTATGCTAAGAACCCCACAGGAATCTTATCATCCTGACTGTTTGATTAGGAAAGTGAAGTTCCCTGCGTCTCTTATGATATGTGGGTGTATGAGTGGTATGGGCGTAGGAAAATTACATTTCGTACATGGTACTGTGACAGCAGAAAAATATAACCAAATTTTGACAGGCGGTTTATTGTCGTCAATACCAATATGTCAAGGCACTGACGCGTAATATACTTTCCAGCAGATTGGTGCTGCATCTCATACAGCAAATACTGTCAAAGCTTGGTGTACAGAATACGATGTCCTTGTTATGGAATAACCCTCTAGCAGTTCAAATCTCTCGAAAATAGAAACATTGCGGCTTAAAATGAAAAAAAAAAAAAACAGTTGCGTAAACATCCAGCTTCTTCAGTTAACGATCTACGCACCAAATTGCAAGAACTTTGGGACAGCACGCTTCCTGTGCCCTGAAGTGCGCTAAGCTGGTAGATACAATGCCTGCCATAATTAAAGCTGTTGTAATAAAGGTGACATAACACAGTTTTTATGAAGCAGCCGAAATATTCTGAACGGCCAATCTTAATGATTTTTATTAACAAAGTTGTCACCGATACATCATAATGTAGTAATATATCATCGTATTTAAGTTAAAAGTTTATACTTTCTTTATGTTACCAATATTTTTCTTTAATAACATAGTTTTGAGTGTTATTACTTTTTTTAAATACATTAGTTGTAAAATTATGACTGGCCGAACTATTATGAGCCTAGGGTCGTATTTATTACACTTGTCTACCTTTTTATTTGCTTACCTTGTTTTCAAAGCGCACTGTGCAAAGTGCAAATATGTTATTTATAACTGAATATGTACTCTTCAGTATAAATAACATGTAAAAAACTAAGTATTTTAAATATAAGTAATTTAAATATATTTATTTGTGAAATTTAAACATGACATATAAAATATAGTATAAGAAACTAGATAGAAATATATGTATGTGAATATTTACGGGACAAGACTCATTGAAACTAGATGGACTCATATATGGATATTGATGGGACTCATATATTATATGATGTGCTGCAAAAGATAATTAAAATATATCTTTCATTTAAGGAGGATTATCGGGTTTCGAGGGGAGTGAGGGTCGCAAGGGGGGTCCTACGCTTTTCTTATGGGGCTAGAGCCCATTACCAACTTAAAGAAATTTAGTTCTACTAAAGTTATTTGCGATAAACATGACCTGCATAGCAAAGAAATCTACTCAATATGCATATATCATGCATATTGACTAAGTCTATATCTAGTATGTCGTTTGTGGCTTTCTTTGGCGAAAATGAAACGTTATAGATGGGAAAATAGATGAAATGGGTTAGTGAAAAGCAATATAAACGTAGTCTGCAACGTATTGAAAATGGAAAAATGAGGAAAAATCGTGAGAACAATGCCAGAGAAGTACCAGGTTATTGAATAAACGGATCTCGTATTTGACATGGCTCTTATGGCCGAAAAAATGAAATGCATCAAATGCAGTAATCAGTTGACACGGAACGACATATATAAGACTAGGGTGGTTGGCATCCATATTACATGTGCGATGTGAACAATGTTTATTTTCAAACACCGTTTTGCAACTGTAACTAATTTTTTAGTCATTAGGTTTGCTGACAAATATTTAAGCTCCTTTATTATTTCGTATAAATACTTTTAACTCAAGTATTATTAATAATATTAATGAAATAAAGAATACTTTATGTAACCGTAAATATTGCTGGGTAATGATTAAAATGTTTCTTTTTATTCCAATAACTATATCACAGCTTCCTACCCTTGTTTAATTAATTTGGTTTTTTGAAAACATTACAAAAAAGTCATCTACTGTGGATAATCTAGATATTGTTGATAACAATGTACAATGCGATTTAGAAAATATGTGAATGTTTGAAATTAATTTCGTTTTTATCAAGTCTCAAATGCACCCTCTCCTTGTCAGCTGAATGCGACGTTGCCACGTTAGTCCTCAAGTCAGACAGAAATGCAACTATTCGTTTCTTTTTCTACTTAATACAGCAATACTATGTTCAAAATTTACATTAGTTTAACATAAAAATGCAGATAGTACTGTGAACTATCTATGTAGAACTTTTGTTTCACGATTTTTATATTTTCTTTTCAGTCATGTGCAAAAAAAGGCCGCACTGTCCATCTTCGCCATATAAATCTATGTTAAAATGAACGATTTTCAATAACAATATCTCAAAATCTAGACTGAAAAAAATTCTCAAAAAAATATGATGCACAGAGGGAGCTCTAGTAAATGTGCTATATAAATTTCAAGTATATCTCTGCATTTTGGTAAACCTGATAAACTTCTTTACGACATCCCATTTTATGAGACCGGGATAATTATAAGAAGTTACTATAAATTTAAAGAGATAATAGACTTTTCTACAATATATTTTTACCTTCTAATTAACCAAAATATTAGTGAGGCTCTGCCGTTTTCAACATCCTATCTTTTCTGAACGATTGAGTATTAATGAGATTTTTGATGAATGCTTGAATTGATTTCTCTCTGGTTGCGTTTTTTCACAAGTAAGTCTATTTGAGATTTTGATCGAGGGTTTAGATTAAGACAGACTTTATACGATTAAATTATTTCTAATTTGTTTCACCTTATGGCTAGATTCCTTAGACATGGTGAATATGCAGTTCAGTACCCAAAGCAGAATTAATAAAAGTCAAACATCAGCTCTTGCTATTGGAATTAATGACCTATCTTATTTTCCTGTAGGTGCCTACAGTAATGTCATTCGGTAGGAGATGAGTTTGCCTGGGCTGGAGTCCCAACGGGCATAGTGTGAGTCCGCGTTTTGTATAAACTATAATATTTTGCCAAAATTAAACAAAGTATGCATTTATGTACATGCATGAAGAGAAATACGTTAGGCATTAAAAGTTGACCGACGCACGGTGGGTTAAAAATGGCTAAAATATGTGCACAAGAAGTAATACTTAAAATTTTCTGTCTCGCCGGTTAGTTTAAAAGTTAAATAGCCTAGTTATAAAAAATATTTGGTGCTATATTGTTTATAAACAATGACTAATTAATAATATTAGTATTGTTGAGGTTAAAGTTGCATCTATAATTTCTTTTGAAGTAGGATTCAACGAGATAGGTAAGTATTATGTTACGTACTATATGGCTAAGAACAAAGACCAAGTAGTAAAACTTTCTGTTGTCATAATTGTATATACTTTTGCACTAATACTTAAACAAGATTAGTAAATCCCAAAACGTTCTAAAATGATTTTTGCTACATTGTCTTCGGAAAACTATTTATTTCCAGAATATATTTTACTCATTTTGTGATTATTTGCCTTTTGAGCTCTTCATCGCTTTTTCAGAATATATCCACAACAAAGACAATCGTAGATTTAGAAAGCATAATACAGAAGAACGATCCCGGGAAACTACGATTAGAGATTTATGGACGATGTTATTGGCTTTATTTCACCCAATTATTTTTTAATTTTCGTAAACCCCTAAAGAATCGCAACTATGCTCTTGATTCCAAAGCTCTTAGTCTACTGCAGTTTTTCCAACCGGCCTCGATAATTCTTACTCGGATGACGAAGATTGTGATGAGGATGAACACTCTAAATTTGTGGCAGTGATAGTGATTATTTATTTGTATGTATATAATATCATGTATTATATACATGTATATAAATCAATTATTATTATTATTAATTGGATCAATCATTGTAATTTTGATTTCATTCCTATCAGCCAAAAAGGCAAAGGAAAGTTTTTTTTTATTAAACTGTTTAGAATATATGTATATTGTCTACATATTATTTTTGTTATTTCAAATATATTTTTTGAGAATTCATTGTTTGTGCACAGTTCTCTAGCTCCTCATTATTTTATATATTTTGTTTTAGTTCTTCCTGTTTAATTTTCGTTATGTGTTCAATTATTTATGCAGGATTGTGTCCCCTACAATATTTACTGAAGATGTATTTTGTAGAATAAGAACATTAAATGCTAAAATCACTTAATTAGTAATGTTTTCCGTTTTTTTTTGTTTAAACGTCTTAGGTTTGCTTTGCTACCCATCATATGGGATATATTTGAAATCAGTGGAAACTTTCCAATAAGAGACGATCATAAATTTTTGTCCACTATGCAAGGCGCGACGTTATAAAAATGCAGCACTTTATTACGTAGCTACTAATGGATTTCAGTGACCTATCATATTCTTCTGTAGAAGTGCAATATTGCAATTCGTACTGTAGGCCGGGACGACTGATTAGGCCCAGTTAGGGGGTATCATATTATGTTTAGGTTCGAATCCCAATGGGGAGAGCTTGGCATTTCTTCCTGAGAATAAATGTGTTTGTCCTCGACTCTAAGTGTAAACTTATTGCCCACTGAGTGATATTTTAGGAGAAGGAAATGAATTTTTTGTGCGCTAATGTATGATAATTGGAATGCTGTTCAGTATAGCATTCAAACTCAAAAGCTGACTTCCACAGCTTACAAAATTAGTAGTTATATCTGTGGTAATCTTATTTTATTGAAGAAATAATTCAGATTCAGTTTAATAAAAAATAGTTCAGAAGAATCAATAATATGAGGAATATATGTTATATTGACATTGAGTGCAAGATTAATCAGTTTTGTATTACAGTCATTTACGATATATGTACGTGTAGTTATAATAAATATTAATAAGAGTACATGTACTACAGTTACTAAGTCTTTATAAATATAATGAAATTAAAGAATCTCGGCCCTTGTTTAAACATAGATTCAGAAAACAAATTAAGAAATGTTCCCACAAATATATTAAAATCTGTGAGAAGCAGGCGTATTAATAAAACCCCTGAAGCATTCTTATCGTTTAGAATATACGAGCTGGTATGAATCTTTCATTTTTTTTTCATTGCTTATAGAATTTAATCACGATTTTTCAGTATTCTCTAAAAAAGACGTGATGTTATCAAATTCAAGAGGGATAAGCAGGTACAAGAGAAACATCTAATATAATATAATTCATAGAGTGGAGGCTTTGACTGCTTGTAACCTTTGGCTTATTGCCTTCCGGATGAATACAGCGTGGAACTGAAACTTGTGATGTCTCTCAGTGGTGCAGACTACCATATTCGTTTAGTTCCAGCTTTCCCGGTCCAGCAATTGTGCAGAAATCAGTGAGGAAGTTGCTTAGAATGGATGGTTCAACGTTGGTAATGAGTTTCGGTTTTATACAGAATTTATTCGGAAAATATGGAAACTCCAGTCTAATATCCCTGAAAGCCTCCAGTTTATACTGATGAATACAGCGGATGAATACATTACACACAAAGGACTATAAAATAAAAATCCTTGTATTGTGTTATTTTTAGAAATATGCAAACATAAATACAAATATGTAAAAAAATTGTTAATATAATAGGAGTACATTAATTTAGTACCAGTTTACTATCTTTAAGCATTATCATCTATTGGTGTCTTGAATCGTTTAGTATAGTTCATATAATCAACTACGATGGTGAGTCAAATATAAACCGGAATTTTGTTTAAATAAATTTATTGTCACAGTAAGAACATCTTTGAATAGGTACATCTTATTTTTCTACATAGTCTTTTTTCATAATCTCCTCTTTTATCAATACATTTTGCCCATGGATTGGACGTGCTTTAATGACGTTATCCAAAAATGAAGTTGGTCGTGCCTCTAATCAATTATACACAAACGCTTTCAAGTCTTGGTCATTATCAAAACGGTGTCTTCCAAGTTCTTCTTTGAGTTACCCAAACATCTGATTATCACATGGTGACAAATTCGAGCTATAGGGCTGATATTTAAGTGATCATCAATGGATTCTTTCCAGTTCTTCTCGGGTCAAAGAAGCTATATGCGGCCGAGCGCTGTCGGGAAGAAGAATCATACTTGGGACAGATATATCTAGTCTTCTCCGCCGAAAACTCAGTTTTGTTTCATCAAGGAGCTGGAAGTAGTAGGCGGGGTTAACTGTACGCCGCTCATGAATGAAATTAATGAGCAGTACTTTTCTGCAACCTCGAACAACAGTGGCAAGAACTTTGACTGTAGAAGTACGAGTTTTGGCTATTTGAGGTGGATCTTTTTCATGGTATGTCAAATTTGTTATGCTAGTTATAGACTTGGGTCTTTGAAGGAGTTTTCTCGGCAAGCTGTGCAATCCATCGATGCAAAATGTCAGTCGGTTTTACGCACTCCCGCATCAAAAATTTGATAATAATGCGTTGCTCAACGGACATATGTACCTCTTACTCAGACATGATTTTACTGAGAGCCTTGGCGAGTCGCGCCGATGGAGTCCCCTCCTCTTCACATCACCATCTAATATAATTATATCAAGACAGCGTGCCAGTCCCTTTACCCAACGAGCGTTAAAATAACAATTTCGGTTTATATTTGACTCGCCCTCGTATAAACTAATATGGTATAAAATATTTACCGCAGCTATATTATGCATGAAGGATATAGTTGGACGTATACGGTGCTTTCATTTTAAAATTATGTATCCTCAATATTTCTTTTAGCAAGAAAAATTACCTCTAGACAAAAAACACGTAAATTTAGATATCGAAGGGGAAATTTATAACCAGTGTCCGTTGAAGTATAGAATTCACCCCCTTTCCTCTAGACCCCACTTTAAAATTTTACACGAAACCCTCATATTGTAACATATTATTTTATGGGTTTTAAAATCAGTTCTGATTTAACTCCGTTTAGAACACTGAAATAAGTTGATCCATTTTCGTAATAGAAGCAAAAATAAAGAGTTTGATAGAATTATTTTAAAACGATGATCTAGGATAAAACGAAAGCTTTCCATTTCATTTCATGGTAACCTTTTATTAAGATAAGTTTTGATATCTCGATATAAATAACGCTTGCTACTGTGTGTGAATGTTATTGTGAATGAATTTATTAAAATTTACAGGAATTATTAAATTAATTACCAGTACATTACACTCAATTATTTAACAATAAGTTAGTTTTAGTAAGGAAAATACGTTTTCGGTACAATTTCGCACATTCAATGTTATTATCATTTTAACTGATACGAGCTTATTGAGTTTTTTTGTAGCTTTATTACAAATACATGTAGTTTATACTAACGTTTTCGTGTAAGTATATGAAATTTAAATTTCACAAAATGTAGTAAAATTTAACATTACTTAATATAAAATCAATTATGTATTAATAAGTTAGATTTGGTAAGGGAAAATATGTTTTCGATAGAATTCCATATATCCACTGCAACTATTATTTTTGTTTATTATTCTGTGACGCGTATACTCGTATTACGTAAAAATAAGAACGAAAACTTTAGCTGATATGAGAGAGATTTTTAACTCTATTAAAGTAAATGTTGTTTATGTAAACTTTTTTCTGTAAATATATAAAATATGAATTTCACAAAACGCAGTAAAACACTTGATGTCAATTAAATTCAATTATGTAACAATAAGTTAGTTTTACTAAGGGAGAATATGTTCTCTATAGAATTCCGCACATCCACTGTTATTATCTTATATTACATACTGCATAAAATAAGCACGATAACTCTAATTGATATGAGTACTTTATCTCTATTACAAACAAGTGTAGTTTATATAAACTTTTTTCTGTAAGCATATGAAATATAAATCTCGCAAAATAAAGTAAAGTTTAATATCACTTGATGTCAATGAACTTGCATTTTCCATGTTTATTATCATATATTAATATCATTATTTATTATAGTGTAATTCTATGAAATGATTTACCTGAAAACATTGTATTTTTCCTGAAAGTATATAGACTCTTCCTACGTATAAACATGATATGATGTAAATAAAGTAATCATGCGATAAACAGTGTGTAAATAATTGCGTTTACATTTAATGGTTTTTATCTGACCTATCTTTTATATTCGACATATGTAATGGCATTGAGAATTAAGCGGTGTGCAATATATGATGTTGTATGCAAACAAATATCTAGTGGGCGTACGATTCTCCTATGGAGGTGTCTACTATGCTATAATATTATGGATACCGTGGTCCAAGGCAATGGCCTGGGTTCAGTATTGGAGTTGTCTATTGTTTACTTGAGATTGAGTCTCAAAAGAGAGTTTGGAATTTCTCCCTAAGCAAGGAGGCGTTTCACCTCGTCTTTCAGAGCAAGCAATCTTCTCCTTCGCAGCTGGGGGCTATAGTAGAAGGATTCGATTTCTGAATGTCTAAATTATAAATTTTTAAACGTGATATAAATCTATACTTTATTTCATCGCTACTTGCCAAATAAAAAATCCCAAACGGCTCTTATCTCATACCGTGGCTTGTTTTTATGGCTAGGCTCAGGTATAGTGTTCCGTTTATCGGCAAGATAAGAGAGTATTTTATTTGGCAAATAGCGATGAAATGAATAGTACTTTCTATACTATTATAAAGTATAATGCAATACTCGAGTAGTTTATAAAATAAACTTTGAATGACAAAATCACTGTATACGGTTAATAAATGAAAACCATGAATAGCCAATGATACGTTGTTGAGTGGTTGTTTCTAATATTAACATGAAATAGGAGTATGATAAAAACGATCTAAACGTGTGAATCTGAGCGTCCCAAGAGAAGGGGTTAGTTGCCCCTCTGGCATTGCGGCCTATTAAATTATAATAAACTCTAGATATATAAAAAACAGTATATAAAAAATATATAATATATATAAAAATATATATAAAAAAATCAATGTTTTGATTGTGAATTATGTTCTTCATCTCACAATGAACACGCTCTCTATCGACCAAAAAAATAATTATCCCAAAAACTAAGTCAATACTTCATTTATATAAACGAAATATATCGAAAGGGTTTCTTTATTTTCTTATCATATGGTACATATCTTGTTCTCATATTAATATTTTTATTTTTTTGAATATTCTCATTCTCACTAATTTTTTTAATTTTGTAATATATACACCTTTACTATTATGCTGGCATTGAGGTTTTTGTTTTATTTTATTAGTTTGTTGTAATATGTTTTATTTGATGTATTTTAGAATATACATTTTTGTTGTTTTTTAAATGTTTTAAAAAAATATTTCTGTGGGCCCGTATGACTATATATATATATATATATATATATATATATATATATATATATATATATATATATATATAACCATGAATATATTCTAATCTATATATGTATTTAAATGTATAACTGGTGTAATAATCGCCACTGCTTATATCTTCTTGTGGTTAATGTATTATCAAAGAATGAAGAAAAACAGGAGACCAGTTTTCCACAAATACTCAAAGATTACACCTTTCCCGAAGCGCGTTTCGCCAATCAAATTGGCATAATCGGAAGATGATTAAAACTAAACTCGGATTGAAAATAACGAAAGGACAGACAAAAAGGGCAATTGTAACCAGGATTAAGAAGCACATGGCCCATTGAACCTAATTTCGTGTATTATATTAAGAGAGTTATGAATGCAAATTCGAATTATGTTCTAGTAATTAAAACTAATTCTTAACTAGTTTCACAATTATTATGAGATAAATAAAATTAATAATGTTATTTATATTACTATTTAATTTTAATAAATTGAAATTAATTAATACAATATTAGGTGTATTATATATTCCATGCTGCTGAAGCATTATGAACATTTACTTAAGAGGATCTCAGATTCATATATTGGATAAGACCTTTCCAGAATCTCAGTTCTCAGTGGTGATTAACTTTCTACGACTTTATTTAAAAATTCAGTGATAATATACGAGTATTTATCTAATAGAGCTAAAGACTGCTTTATATCACACTACTGAAGCTATGTAAACATTATCTGGAGCAATGACATTATGAGAACCGTTAAGTCCCGAGGACGCGGACGTCAAGAAATGTATCGCGCTATAACAGGATAATAATAGTTTGTGAGTATTACCAACTGTTTTTTTGGCACCTTTTTTTATGGCTGCGTGGCCGAACCAATGACTCCTGCAAATTTAAGGATACAATCATGAACCAAGAAAATTTTGATTTAATATGATATTACAGAAATAAGGAGTTTATATTCCAATCCATCTTTATATAATAAGGACTAAACAAATTAGGTCAAAACAGCTATTTTCCTGGCTATATGCCAAACGCCGAGCACTGAATTACATGACAAAATTTGTCGTATTTTTGTCTAACAGAGTTAGCACTAAAAATACAGTGTTCTTCTAAACCCACCAAGAAAGATGCAAAATGTCACCTATCTCAGGATATCGTTAACTGCAGACCGGTTTCGACCTTTCTATCTTGGGTCTCGTCAGTGCAGTGTAAACGAGTATACATTTGACAGATAAAGCTCACATCTAGTAGACGTTGCTACGTTGGAAATATGGCCGAAGCAATGGCTGTCTTAGATTTATTTTGACAATTTTTACTTGCTACAATTTCCTAAAATATTGAAAAATTCATATGTTCTGGGCACTATTATTATTGCTCAGTATTCATCATATTCAGTATCACTGAATTAAAATATCAACTAGGTGATATCAAAGAGGACATTACATTCAAAGTCTATTGAATTGTCCATTTGGTTAGAAAATATTGACGTAAAATATTGTACAGATGAGTGCTATTGAACATCCACTAACAATTTTGATGATAGTATATCGAGAAAGGATATGATGGCGACCACTACATGGATAGGTGACTTATTGTATTATATTATAGAGGTGGTTGCGATAATGTTATTAGTACCGTGGTTCGAAGTGGTGGACTGAGCCTATTGAAGCATTATTATATACCTGGAAGCGAGTCCCACTGGAGGGAGTTTGGAAATTCTCCCTGAGCATGGGTGTATTTGGTCTTCCCTTTATTTGTAATGTTCTCCTAATCAGCTTGAGGCTTTAGGGGAGGGAAGTTGATTTCTGTGTGTTCAAACTTTTCAAATATTTTCGATACATTTTGTTAGATACAATTACTGTATTATCTGATGTATGCATAACCTTTGTCTTACGAATAGGATGATTATTTTATTCTCTACTAACTTTTCTACTTGACAAATTATTACAAAAAGACAAACTTTCTCTTGGGTAACCGATAATCCTTCTAAATATAAAATTAAAATAATAAAAATAAAAGGTATTATTCTAATGGATTTTCAAGTTTGAGTTTTCACTACAACAGTTAAGTAAGTCTGTAATACGAGCGCAAAGTCACATTAGTTCGCCCGTTAGATAGTTTCACGTCCATGCAGTACAAACATTAAGGTAGGAATAAACTACGCCAATAAATACAACATATTTTATTTGCACTTGAGAAATATAAAAACTGTACACATTTATTCGCAATAACAAGAAAACTAGTGACAAAAGAAAGCATAAAAACATGGAGTAGTTAAATCTCAAATTTTCAGTACCTAGTTCACACTGAGTTGTAAAGTCAATTACTACTGTGTTATGTCACCTCTATTTTTCAAAATAGCATTTATACACCTAGACATGGTGTCTACAAACAAGATTCTGGTAGTCTTCTATAAAGAAATAGAGTCCCATATTTCTTAGAGACGATGTCGCAATGACTGAAGTGTTTTAGTCGGACAATTACGGAATTCTTTCTTCATTCGATGCCATAATGTCTCGATCGGAGAAAGATCAGGACTACTCGAGGGCGAAATTAGGACGGAAATATCGTTTTCGGACACCGCCATCTTGTCGGATGAGAAATTCCCTGTTAGCTAATTGCAGAAACTCGATTGATGGAAGTAGGCACTGATTTAAAATGACTATGTATTTTTATGCGTTTACGGTGCCTTCAACAAAGTGAAGCCTACCAACGCCATTGGCGGACATACATCCCCACACCATAATTGAAGCGGGAAATTTCACTTTTTGCCGAAGACAGTCTTTGTTGTAACCCTCAGTTCTCGTTCGAATCACCCTACTCCGCGAATCTTCTACACAAAGCTCAAATTTTGATTAGTCGCTCCAAATAACCGACGTCCATTGCTCCAAAGTCTAGTTTTTATGTATTTTGACCCATAGCAAGCGGTTTTTCTTCTGTTTTTGAGTGAGTAGGGGTTTCCCATTTGCTTAATAACGAGAAGAGTTACAGGCATGCATTGAAGTATAAAACCAAAATTACCTTATAAAAATTGAATCCAATTTTCCTCAGTGCCCTCGTACAAGTCGATTTAGAATACTACCGATCTGTCGCTTCATCCCATAGAACTGTTATTGTATTGCAATTGGCACGATGGTTTCTCTTTATGATGCGTCCCAAAATTCTTAATTCTGCAGCAGTCACTGTGGTTTTTCTACCAACACGTGCTTTTCCGACTGTCCGAGGACAATTCTAATCCTTTTGCAATCTGGTAGGCACTTTTGTCCTGATGGTGCAGTTTTATCAAAACTTTCCGTAAATCTTGCGATAATGCTTTTCCACGCGCCATTTCGACTCTAACTGTTAAAAAGGTCGTTAACAAGACACAAAACACCACCGGCAGAGGCATAGTGATCTAGTTTCATACAAAATAATGGTTTGACGCCAATGTTTACGTTTTGACTTCGGTGGCGAGATTTACTTAAATCAGACATTTAAGCACAAATTATATTTTCGAAGGCGATGTTTTTGTTTATTATTATCAGAATTACTCAAATTGATCCTACTTGGCATTAGGAATGAGAATTATCATGATAGTCTTCTTGTGTTAAAATATTTATAGCTCATTTAATTAAAAAGTCACTATGGGCGAACCCATGTGATTTTGGGTTCGAATATATCGAATGTATATAACATATAGAACGTATAGAATGTTTTAATTGAATTATACTACAATATGAATTATCACATTAAAAATATATAATGCTAAAAATGAAACAAATTTGCGATATTAGGAGTTTACAAATTAATGTGCTCAGAGGATAATAATATACGTAACATATAGTAGACAATGCGTTACAAATTTTAAAGGTAGTTGACGATGAAAGGGCATAACAGGATTAGTATGTGTGTGCTCTGCATGAATTCTGTGGATATTTTATTCTAAGTTAACAAACATGTAGAATTTCGCGAAAGGAAACAAAAAGCGTTCGTCTTAAGAATGTCTGATCAGATGTTGATGTACATAAAAACATAGAATTCACGATACGAGTTTAAAACAACAAAATGGATTATCTGATTTGAAATATCCGGATCTAAAAGAATTCGATAAGTAATGGTAACATTTTCCAATTTACACGTCACATACTTGTGAGATATGTTCATTAGACCCATAACTTAAAACTCTGAACGTAAAACTAAGGTTGATTTTGGAAGAAACGTTCCAAAAATCAGAAGAATACGTTTGTTCGATACTGATAAGCGAGTTGTTTTATCTCGTGTTGTGTGATGAGGGTGAGGGAATATTTTATTTCAGTGAGTCACCTTACCTCTCAAAATTTAGTATCACATCATTTGTCATATTTGTCATTTGCTGTAAGTCGATCCTCAAAATGGCTTGAACTAGAAATCAAGTATATATATATACTAAACGAAGTGTGCTAGAGTTACAAGAATATGGATTTTAAAAATAGCTTATCTAGAAGTTGAATAATTTAGAACACGAACAGTGGTGTGACTTTCTTTCACAGGAATATATTTCTATCAATTAACACAATATTTATTAAGAAAATGTCGTCACTAAATAAGAAATTAAAAAAATTATCAGTAATCAACAAGTATTACTTACAAGGAGTGTAATGCATATTCTATTGGTATAGTTGAAAAATGATTAGGAAACGTAAATTTAAAGAAACACTTCGAAATTCCTCGACCTTTCAAACTGGAAGGGAACATCTAAGAAATATGTATCTATTCCTTACGGTCTTTGGTTCACTCGTGGTATTGGTAAGATTTTTAAATATATAGGGGACGGTAGTTCATTCATCAAGAAATAAATTAAAACAACTTTTAGGCAATCCAAAAGACAAAAGAAATACAAACGACATGAACTGTAACGACTGTAATAAAATGTATATTGGACAGACCAGATGATCTATTCAAACCAGATTTAAAGAGCACATCACACATCTTAAATATGATAGAACAGATAAGTCCAGTGTTGCCCAACATACCTTCGAGAACAACTATAAGATAGATATTCATCATCATTAGGTCATCAGTCCTAAGACTGGTTGGACGCTAACCTCCAGCTTCTCCTATCTTGTGCTAACCTACGCATTTCGCTAATTGTGCTACAACCTACATCCCTTACTATTTGCGAGCAGTAGTCTAATCTAGGCCTACCTCTGCCTTTCTTCACTCCTATTTCTGCCTCCAAAATATCGCGGACTATTCCCCCATGTCTCAGCAAGTGGCCTACCATTGTATCTATTCTCTTCTTTAAGTTTTTCCACATACTCCTTTTCTCGCCGACTATCTCCAATACTTCTTCGTTTCTAACCCTATCAGTCCATGGTATTTTCATCATTCTTCGGTAACACCACATCTCAAAAGCTTCTAATTTCTTCCTACTTGCTTCCCCTACCGTCCAGGTTTCGCAGCCGTAAAGTGCCGTGCTCCATACATATGTTTTCAAAAATCTCTTCCTTGTTTCTAAGTTTATTACCCCCGAGCATAAAAGTGCTTTCTTTTTGTTAAAAGCTGCTCGACCCTGCGCTATTCTTTGTTTTATGTCTTTATCGCTTCTTCCATCCCAATTTATTTTACTTCCTAAATAAGTGAAGTCTTTAACTTCCTCCAATCTTTCATTATTAATTTGTACTTTCGTTTTTGCTCTGCTCTCGCGCCCTCTGCACACTAACACTTTAGTTTTGTTTTTATTCACCCTCATTCCGTATTCCTCTGTCAACACTGCCTCCATTTCGTTCAATGCTGATTCTAGTTCCTCCTTACTAGATGCTAATACTGCTATATCATCCGCGAATCTCAGCATTTTTAGTTTCTGTCCCTGTACTTTAATCCCGAAATCCACTCTATCTTTTACCACATTAATCGCCTCTTCGATGTACAGATTAAAAATTAGTGGTGATAGCGTACATCCTTGTCTTACTCCTTTCCTAATACCTACTTCCCTTTCCTCCCCTTCTACTTCTATAGCAGCAGTTTGCTCTATGTATAGATTGTGTACTACTCTCCTATCTCTATACTTCATTCCTGCGCTCTTTAGCATCTCGAACATTTTTTCCCATCTTACGTTATCAAAAGCTTTTTCTAAATCTACAAATCCTATATAAGCATTCTTTCCTTTTTCTATTGTTTTCTCTAACATTACTCTTAGCGCCAGAGTAGCTTCGCGAGTTCCCCTGTTTCGCCTAAACCCGAATTGGTCTTCTCCTAGTATTTCCTCCGCTCTATTTTCCATCCTCTTCTGCACTATTCTAGTTAGGATTTTTGACGCATGGGAAGTTAGGCTAATCGTTCTAAAGTTCTCGCATTTGTCGGCTCCTCTCTTTTTCGGTATAGTAACGATAATGTTCCTCTTATAATCCTCCGGCATCTCGCCCGTTTCGTATATGTATTTTACCAGTTCAAACATCCTATTTACTACTTTCTGTCCCGCACATTTCAAAATTTCCGCCTGTATTTTATCTACACCCGGCGCTCTATTATTCTTTAGCCCCCTTAGTGCTATTTCAAATTCCTCTCTCAATATAGGTTTTCCTACATCTTCCCTATCGATGCTAGATTCTTCCTCTAATATCTCTCCTAATTCCTGACCCTCGTATAAATTTCCTAAGTACTGCTTCCATCTATCCGCTTTCTCCTCTCTTCCTATCAGTATGTCCCCCGATTGACTCCTAACATTTCTACTTATTGTTCCTATATCCCTGAAGTTCCTCTTAATTATTTTGTAAGCCTCATAGGTCTTACCTACTTGCAACTTATCTTCTACTTCTTTGCATTTCTCCTCTATCCATTGTTCTTTCGCTTTTCTACATTTTCTAATGATTTCCCACTTTATTGCCTTATACGTTTTCAGTCCTTCTTCGTCTCGTCTGTTTTTGTAGTCTCGTCTCTTTTGCATTAAGTTTAAGATTTCGTCCGTTATCCAGGGCTTCCTAGCTTCCCTTTTATCGTGTCCTAAAACGTCCGTAGCCGCGGAAGCTAGACTATTCTTGATACCCTCCCACTCAGTTTCTGCGTTCTTGATTTCGTCCTTACTCGTTTTATTTATTAATTGATCTGTTTTCTCCTGGAACTTATCTTTCATATTCTGATCCCTCAATATGTCTACATTTATACGTTTCTTATCCTTCCGGGTTTTCAGATTTTTGAACTTTAATCTAGCTTTCATGACTACCAAGTTGTGATCGCTGTCTACATCTGCTCCTGGATAACTCTTACAGTCTTTTACTTGATTTCTAAATCTCTTCCTAACCAGAATGTAGTCTATCTGATACCTGTCTATCCCTCCTGGCATTTTCCATGTGTACCGCCTCCTAACGTGATTCTTGAACAATGTGTTCGCGACTACCATCTTGTGTTTCTCACAGAATTCTATCAGTCTGCTACCTCTCTCGTTTCTGTTTCCTAATCCATAAGGCCCTACAAATTCTCCTTCTTTCCCCTCACCTACGACTGCGTTAAAATCTCCTACTATTATTAAATTTTCATGACCCTTCACAAATCCTATTACCTGCTCTATGTCCGAATAAACGGCTTCTAACTCTTCCTCGCTGTGGCTAGAAGTAGGCATGTATACTTGCACTATTACTGTTTCCACTGGCTTCGAATCTAACCTAACCATCATTACTCTCTCGCTGTATTGTAGGTAGCTATCTACACACTGTCCTGCGTTCTTCCGCATAACGATCCCTACTCCCGCGTTTCCATTTACCGATCCTGTGTGTATTACCCTATAGTCACCGCTCCAAAAATCTCCTACTTCCGGCCAGCGCATCTCACTTATACCTACTATATCTAATCCTAACCTATCCATTTCTATCTTCAGATTTTCTAGCTTCCCTGTCTGTCTCATGCTTCTGACATTCCACGCTCCGACTCGTGAAATGCTACACTTCTTATTATTATTGCACTCGATCACGTCTCCCGGAACAGTCCTCACCCGGAGATCCGAACGGAGGACTATTTTACCTCCGGAGTTTTTTGTCCCAGGAGACGCCATCATTAATTTAGGATAAGTTTTCTGCTAGCTGTTCTGAGGATTATAATGTGGTGGTTTCCTCTTGCCTTCCACATCGCAGTCGTGTGTGTCATAGCACCATACCAACCCCCACGGTTTCTGCCACTATGACTACTGAAAGAGCTGCTGCCCTCCTTCAGGGACTTGTCTTAGTCTGGTTTTTCAATAAGGACCCTCCCACTATGGTTAAACCTATGGTACGGCTCCTTAAATCATTAAAACGCGCAAGCCGACCCACCCGTTCCAGTTTGCACTAGAACTTCGTCAAGGTTCAAGTCCTATCGGATTGGAAAGATAGATATTAGCAACTCAAAATTAATTAGGAATATAACAAATACTAGACAGCTAGATGCATTTGAATGTTTAGAAATTGAAAAATGTAAAAATAGTATGAGTAGTGACAGAGGGCCTATTCCACATAGCCCGCTTCATTGCTTAGTTACTCACAGTTCACTGGCCGCAACCGAGACTTTCAGGGCTCACTGAGGCGCATCAATAATTTAGGTATAAATAGGATACATTGTTAGCATAAGATTAGTTTTAATTATCTTCAGATGATGTTAACTTTGTTGGTGAAATGCGCGTTGAGTGTATTGTATAGTGTTTTGTGGAAAACAACGTGAGTGTTATCTTCACATCAAAGGTTCCAACCCACTCCAGTAAAATTATATTTGTTTAGATTTCTTTTTTCCCACAATACTTATTTATATCCATTTTTCAGAAGTAAGATTTTAAAAAATTCCACCTTATATAGTTGTTCAAACTAAACAATGCTGAATTCCTGAAATCAAGTTTCTAATGTGAGAGAAAATTTGGCAATGTATTACCGTGTCGAACTTTACAAAAATTGCACAAAACTATTGTAGTTCTATAATTTATTGTTATGTTGACATTAGATCTATAGGAGACTATGCAATTCCATCAAATGGTAGTATACAATTAAATATCTGTATATATTAATAGAGACATTTTACGTAAACTTTAATTTTCACGCATGCATGATATAAGCTTCTATATATTTTTGATAAAATAAGTTTCCTTGACAGTAATTGATTAGCCAGAACCTTACATTATACTCGGCAGGAGACAACAGATCGTTTACAGTAAGACTGAGGACAGTCAGTTATTTAGAACCTATTCCGCTTCTAGAATGAACAAACTACGCTCACATTCTGCATATTGCTTACAGGAAATATCATCTAAATTATTAATACGCATCAACTTACAGTTACAATCGTATTAGCAAAGTACGTAAAATGTGTGAAGAAATCAAAGTTTACTATTTACGACTAAATATCAGTACATCATTAACCTTCAAATATGTTATATTCTCTACAACCAACAATTACGTCTGGTTTATTCCTTCGAAAGATGATGCACTAAATATTTAAAAATGTAAATCAGCGTGGCCAATTCCTGTAAAAAATGAGCATACTTTGATTGCGGAGATTGCTGTATTTTCACTATCCACTTCACACATGCGGGCGTTTAATTATTTATGACATACCAGATTACGTGTGCTGATACACAATAACCTACATCTTTGAAAGTATTTCAATTACACTACACATTCTAAATTTTAGATGCTCTGTGAGAAGTAAACTTCCAAACACTCTTAAATTTCTAAAATACTCGTAGTAAAATCTCCAAGTTACTTTCTATAATATAATTTAATTTAATCTATTTTTAAAGTTAATAGCAGCTATATGATTTTTTTGTTGAATGACGGTAATTCTTAGATACAACCGAGCCATTGTTAAGTGTTCGAAGTGGATACATAAACAAAAAGGATATGTAACGAGTGAGTTGTTCCTAATGTTATTGGCAGCTTTCTCGTCGGTGTTTACGCTCGAGTTTAATATCCTTCACCACCAATTAAATTCATTTAACTGGCAAAGTAGAAAAATGCGAATACATCTTACAGTTGACTGGATTTTTCTTTCATATATTTCCGAAAGTTTTTCAATAACCGTAAAATATAGGCATTTAGATATTTTGTATTTAAATTTCTTTGTTCTCGCATCGTAAATCCATGTAGGTTACTACAGGAGCTACCTATTAAGTGGCAGACTTTAATTTGATCGAAATATAACTGAAAAGTTTAATATTTCGGGATTAAAAACACTTTACTAATAGTTTCTATTGTCGGTATTCTCTTTATCGTTATATAAATTACGTTTTGGTTATTTATCAGATTGTAAAATATGATTTTTTTCGTAAATGTTTTTGGCATAAATTATTTTAATTTCGCTGTAAAAATACTTCTACACTGTTCCAAATGGTGTGAAAATGGAATAACATTTCATTATTATTGATATAAAATTTTACACATATTATGTAATTGGTAAAATTTTACACCCTTTAATTGTAACTTTTATACATGTTAGGCATAAAACTATTATAAGTACATCACAATATAGTACAATTTACTTCACGTGAAGTAGATTATAATCCCTGCGACTGCGTGGTAACTATTTTAGAGTACGCATTTATGTAGCCTTTCCTTTGCCCCTGTTGAAATGTGAGGCAATATGACTGTTCCTGAATTTTGGTTAACTAACTTGTTTCCAAATACTGTTATGTGTTTCAAGAAGGGATAGTCAGTTGGGTTGGCTGAGTTTATGAATTTATTTTGCAAAAATGACAGTAATTATTTACTTTAGAGTAAATCCTCAAATTTCTCACCAAATTTTGGCTTCCTCTGTTTTGGGGGTGCTGAAAACAAATCTGGCTTAAGTTCTTGGTGGTCGGGCACAGTTCTCGAGAAAATGAATTCTCAATTTTCCGTACGTGACCACTTTTCCTTATCAAATAACTTTCATTTTACATTTTACATTACTTGGATAATGTAATTATTATCACAGATATTAATGTAAGTAGATGCTACAATACTTCCTTTATACATATCATACATTAAAACCGTCACAAAACATATTATTCGTTACGACTTTCTAATTTATTTGCAATGTTTACAATTTTCATGCAACCGTCCATTTATTCTCCAAGCGTTTCGGGTCATAGATGGTGCTAGGATAGCAAATGGGAGGCTTCGTGAAAATTCTAAACATTGCAAATAAATTAGAAAATTGTAATTAATGATAAGTTTTATGACGACTTTAATGCCTGATATGTGTAAAGGAAGTAGCACATTGTTGCATCTATTTACATTAATATTAAGTATCTGTGTAATGTAAAGTGAAAGATATTTGAGAAGAAGGTGAGGTCAAGTGCGAAAATTTGAAAATTCATTTTCTCGAAAACTGTGATCGACCGCCAAAAACTGACGCCAGATTTGTTCTTAGCACCCCCGAAAATGGCCATAGTCAAAATGCGGTGATGATTTGAGAGTTTTATTCTAAAATAAATAATTACCAAAATGACTTAGTAGTGTGTTGAATTTTTAATCGCTCGGGAAGAGATATTATGTATATGTATCTAACCTATTTGTGTTTCATGACGATGAAGTAAACAAGGTAACATACATGCATATTTTGTATTTTAATTTCTCATTTAGTTTCTGTTTATTATTTAATAATAATAATAACATTAATTTTACCTGGAATATTACCAATTTTTTATTTTCAGCGAGAACTAAATCTCAATAAGTATTATTGACAATTGTTACAGTCTGAAGCAAAATGTCTATTTGTGAATATTAACTTATGTATGTCCAAATGTTTGCATTGTAAGAAGCAAACATAGCTTCAGGGCCAAATTTATTAAAACTAATAGAAATAGAAGATGTCTGAGAAATATGCTAAATTTTTAAAAATGATTTCATTGGGTGGGTAGTTAAGTGATATGTTATATCTGTCATTCTTGTTGTCCACTTATTAATAATAACATATTAATTTATATGAGTTATTGAATAATTAATTTAATAATTGGTTACACTCTTGATGTGGATGGATACACTGTTTATACTACATTAACACTGTTTAAATTATAATTTTTATTTTCACTAAGGATTAATCTCCTCCTACCAGAATTATTACTAAATATCCAAAGGAATCTGGATATCAATTAGGCACATTTATTACTTATTAACCCAGAAGGGCATTCACGTTACAATGTAATTGTAATATTTAATTGGAGAGCTCGATAATACAAAATACCATTTCAACTGTGACATGAATTTGGTTACGTTCTTCACAAATTTATTAATATTTTCTAGACTTGCACCAGCATCTATATGTACACCAATATTTCATTAGAAAAATAAAGAAATTAACTTTGTGTATTAAAAATAAAAATATAATAAAATGTATTATATTTCAAAGGCATTTTCTTTTCCTTAATTGCGCAATATGGACAGTAAGGCGTGTAAAATTGAAATAAAGTTTACACCCAAAAGTAGAAAGTTTACACCAGACGGCATCATGCAGATTTTACTCTATTGCTGGTATGAAAATGCACACTAGTGAATGATAAAACTACCATGGCCTTGTCGCGTTCACTTCACATCAAATTGGCGCGTCCTCACATGCACCCCGTTTGGCGTGAAATTTCTGTTAAAGTTTATACTACATTTCAGTATAAGAAGAAAGGGTCAAATATATTTTGAAGCTGTCAACGAAGGTGGTAAGCTAAGCAACAACATTAAGAAAAATAACAAGGTTTTTTTCGGGAAATAATAAGAAAATAATTCATTCTGTAGTCGTTATCAGTTTCAGAGATAGGAAAAATTTTTGATTAGGCAAAAAATACATTTACTCAAGAACACTTGCGTGTTCTATTCAAAATAAAATATAATTTATTAAGACTATTGTACGATGAAATTAAAGATGTATATCTTCAAATTGTTAATCGAGTGTGTGACAGTGAAAATTCAGTTCAATATGATAAATGTTTTGAAATGTGTGTAATTCTTGAATTAATATTTCCGTCTGCCATGTACATGTACATCTTCCATGTTTTAATCGAACAATGTCACCTCTAATAATGATACTCAATGTTATAACTACTCGTAAAATAACAACTACAATGTTATTTTATGCTACAGTAAATGTTCACAATGTGTTCCATTATGGGCGATAACTTAAGACTTCAGTAAGGTTTATTAATAGCAAAGTGTCCTGTTCTTATCGACTATTATCTTCTACTTTTATAAATTTTGTTTTCATTATATTTTATATGCCAAACATCTCCATAAAAATAAATTATCATCGGTTAATAGAATCGCTTAATCGGTCCAGTTCGTCCTAATGCCTAAGACGATCTAGTATATAAAAAATAAACACTTTTAAAACCTTAAAACGGACTTTCCCGCACGTAGCATATCTCTATCTTGAAATTGAGTGGCCGAGAAAAAATAAACCAACACATAAATGCAAAATATGTGTTTTATGCGGCAGTTTTACTTTTTTCAAATAGTCCACCTTAGTGGTTCCTCATGACCCATGGACAGGGTGGGATGTGTACTATCCACTTCAAAATTAATAGATGTCGTACGGTAGACGTCCCTCATCAGAATCAGTCGAAACTCGATCGATCCGACACTATTGAGCGATCGTGCTATAAAAAATCCTCAAATAGTCCACCATTGTATTTTCTCATGACCCATGAACATGGTAGAGTGTGTTCTATCCACCTCAAAATCAAAAGGTGTTGTCTGGGAGACGTTCCCGATCAGAATCAGTCAAAACCTGATCGGTCCGATACGATTGAGTTGAGTTATCGTGCTAAAAAGTTTTAAAATGCCGACGACAACGACACAGACAAAATTTTTTAAAAACCACTTTTTTTTGGTTTTAGGCGGAAAAACAAAAAATAAACTCCAGAAAAAAATTGTTTTTTTCATTTTTTACACGATTACATTACTTTGCCGCTCTGGTATAGCTGAGTGAGGAAAAATAAAATCTTCTGTATGTCTGGATTTGGAAAGAAATATGTGAGAGGTGGTCTTGTTCCTCATTCAATTTAAATGTTTTTGTCATATATGTTACTTTTCCGCACTCCACTATACGCGGAAAATTTTCGTTTTTCAGCCTAAAAACAAAAAAAAATGGTTTTGTGTGTGTGTGTGTGTGTGTGTGTGTGTGTGTGTGTGTGTGTGTGTGTGTGTGTGTGTGTGTGTGTGTGTGTGTGTGTGTGTGTGTGTGTGTGTGTGTGACACACACACACGGTGACAGACACATAGGTGACAGATGACACCTATTGATTTTGAGGTAGATAGGACACACCCTACCATGTCCATGGATCATGAGAAAGCACGATGGTGGACTATTTGAGAGAAAAATAGAAAAAAGTAAAACTGTCCTAAAACATATATTTTGCATTTATGTGTTGGATTATTTTTTCTTGGCCACTCAATATCGAGATGGAGATATTGTACGCGCGGAAAAGTCCGTTTTAAGGTTTTAAAACTATTTATTACTTTTCCTACGGTTGCTTAGAAAATAAGCAAAAGGACACTAAAAACGCAACTGTAAAATGGCATTTTACGCACGCTGTGCGCAAAACACCGTGGAGTAATGATAGCGTTTTTTCTTAGCGTCCAGGCGACCCGTGTTCGATACTCGGTGTTTCGTAAATTTTGTTTTCCTTTATATCCATTTAAAACAAATTTTTTTGTTCTAAATATTTTTAATTGCTTTTATTAATTATTTAGTCATTATATGCAAAATCTGTAATTTTATAGTATTTTAAGGAAAAATTGGATATTTTTTGTAAGAGGGACATGACTTTGATCGAGACGTGACGCGTTACCATGGCAAACAAATGCAATAGTTGTCAATTAATCCGTTTAGTTTTCCATTTCGCTTAATTTCTGTCTTCGCCTTCAGCATTCCTTATTTTCCTTTGATTAGTATTAGTGAGTTTTGGTTTAAACAAATTGAATATCAAAATGTATGACGAATCATTCGAATGTACGCCACCTGAAATAACGGAAAAAGCCGCCGAAGTGACACAGAATCTTCTGCCATATGTGTCTAGAGAGCGATATAAAGCTGCCTACCAAAAATTCATGGAATGGAGGAAGGAAAAAAGAATTGCAACCTTTTCCGAAACTATACTGATAGTGTATTTTGAGAGCCTTTGCAAACTTTACAAATCATCAGCATTGTGGAGCCAATACTCCATGCTAAAAAGCACAATAAATCTAAGACATAACATCGATATATCGAAGTATCCGAAACTACAAACCTTTCTTAAAAGACAGTCTGAGAATTATGTTCCCACAAAATCAAAAATTCTCACTGAAGGGGACTTTTCAAAGTTTTTGATGTCGGCCCCAGATAATATTTACTTACTAATTAAGGTAAAACTAAATAACGACGTAACCTTGATTATTTCTTTTTCCATTTATAGAGTGTAGTTGCTGTTCGTCTTGCCGGAGCTTGTAGACGAATTGAGCTGTGTAATTTATCAATCGAAGATGTGACAGATTTAAATGCAGCATTCCTGGTTAGGCTGAGAAATACAAAAAATAAAATTCCAAGATCATTTACGGTCACCGATTCGTTTTACGATATTTGCAAAAAGTATATTGGCTACCGCCCTACTGATGTTAAAAATAATGGGTGATTTTTTTTAAACTATAAAAACGGAAAATGCACCTAACAGCCGGTGGGAATCAACAAAATTGGAGGTATGGCTAAAGAAATCGCAGCATTTCTTAAACTCAAAAATCCAGAGCAATATACGGGACACTGTTTCCACCGATTCTCTGCTACCTTGTTAGTTAATGTGTTGATTTACTGATCCTCAAACGTCATGGTGGATGGCGCTCTAGCACTGTGGCGGAAGACTACATAGATGAATCCATTCAAGAAAAAGTCAAAATGTTCAATAAAATTGTAAATTCGTTAAAGTCCGTACATTCAGAGGTACATGTTGATGTTCTACCACAAAATAAAATGCCATCTTCTTCAAAAACAAACAATAACATATCTATTGTAAAAAAAATTGATCAATCAGCATAAAGAAATGACAGGAATTCATTTAGAATATTGCAGTAATTTTACTATTAATTACAACTTCAAATAGATATTGTTTGTAACAAAATTAGTATTGCCTATTATTAACAAATTATCATTAGCTGTTAATAATGATGCTTATTGTTAATACTAATGATAGTAAGTAAATGTTTATTAAAATTAAATAACTGTTGTTTTATTATGTCAAAGAATCATCGTTTTGAAACCAAAACTTAAACAAGAAAAATCTATACATCCCTCGAATGTGATTTAAGTGCAACCGTAGAAAAAGTATAGTGTAAAATACGTGCGAAAAGCATTTTTCACACTCGTGAGACTGAAACCATCTCACTGCGTGCGAAAAATGTCTTTTTCGACACTTGTACAATATGCTATATCCGAACTCCACTAAACGCGGAAAAGTAATGTAATCGTGTAAAGAAAATATGAAATAGTAAAATTTTTTTTGGGTATATTTTTCGTTTTTCGGCCTAAAAACCAAAAAAAAAATAAAATTTTTTTGCTGTGTGTGTGTCGTTGTCGTCGGCATTTATTCTTGTTAACACGATAACTCAACTAAATCGTGTCGGATCGATCGGGTTTTGACTGATTCTGATCGAGGACGTCTCCCAGACGACACCTATTGATTTTGAGGTGGATAGAACACACTCTACCATGTACATGGGTCATGAGAAAGGACAATGGTGGACTATTTGAGAATTTTTTTGTTAGCACGATCACTCAACTAAATCGTGTCGGGTCGATCGGGTTTTGACTAATTCTGATTGGAGACGTCTCCCAGACGATATCTATTGAATTTGAGGTGGAAAGAACACACTCTACCATGTACACGGGTCATGAGAAAGTACAATGGTGGACTATTTGAGAATTTTTCTTTTGTTAGCACGATCACTCAATTAAATCGTGTCGGATCGATCAGGTATCAACTGATTCTGATTAGAGACGTCTACCAGACGACATCTATTGATTTTGAGGTGAACAGGGCACACTTCACCGTGTCCATGGGTCATGAGAAAACACGATGGTGGAATATTTGAAAAAGTAAAACTATTGCATAAAACACATACTCGTATTTTGCATTTATGTGTTGGTTTATTTTTTCTCGGCCACTCAATTTCGAGACAGATATGTTCTATGTGCGGAAAAGTCCGTTTTAAGGTTTTAAAACTGTTTAGTTCTTTGTATGCAATCTGGTGTCATTATGTTATATCTAACAATACCAGTACCCTTTCTGACGACGCTTTAAAAGTGAATCCTTAGTGGCAATATTAAGACAATATGTTGATTTATTAAATTAGGCTCATCGTTTCAAACAAATTAGGTAAAATAATATTTCAGCCAAATATAGGCGGCATTTAAATGACGAATAATATTGAGTAATTGATTATTGTACCTAATTTAATAGGTTATTTACCTAATTGAACTAATTTACCTATTTGAACTGATTTAACTGATTAGTGCACCTAACTTTAAACGTAAGGATATAAAGATACCAATAATTGCTCCAAGCACGAATTAACAGCATTAGATATATTGTTGCCACAATATATGTACATACGGTTTTTTTGGCGGGTTTTGTATTACTTGCTTGAATTATGCAAATTGAGTTATGTAAAAACTATTATTTTTTGTAATTTAGATTTAGAAAAAACTGCTTTACAAATTTTATGAAACGTTACGTACATCAATTGACTTACATAGTACTGATCGAACAACGTTTATGCCATTTTATTTGGGAGTGTTCAAATGAATTTACCTTAAATAAAACTCGATCTTAATTATGTGAGACCTGTCAAAGACAAATAATGCCTTATTCTTCTATACAGGCATCCTATAATAACAAGTAAGTTTCTAAAGCGTTAGGGTGAATGTTATTTTCTCTGAGGAGACTTCCGTATAATAACGATCGAACCTCACTGCAAGTTCTTTTGATCTCTTAATTATTTGTCAGTTTCTGTTGCCTATTATAAGTTACAAACAAGTTATTTTACAGAATAACACTGAGTAATCACACAACGTATTTATAATACTTTGTAACATATTTAATAAGATACGTCGTTAGGCACATACCCCATTACCAGAAATTTAAAATTCCATTTTGATGTGCATTTTAGGTTAAATTGATATTATTTAAACTATATATTGCAATTGCCTTAACGTATACCGTCTGAACAACATAATACTTAAATAAATAAGCATACAAATTTGAAAACGGCTACTTCGATTAATTAAAAAAATTAATTGTAATAACATGAGTGTATTAGATGTAAAAGATACCAAAGTTCTTAAAACTGATTTCCATTCAATAAAAACTTCTTTGGTATAGTAGTAGTTGGCGCTGTCATAAATAAATCTATATCTATATATGTATATAAAAATGAATGTTTGTCTGTATGTCTCTTATGCCTTCCTAAACCGTTCATCCGATTGCGATGAAACTTTGGGGAATGGTTGGACGCATGCCCGCGAAGGTTTCTGAGTTAGTAAAACTATGTTCCGATATAGGAGGTATATCAGAACATTGATATACACAATAACGAAAATATAGTGTTTCTTTAAATTTAGTAAATGGTACAGCAAGGCATGACGGGTATGGTTAGTAAATGTAAATAATATAAATGTAACAAATTTATCAGTCATGTAATTTTTGTGTGTAAATTTGTCAAAAAGTACGTTTTTTTAAGGCGATTTCGAAGTTTAGTTTAGTTTTTAAAGGTCTATTAATTCATAGTAAATTTTATCGGTAATACTGGCCATGTCAGTCCAATTGTTTTTAATTGCAGATGTCATCGATTTTTCATTAAACTCTTTTTTTAACTTAAAGATAAATTTTATGGTAAGTTAATAAAGAAACTTATGCAATACATTTTGCATGTATACTGTAAGAACAATATTTAAGGTTATAAAATTATTTTGTCTTTAGATGATGATATATTTATATACGACGTCAACGAGATAAGAACGGCCGGAAATAATTCTTATAATAATTCATTAATTCTTTTTATAATTTCGAGAAGAATTTCCAAATCGTGGAGAAATCGACTATAAAATTTTTGCATTTAGCAATAACAACAGTATTTGCAAGGGTAAATCACCTGGGAGAAGGACAGTTTTCACTCGTAGTCCAACTGAACCCTTACGTCAACTTACTGCTTGGATAGTTAAAAATTTTATTTATCTAATATATTCTTAAAACTAAAGAAAACAATATTCTTAGGTCATATGGCTATGTACACAGAGTGTTAAGAATAAGAGTGTAGAGTGTTACATTTGCATCACTATAAAGTCACTGTGACTCAGGGGTCACCTTTTGACTTCCAGAAACGAGGTGAGGTTTAGGGAGCTGTATCTCGACACAATAATTGAGCCTATTTTTTCACGATAGCATAAATATTAAGTGGTATCGAACAAATGTGTAAGAACCTTGTATAGAAATTTAAAACGATGAAATGTAAGGTTTCGTTCAACAATATGGTGCAACAGCTTACACTGCTGTGGAATTTCTTCAAGAATGTTATGATTTGGTCGTAACGTGTGGCCTCTATGATCATCCAATTTAATTCCATTTTATTTTTATTTATTGAGATCATTAAAAATTGTATTTTTGTAAATTGTTTACATATATTTCAATATTTAAAAGATGCAATTTCTAACAATTTGTGTGCTGTTATTTTTAAATTTATAAACAACTGTAATTAAAAAAAGCATCTCCAAACATTGCAAAAATATATTTAGTCGTTTCAGAACAAGCTAAATAACAATTTTTCCTAAAAACAAATTAGAATAAATGAAACCAAACAATTTAGAAAAAATTACTTATTAGGCAACTAAAATCTAAAAACTTTAGTCCCGTTAAATTTTAATTAAGAATAAAATCATATCACATAACATCACATACTATAGTTATATGCACACTATTATAAATTTGAACATTATTCTCATAAACAACAAAAATAATCGGCGTACCGTATGCGGCACTGATGAGAACTAACAAGTTCGAAACAGCTGTATGTCGTTCGGTTCCGATCCGGGACAAATGTCGAATCCTACCTGTGGCTGGTTTTATTTTTTGAAACCTTATCTGATCGTGCAGAAACACGAGGAAGGGGTCGAGGATCGCTTCTGGGTATAATTCAATGCCTGCCGGGGCTTTAGCCCGAGGAGTAGTTGTTTCCTAGAGCGATTATGTAATAGCTTTGCTATTCGGGAACTACTTTGATAGCCGCTTGGCGGCTTGGTGGTTCCTTTTTCGATTTCCGACTTATAAGTTACTAACAAAAATAAGTTAAAATAAAAAACAATTAAAACGAAAACGTTTCTCTTTCTGAAAATTAAAAGGCTTTAAAAACTGATTACAATCAGAACTGTTCGTTTTCGTTTGACCAAACGCCAGACATGCTAGATCTGTCTTCTTATGATTCTTGAAGTACGTATAGATGGAAACGATTAATGTAAATTCATGAACAGAGGTACTGTAACCAAATACTGCAGATATTTGTCTATCTGCACATACACACGTACTAATTGCAATATACCGATGCCAAAAACTCAGAAGTGTCATTCCAAGCACCCATCCATGTTGTAAAAGCGGAGAAAGCGCTTGATTTTTATTTCTGCAACAGGCACTGAACTAAATAACAACAATACTCTTATTACCGTCTTGCCATTAAGATACCAATTATCATTAAAATTTGATATAATCAACTTTATAATGAACTGTATTTGCATATTATCAACTTTCATTATTTTCTGCAGATGTTGAGTTTACTCCTTCATTGGGGACACTTTGTGCTATGTTAAATATATTTCACATGAAATTTCGTATATAAGAGGAAAACATGGTTCGAAAAATGTGTACCCGAATTGAAGATTAAATATTTAGAAAACACCATTTTATAAAGGAGCTTTTTACCAAGATTTTTTAAAATAAAATAATTATAAGAAACAATATATTATATAGAAGTAAAATGTGATTTGTGTTACCAAATTTAAAGAACTCTGTCTTCAAAATTCTCGGATTAATTTTAGTATAAAAACTGTATATTACAATTTGTATTGGTATTTTAAAGCTTTATCCAACAACTAGCTGTTAAAGCTCTTAACGCTCTAAACCGTACTCAACAATTCTATGACAATCAAATGGAAAATAATGGATTTCATGTTATTTAAGAATGGAAAAAATAAATTTTATGGTTTATTGTCTTGTTTATCCCATAAACAATTGACGATAGCAAACCGTCATTACATATTTTACTGATGAAAACTGAAATAGTAAATAATGTGTTTGAATAATAATTTAATTAGAATGATACATCTATATATATATATATATATATATATATATATATATATATATATATATATATATAGAGAGAGAGAGAGAGAGAGAGAGATATTTCAACAGGAAAGTAGGTTTAGTAGCCTGATTTCACTCAATAAATATATAAAAAAACGGAAGAATTTATACTGTATCTAAACATTCAAAGCTTAAATGCAAATTTTTTAAAACTTCAAACATTTATTGAAGGATTAGTTACCAAGCCTACCGTAATAATATGTGTGGAAACGTGGATTCTTGAACACAGTAACTATTTTTCGCTACCTGGGTATAAAATGTACTATAATAATAGTAAATTAATAGATCAGATGGTGTAGTAATATACCTGGAAGATGGTATTATAGAGAACACTGAAATAATTATAAAATAAAAATTTTGAACTCGATCAGTAACGGGAATGTTGAGATATCTGCTGTCTACAGATCTCATGAAATACCAAAAACTAATTTTATTTCGAACATTAAAGAATTATTAAAGATAAAACAAAGGGCTAAGAATCACATAATTATTGGGGATTTAATATTAATTTACTAGAAATAGATGGGTATAGTCAAGAACTATTGATGAATTTTCTAGACAAAGGGTATAAACCGGGTTTCAGTGGAATTACTAGACCATCTGATAATCATACTGGCAATGCATATACGGAAGGAACTTGTATTGACAACATGTTTACGAAGGCAGAAACAATTATAAACAAGCATTTTAAACTTATAAGCTCGTTAACGGATCACTATCCTTTATTTATGTCATTAAGTAAGGTCAAGAAAGGGAGATCGGATTACCAATTGAAATTTGTAAACTATAAAAAATTAGATAATTTAGCTAGAAAAGAAAATTGGGACATGATTTTAAAAATATCTGATCCTGATCTGGCAATTGAAGAATTAGTAAGAAAATTGAACAGCTGTGTAATAATGGCAACTGTTAACAGTAACTCTAATAAAAAGATAAGTAAATATATTCCTAGAAATAAATGGATTACAAAAGCGATTTTAAATTGATGTGAACAGAAAGAGCTTCTGTATGAAATTTGGAGAAAGGATCCAAGTAATGAGACATTGGAAACAGAATACAAAAATTATACGAAAATTCTAAATAAAGTAATAAAAGAGGCCAAAATTTTACATGAGCGTAAGCAAGTTGAAAAAAACTGTAATAAGCCACGGAATCTTTGGAAACTAATTAATCAAAAGCTAGGTAAAAATAATAAAAAAGAGAATTTTATAAATCAATTACATGATGAAAAAACAACATAATAACTGACGACAAAAAAATAGCTAAATATATGAATGAATATCTTACCATGGGTAAAAAATTGAGTGATAATATCTCACAATCAAATAATGAATGAATTCAATTGCCAAAAATGAATCAAATATCAATCTTTATATATCCAACCAATTTTACAGAAGTAAATAAAATAATTGAAGAAATGAAGCTAACAAACGGAGGAGTTGACAACATAAATTCAAAGACACTCAAAGCATTGAAAAAATATATTATTGAGCCGATTGTCTATATAATTAATTTGAGTATTCAACAATCTGTTTGGCTAAATAAACTAAAGGAAGCTGAAATAATATCAATACACAAGGCTGGTAGTAAAAAATCAGCATCAAATTATAGACATATATCATTAATCTCTAATTTAGCCAAAATATTTGAAAAAGTTATATACACTAGATTTTGGAATTTTTTTGACATGTGTAATATAATATCAAATAAACAGTTTGGTTTTGTGAAAAATAAAGGAACCAAAGATGCAATTACGTTAATTACAAAATTGATTTATGAAAATTTAGATAAGAGCAAACCAATTGGAGTTACTTTTCTTGACCTTGCTAAAGCGTTTGATACAGTCAATCATAGAATTTTATTAGATAAATTATATAACTATGGAATTAGAGGAACAGCAAACAAACTGATCACTAGTTACCTAGAAAATAGACACCAAAGTGTAAAGATTAATAATTGTAAAAGCGAAAGTATAATATTAACGACAGGAGTACCTCAAGGTACAGTTTTAGGCCCGTTACTATTTATTGTATATGTTGATGATCTCTTAAAGGAAATGCCAGATAATTCAATAGTCTCATATGCAGATGATACAGCGATAATATCTACTGAGAATACATGGTCTGGGGTGGAAACAAAAATGAATCAATACCTGCACAATATATATATATATATATATATATATATATATATATATATATATATATATATATATATATATATATATATATATATATATGGCTAACACTAAATAAACTATCTTTGAATGTTAATAAAACAGTATTCATGACTTTTGGTAATTACTGTAATAGTGTTCCAAAAGAAATAAATATAAGTATTAATGGAAATAATTTAAATAGAGTTCAAAACTCAAAATATTTAGGTATAATCTTCGATTATAATATGACATGGTTACAACATATACAATATATAATTAATAAGACAAAATATTTAATTTTTATTTTAAGAAAATTGAAAAGTTACATGGATACTAGAACATTGAGAATGTTGTATTATACACTCTTTCATAGTATTATAAGTTATGGCATTACTGCCTGGGGAGGTGCATATTCGAATACTTTGAATTTACTACAATCGTTACAAAATAGAATCTTAAAAATTATAAATAAGAATCAATTTATAACTGAGGATAACCCAATGAATATAAGGCAATTATTTGAGTATGAATCCCTTGTCTATCACTACGAGCTACTGAAGAATAAATATATTAACTCAAGTAGTAAAACTAGAAACAAATGTATACAGTTACCGATTAGTCACAAAGCTATAAGTAATAAAAATAGTTATATTAAAGCAGTTAAGGTATATAATGAGCTTCCAAATGAATTAAAGGTTATCAATACTAAGAATTATAAATCAATTTTGAAAAGACGGATCAAAAGTAATACATAAAAGTATTTATTCAATCTTTCAATTGTTTATTGTAATTTGTATGGAAAATAAAAATAAAAATGTTTAGTCTATGTTGCGACCATAAGGGTCATAGTTTTAGTTTAGATTATTATTATTTTTCTTAGTTTTAAGCAAACTGGTGTCGCGAACAGATAACTGTGTTTATCTCTGCGATAATTTACTGTTATGTTATATAACTATATGTAAATTTTACTGGTAAATAAATAAATAAATAAATATATATATGACGGTTTAGCTATCGTCAATTGTTTATGGGATAAAGGTGACCCCTGAGTTACAGTGACTTTATAGTGATGCACATTTAACACTCAACACTTTTATTCTTAACTACACTCTTATTCCTAAAAATATTGTTTTTCTTTAGTTTTAACAATACATTAGATAAATAAATTTTTAACTATCCAAGCAGTAAGTTGACGTAAGGGTTTAGTTAGACTACGAGTGAAACGTTCATGAACAACTTCCACAGATGTTTCACAGATCTCATAGAAAACTGTCATTCTCCCAGGTGATTTACCCTTGCAAATACTATTGCTATTGCTAAATGCAAAAATTTTGTAGTCGATTTCTCCACGATTTGGAAATTCAACTCGAAACTATAAAAAGAATTAATGAATTATTATAAGAATTATTTGCGGCCGTTCTTATCTCGTTGACGTGGAATATAAATATATCATTATCTAAAGAGAAAATAATTTTATAACGTAAAATGTTGTTCTTACAGTGTACATGAAAAATGTATTGCATATTCTTTATTAACTTACCATAAAATTGATCTTTACGTTGAAAAGAGAGTTTAATGAAAAATGGATGACGTCTGCAATTAAAAACCATTGGACTGACATGACCAGTGTCAGAGGGAAAATTTACTATGAATCAATAAATCTCTAAAAACTAAAGTAAACTTCGAAATATCTTTAAGATAACGTACTTTTTGACAAATTTATACACAAAAATTACATGACTGATAAGTTTGTCACATTTATATTTTCAATTAACATATGAACTTCTATCATCACGAAATCTTAATGTTTGCTTTAAGTAAAAAATTAAAAATGCTTTTAAAAATTCCTAGAATCCAGGGATCAAGTCATCAGTTTAGTGAAATTGATGACAGCGCTAACTACTACTATACCAAAGAAGTTCTTATTGAATGGAAATCAGTTTCAACTACTTTGGTATCTTTTATATCGAAGACACTACCTAATGTTATTACAATTAATATTTTTAATTAACCAAAGTAGCCGTGTTCAAATTTATATGTTTATTTATTTAAATATTATATTTTTCAGACGGTATGTATTAAAGCTATTGCAATATATAATTTAAATAAAAGCAATTTAACCTAAAATGCACTAATCAAAATAAATTTCAAATTCTGGTCTGTGCCTAACGAGGTATCTTATTAAATATGCTATAAAGTATTATAAATACGTTGTGTGATTATTCAGTGTTATTCTGTAAAATAACTTGTTTGTAACTTATAATAGGTAACAGAAACTGACAAATAATTAAGAGATTATTATGAGTACGCAGTAATTTGACCGGCTATTTAAACATCAATTATTAGTTTTGTATTGTCAGTTATTATATATTCATTCGGTTTAACTTGTATTAAATAACTACCTGTAAAACAAAATATATTATTTTATTTATTAACACTTAACTATTCTTAAAGTGTTATCCCGCCTTAGCACATATATTTAAATATCCACCGAATTGTAGAATGGAGATTTTACGAAGCAATATTGGAAAAAATTTAATTATGAGGTATTTCATATATAAACTCGCTTAAAACTTCAAGTAAATAAAGTTATGTTCTACGGTCTTAACTTTTCCGTATAACAAAGTTTTTCTGAAATTAGAAGTTCCCTATCGTATCGACGATGCCGTTATGTCGTAACAATGGAATTAAGGTTTCATGATGTTATATAGGACGTCGATCAAGAAAATAAGTTTTTATATGATTTGATTCCGTTTGATGGAACGTACCAGAACGAAACATAAGCTCTTTAGAAAGTTTGAGTTAGGTTTACTGATACAAAAGATATACAAACTAGTGAAAAATATTAATGCAACATGATGAAGTCTTAATTCAATATTACTTTACGATTTATTAAAAATTGTCTCTACTTATCAATATCCTATAAGTCCTTATCCTATTTATTCATAGACTAGACAATTATTGAATATGCTTTTTATTTCATAAAGTAATATAAATGAATAGAAAGCTATTATTTACTTAAATATAATCATACCAATGTTTAAATGTAGTTTATAATTAATTTAACTGAAACACCATTGTTAAAATTCTAAATAACAAAACTACTTTTGTTATTTAGAATTTGAATTTTGAAAATTGAATTCATACCGAATATTAATTAAAGCTATATTGAAAATAAAAATATAAAAAGCCCTTTATATTATTCTCTATACAAAGGTTCTAGAATAATCAAGATTGATACCAAAAATAGCAGTCAGATAATACCCAGGTACCAGCATACCAATTAAGTTATCATATATTATTCTTGCTTACAATTCTGTAAGAGAAAATTAGAATTATATTACCCACAATATTTTGTAGCTCTTCTGATGATGGCAGATAGAGGGTAGAGAATAATGAGATGGTGGATAAACTAGCAAATGTGGACGCCAAAAGAAGGAGAGCAACGAATTTTAATAACTAAAGATAACTCAGTCGGAATTCAATTAAGTTGATAATTAAAATTTCGTGCATATTATATTATATATGCAAATTCCATTAAGAGAATGTTTTATAAAAAAGTACAACCTTGTGTGCTAACCAAGCCTTGGATCGGCAATTACGTGAATGTCTGTGAATAATAGTTGATTTTCAGTACATACCATAATGCATATTAGAATCAGAGAATATTGGTATTTTATATAATAACTTGATTCAACAAAAAATAAAATTTATTGTAAATATTTACTCGTTGCTTTTTATAAGAAAAAATTGGGAACAAATTGGGTAATCTAT
Organism: Rosalia funebris; assembly: GCA_037954035.1. Lineage (NCBI taxonomy): Eukaryota > Metazoa > Arthropoda > Insecta > Coleoptera > Cerambycidae > Rosalia > Rosalia funebris. The sequence goes on along the minus strand of JAZFAV010000012.1, from coordinate 5,659,997 downwards.
AAATATATAACGAGTGTTAATTAGATATTTAGTAGGAATGCACTTCAAAATAAAATAAACAAAACGAAAATCATCAAAAATAATATGCAAATATATAACTCGTAATTTAATACAACTCGTAATTGAAATAAAAATGTAACGAAGTATATGTAGGGTGTCTCAGTTGAAACTATAGGACTTAAATTGCGGGCCACTTGTGCTCTGTCAAGGATAGGGCGTCAATACTTAACGACTGTTATTTATAAACCATACGAAGTCAACATGCCGCGAATAATAGTTCAACTACGAATAGTTTGTGTATAACCGTTTTATAAACGTGAGCGATCATTTACAGTTGCATTGGACCATACTATGAATATTTAGACAATTAATGTCTATTAGTGGGCAGTATTTTATATTTGCCCTTTGTATTTTTTGTACTCATTTTTAAACAATGTGAAAATTATTGTCTGCAAAAATAATCATTTTCATCACTTTTTTCATAATTCGTTTATGGAAATAAACAGCCATTTTACCAACATAACTTGATTTTCGTCCCCAATATTTTTTTTTTAAGTTTTATGCATGTTTATTTCTACATTGTGTATAAAAGCCAAACGTAATCAGTTAAACTCAACTGACAAATAACTGTTGATTGTCCATGTCAAGGGTTATATAATGGATACAGTTTTATCCGTATCCACGATTATTTACAACTTACGAGTACTCCGTTATCTCGTAGGAAAGTGAAGAAGTTCTAAAATGTTCTAAGACACAATTTTACGAGTCTTTATCAAGATTTAGAAGATAATGTGTTCTGTTTTATTAACACTGAGAGTTTCACAAATCACGATGTCACAATGGAACATTCAAATAGTTTGCTGTATATTTTTAAATATTTGAAAAACAATAAATGTTGCCGATACAAAGTAAATTCAGTTTCACACATTTCAAGTAATGTTACAAATCCAGTAGTTAGTTTTGAAGAAGTTACTTTATGTTTAAATAAAATAGACGAATTGGTACTGGGCGCTGGAGATTGGCTGGGTACTAAATATAAGACCTATACTTTGTTTCCAAAGGAGGTTAATGTATGAATTGGGATTGCCGATAATATAATTTTGGGTTCACTTTTTACTGAATGGACACTAAATATTTAACATTATTTCTTAAGTGTTGTAATGTCTTACTAACTAAGTAAGGTTAACTTAAACCCAAAGTTTATTTGAATAGACCAAATAGTATTGAGGATATAATTAATAACGTAATTATATTAATTGGATCAAAACAATTAATATTGTATAGTGAAAATTTCAGTTTTGCGTTGGTTTAAAAAAAATATATATATATATATATATATATATATATATATATATATATATATATATATATATATATATATATATATATATATATATATATATATATATACATTTTTTTCTTGTATTCATAACAGTTCAGTGAGTGTATTGATAACTTCGAATTTTTAAAAACATTTGGTACCATTCCTCTATGTGACCCTTTGATACCATTCCATTTTAATTAGTTCAATTCTATATATAATGTTTGTTAATCGTTGACAAAGAAGTGTATAAAAGATTCAGAACTATTGTTGCCACTTAATTTAAGGTCTCACTTAACGAATTAAAATTGTCAAATATTTATGATTCTTGAATTCACTACTTAGCTCCCTTCATATAGCTACTCCTATCTTGTACATACCTATTCTCAAAGTTAAGAAATACATTTATACCACGTTCATCTGTATTTAGTAAGATCTGGAGAATTAAAATTAAATGCCTCCTTTTAAACGAAAAAAGATTATAACTATTTTGTTAAATTAATAATTAATCTGTCACCCACCTTTATAGTCCAGATTAATATTGGGTGTCTCAGTTGTAACAGCTGTAACAAATGTCTCAGAGACCATTTCATAGATGAAAATTTTTTGTACGCATGAGTGAACTTCTGCCATGTTTTTCGGGCACTTTATACATCTATAAGCTGTGAATATAATGTTTTCAATGTAATTAATATATATATATATATATATATATATATATATATATATATATATATATATATATATATATATATATATATATATATATATATATATATATATATATATATATAATTATCAATTTACTATCAGTAGTACAGTGTAAATTGTTATGCACTTAAAGTAAAATAATAATACAATCATTTTAATTCAAATATATGATGTTATCAGTAAAGCAAGGAGCAAAAGACATTGTTGTTATGGGATACGTTGCAGTGATACGCGTAGTAAATCATCACTTTCAGAAAATTTATATTATTTTATTACTTTTCCAAAGCCTTGTCTCGAATACCGTCGAAAACTTATTAAATCAACGAAACAACATTTAAAAATTTGTCCAAAATGTGCTAAATGTGATTTATGGGTTAAAATATGTGGACGAGGTGATGGTCGATTCCGACTGATTGATCATATTTATAAAGACAAGTATACTTCTTCACTTCATTTCGAAGGAGAAAGTGGTCCAACAACATAACATCCTGACCCAATCAGTCGTATAAAAAATCATGTAATCAGGTAATTTTCATTCATTTAATTGTTAATATAATAGCTCATGCTATAACCTCGAATAATGAATGTTCTTTGTAGGTAAAAGTAGCAAGGACCTGTTTGACTGAAATATGAATAAAATTTATAACAAACTCATGGCGTAAGTTGATTATTTACAAAAATTGCTCCTATGGCAGAGCATAAAAGTATTAAAAGAAATGAAAATTAAGATTACAACTAAAATAATAAACTAAAAATAATTTATATTTTTTTAATTCTTTATTGTTTTAATGATTAATATATTAATTAATTCAAACATAATATAAATACAAATGTTATCCTAACTTCAACAAGATTTGTATTATTTCGTGAAAATATTATGTCGTGAAAACATCTATATGGTTTGAATTGCGCGCCATTTTCGCAAATCTTTCTTTAAATCCCATGCGTGGTGGTTCTTGACAGATTCAATATATTGTGCATGACGTTGAATTGATGTGTTTGAAAACTCTCTTATACTTTCTTTCTCTGCAGCAATATTTTCATCTGACTGAGGTGTTGGTGTTGCCTTATCAATAACAGAACCCATCTCTTAAAATTTCTTGTATAAATTGCGAACTGTTAACTCTGTAGGCGCTTTATTTTGTCCTAACTATGTGTGAATTTTTCTTAATGCTGTAAATGATCCCTCACTTTCATAAAACAGTTTTACACAAACTATTCTCTGTTGAACTATTAGTCACGGAATATTGACTTCGTATGATTTGTAGATGACAAACCTTAAATATAGAAGCCCTATCTTTGACATAACACAAATGGCGCGCAATTCAAATTCTATAATTCCAACTAAGACACCTTAGATAATATATAATGTAATATAGGTTTATCTTCAGTTACTATTTAGTGTCTTAACTTATAATTCAGGCTCTAACTGGTCTTGGCTCTATCAGATTCTAAAAGGAATGTGTTGGGTTTTGTGGAAGGGAATTGTAACATTTGAGACTGGAACAGATATTACAACCATTCAAATTTAATATCATTTCATTTCATTTAACATCATTTGTAATTAATTGAATGCAATTATATTCACGTATATTGAATCAGCCGAGGTTAGTTGTAATTAGTAATTGTGTTAGACTTCTTCTGGAGAATTATCTTAGATACTTTCTCTAGGGTTACTGTATTTTCATGTGTACTTTTCGTTTTGTTAATTTTGGCCATGTAATCTATAAAATAAAATCGATTTGTGATTATTATGATTATTATATTATTGTTAGTTTTAGTTGTGCTTATTATTTATCTTTGTTTACACTATTATGAATACTTATGATACTTTAACGTAATGCGTGCATGCACATATGCTGTCTTAAATGAAATCGGCATTCTGTTAAGTATAAGTAGATATATCATCTCTTAGAAAGAACATATTCTTTATTGGTTAGATATAGGAAGGGCGTTCAAATTAAAATTTAAATATGATAATGAGCGGAATAAGGCGACGTAAAGTTGTGGTTTTCGTGGAATAAAGCGAGGGATCGGGTTATTATACATGAGCCAATAAGTAGTTAGAGTATGCATTATATACTATAGTAACTCACTAATATAGCAGCATTTTGTATAATTCCATTAGTATACATTCAGTAAATATTGTAGTTTAATTAGCCACATGATAACAATTTAAATTTTTATTTTCTTAGCAATCTTTTCTTGCTGAAATGTAAGTGATGCTGCCCATTAACCCATATTTAGTAATGTTGGAAATGTTTACATTATTTTTTGATATCACTATTAGGATTTAATATTGTTTTTAATGTTATACATTAAATATTGTACAGTGTTATTGTATTAAAAAAAGTGAAAAAGTAATACTCACGTTATAATAATGTCAGTTATGCGTATTTACTATAAAGATGACCGAGGATCTAAAGGTATTTCTTTTAGATCGTATTCATTTTGTATCTTGCACTGTATATTGGAAGTAATCTAACGTAGTTTGCACTGTAGGTATATGCAGAGTCTCTTCACAATGTTTTATAAAACTGGTAACCTTTCCGTGAAAGAGTGCACAATATGATCAAAAGAATAGCTATACATAATTTACTCCACATTGCAAATATAACTATCTGAAAAGTGTCAATTTTTGGAAACGACGCTAAACTGCACTAACCTAATTCATTATGTACATATGTCAATTACAAGAGTTTGTAATTAATTATTAAATATTGAGAGTCTGTAGCGAGAGCATTGTTTGTTATTTATTGAATGGAATATAGGAGTCACTAATCTTTTATATGGGTTGATAAAAGCAGAATAAAATATGCCCGCGGTCGTTTACTTTGTGATAACTTTATTATGAATCGAAACGCATTGATTTTTTGATTTAGATAATGCACGCTACCGAACATATTTTTGTCCGTTCATAATATTTTACAGACAGATTGTGTCATTCGAACATTAACTGTTAGGCAGGAAAGCCATTCATTGCAAGTTCCAGGAACTCTTTTTAAGGCAACACTGATGCTGAAATTTGAAAAAAAGATGAAATTTTATTTGTTGTCTTATATTAAACTTCTCTACTTTTCTGTTACTTTTTCTGCTCATTTCAAATAAATCGCATACCTTTATCTAATATAGAAGTACATTTTTATTTTTTAAAATAAGTTTCAGCTACCACTGGTTAATTTCATGTACTTATTTTGATCCTGTAATGAAGACATTAAGTTTGGGAAATAGAAATCCATGCTTATGATAAAAAATAAAACAGTTTTGTATAATTCAAGTTTTTGGCTACAATCTAATATTGTCCTGAGTTATACAAGGGGTTATCAAGTTTTCAGTTTCATCGTAGTGGTCTTATAGCCTCTGATATGGTGCGTAAGCATAATGATTTTGTAATATGTACCTATTTTTCTAGGCGGATGAGGCAAATTCATTACAACTAAAAAAGGATGCATTGCTTCCATGCTTTTCCCGATCACTTTATTGACATAAGCAAGTCTTATATCACTGACTCTATAACCTTTATTGGTTTTCCCTTCAAACCCCTTCTCAAACGTATGTGAATTCTTTATAGTTTCTTTGAACAGGCAATCTAAATAGGAAAGTATGATTTCCACTGCCAAACAAATTATCCTTCTAGGGAATAAGCTCAGACCTCTGTTATATTTGCAAAATTTTAACAAAGGACTCGAAAAGTCACCTTGATTATTTATATTTAGTAAATCATAGGCCAAATTGCTTTCGAAATATCGTATTTAGCAAGCATATCGTATTCATCAGTATTCACCAAGTTTAGCTCCGGACGAGGACAATGAAGAACACCTCGAAGAACTTCGGGAAATCGGCGGTGTAGGTGTCTTTTCCCTTTCCTCTACATCAGAGTTGAAATTCTACAGGATATTCAGGTGTTGAATTCCTCTTTTACTTTTTTGTACGAACAAATGTACGAAAATACTTTTTCCAATGATATTAACTTTCACTTCACAGATACACACAAAATATTGAAAACAACCATAATCTGATAAATTCTGAATAAATCTCCACTTACCACAACCGCAGACTGTACCAATCTACAATCTCCAATGTTTTAAAAGAAATGTATACATTTAACTTTATAGCTTATATGAACTTCAATCGCAGAAACACGAAATGAGACAAACGAATTGTCTATTATGCGAACTAATGGCGCAATTTACAGTTTTGTATCTGAATGGTTAGAGACAAATACCAAGGTGTCTCCAGACGCTACAAATTTCGCCACTTCTTATCCGAGAAAACGTTATATTTAAATCCAGCATCCCGTTAAACCAATATAAAAAGGATGGTTTCTCTAACGTTAGAATTCGTAACCATTCGTTCCATATCGTTGGTATCAGGCAAGAAGACTAGAGAACAGGAGAAATAACTCGAGTGGTGGGGGTAGGACGAAAAACGTCCGCACCACGGTGGTCCTTGCGTAGAACCGAGCGAGGTTATGTTTATTTTTGTTTACTGTGTTTTGAAAGTTTTGAGCGTTTCCAGTTTTTCCGTTAAATATGTCAAAAGCGTCGAGATATTGTTGCGTTACGAATTCTTCCAGCAAAAGCCCTGATTGTGTCACAATCGAAATAAACGAACAATTTTTAAAGTTCCTGAGGTAAGCCTTTCGATAAACAAGTATTGTAATGTTTGTATACACCGATAGTAACGCTTACTTTGTAGTAAATAGTAAAAGTGCAGTGTAATGTAGAAGTAAATTGTCAAATAATAATTTACAACTCAATTTCGTTTAAAGACTGTAAGAGACGAGAAAAATGGTTGGAGGTGCTGTCACCATATTACCTTAATATTATGCAGCTCAAGGAAAGAATACTTTATAATAGTAGAAAAAGAAAACTCAAAATACCAGTTTTCCTTCACTTAACGATAATGAATTTGAACTTCCCACAGAACGTTTCCGTAATAAGATTTTTGGTTATCATAGTTTTTAATAACAGGTAACATTCTATATTATTTTCCAGATGTCCTTCCAATAAATGAAGACAAGTACCTTAATCTTATGCAGCTCAAGGAAAGAATACTTTATAATAGTAGAAAGAGAAAACTCAAAATACCAGTTTTCCTTCACTTAACGATAATGAATTTGAACTTCCCACAGGACGTTTCCGTAATAAGATTTTTGGTTATCATAGTTTTTTAGTAAGAGGTAACATCCCATATTATTATTTTATATTATTATTATGGCCTTTTAGTTAAATTGAAAGTTTAACTACAGTTAGTTAGTTAAAGTTAGTTAGGTAGTTTAGTTTAGTTCTTTAGTTCAAAACATTAGTTTAGTTCTTTTCATTGCAATGTTATTTCTTCGCTTACATTAGAATGCAACTTATAATTTCAATTTTCTTGAATAAATAGTTTTGTGACATTTCTTGTTTTATTCCTGTACCCTTCAATTTATGTCTAATTACTAACGTTAATTCTGAAAAATTAATTGATTTTACATCACACACTGTATTGCCTTCATAGTACACTGATTTGAATAAATTGTACTCTTATTGAATGCTTTGTTTTTACTGAAGCAACATACAAAAAGGTCGGTAAATATGTAATGTTATTACCATAAAATCGCAAATTTTAAATTAACCGAATATATACAATTGATTAGTAATTGTTTAAAAACAACTTCACATTTCATACAATAATAGCTCACAAGCTAATTTCACAGGAAAACTATCGGTTACTTCTTGGATGTTTGAAATATCTTGTACAGACTTCGGCACATCCCATTCCATCCATTCCAAATATTCACTGTGTAAATACACATTCACATTCAACTTCTTATCAATGCATATGTTTAAATTGGTGTCCAAACCAGACTCAGCATACCATTTTTCGCTTGGCAATTCAATGGAGTGTCTGTTGCTTTGTAAACTTTCAAACAAAATATTTCCTTCCGAGATCGAAGACTTCTTCATTTCCCCATGCAAAAGTGATCGCAGTTCGACATTTTCTATTCCACTTGTGGCCATGGTTAAAATATGTAATCTTCCTGTGGATGATTAAAACTCGTTAGACTAAAAGCCCATTATGTTATTTCATTTCCACAAAGCTAAATTATCATCGATATCCTACTCGTGGCAGACATAGACATAAAAGAAAATTATAATTGACAGATGAAAAAATGCAATAACATTTCTTGCTCTAAAAGAAAAGCATTCAGAACTATTATTTTTTGTACATACTATGTATTTAGGACTGAAAATACTGTATCCCAATTTTCATAGCGTGTTTTCACCAAACAATTGGGAAACAACAATTGTAAAGAAATGCACGCGAAAATTGTTTACTGTTTACATAATGAGCACAATAGAACCCTAACCCTACATTTAAATAGTGAAGACCCGCGATAGACGAGGATAAACGGCATGCGCAGATCTCGCGCGATTCTACGCGAGGCTGCCATATTGGCGCCGTTTTTCGTCCTACCTCCACCACTGATTTTTCGAGGAGCTATGTCTCCTTACTCTCTAGTCTTCTTGGTATCAGGTATACAAGAGTGCGAATACTATATGCACTTAAAAGTAACGCGATATTTAAATCCATACTACTAAATCTTCGATCGTCCTTTTTGTGTCAGATTAAATATTATGTTTGTTATTATTAAATTATATGTTATTATTAAATAATATAAATTAAATTAAATTATAAATATTAGAATTATGTTTATAAATAAATGAAAATAAATATTATCAATACCAAGAATAACTTAAAATATAATAATTTTTTACTTGTCCATTTCTTCTTGGTAAGGCAGGACCTCATCTTCCTACCACTAATAACTACATTATTTATATACCTACTTAATCTGAAGTAATTGCCTCTAATGCTTTTGGGATAAAAGATATACCATTAAGATTAAAAGCCAAGAAGTGAAATAAAAACCTAAAGAAAATAAGAACTGGATTACAACACTGTGTTTAAAACGTGATTTTTCCTTATACGATATTCTATTTGTCTAATACTATACGACGCCACGCAGTAGTAAAAATGTCAAATAACAAAGCGAGTAATGTGTTGTTCTATCGTTAATATCAGATACGGTTACGACTAGCTCGTGACTTATTGTTAGAGACAACTTATGGTGTGGTGTAGTTCTATTTGCTGGTTTATAATGAACAAAAGTTCAGTTTGTGCTCTGGCCGTGCCTACGAGGGCTATATAATAAGTACCTGTCCTAGGCAAGAGATTGGGTTGGTAGTATTTAAAAAGTTATATTTTTCCTATATATAACTTTTCACAATAATTTTATCAAACTGTGAAGTCGCTGCCTGATTTAGTTTGTGAATGCCAGCCATTTAAATATCGAGCAATGATAAGATACTTCTTTTTGAGAAAGAAAATAAATGATCAGATTAAAACGGATCTCAGTGAAGTTTATGGGGACTCTGCACCTTTGTTATCAACCATAAAATATTGGACAACTGAATTCAAACGTGACCGTACAAGCCAGATTGTCCAGGTCGTCCAAATGATGTTACCACTTCAAGAAATCCACGGTATCGTGAAGAACGATCTGAGAGCTAAAGTGTGTGAGATTGTTGAGACTGTGAGCATATCAATTGAATGCGTGCAGAATATTTTTACAATTTAGTTGGATATGAAAAAACTTTCCGCAAGATGGAGGTCACGATTTTTTACAATTGACAATAAACACACACGTGTATCAACTTCTAAAGAATGTTTGGCGATGTTAAAATACAATCGGAGTGATTATTGGCATCGGTTCATCACTGTGGACGCAATACGGACTTAACACAGCACACCAGAGACCAAAGGACAATCCAAACAATGGGTTTTCCAATGCAAATCTGCACCAAGTTTGGGGTTGGAGTAATCGTATTCTTTAAAGGGGATCCAAAAGATAGAAAAACGTTGGACTAAGTGTATCGAACTGAAAGGTTCATTGAAAAATAAAATAACTTTTACAAACAAAAATGTTTTTCGTGTCAAGGCCTGGTACATATCATCGTATCATTTCTATTTGCGGACAGGTATTGATTGACCTACTCACATTCACTATCTTCTAAGGTAACAATTCTGATAATTTGCACATATTGGCAAGCATTGAGAAAGTGGCGTACAAAAGAAAATCTTGTAAGTAAATTTGCTTACAGTAAAACTATTACTTTGAAGTATGCCTGTGTCAAGAAAATATGTTAAAAGCAATGATTGCACAGATATTGGAGTTAAGAACTCAAATTAATACAGGTATAATGGTGATTATTTCTGATTTATTGAGTTGAACAAAACTTACTAACAATCTCAAAGATTAAAAAATGTATTCTTAGTAGTACAATGTAATAACAGAATAAAGAGGGAAATTTATTATCTAGATAATTGCATTTTTACCCCCAAGAAACAGATGGGTCCTGGTTCCAAATACTAGCATAGTATACAAGGGTATTTACTTTCTAATATTTACAAAACAAGTAATATACTCGTATACAAATACCATCACCGCTGTCAATAGGCGTATGTATGTAGAACCACGTCATCACGCCTCTACATCTGGATATAAAGTTGTTTGTGCAGGAATAAGGTTGTGTGGAAGAAAACGCAAATATCTTGCACCAGTTAAATTACGTCAAAGAAATATAGACCCAGAATTTTTCCACAGACTATGTCGCACCACACATTTACTTTATGAGGATTTTGAACGTGATACTCAATCATCCATTGGCGATTCTCGATACGATTTAAAGTTTTTATCTGATAGTAATAAAAACATTATTGATCGCTAATTTAATGTAATATTTAGTTGATTTTTTAAATAATCGTTACCATTAAATTTAGTATTTTGAAATTTCAAAATCGTTTTTCTTCATTCACGTTATTGTAATTATTATGGTAGGGTATGTAAAAAATGTGCTATTTCATATTCTGTAATAAACAAGGGGATTGTCATTAAAAACAAATTAATGACGTCATACCTCCTATACGAACCACCCTGTATGTATTACATTTGTATTTTAAGACATGCGAAACTAAAAATTAAATTTGATGGGGCCGAGTGTTCTTCTTGTCGGTAACTTATAAGTCGGAAATCGAGAAAGGGACCATCAAACCGCAAAACGGTTATCAAGTAGTTCCCGAATAGCAAGGCTATTACATAATCATTATAGGAAATAACTACTCCTCGGGCTAGGCATTAAATTATACTTAATAGCGATCCTCGATCTCTTTCTCGTGTTTCTGCACGATCGACAAAGTTTCAGAAAATAAAACCCAAAAGAGAAAGTAGTTGTTTCCTATAGCGATTATCTAATAGATTTACTATTCGGGAACTATTTAATAACCGCTTTGCGGTTTGGTGGTTCCTCTCTCGATTCCCGACTTAAGTTACTGATATAGATCGTATCGATTTAGATGAATATCCCACGGATTTAATTCGATATTTGTTTTGGACCGGCGTACCCTGTACGGCACTGATGAGACCTAATAATTTCGAAACAGCTGTCTGTCGTTTAGTTCCCATCCGGGACAGATGTTGAATCCTACCCGTGGCGGGTTTACTTTTTTCTGTTTTTCTTGTATTTACGAAAAGTTATTTCTTGTACTTTTAACGAATATATGCATTATCTTACGAAAGCATTGTAGAGAAGTTAATGGTGACTTAGTTAGGTTGGAGATTAACTAAAAAGAAATAGCATTTTAGTTGACTGTATAAGTAGAAAATATATTTTCTACTAGAGTTAGTCTACTCTAATAATTAACGATATACGTAAAAATAATAACATAGTTTGTTTTTGGAAAAGTAATGCATACAACATTGTTTTTATCGATGTAGTCGTACAATTCCATAGTCGAATCGGATGCAAAATAATATGAATGATTCACATCTATTCTCATTGGTGATACAATTCTTATGATATTTGGATTGTTAGCATATTTCTGTCAAGTTTGAATATATTTCTAGCGAGAACCTTTTTATATTTGAGTTTCCGAAGCTGGAGTAACAATAAGTACAATTAATAAGTAAGCTCCATAGTAAACTTTTCTAATAATTGTCCATTATATAGTCAATTTCGATTAAGCCTTCAGATTTAAGATTATCAAGTTCCGGAAGAAGGTGAAATAGATTCTAGTAGATATTTAATTTTGTTATCCTTCAAAGTCTATTATTGAATATAAATTTATTTTGCAAAGTTTGCTTTAAAGGTTCTACTCGCCAATCACAGAGAAACATCATGGACAAAATATTTACAGGAACTAAGATCCTCAACTCTCAAAAACTAATTCACCGTGTTTTCAAACTTGAAATTTGCTCTTTAGCAATATGTTTTCGTTGACTGAGAAGTTCAGTGTCGACATAAAATAACTTTTGCTGGGCTGCTCAAATGGCGCGGTGAGGGATGACTGGCAATTCTGTTGTTTTGTTTGTTCTACAAGTTGTTCATTAGAAGCACGTTTAATATAAGCAGTTACAGCTGACTTATTAAACTTAGTTCTATTCATCAAACTAAACTGTAAATTATTATATTTAGGTGAGAAATTGTGAGCATTAGAATTTCCAATTACTTGAAATCTGAATTGACATTATGTACCACAGTGCATGGTATGAAAACATACTATAAATTAATATTATTACACATGATATTAACGTATAAGTATCTATGTAATTTTATAATAATTCTTCTGGAAAACTTTTGTATTGCGTGAATGTTTTACCGTAAAGGTACGGGTAGATAAATGAACAAAGTGAAAATTTTTGTAAAACCTGCTGTAACATTCACTTTTCTGCCCCCCATTATGGGGTTTAGTGCCCTTATATCTTGTACATCCATATCTTGCCTTCGCAAGTTCACACCTGTTGCAAAGTTTCATGGGGTATTACTAAACCGGCAGTCGACCTATTACTTTTTTTTAATTTTACATATAACATCGAGCTCATAAATAAGGTTTAAACTTTTTATCTCTCCTATGCAGGCATACACGAAAATGTAAGCATTTCAGTTAAATAAAATGCTGAAAATATTCATAGGAACAGCAAGTATTGTGATTTTTTAAGTCTTTTATAAAATAGAAGAGTGGATACGTGATAGTTAATAATTATATTAAGTTATAGTTTGTTATATACCATTCCTGAACAAAATTAATGCACATCAATATTTTTCATTATTTTTTACAAGTTTTCGATGTATTAAATCCCTACATTAGATGTATGTAACCTAAGATATCCTCTACCACTTGATAAACCATTGAATACTGATAACAATTGCAATTGTTTCAAAGATGTAAAGTAAATATTTGTAACGGTTTATTAATAATACATTTAACGCTGCTTAAAGCGATATTGACTTTATTAATAAATTCAGATAAGCTACTAATTTTTAATTTAATGTCATCATGTTTTGTTTGTTTGTTTGGACACACGGAAACTAGACGTCCTTCCCCAGAAAGCCTACAGGTAGGTTTGAGTAGGGGAAGGTTACACATATAAACGCGGATAAACACTCAGCCCTGAAGGAAGTGTCACGTTCACTCTGGTGAGAATCGAACTCACGCAGACAATGTGCCCAGTATTTGGTTTAGTTGGCACCCTGTTACCAAATACCAAGTCAGCACCACCGCGGCACTATGAGAATGAGACCATGTGCCACCCATCTAAGTCACAATCTAGCTATTTGTTGCTTGACTTTGAATAGCGCAGGTCCGACAATGAATGGAGTACACTGCCTCATCCTCAAATGTTGTGAATGTGAATGAAACATGTTGTCCAGTACACTAAGAATAGAATACATTAATTGTGCACGCAACATAGATGAAGCAGAGAAAGTAGTAACTCTAGTTAACAATTTGCTAGGAGCTAGACAACAACAATTAATCGAATAGTTAAACGTTTCAATGAACTTGGAAGTTATCGTAGAACCTCAAGATAGGATCGTAAGAAGTCTACAGATGCAGGAGATGAACGAGATATTACGCAAATTGTCTTCAGCAACAGACATTAGATCAGTTAACAGCTAAGCAAAGTTCTAGTAACAGTTCGAAATGTAGCAATTTCTAGACGAACGGCCAGGAGAAGGCTTCGTGAAAGAGGATTGGGTACTAGAAGACCCGCTATTGTACTAGTCCTCACCAGAGAACATAGAGATACTAGACTGTGTTTTGCAAGAGAACATGTAAATTGGACCATTGATGATTGGAAGGGAGTTTTGTTTTCAGACAAAACAAGAGTAAGTATTAATTTTCCAAATGGACGACACCAGTCTGGCGGACTCCAGGAGAGAGGTTTACTGCTTGCAATATATAACCTTGGATATATCCAAGGATTCCATCTTTTGGTGGATCAATAATGTTTTGGGGAGGAATGTGTTTCAGTGGTTGGTGGCACGGATTTGGTTCTTATACAGGGGAGATTCACGAATGCACATTTCTACGTAGAAAAAACGTGTGATGCCATTTTCCAAGTTTGTTGGGGACAATTTTATTTTTACGTAGAATAACGCTCGGCCGCACGTTACTAGAGAGCTAATGAACTACCTTCGAATTGTGAATATTCTAACTATTAACTGGTGACCATAAAACCTAGATATGCATCTCATTGAGCATCACACATATACGCGCCACACCCGCCCCTATGAGTCTTAGGGAACTCGAGCATTCTTGTCGAATGGGAGAATATTTCTCGGGAAACCATTCACCACTTGATCAGTAACATGCCCAGATAAATGGAAGCAGTGGTAAGAGTTACAGGAGGATCTACAATAACGTGTAGTATATTTACCTCTACGAATAACAATATTTGTTTTTATTTGTAAAAACTGAAAATTTCATTTTACGCGTTTAGTTAAAAATTTTTAGTTAAATTCATTAATTGAAAATAAAAATGTGTGTGATGTGTTAAATTTCAATGTAGCATCGACAAAGAATGAAATACTTTCAATACTTTCCCTTGAAATATAGGCAATGATGAATACATTTTCTGATAACATTTCTAATTAATTATTATTTATATTTCAGAAGAAGCATGAGGGGAGAAAAGAAGTCAAGGAAAACGAAATAGTTGTTTTGTTTTGTCAATGTTAATTCTAAAAGGAAAAGTAAATTAAATAAATTAAAGTTATATTCAGGAAAATATAAAAATTTCATTTACACGTAATAAACTGTGTCTTACTAATACATATATAAATACAGAAATATATGAATATATCTTCAAAAGTTCTCCATTTGAATTGAAATAATAATCAACACTGTTCTGGAAACTATCAAAATAGCTTGTAATGTTTAAATAGTCATTTTAGAAACTGAATTATAAATTACATGGGCTCAAGTTTGATGAACATGGCAGCTACTTTATACCTTTATCAGTAAATGTTAGATATCCCATTACGATTACAATATCAGCATTCGTCTTATATACGGATCACGTCAAGAATTTCTTTAGTTCGGTCTGATGGTGCTCCATATTGCATAAAGAAGAACTCTTTTTGCAAGGTATTTTTGTTCTTGTTTCCAAAAGTTTCCTATAACTTTTCTAGTTACGGTTAAATTAAAAAGTTGCAGATATATTCCTATGACGTAACAATAACCTATACAGTTTGTGAAGGTTTCATAACTGAAATGAGAGGATTCTTCAGAGGTCATAATTTAGTTTGTTGACCAATTTATTTAAATCCACATCATGATTTAACGTCAGTTCAGTCTCGCAGAACTTCACCAGCTTTTGCAAAGAGGCTTTCATAAAGAGCTGGTTGGTTGACATTTTGTTAATATAATGGTATAGACTTATTGTTAGTCACAGTGACATTCTATTGATTTGCAAAATTAGAGTCCGGTTACGAATGGAGAAATTACATTTTCATTAAATGTATTTTTACTAGTGTTTACTTTTTCAATTTCAACAGTTTATTTTTACGGTATCTTCAGAATAAACTGTTGAAATTGAACCACATTCGATTACACCTCTATCCTATCGGGTCTACTACCCTGTAGGGTACCAAATCGGCAGAAAGTTATACCACAAGAATAAGAAACAACCAGAAGCCAAACTCTCCTTATTGCTAGCCGCGACGCCGAGGAATTTTGAAGCTCGAATACTATTCCGATACCCTGAGTTGTACCCTGAAACGATCAGTATCGTAAAAAGCGGTAGGTACGACTACGGGGAGTAATATAGTGCGTGTGATATCTAAAAACTTTGTTGTATTATTTCTATAATAGAGTCAATATTTTTGTGGTTTATGTTATTTACGATTTGGGTACCTATTTGTCTGATATTAAAAAACATCATTACATATATCAACAGTTCAATGCATAATTTGCTACCTATGCCTATGGAAATCCAGCAGAAATTCACATTTATGCTAATTGAAGGTCACTCGCCATTCGACTGATTTATGAATGCAATACGGTAGAGTTTGACTTCTGGTTATTCCTTATTCTTGTGGTTATACCATCTCATATTAAGTTCTTCTCATCCGTTTCAACATAAAATGGCAATCATGAAATTCTTATATTAAGTTGGGTGAATACACAGGGCGAAATGCTATATGTGCGTCTATATTTATTTTCTAGATAGCCTGAAAGTTGTTTCACTCACTTTCACGAAACGTTTGGTCTACAACTGCTACAAAACGATCACATATTTTAGGACAGGTTACTGCTGTATGTTAGTACCCATTCAAAAGTATAGATTTTCTAATTGGTTTAAAATATTAGTTTGAGTTCTCTTTTAATTTATTTTTGGCACTATGTTGAATTTATCTGACGTATGTTGACAAGGTAGAAGACAAAATAAACATGTGCAATAAATTAAAATGTATATTTCCAATGGACGTTTTAATTGATTGTACCAGTTTACTACGGTCATCTCGCAAATATATATTACATTATTATTCCGTATTGTTTTATTATACAAAATTTCTTACACAAAAATTAATTAAATGTAATTAAAATAAAAAAAAAGGATTAGGAGAGATGTGATGTCTCATTATGTCTCAAGTAACATAGCTAGAATAAAGTTAAAATAAGCTAAGAGTTGTCAGTTACTATTATTTATGTATAAGAGTGCCATTTTGCCAAATTTTGTAGGTACGTTGACATTTTAATTAATAATATAACAACATGTTAGGCTTATCTCAGATAATCAGGAATGTAATGTTTTTTTTTTTGGAATGACGGGTATGAGTATAACAGAAGCGTCATTAATCATTAACACTAAGGGTTCATGGATGTCTTAGGTCCACCGATTTCGATGAAATTTGATATCTGACGGTTATTCGGGTCATGGATATTTCTACCCTCGTCTTGTCTTGCCATAAGAACAAGTCAAACCCTGTTATTGATGAGTACGTACATCTGCTTGTAATGTAAATAAGCAGCGTGTTATATGAAAGTTTTGAAGGGCTTATTTAGAACTGTTAACATGCCAGGTATTACGGATTTCATAGAATTTGTATTCTTTTATAATTTGCCCCCTTTCTTTATTTTTTCATATTATAAGTATAAATTATAATTTATAAATAAATTATAAATAATTTCATATTATAACATGGGAATTGATTCTTTCAAATTATGTGATTAAAACGGTAGTGTTGAACGAAACGAATGTTGGACGAAAAAAAAACCAAATAAAACGTCAAGATGTATAATCGCAAAAGAAATTTTAAAACTTGGACTACTGTTTACTATATATATATATATATATATATATATATATATATATATATATATACAGGGTGTTTACTAAGCATACGGCAAAAATTCAAAGAGTGATTCCCTGAATTATTTTAGAAATATTTTCTCCTTTGATGATTTTCGGGAAATCACTTTGTTTCGAAAGTACAGGGCGATAAAGATTTTTTGACAATAAATAACAATATTGATATTTTAAAATTAGTAACACACGAGCGCGCTCACGCGACATTTGACTTTTTTGAATTTTTTTTTACATTTGACATGTTTGCGAGCTAAACGTTTCTCAGTGAAGTCCTCTATCATAGATCGCTACACGAATGCCGAGATGACTGGCATGCATTTAATGTATGGATTTGCCAATGGGACCTCATTACAGGCTAAGCGGTTGTACAGTGAACGATTTCCGAATCGTCATGTTCCTAATAGAAAAACCTTTCAAAGTATTCATCAACGCCTTCATGAAACAGGCACAGTTCGAAAAAATGAAGGACCAGGAAGGTCAATAACAGTAAGAGCAATAGAACTGGAAGAAAATGTGTTGAACATGGTAGAGGAAGATCCAGGTACCTCTACTAGAGAAATTGCAAATTCTTTGAATGTAAGTAATGGAACTGTGTGGAAAATTTTGAGGCAGCAGTTTTTGTACCCATACCACATGCAACGAGTTCAAACTCTTATTCCTGCTGATTTTCCTCCACGTATTGCATTTTGTCAATGGTTTCTCCAAACATTGGTTCAAATCCCACAGCTACTGTCGCTGATTCTTTTTACTGATGAAGCGAATTTCTTGAGAAATGCAATAATGAATTTTCACAACAGACATGTGTTTGCTGAAGAAAACCTACATGAGTTAATTCGAGATCGTTTTCAACAACAGTTTTCATTAAACGTTTGGATTGGAATTGTGAGTGACTTCCTAATTGGACAGGTATTTTTACCAAGAAGACTTACCGGCGAGGTGTATCGAAATTTCTTGGAACACTCACTACTTGGATTTCTAGAGGATATTCCATTGGCAACGAAAAATGTTATGTGGCTTATGCATGATGGTGCACCAGCGCATTTCAATTTGGTTGCTCATGAGTTTTTAACAGCAACATATGGAGATCGCTGGATAGGACGAGGTGGACCCCACTTATGGCCTGCTCGATCCCCGGATTTAAATCCCTTGGATTTCTTTCTATGGGGCCATCTGAAGTCATTAGTTTACACTACTCCAGTAGAAAATGAAGAAGATCTGAGAAATCGAACAATTGAGAGATGTAATTTAATAAAAAACAGCTTTCGTGTTTTTGAAAGAGTTCGGGAATCAATGAGGAGAAGATTGGATGCATTCTAGCTAGGGGTCATTTTGAACAGTTTTTGTAAATTAAAAAGCTTTCAATGTCATATTTATGTAATAAAGTATTATTATTGAAAAACCTTTATCTCCCTGTATCTTCAAAATAAAGTTATTTCCCGAAAATCATCAAAGGACAAAATATTTTTAAAATAACTCAAGGAATTACCTCTTCAATTCTTGCCGTATGTTTAGTAAACACCCTATATATATATATATATATATATATATATATATATATATATATATATATATATATATATATATATATATAATGGCTATCCTACTGATAAAATTTCTGCATTCTTTGCGTATATGTATATGATAAAAATTATAATTTGAATAGCGTTAATCTAGTAGTAACATAATCAATAATGTACTTAATTATTAAATTCATTATTTAATAATTGAGTACATTCTGTTATTATTAGTAAACGCAGAATAAGAATGGTAAATATAAAATGTCACTTAAATTGTCTGGGCATAAGTTGATTATTCAGAAGTCATAAATATGCACAATGCATCAGGTTGTAACAATTGTAAATAATTCTTCTTTCTGAGATTTAGTTTTGGATTAAAACAAAAATATTGTAATATTCTTGGTAACATTTATATATTATTATTATTAAATAATAAATAGACAATAAATGAAAAATTACAGATACAAAATGTACCCCTGTTTATTTCATTGTAGCGAAGCAGAAATAGGTCAGGTATATATACATAATTTCCATTCGGTGAAATCATCCAGCGACTCAAAATTCAATATATCATTTTGTCACCTTGGCAAAACAGTTTTAGAAACTTGGCTAAAACTGTTAATGTTTGCTTTATAATATACATAACAGTATCTGGGCATAACTTAGTTAATTAAAAATCACCATCTTTTTTCACGTTTCAACAGTGTCAACGTGAAGACTACATGGATGCATACTCTAAGAATAATTATCACGCAGGAATAATTATACTCTACCTCATGTGGAGTAAAGTGTATCAAATTGTGGTATATTTATACTAATTTTATACCTGAATGTATAAAAGTTTACAATTATAGTGGTTTAAAATTTTAGCAGTTACCCTTGTGTTAAGTTTTAAATTAGAAATGGTGAAATTTTACACCATTAAAAGTTGTAAAGTTTTACCACATCAGATTTTTAACAGTATTATTACAGATAAGAACAGATAAGTCTTTATTATTATTTTATATATATATAGGATGTACGTCTTGCAATTAGATATAAAGTTTTAAAGGACTGATAGGTGGCATATAGCTTACATAGATCTTCCCTTAGGTCACATAGAGCTTTTTTAATCACATATACCCATGTACCAAGTGTTCCAAATGATATATTTACTTCGTTTTTTAACTTGCCTTCTTGCAAAGACAAAAATAATTAATACTTAATCTTGAAAGCATTTTGTAATGCTTTCAAGTATAAGTATTAATAATATACCGACTATTGATTTCATTAATGTCAATTATGTTTCTTTACATCTGTAATGTTAATTCTTTCAAAATATGTTATCAAAAGGACTGTAGGTATTGGATATGAAAATAACTCTAAACATATTCCTCCTAGATGTATGTTTGCAAAACAAAATTTCGAACTTCGCAAAGAATGGAGAAATTTTATCAGTAGGATATTCATAAGGCCTTAAGATGAAAAATATTTAGAGCAAACGCCTCTTAATATCTATAATAAAGTGTACTCTATATGAAAGGCATTTCATATTTTTCTTCATTGTACAACATGCACAGTAAAAGGTGTAAAATTGAAAAAAGCTCACACCAAAATGTGGTGGTGTTTACACCAGTATCAGAAAATGGTAAAATTCTACCACTCCACACCGGTGTTTATTCCATACAAAACTGCTGTGTCTCTATTACATTTCAGACGGTATAAAATAGATACGAATAGAAATTTATTAGACAGAAAACCATTGATAACCTCAAAACCAGTGATATTGTTAATTTTACTATGAAGTTTTTAAATTTATAAATTTTATTTCCTATATACTTTTTAACCTTTAGTTAATTAATTAATACTGTGTATGCGCAGAATCAGATATCAAGAGTTTAAGTTAGTTCAATCGTTAGTTTATGTATTTGTATTAGTTATTTAGTTATACATTTGAATATTAAATAGACGTATATTATGAAAAATTTATTTTTAAACATTTACCATCATGTTTAATTAAAAATAATAATTATTGATATCTGTTAAAATAACGTATTATTATTAAGGAACTATTCATAACAGCCAGAAAAATGAAATGGAAGGTGTTTATAGTTTAAATTGAATTTTATTTAAAAAGACAAATTATTGCAATTACAATTTGTAATATATAAACGTATATTGCTAATATCTGTTGTAAAGAAGGGATTTTATATATCAAAGCAAGTGTATAAAAACTAAATTAATTAGGTCAATAATTAAATATAGTAGAATGTGTATGTACTCGAAGTATCATAATTTTATAATTATTGTATGTTATAATAACATTGTACTAAATATGTCTTATTATAATATTATTCTACATTTTGTTACATTGCTTGAGCTTTCTCAGGTTATTCGAATATTTTAGTGGTGACTTATTTTAAAATTCCAGTTTGAGTTTGAAAAACTCGAGTCTCTGTGCATTGCAATAGAAAAACTGATAAAGAGCTGCTACCAATTTATTGCAGCAAAGGAGGGTCGGCTGCAGGGTGACGTAAAAGGACTAAAAGGAGGAATGAAGTTAACCTGCCTTTGTATGCCTCTGTATATCAAACAAGGCCTGCATTATACGGGTGCACACTTTACGGTAACCTATCAACTTGTTTTAGAAGCTTTGTAGTTACCTTCACAGACAATTCACTATAGTAAATTAAATCTATATGAAATTAGGTTGTGCCGTCTTCTAGATAGGCCCAGCGTATATAGGTAAAATACTTTTACTACAGTTATTTTTTTATGTGAAACGCCATTATGTAAATATTAGTAAGAGAAGTTACTAAGTGACAATTTCATATATTCCGGATGTAAAAATTCGCATCCAAAGTTTTAAATACATATATTCAAAAGAGGATCCAAAAAAGATATGTTGTAGAACAACAGAGATAATCTAAATATGTCCTAAATTTAGGTGCACGAGTTTTTATGTAACATAATTTTTTTGGATAACGCTTTTAATAGGAGATTTAAAATTTTGGATGCAAATTTTTACATCCGGCAAAATGTAAGAAGTTGTCCCTTATAATGACTATCATTGATACTGGACTAATATTTATGTAATGATGTTTCACACAGAAGATTTATTTTACCGTATAGTTGATAATAATAGTATTATATTTATCGTAGGTTTCATTGACCCATAAAGCACTTGAGATATTTAGATTTATTTGAGGAGTAGAATTTTAAGATTACACATGCAGAAATTGACTTCCTGCTCCTAAAGTTTTAGGCTGCGGAGGGGAAGGTTACATGGAAAGGCAAGAACAAACACACTCATGCTCAGGAAGGTGTCAGGCTCTCTTTGTTAGGATTCGAACCTAAACAACAATGACACCGTAAATACTGGGTTCTGTCCGCCACCGCAGACAACAACACGGACGTAATTTCATTATGGCTACCTCTATAAAAATATTTAGTATTATTTCGTTGCATATTGATTGAAATATAAAGAAATGTAATCGATGTATTTCGATAATATTGAAACAGTTGAAAGAAGGCATCTAGGGAAACTCAAATGAAATGACAGATTTAGTTTAAACATAAATTATTTATTAGCAAAAATGGAAATCCACAGGCATTTATAAGTTGCTTAAGCAGAAGATGTGGACTTTAATATTCTTCTGAACCTCGTTATATTCACCTAATCGATTTTACTAAATGTTTATAGTTTTCTATCGAATACTAAATGTCTAAACTCTGATATCTAAAAGATAATAACTTTTGTAGATGCACAAAAAATTATTTACCAACAACACAGCAAATATTTGTGCATGGGGACGTTGATAGAGTATTGATTATATAGGGAGGAGAATATTGGAAGTAACCTTTTTTTTTATTTACACGTAGTTAATAGCAATGATTTGAGTAAAACAATAGACACATTTTATTGATTTGCATATCTAGTAAGTGAGTCTTTTTCAGACATAACATTTAATGTTTCTCAAGATTGAATACTTACCATTTATATTAAATTAATAGAATTTGGAGAAGAGTATTTTGATGGGAAGATGTGAAAAGGTGCAGTTTTATTCAAAGAAATATAGGCTATTCCATTGACAATGTAAAATATAAGACAAGAATGATACGATATGATAAATATAAGACAATCAAAATATTTATTTATATAAGGATAAGACAAGACAGACTGAGAGTAGCGAAATACATAGGTAAATAAATTGTTATTATTGGTATTGGATGTTACATTGTCAATTAGTTCACAATGTAACTATAGATAATACAAATGTTGAAGAAATAGTAATAAATGATTCTTCAAAATGACGAATGCTAAATGTTTGGTTAAAATAAAGCTTCGTATTCACACAATGTAAAAATCTCCTGACAACTTCTGGTGCCATTGCTATTTATTGCACTAATAGTACTCAACATGCAATTTCAGAAATCTGTTGGAATCTTGATTAAAGAATATAAATGTACTCATAGTAATTTATTTTTTTCTGGAAATCCTGCATAGTCTTTCGAAATATTAAATTGCAAATGTAACAAGAAAATAGGCCCTTAATATAGCTAATATAGCTGCTAATTGTATGTAAGAAGGTAAATAAAGTCTCAAAATATTAATTAGAATTTAAAATCTAGAACAAGCATCTAAAGAAAACACAAAAAGTAAGATAAATAAGAATGTGAACCCAAAGAAGTTGTATCAACGGGGCAGAAAATAATTACAATAAATATACAAATATAGAGATTATAGTAATCGTAGAAATCCCTAGCTCAGCTGAAAATCAACTAAAAACGCATAATTATAATTATTGGGACTTAATAACAATGTTTTAAAAATGGCGAAGGTGCCACTATCATTCTAATGTGAATGTGTGGATATTCTCTTACTTCTAATTTTGAGGTATAGACATATTTATTCAGTAAGTGGTGTGGAAAATTGAATTATTCACTTTTTATCCAACTCTTATACAATGTATATTCAACGTATTGTAAATTATGAAGCCTCGTTTACTTATTAATTATAGAGATCTATCGCAATTGTAAATATTCTTGTTTATTTCAGGTAGAACTACAAGGAAATTTGTATGAGTTATAGCAAAAGAAAATCGTGAGTCACAAGAGTCAAGTCGTGAGGCACAAATTTCAATAAAAAAATAATAATATATTTTATTTCAATAAATAAAATATGAAGAGTTTGTGCTTCAAATATAAATAATTAATTAAATAAAAGCGTTATTTAACCTATATAATTCTGATATTTTTTACGAGTGTAGAAAAAAGACAACAATGAAATGAATATCATCAAATACAGAAGCATGAAAATAATATGAAAGGTTTTAATAATTTACAAGATGTCGTAAGGAGGTTTATACTCCAATTCATCTGTAGGTCTTTAAACATTAAGGATTAAACAAATCAAGCCAAAGCAGCTATTCCCCCGGCTATATGCCGTTCACACGTACACGTCACGTAATTCAGCGCCCGTCGACGGCATATAACCGGAGGAATAGCTGTTTTAGCTTAATGTGTTTAATTCTGAATGTTTAAGGATCTACGGATGGATTGGAGTATAAACCTCCTTACGACATCTTGTAAAACTTACCATCTGAAGACTTTAGCGTTATAGATAATACAACTTATGTTAGGATTATTACCCTGATTATAATTTCCTGGAAAATATTAAGGTCTTGTAAGAATAATTGAGTATGAAGACATCGAAAATCGATTGAATAATTTCGACAGACAAAATGTTCATTAAACACCTCGAAATAACTAGTTCAGAATGCTAAAACTATTACGAATAAACAATATGAACACCATGCATTCTCAAAATGGTTAATCAAAACTAAAAATTTCGAATGCTAGATTCTAAGAAGACGAGAGTATTATAAGCTAAGTACTTCTATACTTATAATAATGTTTATATTACATATCCTATTTATGTACTACAAAGGAATAAGAGGTAATGCTGTAGGAAATGTCATTATATTGAAAAAGAGGGATAATGACTACTGTTTGAAATTATACAATAAAAAGAAACCAGTTGTTTCGCAAATAAAACGAACGCATATCCTGGAATATTGAGGAAGGTTATACTATTAAGAAATTTACTTTGAAGTTGAGAAGTGAATATTGATGTTGAAGTTAAAGTCAACACTGATATATTCCTAGCATAGGATCTCGTTATATAACTTGTTGAGGAAGAGATATTTAACAGATCAATTAGAGAAATTTTAGAATGAGCCACGTTAATGAGAAATAGCAATGCCTTCTGCATGATCCAGAGAGGCTCCTAACTGAAAATAAAAATTTTCCATATACACCATCTAATCTATCGTAAAGAGTCAGCGATGAGGAGAGAAAAAAGAAAATTAATCTATGTTGATGTACTAAATCTATAACTACTAATATATATATATATATATATATATATATATATATATATATATATATATATATATATATATATATATATATATATATATATATATATATATATATATATATATATTATTTTTTCCATTTAGTCCATAACATTTATTAAGGGTGTTAAATAATAATAAATATTCTACTGATTGACACCAAAACTGACATGTGTCTAATAA
Source organism: Rosalia funebris (assembly GCA_037954035.1). Lineage (NCBI taxonomy): Eukaryota > Metazoa > Arthropoda > Insecta > Coleoptera > Cerambycidae > Rosalia > Rosalia funebris. The sequence goes on along the minus strand of JAZFAV010000012.1, from coordinate 5,634,173 downwards.
AAATAAGCATATGTAGGTGTGGATTCCTAATACTTTACCGCCGTCACCCTCTCAATTTTAGTTGTCAGTTTTGCTTATAGTTTTAATCAAGGAGTTCACATTCATAATAATCAGTATTGATTACAGTCAAGTGGATCTGACAGTAGGCGTTTATGGAAAGTTTCTCTGCAAGTTTTCTCTTACTGGAAGTTGTTGAGATATACAACTTTATGAACGTCTATTTCATGGAACTTTATTAAAATTAAATGAGTGTACCGCAACTAGGGGTTACCCTGAAATTCAAAAATTAATCCTAAGCGATAGCTTTTGTCGCAACAGATAAGGGGTTTGTCATATTCTTAACGTGGAACTTACAAGTCTATGCCCATAATTCTCACTGTACGAATTTAGGCGTAGGTATAACGGAACTGTCAGTTTGTGAATACTAAGCCCATATCAAATTGATGATAAATCTACTTAAATTAATATTAAGTTATGGGGATACAGTCGTAACATCTAGTTTAACAAATTAATATTTATTACATATTTCGAAAATACAGGGTCGTTTAATAGGGATGCCGGAAATTTGTTAGGTAATAGGGGCGATGTTGTTGAAGCAACATCTGTCAGATTTATTGTGAATTATAATAGTCGTAGTGTATAATAAATTACCGCGGAAAGCTATAGGGTTCAACGTGATTTTTATCATCAACTCAATCGTCCCGCCGCGCCGAGTCGACTATTAGACGTTTGGTGGCCAAATTTGAGTCGACCGGCTTGATAAACAATCAGCCAATACCCGTACGTTACCGAGACCCAAGGTCTGTTTAAAGCATCGCTGCTGTGCATAAGAGTGTACGGGAAAACCTGATGCAGTCAATTTCTCGTCGCTCACAAGAACTTGGCTATTCTGTGACTTCAACTTGGGGTGAATTTTGCATAGGGACTTGGGTCTACATATAAAATCCAACTGAATTTAAGGTAAACGTCCATAGATAACGCCGTGTATTCGCTGATTAGGCTCTGTAGTAGTTAAAAGTCGATTCAAGTTTCTCCAAAAAAATTATCTTAAATAAATAGATAGATATGTCAGATTTGGGACGATACCAATCCACACGAGATACACCATTAAATGCATCCTGAAAAAGTCACTGTTTGGTGCGGATTTTGGTCTGGTTGAATCATCGATCTGTACTTCTTCCAAAACAAAATTTCCATTGCCATAACCGTCAACAGTGGCTACAGGAGTTCATCTCAATAAGGTTCTTGTGGCCTACAGGAGGAAAACCAGGGAGGGAGAACTCCTCCTCGAGGTGAAAGGGGGTGCCCAAAAAGCCGAGATGTTGAAGGCTGAAATTGCAACGAAGGTGGGAGGGATGGTGATCAGGACACTGAAAAACGCGGAGAGACTGATCATCAAAGATATTGATGAGGTGACGACGAAGGAGGATGTTAAGGCGGCTGTGGAGGCGGAAGTGAGAGGGCAGGCGTTTGATGTGGTAGCGTTGGTGAGAGGTCCAGGGGAAAGCCAGACTGCACATATTGAAATCGATAGAGAGGGGGCGAAAAAGCTTCTAGAGCGTGGAAGGATATTGATAGGATGGGGGAGGTGTAGGGTGAGACCCAAGTTCCAGACGTTGAGGTGTTCCAGGTGTTGGGGCCTGGACCATGCCCGATCGGGTTGCAAGGGGCCTGATCGGAGTAGACTCTGCTTACGGTGCGGGAAGGAGGGGCACAGGGCCGTAGAGTGCCGAAACCAGTAATCGTGTCCGGTATGTAAACAGGACGGGCACAGGGCGGACACTAATAAATGCCCTGCGTTTAGTGCGGGGATGGAGAATAGGGAGAAGGGGATAGGACAGTGGACGCCTTCAAAGTCCTTCAGATAAATCTGAATAGGTGTCGGGCAGCCCAAGACCTGATGTGGGCGACGGTAAAGGAGGAGGGGGTGGACGTTATAATAGCTAGCGAGCCGAATGTAGGGATGACTAGGGGGAAAGGGTGGTGGACCTGCGACCGGATCGATGCGGCGATTAGGATATCCAGCAGAGGACTCGTTAGTAGTGAGATGGGCAAGGGTCCGGGTTATGCCTGGCTTAGGGTTGGAGTAGTTAACATCTGTAGCTGCTACTTTTCCCCTAACTCCCCAATCGAGGAGTTGGTGGCGTCATTGAACAGTATCAAGGAATTGATCTCCCGGGTAGGGGGCAACTTCATCGTCGCGGGGGATTTCAATGCTAGAGCCCCAGAATGGGGAATGGAGGAGTTAAACGAGAGGGGGAGAGTGGTGCTGGAGTGGGTGGCAAGATTGGACATGGTAGTGATGAACGAGGGTACGACCCCCACGTTTGTGAGGGGAAGAGCCAGGTCCATCCCAGACATCACGTTTGCGACGGAGGGGGCGGCAGTTAAAATTGGGAACTGGAGGGTTTCACAGCAGGAAACCCTCAACGACCACAAATACATTATATTCGATGTATGGGAGGAAGGGGTGGTCAACATCAACAGGACCAGGGCGAAGGGGTGGTATACGACCAACTGGGATAGAGAGGCGTTCCGGACCAGTATTACGAGGCAGGAGGAGGAGGGTAGGATATTGGACCCAATAACGCTAGCGAGAGCCATGGAGAGGGCGTGCGATGCATCCATGATGAGGAAAAGGGGGAGGGTAAAGCGGTCCAACAGTATCTACTGGTGGACAGATGAGATCGCTACCCAGAGGATGAGGTGCATCGTAGCCCAAAGGAGACTCACAAGAGTCAACAGGCATAGGGGCAGTGGAACGGATGAAGGGGAAAGGGGAGCAGAGGAGGAGGTGTATAAAGGAGAGAAGAAAAGACTCAGGGAGCGAATAAAGGAGGAGAAGCGCAGGAGATGGGAGGAGTTATGTAGAGACTTGGATCTGGACGTTTGGGGCGATGCCTATAGGATAGTGATGAAGAGAACGGGAGCCTACCAACAGTCACCATCACTAGAAAAAATGAGGGAGGTGGTGGGGGGCTTATTCCCGGCAAGAGAGAGGGCATTATGGAGGAGGCTAGAGGTGGAGGGGGAGGTTGTTCCGCTTTCAATGGACGAACTAAATAGGGCGGTAGGGAGGGTAAAGACGGGCAAGGCTCCTGGACCGGACGGCATACCTGCTGAGGTCGTCAGAGCGGTCGCTGAGGATCACCCGCGGGTGATCCTCAGAATAATGAATGGTGTTATGATGAGCGGGATCTTCCCTGAATGTTGGAAGAGGGGCAGACTTGTGTTAGTGAGGAAGGATGGGAAGGCGGACGGAGGGAGAGAGGAGTACAGACCTATTTGCGTGACTGATGGCCTCGGGAAGCTGCTGGAGAACCTAATTTTAGCTAGGCTTCTCGAGGAGTTGGAGAGGAGTGGAGGGCTCTCGGATAACCAATATGGGTTCAGAGCCGGAAGATCTACGGTGGATGCGGTCACGCAAATTAGGGAGGTGGTACTGGAGGCCTGGAAGAGGGGGAAGATGGGGGCACTCATCACCCTGGACATTAAGAATGCCTTTAATTCAGCTGACTGGCAGGCTATTAGGGAGGCTCTCAGGAGGAGGGAGGTGGCACCATACGTGTATAATATAGTTGGAAGCTTCCTGGAAGAGTGATAGTTATGAGGTCGGTGGATGGAAGGGAGGAGACCAGGATGGTCGCGTGTGGCGTTCCACAGGGCTCGGTACTTGGACCGGTCCTGTGGAATGTAATGTTCGACGGTGTGTTCAGGATTAGGGTCCCGGCGAGAACAACGGTGCTGGGCTATGCCGATGATCTGGCAATCCTGGTGGTAGGGAAGAAGGGGGTGGACATAAGAGAGCATGGCAATTTGGTGACTGAGAGGATCAGGAGATGGGTGGAGGGTAGGAAGCTCAGTCTGGCCAGAGAAAAGATAGAGGCCATCATCCTCACGAGAAAGAGGAAACCACCGCCAATTGACTTCTTGGTGGGAGGTATAAGAATCGAGCCGGGTGTTGCTTTAAAATACTTGGGAGTATGGTTGGATCCAGTGATGAGTTTTAGGACTCACCTCGATAAGACACTAACCAAGGTGGGGAGAACGGTGGCGGCCCTGGGAAGGCTGATGCCCAACTTAAAGGGACCAAGGGCTGCTAAGAGGAGGGTCCTGGCGGGAGTGGCTCATTCAATAATGCTATATGCCGCTCCCGTGTGGGTGGATGTTATGAATGTGAAGAAGTGGAAGGTAAAGGTTTTGAGTATGCAGAGAAGGGCGGCGTTGCGAGTGGTGAGTGCGTATAGGACTGTGTCTGGTGCTGCGGCGTTCATAATAGCCGGTATGTATCCGATCGACCTTCTAGCGAGGGAGAGGGAGGAGGTATACCGGGGAGTTGGAAGGCGGGATGTAAGGGAAAGGCTATGGATGAGATGGCAGGAGCGATGGGAGGGAGAGACGTGTGCGGAATGGACGAGAGCTCTCATCCCTGACGTCCGACCTTGGGTTGAGAGGCAGCATGGTGAGGTTGGGTACTATCTCACGTAGGTGTTGACGGGCCACGGGTGCTTCGGGGAATACCTGTGTAGGATAGAGAAAGTTGAGAGTGATGAATGTGTGTACTGTGGTGAGAGGGACCACCCGGAGCACACGTTGCTTAGGTGCCCGAGGTGGAAGGATGAGAGGGAAGAGTGTATGGTGAGAGTTGGCCGGCCGGGAAGTTTGAGGGAATTAGTTAGAAAGATTAGTAACAGTGCGAATGTTTGGATGTGTGCGGAGAGAATGGTAGAAAGAATCATGAGAAAAAAGGAGGAAGAAGAAAGGGAGCTGGGCCCGAACCCATAATCGTGGCAACTCGGAGAGTGGACGTAGGGAGGAGATTTAAAAAGTATCCTGATTGATATGCCGAAGAGAAGTCAAGCGAGAGCAGTTACTCTTCGGCATTACACTGATAGGATAGCGGGGGGTTTTTAGTCGGTAGGCGTACACACGAATCCGACACTACCTGGCCCAATAACAACAGAACACCAGAGGCCAGGTGTCTTTTGAAGATTTTCCCCTCGATAAAAAAAAAAAAACTTCTTGTGGCCTAAATTGGATGATATGGATACTGACGACGTGTGGTTCCAATAGGATAGTACTGCGTGCCACACAGTGAATGTCACGGTGGATATTCTGCACGAGCGATTTGAGGGCATGGTAATCTGGCGCAGCGGCGACCTGAACTGGCGACCGAGATCGTGCGATTTAATATCTTTAGATTTCTTCCTTTGGAGATACGTTAAATCGCAGGTATATGCGAATAAACCGCAAAGAATTGATGCTCTTAAAGTCAACATAACGAACGCCTTCCAGCAAATTCAGCTAACCACCAGTGCGACAAAGTCATCGGAAATTGGACCTCCCGAATACGTGCTACCAAGTAAAGCCGCAGCGGACATTTGAACGACGTTATATTCCATACTTGATGCCATAAAATATTTTATTTACGTTTAAAAATTAAGCATGTTTATTGAAAAAGCTTAGTATGTAAATATTAAAAACAAATTAACTGTAACTAGAAAATATAAAGATACATACTCTGTTTAACTAACCATATGGTACTGGCCTTTATCGATAGTCGCAATAATTATTGGCTAGAGATTGCGATATCATTATAAATAATTTCAACTGAAAATTCGTTGCGTAGTTAATTACCTTGTTTGTTCAAACAAGATAATTAATTCGCAAACACAACTAATAATAAATATTTAATATCTTAAGTTTTTTAATAAATGATATATCATGGAGTAATGCTATGAGCCAAAGATAAAACTACTTTTTGTTTTATAGAAATATATTTTTATTTAAGTTTAAAATTTGAACCACAACATGATATGACAAATACATATTTTAATATTTCTCGTTCTGATAATGAATATCTTTATATATATTTCATGTTATTAATAAAATGGTGTTATTACGATTACTAAAATATTGCTTACTATTCATTTCATTGCTATTTGCCAAATAAGAAACTCTCTTATCTTGCCGATAAACGGAACAGTCTACCTGAGCCTACCCATAAAAACAGGCCACGGTATGATATAAGAGCCGTTTGGATGTTTTATTTGGAAAATAGAGATGAAATAAACTATACTTCTTTCTGAATTTACAGCTAATGTTACCATTTCCTGCGAAAACTGATACATATATCAACGAATTCACTGGAAGACTAAATTAATTTGAATTTTGTTACACTTTCAGTATACTTTCTTTACGGAGGTAAAGAGACTATTGAATGAATATCTACAAAAATTTTATTCTTCATAATCTAATCCAATATTAATATATGTTTTTATTATTATATTATTATTATTATACTCTCTTTTATTCATAAATTATATACTATTATTAATTGTTTTACAATTAATTCGTTGTTATATTTTATATTTATTTATTACAAGGTGCAATATTATATACAAACTAGAGACGGATTCAGATTGGTTGAAAGCATTCTATTTCCTAAAAATCTTTGATATTCCGTTTATATGCCTTGCGATGTCTACTAATATCTTCGAGACATACGTTGATAACAATTATTTATATTGACATGTAAGATATCCTTTAAGAGTAGGGTTTTTTAAAGTGTAACAAGAAAATTACTCATTCTTATTTTAACTAAGTGATTATTAATAGAGCTGTGCCATTTATACGAAAAATAAATGTCGACAGCATAAATTACGGTACTATACAAAGTACGACATTTCTATTAACAATACATTTTTGAACGGCAAGAATGAAAGCATTTCTGCACATTAAATGCTCAAAATGTATGTCTTCACTTATTAAACAGAGTTACTCGTATTTTTAAATGAATAAGAGAAATATTATACATATAAAAATATAGAAATATTAAGTATGGTTCAATTATTATGGAACCCATATTATATATTTCCAAGAACATTTTTTCTTTACTTTCAAGAATACTAACGTATCCTTGAGAGTAAAGTACCTATTTACGAAGACCAAGCCATAATCGCAAGATGGTTAAAACTACCTCCATAGAGAAACTAGTTTAAATCATTTCCCGATAATGCCCGTGATAAACGCGCGGTGTTCGTTGAAAACTGATTTCCTGTTTTTCCTATTTTGGTTGTTGCCTCGCGTCCAGTCCCTCCCCATTTATTTCAAAAAAGCAATTTAATGAGAAATCGAATAAAAGGCTAAATACCAGGTAATGATATTGGCAAGTGAATACCACTAAACTGTTATGCCTAGTTTATATTCAATGACATTTCATGGCATGAAAATATGACAAATATTACTAATATTATTTGCGTTATTTGATCTGGAATATGATTAACAATAGATGGACTTAATTTTACAAAAATTGTCATATATTTTGTACATGTTCTTTAGAATCTCTGAGGGTCTTGGAGAGTATATTCATTAATCACATAGTTTCATAGTTTTAAAGTAAAAAGAATGAATATTTCGAAACAAAACCATGAGTAATACAGCTTTTATTAGTTAATGGCTTTATATTATCAAATAACAATATCTATTTCTTATGCCTTCGTGATACATTGTCGTCTTTAAATATTTACAATTTTTGTTGAAGCAAGAAAATGTAAGAGGTTTGATGTAATTCTCGTTAATTTTCTTTTTTCAAGTAATTCCCTACAGCGCTCAACTGCTTAGATTTCACAGCGGTTTATTATTGGAGATTAAAATCTTTTACAATGCCATTTAAACTACTAAAGAACTAAAAAAAACTAAGGATTACGCTATTAAGTTTGCTTTGCTTTAGCTTTGCTTTTGTATTAAAATGTTCACGATAATTTACATAACACCGATAAACGAACAGAGTGTATTAAAATTCAAAAACTACAAAAATAAACGATATTTATAATTTCGCAATATATGTTCTAATGCTATTATTAATTTCCACAACAGGTACAAATATCATATACATTAGGCATGTGAACCTGTTGTAAAAATTAAGAGAATACTAAGACATTAACAGAATAATATGTATATTATACAATAATTCTTTTAATTTTTAAAGGGTATTCAAATTGAGTGGATATATTACTATTTTATAATAAGAGCATTAATAGGTCATGTAAATGCGTGTGAAAAAAAAAAACACGAAAAGCAGCGGTGTAACAAAGTGGTGGAACAGGAACACCGCGACCGGAACAAGCACCAGTGTCTTGGAAGTTATATGGGTGTCCCAGCGAGAGGTAGCCGATTTAAACTTGCCGTCATTACTCTTGCGGCAGGTTTTGGAAGTTGATGCTTCGCAGTTATTACGAGTCGAGGGTATGCCATTACAGAATGGAGCGCTGTACTGTTCAGCAACGCATATTTATTGTCAAAGTGTACTACGAAAGTAATGGTTCAATTGTGGGCAGTGAAAGAAAATTACGTGTAATTATGGGTCGTTTTGAGGCACTTGCTAAGCGGAACATTCAATGCGTCATGGCGAAATTCAGGGAAAGTGGCTTCGTGTGCGATAAACAAACACCTATACGTTACCGTGGGCAACGCTCAGTTGAAAATATTGAAGCGGTCAGTGCAAGTGTAGTTGCACTGCAGATAACACCATACGAGTATTCGTAAGACGTCGTTCCGAAGAATTAAATCTCTCAAAGTCAACATTACACAGAATTTCATTCACGGATTTTCATGCGTATAAGATCCAGTTGAGACAGGAGTTGAAACCACGGGACCATGCACAAACATAATGGCCTATCTCTCACTGGTACACACTTTACAAGTATTGTCTCTGCTACTGAAACACAGATACAGCTTGACATATATTTCTACTAGCACACTTAAAATTCAGGCAACCGGTGAAATTATTGTTATTTATTTAATGTTTTAGATATGGAGGAAGCCCTAGTTCGGGAGGATAATTTGGAGAATAAGATAAGCCGTTTTAAGTCACAATGTGATTCTGCCGCAAAAACTCGTGAACAATACGAGTTTTATGTGACTTGATACTATTGGCATGGACAATAAAGGAGTTACTGATATTTTTGTGTGCTAATATGCCATTACAGAATACAGAATGCACCCTTATAATACAGATGTTAGTACAGAATCCCACAAAAAAACATCGTAATGATTAATATGTGTTTATGTGTTATGAATGTTCCCTTTATGAAGAATTGTTTGTCTGTTGCTCTCCGACGACCACCACCAAAATCGGATTGGTCTCTATAATAAAATTATTTCTTATTAAAAAGTTGTCCAAAATGTCAACATTAACATTTTGATAGTTGATCAGCACGCGTTTAAACACTTCAATTTGATATTCACTACCTCATATCCTTTAAAAAATATAATGAGCAGTCAAATATCCTCAATAAAGTAAGGCTCAAAAGATGATTTCTTATCATTGCAGCTCATAAAGTTACTTTTACCTTGACACTGTTTATGTGACTATTGAATTCAATGAGGATTCTCTGCAAATCAATATCTGCAGTTATAACTACACAAAGCTATAGTTACTTGATATTTCAAGGTATCTAGGTACGATCAATATAGACAATGTAGAAATAAGCATTTTACTTTCGTTTTCCCGTCATGTTTGATAACCTAAATATTATATAAATGTAGTAAGATATATTAAAAAAATTATTTTAACTTGTACGTATTACCTTTTGGAGCTTCAACTGGTGAGGAATCCAAGAAGTAGCTTCAGTTATGAGGAGGTACTGTTTTATCTAAAAAAGTTATTTCGACATACAGTAACAAAAAATTTAGAAAATTTGAGAGTCTCCGGTACGAGATGCTTTTATAGTTGGAAAGTTCAATAGTTGAAAATTTTTCATTGTACTAACAGTATTTCACAATTTTATTTCAACACCCTCTACTCTATAAACGGGAAATAGGAGATTCCTAATGCACTTCGTGTATTCTCTATATTCGAAAAAGTTTACGGAATTAATTTTTTTTTTGAAAATACTATGATGACTTCATAACTCTAACACAAAATCTGATTCTAACACTACTTTGTACGCAATACTGCAAAATGTGATAATTAATTTAGTACAAAAAGCAAACAGAAAGTGTTTAATCCAAACCGTAACTTCCATGTATGCAGCAAGTGATTTACTTTTAAATTATGCATTTTCTACTTAAAATTAACTTCTCTGCGCTTAACTACAGTCGTCTATTTTTCTTGTATATTATAGACAAATTATGCCTAGTGAATTCACATACAACCTTTCTAATGTTTGTCTTCTAAACAATCGGGTAATCACGTTCAAAAATACGAAATAATGAGGTGCTCTTGTGTGCTGGAAATGGAAATATCCACTTAACAATCACTCAACTCGTGGTTGCTCTCGAATACAACGCAATGACAATGTCTCACTTTGTAAATGGTCTATTATCAGCGAAACCATGAATGAGGCTATTTATAATATGGAGGACAATATATTGCATGTTCACCCTGAGTTGATGACACAAACAATGCGAAAAATGTGTATAGATAAAATATTCGACGATAATGCTATAATATTTCCCAAATATTTACCTGCATGTTTTGTAAGTTAATCCTATAGTGTCTGTCAATTAGAAAGATTAAAAATTTGATATCAGCTGAGCAAATGTAAATATAAGCTTTGATGTACATTTTCTTGCTGTAATTTTATTTATATACTTTGTATACTTATACAGAGTTTGAAAATATGTTGGCACATCTGATTTCCTACTGAACTATAAGTTAAATTAAAGAGTTATTGGATTAACATCCTTGTCAAAAAATAGTTGGATTAATACCCTTATCAAAAGCTTTTGTAAAATTATTTTAATCCGTTCAGTGACATTCATTTTTAATAGATATACTGTTTTTTGAGATACTATGCCATCGGCAGTTTATTTGGTCCATTTAATAATATCCAATTAAATTAGTGACTATATTTTTATGTTTTCAGACATTTCAGACAGTTTTGGTGAGTGTACCACAAAATATTTCTGCCCAATGCCTATATGAGACATTTTCATAGAACCATAAATCAGGTGTTCCGACACATTTACCCAACTCTGTATAACTGGGAAATCAGCTGTGCTAGTTTAATGAAATTTTTTTAACATCTGATAGAAGCCAAGCAACGAACAAAAAATTTAGTATTAAGAAAGGAATTAATAACATTGTTAGGAAACATATAGGAAAACGGAGAATTTTAGACGCCTAACGCGGAGTTAATAACATTACTTTTGCATTGCATAATATTGGTTAACGCTCCGCGGCCACTAAATTGATGCATGATCTATAATATTCTCTTACAGAGGTAGTTGCAACAATGTCATTTGTGTTGTAATTCGGGGTGGTGAATTGGGCCCAGTATTGGGGATGTCATTGAATGCTTGGGTTCGAGTTCCATCGAGGAGAATTTGGTACCTACCCCTGAGCATGAGCGTGTTAGTCTTCATCTATTAAGGCTTAAGGGGAAGAAAGTTGAGTTTTGGTGTGCACAAATTTTTAATTGTAGTTTTTTTATAAATACTTGAATACAGAATTATATATTATCCATAGGATCTATTACTATTGATTATGCAGTAGATCTGAACTATGGATAGTGTTAACTAGGATGCATGTAACATGTGAAAAACATAATATATTTAAAAACATTATTCAAAGTTTGTCATATCTATATTCCGTTGGAATTTTCAAAATCAAACATCTAAATGTTAGCCTTTAAACCTTGTTTTGTAAGCTATATGTAGAAACTCGAAAGCTCAAAAAAACATATTGAATAAAATTTATTATACCCAAACAGTTTAATTTCTGTCAATACATACGTTATTAAAGCTATCTAGCGAACTAATTAAAGTATAGGGAAATATGTTGCCGTTTATGAACGTTTTTCGTTCTTGCAGTTCATCAATATTGCGTGGTAAAGCAACATAAACTTAATTACTTATTAAATCATTTGATAATTTACTAACCACTAAAAAAGTCGATCACAGTCAAGGCAGATATTACATTTACGATAACATCAAGGCAACTACGTTGATGAGCTGATCAGTGGATATACCTTCACACTTTATGAATTAGTTCTACCGAGTTAGAAATTAAGCATTAACATTGTTAATGTTTAAATACTTTCTGTTGCCATTTACAACTATTAATACACGGTTTTTATTAATTAGCTATTTCTATAGCTACTCTGAACATTAAGGACATTTTAGTTGATGTTGAAATACAGGTAGATGTATAATTTTTATGTAACTTTATTTAAACATCATTTTGTGTTTACTAATGAAACTTAAGATATATCCATATCATGTAATTGAATTATATTCCGTATAATTGATTAGTATTCAATATAATTGAATTATATTGTTTATTAAAAGTATTTAATATTGTATGTAAAAAGATATACTGAATTAAAAGTATTAAATTTAACCCGCACTAAACCAATGAATTAGTGCTGTTTCAGAGAAATTAAATAGCCTAAAGATTCTTAAGTAAATACAAACAGAAGAATAAATAGATATTTAAGAATAGCGCTTAAGTAATTCTGAAAGTAGTATACCATGTTTAAAATAGTTTCAGTGAACCTTTCTTACACAGTATGTTTATGTGGCTGGCCTGTTCAAATCGCAACCTTAAATAAATTGTTAAACAAGATAAGTAAATGTGTGTTGAATAACAAGTTAAGTAAAAGTAATACTGACTTAGTTTTCCACAAAATATCAAAACACTATACACTACACTCGATGCGCGTTTCGCCAACAAAGTTGTATAGTGTATATTTCGAGTGTAGTGTATAGTGTATAGTGTTTTGGTGTTTTGTGGAAAACTAAGTCAGTATTATCTTCACACCAGAGGTTTCTACCTACTTCAATAAGTAAAAGTAAACAAGGCAACTTAATAGATATTTAAATGAAGTTGTTACCAATTCAGAAAGTATCGCATAACTGCATAAGACTGTTCCAGTTTTAGACTAATATCTGTAAAACCTAAGTTTGTAATTTAGTGCCAATAATTCACCCAATTTCCTCAGGGCAGGTAAACTGAATTGGAACTTCAAGAAATCGTTCACTCTGATCGGTAATTACTTAAAGGTGTGGATGGTTTTATAGGATGTGAATTACGTGAGAGTAGATTTGGATGGATCATTATATTCAATTAATAAGGATTATTAATTGTTTCTAAATTCTACAAAGTGGATAATCTTTGTCACAGTTAAAGTTATCAGAATTTAAAAACAAAATTGATTGAATACTGAAATCTTATTTGATAAATGAAAATTTTACAACTGGTGAATGGGTTATATCCGCAGCAGTTACTAGTAATTTAGAGAACAGGTACAATGCTCCTGATTTTTAACATTAATAGCAACATAAGGATACCTAAATCTCAGCAATAAATATTTCGAGTTATGAAAAAGGGATGCTATGAACATCTTCAGTACTTTTTGGGTATTAAGGACGGGGGTGGATGAAAGTAGGATAACATATTTCAGGTTTCTTCATGTACACGCATGTGCGACTAGGTTTGTACACCTTCTAGCCTCCCTGGTTTATTATACCGTTTTACTTCCTAATTTTATATAAACAACTGAGAATTTTGGATTAATTCCGAAAGTATGGTTACTATATATTTATTTGATTGTTTCCGGGTCAAAGACAAGTGGCCAAGTGACAAGGTCCGGGACAAGTAAATGTCCACTTGTCTTGTTATATTGACAGCAAACGGGAACTTCATATTCAAACATAATATGACTGGCAGTTTCATCATCTTCATTACACAACCTACGAAGGAGATGTTGCTTAAATAGACCTTATACAACTTGTACCCCTAAATTTTGTATCCCTTGCACTGTAACCTTCATGGCTTATTATGCTGTCCTACTCCCTAATTCTATGTAAACAACTGAGTATATTGGATTAACTTCAGAAGTATGGTTGCTAGATATTTCTGTGGCTGTTCTCTGGTCAAAGACAAGCGGACAAGTGACACGGTCCAGGACAAGTAAAGGTCCACTTGTCTTGTTGTATTGGCAGCAAAAGGGAACTTCATATTCAAGCATAATATGACTGGCAGTTTATCATCTTCTTTACACAACCTACGAAGGAGATGTTGCCTAAATAGACCTTATACAACTTGTACTCCTAAATTTTGTATCCCTTGCACTGTAGCCTCCATGGCTTATTATGCTGTCCTACTCCCCAATTCTATGTAAGCAACTGAGTATATTGAATTAACTTCAGAAGTATGGTTGCTAGATATTTCTGTGGCTGTTCCCTGGTCAAAGACAAGTGGACAAGTGACACGGTCCTGGACCTGGAAGTAAAAGGCCACTTGGTTGGTTATGTCGCTAGCAAGAGAGAGCTTCACATTCTAGCATAATATGAGTGGCAGTTATACACCTCTCATTACATAACCTATAAAAGAGATGTAGCCTCAATAAACCTATCTTGTGTAGGTGCTCTCTTAAACCAAAGTGAGTGGTTAACAGCCCAATCTCAAGTCTTAATATTATGGATCAAGAGCAGGGATATTTTACACAACACGGTTGTTCTACGTTGGGTATGCAATCATTTGAGTCCGGTGTACAAATTTGCTAAGCCCAAACATTATTGAATTTGTGATTATGCTTCTCCGAAGTTAAGATGTTAGAATGTTGAATTTGTTTGAAAGTCGTACAAAAGGTATTGATAGCCTCTCTTGTTCATATAGTGAAATTTATTAGTAAGATAGCAACAGGAGTATTGCACTCGTCGTTTTCCAGTACCTTCGATCGTTATAGTGTTTGTTATAGTATTTAAAAGCATTAATCCGTAAAGAGTAACGACTGATATGCAAGCACATCCGATCCATTTTCTCTACATAAGCATAAAAATGCAACTGCAGAATGTTTTTGAGTTATTTTTGTTAAATATTTATTGTTTTGCTTGCCTATACGAAGTGAGGCGTGTAATGAAATATATGTATATTCTGAAGGTACTAATTTAAATATTATGTTGTAACTATGTCTCAACTTATACTGTAATTTAACTTTTATTGTAATCTAAAGTTTTTAATTTAGTTGTAAAAACTCATCGCAGGTTTTGCATTATGCTCAAATTATGATTGACCGGAGAAGGTCTCTGGTGTTTTGTAAAGGCCATAAGACCGGATTATAAACACGATTACATTACTTTTCCGCTCTGGTATAGTTGAGTGCGGAAAAGCAAAATTGTGATTCTCATAATGCGACAACGCACCATTACACTGACATCAGCCGTAGGATGTGTTTAAAATTTACGAGACGTTCGACGTGATTATGGAATTTGAAATTACGGAGTCATTAAGAATTGTTATTAATAAGAGTTTCTGAAAGGTAGTAATTTTCGACAAAAGTTATACCAATAGTAATCTAATATTAGGAATCCGTTATTTATTGCATTTTTGGCACATAAAAATGGAGAATTAAAAAGAAAATTAATTGAGATTTTACCATATTTCCTTTCTTAACAATATGTGTTTACTTATGGATAATTGAAAAAATGTAATTGAGTTATTGAGAGAGTTGACGGTTGTCATCCATTTTCAATATTTTGTAGGTTTTCAAATAAAGAAATAATTTATTCTGTAAATCTGATGACTAGATAGTTATTCACCTAAAGCCATTCTATCTTGGACATACTTCGCAAAGAGGATATTTTATGATTTGGTAGTTGCATCCATGCATGCATGATAAAATTAACGTATCAACAAAACTTTTCATTATTACTTTTCCGCACTCCACTGTACGCGGAAAAGTAATGCAATCGTGTAAAGAAAAACTGAAAGAACTAATTTTTTTTTGGGTTTATTTTTCATTTTTCGGCCTAAAACCCCCAAAAAAATGGTTTTTAAAAATGTATTGCTGTGTGTGTGTCGTTGTCGTCGGTATTTATTCTTGTTAGCACGATAACTTAACTAAATCGTGTCGGAACGATTGGGTCTTGACTAATTCTGATTGGGAACATCTTCCAGATGACAACTGTTGACTTTGAGGTGGATAGGACACACCCCACCCTGTCCATGGGTCATGAGAAAGCACGATGGTGGATTATTTGAAAAAAGTAAAACTGTCGCATAAAACACATATTCTGCATTTATGTGTTGGTTTATTTTTTCTCGACTACTCAATTTCGAGATAGAGATGTTCGACGTGCGGAAAAGTCCTATAAGGTTTTAAAACTGTTTATTTCTTATAATTTCTCGAAGTTTTATATCCTTAAGCATTTTATGTAAATTTCTCTAGAATATTCTCTGTCATAACTGATAAATAATTGTAATTATTCGACAGATGTAAAGTAATATTTTTTAATTGTTTGTTAATAATACATTTAACGCCTGTCTAATTTAAAGTACTTCTAAAGGCAATAAGTTCAGTTACGTTAATTTTTACTTTTTTCTTTAATTTAATGTTACCAAGTTAATGAAACACTTTATGCAGTACACCTAGAATAGAAAAAATGAATCGTCCACACAATGTAAGGGAAGATGAAGCAGCGAAAGAGTTAACTCTAGTTAACGAAGGACGTAGCCAGCGATATATGGCTAATTTGTTAGGAGTTAGACAATCAACAATTGAGTCGCCTAGTCTCAAAACCCGCTAAGTCCAATTTTCAAACACATCGAACTAGTGACGCCATTTTGGAATTTGCATGGACTGGCAAAAAAGCTGAAAAAGAAAATATTATGTATTACAAAAACATTGTAACGAGATCCGGAAAAGCAGTAGAACATGAGAATAATGACGATAAAGAGGGGGCAGAAAAAGAGGGACTGTACGGGAGAAGTGACCATTCAGGAAGATAACGTCGTATAATGTATTTTTCTTAAAAAATATAATAAATAAGAAATAAAACACCACTTAATTTAGTTATTGTGTTTTTTTTATACCTACCAAACAAAATATTATTTTTGATTTTTTTTCATTTCTCATTTTATTTTTCATTTTTCAGCTAACATCGCAAAATAAGCCCTAAAATACAGTAAACCCATGTAAACTTCAAACCAAAATCCCCTAAATCTAGATAAGTTTCCAAAAACAGCTAAATCCGAGAAATTTTTACAGTTTTTCAAAAAAAAACTGTTAAAGTGAAATTTTTCCGCAAGAGTCGTCTTATATGTTATATCACTGCCTATCAATTTCTATAGTCAGAATTCTAGTATCCTTATTTTGTGACTAGTAGCAAACTTTTGCGTTTTCTGAAAAACATGTTCAGGTGGATTTAGTGAGTTTTGGAACTAGGCGACTCAATTAATCGAACAGTTAAACATTTCAATGAACTTCGAAGTTACTGTAGAACCCCAGGACAAAGCCATTTGATCATAAGAAGTCTGCACATGCAAGAAATGAGCGAAATATTATTCAAGTCGCTTTAAGACACAGGCATTCTACCAGTTTAGAGCTAAATAGAGCCTTAGCAGGAGTTTGAAATGTAGCAATTTCTGAACGAATGCTCAAGAGAAGGCTTAATGAAGGAGGATTGGACAGTAGAACCAACTATTGCACAACTGCTCACCAGAGAACTAGACTGTGTTTTGCAAGAACACACGTAAATTGGACCATTAACGACTGGAAGCGTGTTTTGTTTTCAGACAAAACAAGAGTAAGACTTAATTCACCAAATGGATGTTAACCATTCTCGCAAAGCCAAGAGAGAAATTTATTGCCTGCAATATATCTCCAAGGACCTAATTTTCTGGTAGTTCTGGGAGGATTTTGTTTTAATGTTGACACGGATTTGGTTCCTATAGGGGGGAAATCTATGAATGCATATTTCTTCGTAGAAAATATCGTAGAAGAACATGTTATGTCATTTGCCCCGTTTGTCCTGAAGAATTTCATTTTTAGGCACACTAACACTCGGCCCCATGTTGCTAGAGAGGTACTAGACTACCTTCGATTTGTGAATATTCAAACTATGGACTGGTCACCAAGAAGCTCCATGAGAAGCATATGAGCTCCATAGAGAATCTGTGGAATACACTAGAATGCTCAGGTAGGCGCCACATACCTGCCCCTATGACTCTTAGGGAACTAGAATAAGCCGTCTTGTCGAATGGGAGAATATTTTTCAGGAAACCATTCACCACTTGATCAATAATTTGCCCAGATGAATGGAAACAATGATAAGAGTTAGAGGAGGATCTACAGCCTAATGAATTCAAATGATTACGATTTAGTTTAACCTCCAATTTTTTACCTAAAATTTGACATTATCACCATTTTCATTGCATTTGACATTATTGTTCCTTTATGTTGTTTATTCATGTACTTTTCCCGATAATACCATTTTAATTTTCTAAACATTAGTTGAACTCATTTAATTATAATATCACGTGGGTACTATGATTTAAGTCCTTGAAAAAATAAAAATAAGGTGGTTTCACTAAGAGTTTCACTGGTGCGTTCACTTGGTTCAGTAGTGATGGATCCGTTGTCCAATTTTCCCAGAATATCAAGCATCGAGTGACTATGCAGCAATCGTACTACATAGGAAATACATTAGACGAAACAATTATCTTGTAGAATTTACCATCACAAAGATTTCGTGCGTATTTTCGCTATGCAGAGACCTTACACGATGAGTGGTGTCTTGTATTTCTCGCTCAAAGGGTGTTGCTTTGTGATTTAGCAGACACGTGGCTGTAAACCATCCTGTATGCACGTCCACTGCCAATGTGGTCTAATTTTCTTAGAACATCCGCTATCGAGTACGCTGGACTAGTGATTCCCAATAAGAATGAAATCACGATATACAGTTCTTGTAACTGATGTTTCCCATTGGGAATAAATTAGGGAGGCATAATTATACGCCTACATGTGGGGATGTTGATTCTTTGGGAATCCGATCATATTTGTGGTTGCACACACAAGCGTTTCCTAAAATTATTTAATCCATGAAGTACAGTTATGGGCAGTAAGGCTCTACGCCATACTTCGCTTTGTTGTTAGTGTAGCCAGCGCCATTCATCCAGTAATTTTACAATCGACTTAGCGAAAGTTATTCACAACGCTATTTATCATAATTAATTGCCGTCAGGAATCTTTTTTCAGATATTACTTTTTAACTCCACAGGTTATGTAATTTGTACCGTAGCAGTCTTCAGTAATGTACATTCTTTATTATATTAATTGTGTTGTTGTACTGGTTAATTTGTAAAGACAGGCAAAATGGGGAATAGAAGGTATAGTTTATTTCATCTCTACTTGCCAAATAAAAAATCTTAAACGGCTCTTATCTCATACCGTGGTTTGTTTTTATGGCTAGGCTCAGGTAGGATGTTCCATTTATCGTTAAGATAAGGGAGTATTTTATTTGGCAAATAGCGATGAAACGAATAGTAGTTATATAAATACCGTTCAATTGTACAGTTATTATGAACTGGTTGGTTACGCAAGACTAAAATTCATATCAGAATAAAATTTTGTAATAAAAACATATACATTAAATTTTAGTCTGAAGTTTAGTCTTTAGTTTAAAGAAAATTTAAAGAAAAATAATTGTACCAATAAGGGTTCATTTATTTTTTTGTTGCTATAAAATCGTATTTTACTTTATTTAGATATATGTTAATTCTCAAATGACAGTACCAGATAATGTTTAATCTATGTGTATTTTATTATTGCGTCACACATAATATTTGACTGTGTTACGAAGAACATCAATCTTCCCTTTGGAACTATACGGGTGCATAAGTTTTCGGTTTGATATATACTTATTTACGAACTTGTGGTAGTAATGCTCGAATAGAGGTATTACTAGATTCATTCGGAGACGACCTGGGAAGCATAAAAGGAGATACCGCCACCGAATACAATGTAAAGGTTTAGATAAATGTCTTGGTTTGTGATTTCAATTCCACTAAATGGTATTCGAGGAGGGTAATAAAATACATTTACAGATAACGATATAAATAACAGGATTTTCGAAATATAATATATTCACATTGGTAATGTGGAGTGACGAAAATGTTGCACTGCATTAGTTGGAAAGTTGTCGGATCAAAATGGCGCTGGAATGCTCGTATATTTGTAGTTACTTACAAATTAAATCGAATACATTTAAATTTATTTAAGTCTATTTAATCTCTGAACGAGTGCTTATAAGTGACCCTTCTTTAACAAAACTTATTATTTTATAACAACCATATACATATGTTGCAGTTAGTTAATTGTAGAAATGTTTCATATCATTTGATTTTCCACACTAAAGGTCAGATTTCTTAAGTATCTTAGCGTAAAATATCCTTTCGCAAATAATCACTTATTCTTTACAAAATCTAACAATAATAAAAAAATATTATGTATATTAGATTAAATTTTCTGCACTGTACATTTTTTTTTCTAATTTCAATTGTCATTATTATTGTATGTACTGTAATTTGTGTATAGTAATTTATAATTTTTTTAATTCAATATACATAGTTCACAATTGAGGTAATGTAGTCATTTATCTACAAATTCTGATAGTTGATATTAGTTATCTGTTATAGAAATATCTTTCTTGAATCGGTTAATGAAAAAATACCTTTTATATTGACTTATATTTTACGCACTTTATTACAATATCATAATTCCTGTTGGCATAAAAAATTATCTCGGTCAATATTAATGAATTTGAAAACGTCTATTTTATCTTATATTAAATTTCTTAAACAATTCTAACAAAGTTTGTAATATAGCAACATTATGAGTAAAGTATAAATGCATAAATTATATAAATTAAAATGAAACTTCATTAACAGAGAACAGTCAATATAAAGTAACTATTGGAAATGTCTTTTGTACATGCGTTATAGTTACACACTCTTTTCAGTATGCTGCCTTTGTGTGATTTCTTGTTCCAGTTCTTGCATAGTAACTGCAGAAGTTCTCAAGTAGGGAGAAGTTTCTTAAAATATTAGAACTGGGAAGTTCTAGTATTTTAAGTAATACAAAATAACCCAAAAAGATTAACTTTTCATGTAAGGGAAAATATAATGGTCTAACAAAGAAACTCTGGAGGAAACTTCTTAGTCGATCACCACAAGTACTTGCAGAGAAAAACTGCAGTGGCTTGTGTTGTATACGCTGATGTACATACCATCTTGTTGAAACTAGATATGCACAAGTTTATCATTGTATAATTGTTTAACAAATTAAATGTTGGTAAAATTGAAAAAAAATAACAGAAGAAAATTATTATTCTGTGAAAATTTCCCACTTAAACACCAATGTTTTGAAGACGCGGAAGAGATTCATGAACAATAAGTAGATTGTAAGTGTTCCAAGTGTATGTGCATATTTTGAGAATTGACGGAACCTGACAGATGAAATCACAGTTTCATTAAAAATGTGCTATATTTAGCAGATCGTCATGCATATATAAAATATTGGCAAACCACTGGAAGTATGCAAGGCACCTGGGCTGGATAGCCGACAAAAGGGCTTGATGTGATTGCTGCTTATATGGATGCATGACCTACTTCTTATTTATAATTTATCGGCATATTCTACAAGAAATTATAATTTCTTGAGACAGACCAATAGGATTGCTCTAGTCCACTAGTAGAAACAGTTTGGCTACCAATATTTTTTTAAAGAGTACCACATCCAGTTTAGCGAATCAAACCAATACAATTTTTAAGGCATACAGAAACATCCCTTGGTGTTACTGCTAAGTCTGCGAAGTGTTCTCTAAAATTGACCAAATAGAAACTGTTTCCCAAACTAAAGTAACTGACACACCTGTTGAGCTCTGTGGTGAAACCCATAATTCCAGAACTGTTTAAAATTACAATAGCAAGAGGATATTACCATCACTGTTTGCATAATATTGACAATAAAAAAATAACATAAATACTCCGATAATTACTTTAAAATCTACGAGCACCCTTGACCAAAATAATTTTCAATATATCGGTATACTATCATCATCATGAGGTCATCAGTTCTAAGACTGGTTGGACGCTAACTTCCAGCTTCTCCTATCTTGTGCTAACCTACGCATTTCGCTAATTGTGCTACAACCTACATCCCTTACTATTTGCGAGCAGTAGTCTAATCTAGGCCTTTCACTCCTATTTCTGCCTCCAAAATATCGCGGACTATTCCCCCATGTCTCAGCAAGTGGCCTACCATTCTATCTCTTTTCTTCTTTATGTTTTTCCACATACTTCTTTTCTCGCCAACTTTCTCCAATACTTCTTCGTTTCTAACCCTATCAGTTCATGGTATTTTCATCATTCTTCGGTAACACCACATCTCAAAAGCTTCTAATTTCTTCCTACTTGCTTCCCCTACCGTCCAGATTTCGCAACCGTATAGTGCCGTGCTCCATACATATGTTTTCAAAAATTTCTTCCTTGCTTCTAAGTTTATTACCCTCGAGCATAAAAGTGCTTTCATTTTGTTAAAAGCTATTCGACCCTGCGCTATTCTTTGTTTTATGTCTTTATCGCTTCTTCCATTCCAATTTATTTTACTTCCTAAATAAGTGAAGTCTTTAACTTCCTCCAAGCGGTATACTATATAACTGATAATTACTGACACAATTTAAAACGTTACATCAAACTTATATTAATTAATTTCAAAATTAACGAAGAGTTATAGTGTTAATGTTGAAATATGTCTTCATTATTTATTATACGTGTATTACACAAGTTTATTACAACTTACATATTATTTCTATAAAATATGTTCATCTTTTAAATACAGAGTGGCCGATTGGTGAATACTTTATTTAACATGGTCAAAGTCTCGTGATGTGCCTAAGACAAAGACTCATAACAACATATGCTCATCAGGGGCGTAGCGTGAGAAAAGAATCTAGAGATGTGATTTATAGAGGTATAAGGAAGAAGTACAATCAGATGTATGATAGGCCATATGAAAATGGTAGAAATAAAAAAGACACGAATCTAAAATGATTATGCTAAGATATATATTCTAATTCTTAAAATGAAAATCAATTCTTGGGTTTTTGTTTGTCCTGCGAAAACGTCTATCACTGTTTCTTCAAATGTTGGAAACGATCTCATATATTCTAACAAGGCACTTTCGATATTTATTAATGCTTAAGCTGACAGTCTTTCTTGCTTTTGTGAATTTCGTAGATAAGTCTTTATTCTCTTTAAACATGAAAATCTTTCCGCGGAACTGCTTGTAGTAGGAATAGTCAAAATTAAACCACACAATTTTGATGACCCCGGGAAAACAGAAGATAATTGAAGGGACATAATATATTGGTGAAGCTCTAACAGAGCGCTCTTTTCAAATCGGGATAACTATAAATCACTAAAAGTTCACTTTTTAAACAATTTGCGTCAAAGAATGTTTTATATCTCTCTACTAAAGAAGAAAAAAGTTTGTCAGCAAAACGTTTCAAGTATGAAGTAAATTGTGTGGAATCTAGATTTAAGAATTTCAGTTTAGAAATTTCACTAAACCATTCATTAACGTTCAAAATAATAACGTCCAAAATTTCATAAAACAATCAATCGTGCGTGATTTTATCTTCTTCAGGTATTAAATCCAAACGTATTCTTTTACTTGGTGGTTGATTTTCAAACACAAATCTGTCCATACGGTCCCAAATGTTACTAATTCTCATTTCTCATTTTTTGAATATGTGATTTGAAATCGACGATCTTTTTATTGCAGTAATTAAAATCTGATATTTTTGTCTGTAGAATTATAAACAGGCTCTCGGAATGTGGGAATATTGCAGAAAACACTGCTAAAAAAAATTAAAATCGAAGTCGCGCATTTAAGTTAAAATAAATCGATTGAACTTTTAAATAACACTAATTTGCCAATTTTCTAAGATATGCGACGCTTCACTCGCATCCATCTACGCTACGCCCCTGATGCTCATAGTTGTATTTTTTCCATATATATGGAAATACATAGTACTTATTTAAAATTAATCTAGGAGAGAAATG
Organism: Rosalia funebris; assembly: GCA_037954035.1. Classification (NCBI taxonomy): domain Eukaryota; kingdom Metazoa; phylum Arthropoda; class Insecta; order Coleoptera; family Cerambycidae; genus Rosalia; species Rosalia funebris. Next base: position 5,610,319 of record JAZFAV010000012.1, on the reverse strand, counting down.
TGTTATTTGAATATTTTCTGTAAATAGAGCTGTGTTATTTTTAGATTTTTTCTCAACACAAGCTTTTGTCAAACATACGTGACGTCATCCACCTATCAAGTATTAAAAATGATTCCGTGATAAATCAGTAAAAACGTGATGTTCATATTTAACCTGTGAGTGCGGCATACATATAGTGGTTAGGATATAATTAAATATTTTCATATATTGGAGAAATATGATAGGCTATTTAACAAAATTATTTACGATTATGTAATATGTATGAACAAAGATAAAGAAAACGTTAAAGACGCTACATAAATTAGACTTTGTCTGTACACAGTTAACTTTACAGTTTTCACTACAAAATGCGTAAAGTAATAAATCGACTTACGGGAAGACATATATCTTCGCAGATAGGCTCAATTTTATGTCCTTAGATGTACGTTTCTATGTGCTGCCAACTGTAAGAAAACAGAATAATCAATGTCTATAAGTATATTACCAGAGATATTAGGAAATAACCGTACTTAAATATTGAAGACGATAATTGAGGGGAACTGGAAATACATATTTATATAATTTTAATTACAATATGCATAAAATAATCATCAATCCGATATTAATACTTTGCTAATTTGACATCCAGTTTAAATTCTATAAATACAATTTTATAGAAATTATTATGTATTTTATATGTAACTAATACTATTTGAAAGACTAAGAACCAAAAACAACTACTACTTGCATAACGTATGATTTAAATAGGGAGTATTTTTTGTTATCAATATGAACATAAACTATTTTGTCGCTTAAATAAGACTTGCTATTTTCATCATTATGTAGATACTGTTTATCTTAATATACACAAATTTTCTGTGTATAATAATTTTTGAATCAGGATATTATTTCTATCTATTAATAATGTTTGGATTTAAACTTTTCTCAACTTGGGATACTAAACAGTTGTCAGGTCTTTAAATCTTCTAAGACATAGTCTTTAGAAGGTGTGCATCATAATTAAAGACAATGAGTTAGATTGATAAGTCTTAAATGAGAGTCCATTTCTGAGAAACATTGAATCATATTATTTCAAGGAATTAATAAAACGAACACACATATGTTATGATGGCTCATAGTAGTTCGGCTAGGCATAATTTTACAAGTAATATATTTAAATAAAAGTAATAACACTCTAAAAACTATTGTATTAAAGAAATATGTTGGTAACAGCAACAAAGTATAAACATTTAACTTAAATACACTGCAATATTACTACGTTATAATGTGTTAGTGATGAGTCTGTTAATAAAAAAAAAAAAAAACATTAAGATTCGCGGTCCAGAATAGTTCGCCAGTTGCTGAAATGCATAGTAGGGTAAACGCTTGTAGCGTTTTAAAACAAAATGTAATCTCAATTGTTGTCAAAGTGAAACGGATATTATAATGTGTGTCTTGGACGCGTCTGGCTAAAATTTTCTAAAAACAAAAATGGCACGTAGTGTGACATTAAGTGACGATATGCGAAAATAAATTGTTAATACTCATAAACAGGTAATTTTGGCTCGGAAATCCTTTACATATTCGCTACTTGAATCTACAGCGCAAGGAATTATCAACTTATATAAAAAACTGGATATGGCAAAATATTTCTGTATCCACAACTAAACGCTCAATAAAGAAAATAGGATATAAATTCTACAAGGTAAAATTAGATTTTTTTCATTTTATTTTTGAACTTACCGGTTTCTCCTTCAGGCAAAAGAAAAGCCGTTATTAACTAAACGACTGAAAGTCAATCGGTTATGGTGGACCAGAGAACATGGGCACTGGACTTTACAATAATGGCAACAGGTAATTTAGAGTGATAAATCCAAATTTGAAATCTGTTTGGGTGAGACCAGAAAACGGGACCCCACAGGAAATTTATCATTCTGACAGTTTGGTTAGGAAAATGAAGTTCCCTGCGTCTCTTATTAGCTGGGGGTGTATGAGTAGTATGGGCGTAGAAAAATTGCATTCTTGTAGACGGTACTATGACAGCAGAAAAATATATACAAATTTTGACAGTTTATTTTCGGCAATACCAATATGCCAAGGCCCTGATGCGCAGTACATTTTTCAGCAGGATGGTATTGCGTGTCACACAGCAAAAACTCTCAAAGCTTGGGTTCCAAAACATAATGTACCTGTCATGGAATAACCTCCTAGCAGTCCAGACCTCTCGCAAATAGAAATATTATGGCATAAATTGAAAAAATAGTTGCGCAAACATCCAGCCCATTCAGTTAACGATTTACGTACTAAATTGCAAGAAATTTGGGACAGACGCTTCCTTAAGAGTGCGCTAAGCTGGTCGATACATGCCTGACAGAATTAAAGCTGTTGTTGTTAATAAAATTGATGTAACACAGTTTTGATGAAGCGGCCGCACTATTCTAAACAGCGAATTTTAATATGTCTTATTAACAAACTTGTCAACACATCATGACGTAGTAATATTTTATCGCATTACGTTAAAAGTTTATAATTTGTTTCTGTTCCCAATATTTTTCTTTCATCATCATTAGGTCATCAGTCCTAAGACTGGTTGGACGCTAACCTCCAGCTTCTCCTATCTTGTGCTAACCTACGCATTTCGCTAATTGTGTTACAACCTACATCCCTTACTATTTGCGAGCAGTAGTCTAATCTAGGCCTACCTCTGCCTTTCTTCACTCCTATTTCTGCATCCAAAATATCGCGGACTATTCCCCCATGTCTCAGCAAGTGGCCTACCATTCTATCTCTTCTCTTCTTTAAGTTTTTCCACATGCTCCTTTTCTCGCCGACTTTCTCCAATACTTCTTCGTTTCTAACCCTATCAGTCCATGGTATTTTCATCATTCTTCGGTAACACCACATCTCAAAAGCTTCTAATTTCTTCCTACTTGCTTCCCCTACCGTCCAGGTTTCGCAGCCGTAAAGTGCCGTGCTCCATACATATGTTTTCAAAAATCTCTTCCTCGTTTCTAAGTTTATTACCCCCGAGCATAAAAGTGCTTTCTTTTTGTTAAAAGCTACTCGACCCTGCGCTATTCTTTGTTTTATGTCTTTATCGCTTCTTCCATCCCAATTTATTTTACTTCCTAAATAAGTGAAGTCTTTAACTTCCTCCAATTTTTCATTATTAATTTGTACTTTCGTTTTTGCTCTGCTCTCGCGCCCTCTGCACACTAACACTTTAGTTTTGTTTTTATTCACCCTCATTCCGTATTCCTCTGTCAACACTGCCTCCATTTCGTTCAATGCTGATTCTAATTCCTCCTTACTAGATGCTAATACTGCTATATCATCCGCGAATCTCAGCATTTTTAGTTTCTGTCCCTGTACTTTAATCCCGAAATCTACTCTATCTTTTACCACATTAATCGCCTCTTCGATGTACAGATTAAAAATTAGTGGTGATAGCGTACATCCTTGTCTTACTCCTTTCCTAATACCTACTTCCCTTTCTTCCCCTTCTACTTCTATAACAGCAGTTTGCTCTATGTATAGATTGTGTACTACTCTCCTATCTCTATACTTCATTCCCGCGCTCTTTAGTATCTCGAACATTTTTTCCCATCTTACGTTATCAAAAGCTTTTTCTAAATCTACAAATCCTATATAAGCGTTCTTTCCTTTTTCTATTGTTTTCTCTAACATTACTCTTAGCGCCAGAATAGCTTCGCGAGTTCCCCTATTTCGCCTAAACCCGAATTGGTCTTCTCCTAGTATTTCCTCCGCTCTATTTTCCATCCTCTTCTGCACTATTCTAGTTAAGATTTTTCATTTTTCTTTAAGAAAATAGTTTTGACAGTGTTGTTATTTCCATTTATATACGAGTATATATTTGTTGTAAAATTATGCTTAGCCGAACTATTATGAGCCGCGGCTCTTACGGTATGGTGTATTATGTTTACAAATTTACTATATGATTTGTTACATTTATGATTTATCGGTTAGCTCTTTCGCATATTCCTCTACAAAAATGTCACTTCACATACTCGTACCTTAAAATCATGATATTAGACATAGTGTATCCCTCATTATCATAAGGTCATCAGTCCTAAGACTGGTTGGACGCTAACCTCCAATTTCTCCTATCTTGTGCTAACCTACGCACTTCGCTAATTGTGCTACAACCTAAATCCTTTACTATTTGCGAGCAGTAGTCTAATCTAGGCCTACCTCTGCCTTTCTTCACTCCTATTTCTGCCTTCAAAATATCGCGGACTATTCCCCCATGTCTCAGCAAGTGGCCTACCATTCTATCTCTTCTCTTCTTTATGTTTTTCCTCATACTTCTTTTCTCGCCGACTTTCTCTAATACTTCTTCGTTTCTAACCCTATCAGTCCACGGTATTTTCATCATTCTTCGGTAACACCACATCTCAAGAGCTTCTAATTTCTTTCTACTTGCTTCCCCTACCGTCCAGGTTTCGCAACCGTATAGTGCCGTGCTCCATACATACGTTTTCAAAAATCTCTTCCTTGTTTCTAAGTTTGTTACCCCCGAGCATAAAAGTGCTTTCTTTTTGTTAAAAGCTACTCGACCCTGTGCTATTCTTTGTTTTATATCTTTATCGCTTCTTCCATCCCAATTTATTTTACTTCCTAAATAAGTGAAGTCTTTAACTTCCTTCAATTTTTCATTATTAATTTGTGCTTTCGTTTTTGCTCTGCTCTCGCCCCCTCTGCATACTAACACTTTAGTTTTATTTTTATTCACCCTCATTCCGTATTCCTCTGTCAACACTGCCTCCATTTCGTTCAACGCTGATTCCAATTCCTCTTTACTAGATGTTAATACTGCTATATCATCTGCGAATCTCAGCATTTTTAGTTTATGTTCCTGTACTTTAATCTCGAAATCACTCTATCTTTTACGACATTAATCGCCTCTTCGATGTACAGATTAAAAATTAGTGGTGATAGCTTACATCCTTGTCTTACTCCTTTCCTAATACCTACTTCCCTTCTTTCCCCTTCTACTTCTATAACAGCAGTTTGCTCTTTGTATAGATTGTGTACTACTTTCCTATCTCTGTACTTCATTCCCGCGCTCTTTAGTATCTCGAATATTTTTCCCATCTTACATTATCAAAAGCTTTTTCTAAATCTATAAATCCGATATAAGCGTTCTTTCCTTTTTCTATTGTTTTCTCTAACATTACTCTTAGCGCCAGAATAGCTTCGCGAGTTCCCCTATTTCGCCTAAACCCGAATTGGTCTTCTCCTAGTATTTCCTCCGCTCCATTTTCCATCCTCTTCTGCACTATTCTGGTTAAGATTTTTGACGCGTGGGAAGTTAGGCTAATCGTTCTAAAGTTTTCGCATTTGTCGGCTCCTCTCTTTTTCGGTATAGTAACGATAATGTTCCTCTTATAATCCTCCGGCATCTCGCCCGTTTCATATATGTATTTTACCAGTTCAAACATCCTATTTACTACTTTCTGTCCCGCACACTTCAAAATTTCCGCCTGTATTTTATCTACACCCGGCGCTTTATTGTTCTTTAGCCCCCTTAGTGCTATTTCAAATTCCTCTCTCAATATAGGTTTTCCTACATCTTCCCTATCGATGATAGATTCTTCCTCCAATATCTCTCCTAATTCCTGACCCTCGTATAAATTTCCTAAGTACTACTTCCATCTATCCGCTTTCTCCTCTCTTCCGGTCAGTATGTCCCCCCATTGACTCTAACGTTTCTACTTATTGGTTCTATATCCCTGAAGTTCCTCTTAATTATTTTGTAAGCCTCATCGGTCTTACCTACTTGGAGCTTATCTTCTACTTCTTTGCATTTATCCTCTATCCATTGTTCTTTCGCTTTTCTAGACTTTCTAATGATTTCCCACTTTATTGACATAAGTTTTCAGTCCTTCCTCTTCTCGTCTGTTTTTGTAGCCTCGTCTCTTTTGTATTAAGTTTAAGATGTCGTCCGTTATCCAGGGCTTCCTAGCTTCCCTTTTATCGTGTCCTAAAACGTCCGTAGCCGCGGAATCTAGACTATTCTTGATACCCTCCCACTCAGTTTCTGCGTTCTTGATTTCGTCCTTACTCGCTTTATTTATTAATTGATCTGTTTTCTTCTGGAACTTATCTTTCATATTCTGATCCCTCAATATGTCTACATTTATACGTTTCTTATCCTTCCGGGTTTTCAGATTTTTGAACCTTAATCTAGCTTTCATGACTACCAAGTTGTGGTCGCTGTGTACATCTGCTCCTGGATAACTCTTACAGTCTTTTACTTAATTTCTAAATCTCTTCCTAACCATAATGTAGTCTATCTGATACGTGTCTATCCCTCCTGGCATTTTCCAGGTGTACCGCCTCCTAACGTGATTCTTGAACAATGTATTCGAGATTACCATCTTATGCTTCTCACAGAATTCTATCAGTCTGCTACCTCTCTCCTTTCTGTTTCCTAATCCATAAGGACCTACAAATTCTCCTTCTTTCCCCTCCCCTACGACTGCGTCAATTGAACAAATCCTATTACCTGCTCTATGTCCGAATAAACGGCTTCTAACTCTTCCTCACTATGGCTAGAAGTAGGCATGTATACTTGCACTATTATTGTTTTTACGGGCTTCGAATCTAACCTGACCATCATTACCCTCTCGCTGTATTGTAGGTAGCTATCTATACACTGTCCTGCGTTCTTCCGCATAACGATTCCTACTCCCGCGTTTCCATTTACCGACCCTGTGTGTATTACCCTATAGTCACCGCTCCAAAAATCTCCTACTTCCGGCTAGCGCATCTCACTTATACCTATATACTATATCTAATCCTAACCTATCTATTTCTATCTTCAGATTCTCTAGCTTCCCTGCCTGTCTCATGCTTCTGACATTCCACGCTCCGACTCGTGAAATGCTACATTTCTTACTAACCCTACGATTGCACTCGATCACGTCTCCCGGAACAGTCCTCACCCGGAGATCTGAACGGAGGACTATTTTACCTCCGGCGTTTTTTGCCCCAGGAGACGCCATCATTAATTTAGGATAAGCTTTCTGCTAGCTGTTCTGAGGATTATAATGTGGTGGTTTCCTCTTGCCTTCCACATCGCAGTCGTGTGTGTCATAGCACCATACCAACCCCCACGGTTTCTGCCACTATGACTACTGAAAGAGCTGCTGCCCTCCTTCAGGGACTTGTCTTAGTCTGGTTTTTCAATAAGGACCCCCCACTATGGTTAAACCTATGGTACGGCTCCTTAAATCATTAAGACGCGCAAGCCGACCCACCCGTTCTAGTTTCCACTAGAACTTCGTCAAGGTGCAAAGTGTATCCCTATCATTTGCAAAATATATTACGAACAGTATGTTGTGTTGTTATCAGTGGCGGCGCTAGCATTATTTTGGGGTTGGGCGAAAATAGGCAGGAAACATCCAGGGTGAGCGAGGGCATTAAATATATTATTTTATATGTGAATGTGAATAAAAACAAAACTAAAGTGTTAGTGTGCAGAGGGCGCGAGAGCAGAGCAAAAACGAAAGTACAAATTAATAATGAAAGATTGGAGGAAGTTAAAGACTTCACTTATTTAGGAAGTAAAATAAATTGGGATGGAAGAAGCGATAAAGACATAAAACAAAGAATAGCGCAGGGTCGAGTAGCTTTTAACAAAAAGAAAGCACTTTTATGCTCGGGGGTAATAAACTTAGAAACAAGGAAGAGATTTTTGAAAACATATGTATGGAGCACGGCACTTTACGGCTGCGAAACCTAGACGGTAGGGGAAGCAAGTAGGAAGAAATTAGAAGCTTTTGAGATGTGGTGTTACCGAAGAATGATGAAAATACCATGGACTGATAGGGTTAGAAACGAAGAAGTATTGGAGAAAGTCGGCGAGAAAAGGAGTATGTGGAAAAACTTAAAGAAGAGAAGAGATAGAATGGTAGGCCACTTGCTGAGACATGGGGGAATAGTCCGCGATATTTTGGAGGCAGAAATAGGAGTGAAGAAAGGCAGAGGTAGGCCTAGATTAGACTACTGCTCGCAAATAGTAAGGGATGTAGGTTGTAGCACAATTAGCGAAATGCGTAGGTTAACACAAGATAGGAGAAGCTGGAGGTTAGCGTCCAACCAGTCTTAGGACTGATGACCTAATGATGATGTGAATCTGATATAGTGGTGTTATAAGAAGTTGGATGAAAAGGATTTTGCCTGGGCGCTCGCCCACCCACGCCCATCCCTGTCGCCGCCACTGGTTGTTATCAGCGAGAAATGGAAATTGTTATTATCTAGGAATTGGTAGAGGGAATTATTATTAATAAACACGTATATTAGTGTCCTTGTATTTGATTCCCTGTAATATGTACCTAATTATAATATCTAAAAGTGAACGAAAGAAAATACAGTAACATATTTTTAAAAATACATAAGCTATCTTTAATACATCTGTTAGAACATTAGGCATATCTCTTTAGGCGCATAACATAATTGCTGAACTTTTTTTAATAATTCATGAAAAGTTGAATTTCAATAGAACCTTAGTAGTCGTTTTAAGAATATAAAAACCGGCCCAATTTAAACTCGAGAATTGGCATGAAAAAAATATGATATTAAGTAGGACTACAATTAAAGGATCTTTCGAAAAGTTTGGAATTAAATACGTTTATTAAAAATTCCTTATTAGGAATGTTCATATCTTTAAGTAACAGATCTAATTTTCCGTTGGCAACGAGTATCGAAAGTTCGAGTGTACGAAAATGCAAGCAAGTAGTCTAATATAATGTAAAGAATTTTTGTTTAAATTCGACTATTCGAACTAATGAAATTATACTTTTTATTGGCTCTGATTAAGAAAACGAAAATTGTTTTAAACTACTGCAAATGTCGCATGATTAAATTCGATGAATATTTCTGGATATTTTATTATAATTTAGGTCTCAATATGTTTTGTGAGATATTTAATATTACAATTCTTGGAAACAATTTGTGACAATAATGTCTTTCAGAAGTATGATGACAAATATAGCTTCTTATTTACAGTCAGCGAATCTCGAATAGTATATATTGGGAACGCTTCTTTAAAACGTTGCTGGGGTCGAAAAATACTCACAATTGAAGCAACACGAGGACCTGGATATTCAATGTTATATTCGACGGACAACGGCGTTTTTAAACACGATGTTATTGAGAATAAAAGGGTATATTAACCAATAAAAATGCTACGAAATGTTAACGCCTACTCTCCATATAAGGCTGAAATAAAACACTTTTATTAAAATTACTTACTGTATGAATTTTTCATATTTGTAAGAAAACTTTTCTAATTAACAACGACTTTCTTATGAAAATAGATACAATTGCAAGTTATATGTTTTATTTGTTTTTACGAATTTGTGATAAGTCCGTTTTTACTCCAGACATCAGTTACCAAGGTTGGTATCTAACTATAAAATGACGAAAATGATTTTGAGGTGGATAGAACACACTCTACCATGTTCACGGGTCATAAGAAAGCACCATGGTGGACTATTTGAGAATTTTTTTTGTTAGCACGATCACTCAATTAAATCGTGTCGGATCGATCGGGTTTCGACTGATTCTGATTAGGGACGTCTACCAAACGATATCTATTGATTCTGAGGTGGATAGGATACACCACCCTCTCCCTTGGGTCTATTGGAGAAATTTTTCTTGTTAGCACGATAACTCAACTAAATCGTATCGGATCGATCAGAACTAATTCTGATCGGGGACGTGTCCCAGACGACACCTATTGATTTTGAGGTGGATAGGATACACCCCACCTTGTCCATGGGTCATGAGAAAGCACGATGGTGGACTACTTGAGAAATATGTTTTGTTAATACGATAACTCAACTAAATCGTGTCGGATCGATCGAGTTTTGACTGATTCTGATCGGGAACATCTCCCAGACGACGCCTATTATTTTGAGGTGGATAGGACACACCCCACCCTGTCCATGGGTCATGAGAAAGCACGATAGTGGACTATTTGAGAATTTTGTTTTGTTAACATGATAACTCAACTAAATAATGTCGGATCGATCGGGTCTGACTGATTCGAATCGGGAACGTCTCCCAGACGACACCTGTTGATTTTGAGGTGGATAGAATACACTCTACCATGTTCATGGATCATGAGACAGCACAATGGGGGACTATTTCAGAAATTTGTTTGTTAGCACGATCACTCAATTAAATCGTGTCGGATCGATCGAGTTTCAACTGATTCTGATTAGAGACGTCTACCAGACGACACCTATTGATTTTAAGGTAGATAGAATACACCCCACCCTGTTCATGGGTCATGAGAAAGCACGAGGGTGAACTATTTGAAAAAAGTAAAACTGTCGCATAAAACACATATTCTGCATTTATGTGTTGGTCTGTTTTTTATCGGCCACTCAATTTTGAGATAAAGATGTTTTACGTGCGAAAAAGTCCGCTTTAAAGTTTTAAAACTGTTTATCTTGTTGTTTGTATCATACTTAGTAATTATATTCACATGTATATGGATTTATTGTTGGCCCAACAGGTGCTGTTCAATTACGCAGATATTTTACTTGATAATCTTGATCTTTTATTTATCATCTGTAATATTGAAGGACTTATTATATCTTTATTTCATACCTCCCTTATTTTTTGGGGGGGTATCTTGTCTTACTCAACCATAGTACTTTAGTGTCTTATTTGAGAAGCTAATTACTACACGAGGCATCTCTGAGAGCACACGGAGTTATTTTCAGGATTATTGTATCCTAAAATGTAACAGTACAGTAATAAGCAACATAAATAAATTTTACGTAAACCTTAAAACGGACTTTTCCGCATGTAGAACATCTCTATCTCAAAATTGAGTGGCCGAGAAAAAATAAACCAACGCGTAAATGCAGAATATCTGTTTTATGCGATAGTTTTACTTTTTTCAAATAGTCCACCCTCGTGCTTTCTCATGACCCATGAACAGGATGGGGTGTGTCTTGTCCACCTCAAAATCAATAGATGTCGTCTGGTGGACGATCCTAATCAGAATCAGTCGAAACCCGATCGATCCGACACGATTTAATTGAGTGATCGTGCTAACAAAAAAAATCTCAAATAGTCCACCGTCGTGCTTTCTCATGACCTATGGATAGGGGGGGGGGGTGTCATATCCACCTCAAAATCAGTATGTGTCGTCTGGGAGACGTCCCCGATTAAAATTAATTAAAACCCGATCGATCCAACACGACTTAATTGAGTTATCGTGCTAACAAAAAAGAATTATCAAATAGACCCACGGGAGGGGTAGTGTGAGCTATTCACCTCAAAATCAATAGGTGTCATCTGGGAGATGTCCCCGATCAGAATCAGTCAAAACCCGATCGATCCGACACGATTTAGTTGAGTTATCGTGCTAACAAGAAATTTTAATGCCGACGACAACGACGATGACACACACACAGAGAAAATTTTTTAAAAACCATTTTTTTATAAACAAAAAATAAACGAAAACATTTTTTTTCCATTTTTCTTTACACGATTACATTACTTTTCCGCTAGTATAGTTGTGTGCGGAAAAGTAATAATAAAAATTATATGGCACGATAGTACCTGTTATATGTTAATGAGTAATTTAATTTAAGAATCTAAGATTAAAGATAAGTAATGCTATAAACATATTTAACAGAAAATGTTCTTTGATTTTTCTGTGATTACAAAAATGTTTATCATGAGCTTCTTTCTGAACAAAACTAAAGAAATAATATGCTTCAATTAATACGCTTTATTAAGAAACAGGTATTAAATATGTTAATTGTATAGTAATCAAGAAATTATGGAGTCGAAGGTCCAGATCTGTTATATATAAATTTGAGATATTATATATAAATCGAATTTTAGAGATACTTCCACGATAAGATTTCAAATAGATTTCACTCACTAAAGTGGATTTCTTCATATAATCCACTAATTTGCTAGGCCAATTACACAATGTCTATTACCTTAGGATAGATAAATTTTAACGAAATTGTTGTTTCAGTTTGTGGTTTTAAATCAATACATAATTATTTTGCTAGTCTCGAAATTATTTTTATTCATATTCATCTTATTTTCTGAATTAAAGTAGAAATTAACGTGGCATCATCTTTAACGTTTTAAAACTCCAGAAACATTTCCAATTACTGACATGAGCCATAGACACAGGAGGCACGTGCGAAGGTCACCGTTTCCGCGAAGTTATGAAATAAAGTAACGGTAGGTATATGCAAAATGTTAAAAACAGTTTATGTTGTACCCTCTGTCGGTTTGTTAATTTAGCGAACAATTAAAAAAAATCAGTGTTTTCTTTATTTCAAATGGATGAAATTAAAAACAATTTGAAGAACTTTCGGTAATTATAAATTATGAAATTACGAAGTCGTATAGTGTTATCTTATACAAATGCAATACGTTGTCACTATTTAACATACAGTGCGGGTCTAAAGTCACTTTATGCCCTTTAACTTTGTACCTGAGAGACTTAAAGAACGAACGAAATTGATGGCATTGCGGCGCCACCTTGAGAATTATTTTTAATTAATAACAGTGCGCTTATTTGGAACCTGCTTCAGATATCTATTCAAGACTCTTCAAGAAGAGATTCTATTCTATCTAAGACATGCTTCGTCATTGAGTATCAATATAAAAATATACGTACTATTGCAGACGTCACTTTAGATTACATGACGGATATGTACAGGGTCTTTGCAAACTTTCAGGTTAAATTTAAATTAGCAGATTATTGATAGAAGGAGAATTGATTATAAAATATTCGCACCATAGTGAGAGGTATTAAATAGTTTTGAAAAATATATACCTACTACCAAATTTAATTTATTTTTACTGCTATTAAAGCAGTGAATAGACACTTTCTTTTGTATTGTATGAAGAAACGTAATATATGATTAAACATGCCTACCATGGATACAACATTAGTGGTGTGGTGTCACATTCGAGTAATTTCGCGGCAGCCGAGATGCCGTTGTAGACTTGATATACTGGATAGTAATTCAATTTAGTTTTGTCATCGTCTTTAACTATCTGTTGTTAGGTTCATTTCAAGTATTACATTTATACCTTACTACATAGTCGTTTATATACACGCTCCTCCACTGTTGAGGCATTCAAGTGGGCAGTTCTACATATGATGCTTATTAAGGATACTAAACTATTCTAACGTTTTATAGCAGCTGAGGATAGATTTCTCACATCTAGTAAATTTCTCACACACACTGGCGAGCAAAAAATTGAGGTCACATTGATAATTGTAACATTTTGTGGAATTGTTTTTTATATACGTATACTTCACAATTGTAAATTATTGCACTCTGTTTTGAAGGTGAAAGTGAATAGTAAATTGTGGATTTTAAAACATATTGAATTTTTAAGATTTTATTCCAACAAAGCAACATTTACATTTAAAACTAAGTTTGTGTTATTGGTATTTTAGAAAATATGGAACTAAAAAATTGGAACAAACTAATCACTAATAACGTGTATTCTCTTCTCTTGAGTTAATGGCTGCTTGAAGTCGACGTGGCATACTTGCAATTAAGTTATGGATCACATTCTGGTCTATGTTATTCCACTCCTGCAACAGCAATTCTCTCAGCTCCTGGGCAGTCCTGAGACTTGGTGTATGCCTTCGAATACGTCATCTCAACTCATCTGAGATATGTTCGATAGGATTCATGTCTGGACTGCGAGCTGGCCAATCAAGCCGCCTAATTCAGACCTCATTCAGATACCCTGTAATAACTCGGGCTACGTGAGGCCTAGTATAATCGTGCATTAAAATGCCGTGTTCATCTATAGTAACCAGGAAAGACATAGCATGATCTTCTACAATTTCTGTAATATACCTGTGAACTGTTAAGGAGCTATTCCTTACAAGAATCAATTCTGTACGTGCTTCTGAAGAGATTCCCGCCCAAACCATAACTGACCCACCGCCAAATGGAACTCACTCATCACTACAAACTAAAGCGTATCTTTCTTCAGGTTCTCTCCACACTCGTCGACGTCCACCTGACCCAGCTAAGCAAAAATGCGACTCATCTGAGAACAGTACCCTGCTCCAATCCTCCGCATTCCATATGAGGTGATTTCGTGCAAAAGTCAGTCTTGCATTTCGATTCCGGGGTAGAAGTGGTGGACCTGTAGGCATCCTTCTACAAGACAACTCAGCAGCACGAAGCCTTGAACTTCTTGAAGTTGATTTCGCAGTGAAACTGAGTTGCTGTTCTATTCCGCAAAATTGTGGACACCAAGAAACGGTCGTCTCTTTGTATTTAGAAGTCTTTAAAAACAAATGTTCAGCGCCTACTAGTATAATGGCATCTTTAATATTATTGCTCCGAAAATTATTTACAATTATCAATGTGACCTAAATTCTTTACTCGCCAGTGTATATTGTCAACTATAGTTTCATTAATTTTTTAATTTGTTCAATTCTTTCTCTTCATATTGACATTTTCCCTTACACCGACTTAAGTATAAATCACCATGCATTTCAGTTTAAAACATCATTTTGTAATCTGTCAATATTGGGCTAGCCGAATTTATGAAAGATAGCTGGGCTATTCAGAATTCGTTTAAAAAATAATCCCATGAACATTAATCAGGTCCTCTGTCGCAAACATGATATGAATACACTTATATACCTATCGATTTATAAAGAAAATTTCACAATTTAAATGAACTTGAAAACCAAGTGCAACACATTATATTTTACAACTATTTTTGCAGGTACCTTATGGTTACTTTAGTTAACTTATAGTTGCTTAATAAGATGAAATATGATCTACTACATATATTGCGTGTGATTGTGATATTAATATTCATTCCTCTTATAAAAATATTTAAGCTTATTTTGATAAAGAATACTATCAATTCTCAAACTGTTATTTATGCGATAAGAATATAGACGAAGTTTCTTCAGATGATTGACAATTTTATATTTATCTCATATTTACTAAGATAGAAACATATAAGTCGGAAATCGAGAAAGGAACTACTAAACCGCCAAGTGGTTATAAATGCAGTTCCCGAATAGCAAGGCTATTACTTATGAGGACTAATAAGTTCGAAACAGCTGTATGTCATGTCGTTCGGTTCCAATCCGGGACAAATGTCGAGTCCTACCTGTGGCGGGTTTTATTTTTTGAAATATTAAGATATACTTTGAAATATTAATATACATACATAGATTATTAATTATTAGTTAATAATTCACCGATTCTCGTAGTTCTAAAGAAAATTTGCCCTTTTTTATTTATAACAATTTGTTACAATATACAGAGTGCATATTGATTGCACGGCTCATTAAATTTCCTGGTTTTAATATTTAATAAAAACTATTGTTTTTGTAAGGAATCACATTCTATGAAATTTTCAATGTACGAGGTATATGTAATTTCACAAGATATTTTATGAATTGATAAAAGCGTACGCTCTTAAAATAAGGCTTTAGAATTTTTTTTTATGTAACTTCATAATATTTTCCTATTTCAGAGTTAATAAACGGGTAACTTTTTAAAAGAGTACTTTGGATTTTTTTTTCAAAAATGGATAATTATGTACATATTGAAAATTATATTGATGACACTGGTGATTAATTTTTTGTCATTAGCTATTACCAGACCTTTTTTTAACTGATTTTAGTATTTTTTTTTCATCGATGATTACAAATCTGAAATTAGTTTGAACATGCACTGTTTTTCATGCAATTTGATGTTAAATATAGATCGTATCGATTTTTTTGTATGGTATCATGCCATTAGGAATGCTTTGTTTATTTATTAACATTCCTTGAACTAACATTAGATGTGAAATAGTTTAATTAAAAAAAAAAACAAAAACTCTAATGGACCCCAATTTACTCAACACGGTCCATCTTTAAGCAGTTCTCTGCTTGTTTGTGGGTAAGTAGTTTCGATTTACATGTTTGAAAGCGTATGTGTCTAGTAAATAGAGAGTACAACCCTGCATTCGCAGGTTGTGATTTGCATATTTATGACTACATAGGTATAAATACATTTTTAGTTGATTTCGGTGTGTACAGTTTTGCGTTATAGAGTTGCGTACGGTCTGAAATAACATTTCTTCCTGTGAGTAAACATCTATAATTGCTATGAAGCATTGAACCACTTGGCAGGGAAGGAACCGGTGGAACTCTTATGGATACCTGGGCATAATGGCATTAAGGGAAATCTAATTGCAGATGACCTTGCCAGACTAGAGACCAGGGAAAACCTCTATGTACCAGAACCTGTAGTGGGAATAAATCGGAATCTGATCAGAGGCCGCATCAATGGCTGGGCAAGAGACCAGCACAATAAAAGATGGAGAGGAGTAACGGGTTGTCAAATAACCAAACTCTTCATCCAATACTCAGATATTGAGAAATGGGCCCAAGAATTCATTAAATTGAACAGGCACAAAGCCAGAACTCTGGTGGGAATCATAACGGGCCATCATAGTAGCCTGAATGCATATAAGCACAAGCTGAGGCTGACTGATAGCCCGGCCTGCAGATACTGTAAAGTAGACGAGGAAACCTCGATTCATCTTCTTTACACCTGCACCGCACTGGAGGAGAAGAGGTATCTTATATTAGGGACCCCTGTTATCGTAGAGGAGGCGAGGCTTAAGGCGGGAGACGTGCCTAAATTGCTCCTTTTATGGGATAGCATTTTTGGATAATGACCCGGATAAGAGGGGATCGCCAAGGGACTACCCATGCGATCAGTGGTTGATGAGGCCTAAACCTCATATATATACCCTTGTCCATGACTAAGAATTTCGAAATTTTGATTACAACATTAGTGTCAAGCTCCATTTCCTGTATAGTTCTTAATCAGTTCCCAGAGAACCTTGTCGCTGTGAGTGACGAACAGGAAAACGTTACCTTAAACACCTCTTGGTGTTGCCATGGAAGAACGCTACCCAGGGCGTTGGGATAAGTATATGATGGCAGACTAGTGCTGGAGCATTAAACGAGATTGCCCTGAGAAGGTATACAGGCGCAGGAAATACAAGCGCAAGTACAAGTTTTACAATAAGTATTGTTTTACAAAACAATACAAGTTTTTGTCCGAATAGAGAATACTGGAGTAGATCGGAACCTTTGGTGTGAAGATAACTTAGTTTTCCACAAAACACCAAAACACTCGACGCATCATTTTGCCACCAAAGTTGGATTCATCTGGAGATGATTAAAACTAATCAACTTTTCGAAGTTTTTTTTTGAGTATTAATCATCACCAGATGATGCCAACTTTGTTGGCGAAACGCGCATCGAGTGTAGCGTATAGTTTTTTTTTTGTGGAAAACTAAGTCACTGTCGAATAGAGATCTAAATTTTCATTCATATCAGTTGTTACGAATCACCTTCTATCTGTCGTATTTATGTTGAAGTGTTAAAATATGTATATAGGTAAAATATAAAATATGTATGTAGGTTTAACTTAAAGTAAAACTCGTTTACACCTACCCATATTTAAATATACATATGTATTTTATTTTGCAGAACTGATGTTTTTGCCATCATGTTATTATAGCAAGCGTCAAATTTGGAGAAAAAGAATATGTCGAATTTAAAATAATCTAGAGCTTGCAGAGTAAAACTACCTACAGATTTGAATTCAGTGCTTTCAAATTAGGTAAGAAGAAGTGCTGTAATAAATGCAACAACATTTTTGTTCCTCAGTCTACTTCATACTGTTTTTAAATGGTTACAGGAATACAATGGCACCGCCAATAGAAGGTCCTAATATGCATGTATACACAATATAAGATATAATAAGTATAAGTAACAATATAATAAGTATAAGATAATACAGTATACGACAATATGTCAAGTAAGTACCTACGTTAGGATTTATTTATATTCCAGACGCGACCGCAAATTCGTTCTGTGCCCAACATTTAATTGAATAACCACACTATTCTAAGGAACTTTAAATAACAATTCTAACCTTTAGATAGGCGGAAATATAACGATATACAATTATAGCTAACAAGTCTTGATGTGTTTGATGATCAGTTAATGCCAGCGAAGGGGGTCATTAAATATGCAGGATATATTGCTCTAAATGAGGAAGCCATGAGTTTTCAGTGTTAATATAAATTTAACTAGGGTAGATTTTTATAATTCACACGTTAGTTTTAAAATTCCTTTTTTAGAGAGACTTTTAGTCTACCTTGAAAAGCAACAAATTGATTGATTGAGCCCTTCTCATCGAATGGATTGTATTATTCAAAGTGTTTCCATGTTCCAATAATGGCATGAAATTAAATAAAAACGGAATATCGATAAACGGTCCATTACTAATTCAACTTCAGGCGCCAGTAAATATCAGTGACAGCCGATTTTAGAATTAGTCGATAAAGTCACATAAGTGTATATCTTAGTTTGAAACGAATTATTTAATATTCCACCAATTTTCCATCAACTGTAAATCGTAGATGTCTTCCATGTGAAAAGGTCTATGACAGTAGTTATATATAATAACTAGTTTATAGGATAGTTGAGTCAGAGCTACCATACAGCAGAATCATCAAATCAAAAGTTTGTTTGAGTGTTTAATTTTAAAATTTATTTTTAGTTCAGTTTAATATTTCTATGGACAAAACATAAATCAAGCCTTTATTATTCAAGACAACTTTCTAATAAAAGGCAAATAAATAAATAAAATGAGAACCTAATCCTATTTTCAAATAGTAGTTAAAAAATTCGACCCATTTGTGAGTTACTTATCACGGCCCATGTTGATTTTAAGGTATTAAAATGGTAATTAAACGATAATTAAAAATAACTATTCTGATGAAACTGTACAACACTTATTAATTACACAGTTCATCTTTGCTACCATTAGACACGAAATAAAACTAATTTTCTTAGGAGAGCCAGTAAATTATTCTTGTTATTACCGATCCAACGGAATGTCGGCAAATAGTTAACAGGAAATTCATCATCATTAGGTCATCAGTCCTAAGACTGGTTGGACGCTAACCTCCAGCTTCTCCTATCTTGTGCTAACCTACGCATTTCGCTAATTGTGCTACAACCTACATCCCTTACTATTTGCGAGCAGTAGTCTAATCTAGGCCTACCTCTGCCTTTCTTCACTCCTATTTCTGCCTCCAAAATATCGCGGACTATTCCCCCATGTCTCAGCAAGTGGCCTACCATTCTATCTCTTCTCTTCTTTAAGTTTTTCCACATACTCCTTTTCTCGCCGACTTTCTCCAATACTTCTTCGTTTCTAACCCTATCAGTCCATGGTATTTTCATCATTCTTCGGTAACACCACATCTCAAAAGCTTCTAATTTCTTCCTACTTGCTTCCCCTACCGTCCAGGTTTCGCAGCCGTAAAGTGCCGTGCTCCATACATATGTTTTCAAAAATCTCTTCCTTGTTTCTAAGTTTATTACCCCCGAGCATAAAAGTGCTTTCTTTTTGTTAAAAGCTACTCGACCCTGCGCTATTCTTTGTTTTATGTCTTTATCGCTTCTTCCATCCCAATTTATTTTACTTCCTAAATAAGTGAAGTCTTTAACTTCCTCCAATCTTTCATTATTAATTTGTACTTTCGTTTTTGCTCTGCTCTCGCGCCCTCTGCACACTAACACTTTAGTTTTGTTTTTATTCACCCTCATTCCGTATTCCTCTGTCAACACTGCCTCCATTTCGTTCAATGCTGATTCTAGTTCCTCCTTACTAGATGCTAATACTGCTATATCATCCGCGAATCTCAGCATTTTTAGTTTCTGTCCCCGTACTTTAATCCCGAAATCTACTCTATCTTTTACCACATTAATCGCCTCTTCGATGTACAGATTAAAAATTAGTGGTGATAGCGTACATCCTTGTCTTACTCCTTTCCTAATACCTACTTCCCTTTCTTCCCCTTCTACTTCTATAACAGCAGTTTGCTCTATGTATAGATTGTGTACTACTCTCCTATCTCTATACTTCATTCCCGCGCTCTTTAGTATCTCGAACATTTTTTCCCATCTTACGTTATCAAAAGCTTTTTCTAAATCTACAAATCCTATATAAGCGTTCTTTCCTTTTTCTATTGTTTTCTCTAACATTACTCTTAGCGCCAGAATAGCTTCGCGAGTTCCATTATTTCGCCTAAACCCGAATTGGTCTTCTCCTAGTATTTCCTCCGCTCTATTTTCCATCCTCTTCTGCACTATTCTAGTTAAGATTTTTGACGCATGGGAAGTTAGGCTAATCGTTCTAAAGTTCTCGCATTTGTCGGCTCCTCTCTTTTTCGGTATAGTAACGATAATGTTCCTCTTATAATCCTCCGGCATCTCGCCCGTTTCGTATATGTATTTTACCAGTTCAAACATCCTATTTACTACTTTCTGTCCCGCACATTTCAAAACTTCCGCCTGTATTTTATCTACACCCGGCGCTCTATTATTATTTAGCCCCCTTAGTGCTATTTCAAATTCCTCTCTCAATATAGGTTTTCCTACATCTTCCCTATCGATGCTAGATTCTTCCTCTAATATCTCTCCTAATTCCTGACCCTCGTATAAATTTCCTAAGTACTGCTTCCATCTATCCGCTTTCTCCTCTCTTCCTATCAGTATGTCCCCCGATTGACTCCTAATATTTCTACTTATTGTTCCTACATCCCTGAAGTTCCTCTTAATTATTTTGTAAGCCTCATCGGTCTTACCTACTTGCAACTTATCTTCTACTTCTTTGCATTTCTCCTCTATCCATTGTTCTTTCGCTTTTCTACATTTTCTAATGATTTCCCACTTTATTGCCTTATACGTTTTCAGTCCTTCTTCGTCTCGTCTGTTTTTGTAGCCTCGTCTCTTTTGCATTAAGTTTAAGATTTCATCCGTTATCCAGGGCTTCCTAGCTTCCCTTTTATCGTGTCCTAAAACGTCCGTAGCCGCGGAAGCTAGACTATTCTTGATACCCTCCCACTCAGTTTCTGCGTTCTTGATTTCGTCCTTACTCGTTTTATTTATTAATTGATCTGTTTTCTCCTGGAACTTATCTTTCATATTCTGATCCCTCAGTATGTCTACATTTATACGTTTCTTATCCTTCCGGGTTTTCAGATTTTTGAACTTTAATCTAGCTTTCATGACTACCAAGTTGTGATCGCTGTCTACATCTGCTCCTGGATAACTCTTACAGTCTTTTACTTGATTTCTAAATCTCTTTAAACTTCTAAATCTGTCTAAACAGGAAATTAAGAAGGGTAAATTCAGTACGAGAAATCCTTTAATTTATTGACTAATTAGATAATCTGAAAAATTTAAATTTGACTTTAAAATCAGATAGAAGGAAAATAAATCAGAGACCACCAAGGGCTTAATTAACTCTGTAAGAAGACAATACACCTAATCTAAAATTTCAGTAAATACAAAATAAAGTCATTGGTAAGGTACATGGTTTATATACGTATAATACTGGAAGAATATGAAGCATAATTACAATACAGTGAGTAAGTACGAGTATGTGTGGGTGTGTGTGAGTGCGTGATTATCGGAAAATTAGGTGAAAGAATACCTTCACTAAATCACAGTTCTCTATTTTTGGTTGGGCTAATATTACGTATTAACTAAATCTACTGGACTGTATATAATAATTTACCAGTTTATTCTACAAAAATAAACCGGTAAATATAATTGGGAATTTCACTAAGACGTAAATTGTTTTAAAAACTTATAGAAGAAGTTATGTTGTAGAAGAAGTTGTGTTATAGAAGAAGAATTATTATTATAGAAAAGTAAGCGGCCTATAAACAAATAACATTTTGTACTCTATCAAACAGCACTGTTTGTCGTCTTCCTAAATCAAATAAGAAATACAAGGTGTTCTATATAAAATAAAAGACTTGATGACAATTTATAAAAATCCAAAAATATATTATACTACTGTTATAGACTTGAGTCCGTAAGACTTTCCTCAGCAGTTCGTTTCGGTTTATAAAAACCTGTGGTTTCGGAGATAACTCATTGTTTGTATGTATACAATTAACTATACATGTTTAAGTCTTTTAATTTTTCGCACTCCACTATACGCGGAAAAGTAATATAATTGTGTAAACAATTTTTTTCTAGCGTTTATTTTTCATTTTTCGGCCTAAAAACAAAAAAAACTATTTTGTGTGTGTGTGTGTGTGTGTGTATGTGTGTGTGTGTGTGTGTGTGTGTGTGTGTGTGTGTGTGTGTGTGTGTGTATGTGTGTGTGTGTGTGTGTGTGTGTGGTGTGTGTGTGTGTGTGTGTGTGTGTGTGTGTGTGTGTGTGTGTGTGGGTGGGTGGGTGGGTGTGGGTGTGTGGGTGGGTGTGGGTGTGGGTGTGGGTGCGCGCGCGCGTGTGTGCTTTTATTCTTGGTAGCACGATAACTCAACTAAATCGTGTCGTGTTTCCCGTTAGACCGGGACGTCTCCCAGATGACACCTATTGAATTTGAGGTGGATAGAACCAAGAACACCTGTTATTCAGTGGGTGTTGATAGAACACACTCTACCATGTTCATGAGTCATGAGAAAGCACAATAGTGGACTATTTGAAAATTTTTTTTGTTAGCACGATCACTTAATTAAATCGTGTCGGATCGATCGGGTTTCGATTCGATGATTCTGATTAGGGACGTCTACCAGACGACATCTATTGATTTTGAGGTAGATAATACACGCCCCACCCTGTCCATGGGTCATGAGAAAGCACGATGGGGAACTATTTGAAAAAACTAAAACTGTCGCATAAAACACATATTCTGAATTTGTGTTGGTTTATTTTTTCTCGGCCACTCAATTTCGAGATAGATATTCTACGTGCGGAAAAGTCCGTTTTAAGGTTTAAAACCGGTTATTCTAAACTAATATAAAATAATACATATATACATTTTCCTGTAAACAGTAGCGCGTTAAGTTTTTAAACGGTGTAGAAATAAGTATGTTTGAAATGCTGGCAGTAAAATTTAAGTGCAGAAGACGTGAAGTATCATGATATATACGTAAATAGATACTCTAGATCAGTTTATATCGTGACACTACTACCATACTCGTATATTCCATTAAATAATGTCTAGTTGTCTTACATTTCCAAAATTGTTCTCATCAGTGTAGTGCGATGTTATGTAAGATAAAAGGCGTTTTAGCGACATAAAGAAAATATTCGATGATTGATTTTATAAGGAGTTCGAAACAATTAAAGATAGATTGACATCAATTGATCATATGCGAGCATTCTGTTCTGTCAAAGTAGGGCGTCAATATTTAACAACTCTCATCTACAAATCATAGGACATTAATATGCAGCGACTAACAGTTTAACAACGAATAGTTTGTGTACAACTATATTATGAAAATTAACGATCATTTATAGTTGCATTAAGAACAATTCGCACAAAATTAGGGTAAAATGAAGCGTCTATCAAGAAATTTTAAGTACATTTTCATCTCGACGGATACGTTAGAATACAAAATTGTCAAATTTGAGGTGCTGAAAATCTACATACTGTTCACGAATAAAAAATGAATCCACAGAGATGCACGACTTAGTGTACATTTTGGAGTGGTGGAGTATACTTCTTCCATATTGGACCATACTACTTTAAAAATTAAACTGGTAATGCTATCACAGTAAACGAGGTACCGCTATTGTGATATATTAAACAATTTACTTTTCCACTAAATTGATGATTTGGATTTGAACAACATATGGTTTCAGCAAGACGTTGTAGCGTGTCATACAGTACATGCAACCATAACTCTGTTGCATACCAAATTTTCCGATCATGTTGTATCGCGGAATATTGACATCAGTTAGATCATGTGATTTAACCCCAATGGACTTTTTCTTTGGAGTTATATCAAGGGATATAACCGTATGATTTGTAGATGGCAGTCGGTAAATATTGACGCCCTATCTTTGACATGACACAAATGGCGCTCAGGTCAAATCCTTTAGTTTCAAATAAAACACCCTATAGTTGTAAGTAAGTAAGTCTGTAAAGTGTTAAACTAGCCACTAAAGTAGATAAATCTACTCTCTTGTTTGTTCGTTAAGTTTAATAAGTTCTTGTTATATAAATCTCCATATAAATTCATGTAGTGAACTTCTTGCTTATTACAATATTTTAATACCAGATACATATATTGAGATAAATGCTGTGTAGTTATTATGATAGTTTTAAATACCAACATATAGTAGTTGTAGACTGGTTCTATACGAGATAGTTAAATAGGTTCATACTTGAATTTAAATATAAATTCATTCAGTAGTTAAATATAAATTCATAATTGTTGTATAATGGTCATACTTATGTTTGCTATACAATAATTGTTGTATGTCAATTATAATCTGACACTGATATTCGAAATCATTCGTCATACAATCATCTACAACATAATTTAAAACTGAATATTTTGTAGATAGTAATAATATAGTTAATTCTAGATATTTAATATATGCTATACTTAATATGCGTGTGTGTATAACAATTAAGAAATTATACTCTCTATATAGAGAGTAGTATAGAGAAATATTAGAGCACTATAAGATTATTAGACACCATTGTTAGGTATAGCCACATCTAATAATAGTAAATACTAAATATACGGCCTACTTTACATATCTACATATATATTTAAATGATCTTACACATATAGATTTTTTGTTTTTCAGCCATAGGTAAAATAACATTTACCTGTATTATTTTTGTTTTTGTAAAATGTCAAATTTATAGTATTTTGTTAAAACACATATGCAAAATAACTTCTATATCATTTTTGGAATTTTGGGAGAAAACAGTTTAAACCCTTACAATTAATGGGCTCTTATCATTAATGATTTTTTTTTAATTTCCAAATACCTATTGGTTATTTCAGGATAAATTATTTTATACATTAATTGTGATGAAATAAATTAATAGAATTGCATACATAATATAAGTATTATTTTATGGAA
Source organism: Rosalia funebris (assembly GCA_037954035.1). Lineage (NCBI taxonomy): Eukaryota > Metazoa > Arthropoda > Insecta > Coleoptera > Cerambycidae > Rosalia > Rosalia funebris. The sequence continues at coordinate 5,585,345 of JAZFAV010000012.1, read as the reverse complement.
AATTACTATTATATATAAAATAAATATTTTTCTTACAGGGTTACACAAAGAAATAAAAAAGTGAATTTGTTTATATCAGCATTCTTTTACAAACTTAGATGAAATTAAATGAACAGGAAGATGTCAAATTAAGATTAATTTTACCGAATTGTAGGAAATTAGTTATAGCGTTAGCTGCACACTTTACCTGAAGAAGTCGTCAACTTGTATGGTCGGCTTTAGATATGTTAAATTCTCCACGCTTCGACTAGAGCCAAAGATACAGTGACAGCTGCCGGACTACAGCACAAATGATATTGTTGTCGAAAGGACACACTTTGCAGGAGAATACGATAGACAGATCACCCATCCCCGTTGTAGACCCGGGACAAACGAATGACTGATATGAGCTCCAATTCTAACATTGAATTGAGTGTCCAATGCATTCTATAGTTATGCCAAATAATTACAGAAACAATACGCAAGTCCAATAATCCAAATACTACTTTTATATTTATTACTTAATATATAGAAAATCACGAGGTTTAACAACTATTAAGTCCTTGTAATTATTTAGATCTGAATCCTTATTATTAGGCTTGAATAATAATTATAATGCTACGATATGATAACAGATCGTGACGATCTGTTATCATATCGATGAAAAGATGAGTGACGAGAGGCGATTTAAAGAGACAGTTAAATACGATCAGATCCATTCAAAACACAATTACATTCGATCGAGTACATGCACTGAAATATTTAACTATTATACACCTTATCGGTCATTAAAATGTAAAGACTAACAATAAGAGGTATTAAGAAATATTGTATTCCTAAATATTGTTTCAAGTATTAAAATAGTTTTAAAGTAATCTTCTTTTAAATGACTTGTATGAGATATATTGATATGAGAAAAAATTTATATAAACGTGTAAACATTAATTGAGCTTCTAAAGAAAAATTATATAGTATCAATTCAATTATTATATTTGTTATGAACATAGTTTTAGTGATGCATTTTAATAAATGCAGTTTTTTGAGTGTAATGTTGATTTACAATATAAGATTTAGATAATCTCACAACTTATTGATTTTTAGGTATTTGAAAATAGACTTAATTGTAATAAATTTGACTTTGCATTGAGTGCAGCTCGTATTTCAATTTCTCTACTAAAATGCATTGGGTCTCAAATTAATCAAGTTTCCTTCAAAAGATCTCATCTGGTTCACAAATGAATCTAATGCGAACGAGAATGACTGTTGGGATGTCCATGGCTTCTCCTTTGCTCTAGAATATAGGTCACTGTTTTTAGACAGAGTATTTATTCTGTTTCTGTTAGCCTACAAAATCACCTGACTATTATTTATAGGTAGAGATACATGTAAGGATATATGTAGTTATATTAATATCACAAATTATTTATTCTTCATAGTACTCCAATAACAAATCTATTTTACATAGTTCCACGCCTTTTAGAAATTTCTAGGTATAGGGCGTGACAATACAAAATATGCTATCTTATTTTGTGAGGTCTGATATTGTTTTATGTATTGTCTTTGTCGGTAATTTCTCTAAATGGTTACTTCTTTTCGATGATGACATTTGAATATAGCATTAATAAAACAAAAATTCAGTAAGTAAACTAAAACACAATTAAATTTATTAAATAAAATATTCGTTGTCAATTGTCCGTCATTTACTTGTTTACAATAACCAGAACTAAACTGAGGTTATTGCAAAATATTATTAATTTTATGGGGTCTGCTTAATCTATTATTAATCTTGATCTGTAACTCGTTATTAACATTCACATAAAACACGTTAAACCAGATATGGGTACCCTATATAAATTAATCTAACGTTTATTCTAACGAGTTTAAATCTGGTAATTTAAGAAGCCAATCTATTGATCTAATCGAATTGATTATTTTATCAATCCATAATTTTTGAAGATGTCCGTTGAGATAATTTCATGATATTGAATCCATATCGATGTTTCTACTTCTAATTAGGTTATCGCTATTTGATAGCTCATCGATTACCAGTTCTAATTTAGTATATCTTCAATAAAAAAATAGATACGCAAAATTGAATTACCGATTTTGCCCATAAGTTAATTTTCTTTGCATATTAGACATATGCTTTTATGTCCCATCATGGATGTAGTTGCCCAATATACTACAGTTTTGCTTGTTCATAGTGAATTTTAAAGGAAATGTGTCGCTTTAGATAAAATATTTTGACATAAATGTGGATTGTTACTTCGATTGTTGATTTCGTAAAATATTAATCTGCAGTCGAAATTATTACTGCGTGTTTCTCTTCAATACATCATAATCTTAACACACTATTATTGTTTCTTACTTGACAACTTTATTAAGAACTGTCAGATACAACACATTTTATAACATGTTGCAATTGGTACCGATGACGGTGGTATTCGTGGCTCAAGCAGAAAAGGCAAGTGTCTCTAAAATAACTAGGAACAATAAATTTTACTATTGCCTTTCATTATATTACTATTAAGCTTTTGAACTAAGCTAATTTATATGGATGCCATTTGCTCTTTCAAACATTTCAAAAGATTTACTAATGCTTACAGTGCAGTATAAAACAGTGGAAAACTACAAGATCCCCTCATGACAGGTCTAAATTCAACAAAGTAATAAAATAATTAAAACGTTTACTAAATGAAAACAAGAACGCCTCAATACAGACGTAATTGGAAAACCTATCAGCTACATACATACGCTATCGACTATACGTTGTGGACAGTAACGAGAGAACTAAAACAACCGAACAAAGCATCACCACCATTAAGAACAATGGACGGAAGATGGACGAAAAGAGTTATTCGCGATATACTTAACTAAAGTATTCCAGCCATATGAATCTGAAATCTTGGCAGATGAAGAAACTGAAATACAGCAACTCCTAGACGCTCCAGGATAACTAGAACTCCCAACTGTACCCTACACAAGTACTGAAGTTAAGCTAATAATAAACAAGAGGCTAGATCCAAAAAAGGACCAGTTTATGACTTGATAACGGGACGAATACTGAAAGAACTACCTGAAATTGGTATAAAGTTCATCACTAACTGTGAGACTGTTAGACTTAAAATCCAACGTGAGACTTGGCCTCCAATTTCAATATTGAAATAGCCCAAAGTGCTGAGAATAATCATAGATGCTCCATGGTTCGCTTCAAATGAAGCGATCAATCGCGATTTAAGTGGAGTGCATGTAAAATATGTAAAAAAAGAAATAAAGAATCATAGTGAGAGATACTTACAAAGTCTAAGTGCCCATCCAAACACAGACAGAAACAAAATTCAATCACAGTTTGGTGACACAACTTCGTAGAAGATTTATTGGTAACCGTGGACTTAAACGATATGATCCGACAGATTTACCAACTAAATTTTAAATTAGTTTATAAGCAAAAACGATGTAGTTAAACATTAATTATGTGATTAATTTCAAAGCAGAAAGCGAATGGGCCCCCTCTTGCATGTCAACTAGTACTCTCATATTCTCGCAAATTACTAAATGTTCGACAAGGATAGATTATAATAAACTGGGGTAACAAAAAACAATGGGTTTTATAGTGAAGCCTTAAAGACCTGCCACGGTATACTGCATTATAATATAACAATACCAAGTGCCCATTATTGATGTGCAATTAAATTTTATGCATAAAAAGTAAAAAATGTATTTTTTAAATGACGATTAAATTAGAGGTTGCCATTTAAAAAGTTGTGGATGATGTCATTACCTGAACAGAGATACATAACTTTTTTCAAAATATTGTTATTGGGTAAAAATTTTGCAAATTTAGTTTAAACGTTCTTGTGTTCACTGTATATGTCACAGTTTAATATGTACATGAAAATATTAAAGCTAAGTTAATAATTTGGGGAAGTTAAAATATATAGCATATGACATAATTGAAACCTGCGATTTAGTTCTGTTGAACACATATTGGCATTAGCTACAAAGCGCAACTCAAACTAGCCATTAAGGCTAATAAAAAAGAACAGCGCCATTCTGCTTAAGTAAGGATTATAATTTCATATAAAGTTCGTAGCAAAGTAACTCATAATCCATTATTCGTTATTCTGCATATTCATGTACTTACTTAAGCAGATACGTATACACAAATATTTCCATACATTTCTTATTGCATTTGGCGTTCGTTACTTTAAATTATCTGATGTCATTACATATACAATATTTTTAAAAGAAGTTCACCTTAACCTAAAATAATCTTGCTGGTAATTATTTTGTTTCCATTTGACTCGGACTTAACTGACTACAAATATCATTCAAATAAGCTCATATAAACAATGACTTTTAACATAAGAGATATTATGTCACTTGATAACTTTTGATACGATAATTTGTAATACACTCCAACATTTCTTAAAGTTTAAATTATGAGCGGAGTAGTAAACAATCTAATGAGATAAAATCACAATGATAACTTGGGTCATTAAAAATTCACTGAATATCGTTTCAGACTATATTGTTATTGAAAAATTTGTTGCTTATCAAGAAAGAAAAAAAAATAGTTACTTTAAAATATATGTATAACGAGTATCCTATATTTACTATCTAGACGTTGTAGTGGTTAGGAAAGAGCTTTGCAATAAAGTTGGCTAAGTAAAGGATAGGATGGGATAACCACGGGTTATGAAGGTTTTTGTTTATAAAATTAGACAAATAAATAGAAAGAGGTTTTAAAAGCTTAAAATATAAAGAATAAGTGTATACTAATATTGTAATACAAATTTGCTGGAATTATATGTAACTATATTGCTTTTGTGTTGTTAATTAATATACTTCCATTCATGACTCAGATTGGTTATTGGTTATACACTTAATAAATATTATTGGTTATAAACCTAATGGGATTCTCCCCTACTTTCGACATTAATGATTAACATGCTACGAATATATGTCCCAAATTGCCATGTATGAAGTCGTTGAAAAATCATTGGTTATGAAGACAACAAACTCTTACGTTACTTTAGAACATATAGTACATCATTACTATTTAGACGTCATATATGTATATTACTTTTGACATTAATTAGTAATATGCTCTAAGGAGATGACATATGATACCACACTACTTGTTTACGGCATAACTCAAAGGTTAGATACATCAAAAAATCCCCATTCTGTCAATTAGAAACGTAAATAACTAACATCCCAACCAAGTAATATAAAGGGTGGTCCAACCATAATGCACGATGTTAATTGTGAGTCACACCTTAACGTCAAGTTTTTTGCCCAACTTAATTTGACATTTCTTTGTTTCAGTGTTTGACAAATTCAACCATGGAGAGGTACACAATTGAGCAGCGCGTTAAGATTGTTGAAGCCTTTTACGAAAATGGGCGTTCAAATCAAAATGCATTTCGTGCACTTCGTGACTTTTTTGGTCAGCATAATCGACCAAATGTGTCCACAATCGGGAGAATTGTGCGCAAACAGCACACAATTTCAGCAAACCGGGTCTGTAGGAAATGTGAAAACACCTGTGCATGCTCGCCCAGTTCGTTCTGCGGAAAGCATTGCTGTTGTTCGCGATAGTATAGCAGAAGAGGCATCAACCTCGACTCGTCGTCGTGCCCAACAATTGAACATCTCACGAACATCACTGATGCGAATTTTGAATAAATATTTGAATTTACACGCTTACAAGGTTCAATTGACTCAAGAGCTTAAGTCTACAATGACCATTTCAAGCGTCGTCAATACGACCAATGGTTGGTTGAACAGACAGAAGTGAATGGTGACTTTACAAAGAAAATCATCTTCAGCGACGAGGCACACTTTCACCTCAGTGGATTCGTTAACAAGCAGAATTGCTGCATTTGGGCAAATGAGAATCCACGAGTGATTGTTGAAAAGCCGATGCATCCACAAAGAGTGACTGTTTGGTGCGGTTTATGGGCTGGCGGCGTCATCGGGCCGTACTTCTTCGAAAATGAGGTCGGCCAAGCAGTTACCGTGAATGGTGTTCGCTATCGCGAGATGATAGCGGACTTCTTGTGGCCAGAAATTGAGGATATGGACCTGGACGATATGTGGTTCCAACAGGATGGTGCCACTTGGATGGCCGTGTTATCTCACGTCGTGGCGATGTTAATTGGCCGCCACGATCATGTGATTTGACACCGTTGGACTTCTTTCTTTGGGGATATTTAAAAGAAAAAGTGTACGTCAATAAGCCAAGAACAATTCAATAGCTAAAGGATGAGATAATTCGGGACATTAACGACATTGAAACGATTATGTCTCAGTCATTGAAAATATAGACCATCAGATAGAGGTATGCCACCGAAGCCGTGGCGAGCATTTGGCCGATATTTTGTGTCACACATAATTGTCATAGATCCTCCTGTCATAATAAAAAATGTTAAGATAATTCTCTGAAAACTTCTTGTTTTATTTACAATTAACATCGTGCGTTTTGGTTGGACCACCTTTTACAATTATAAATTTGAATTAAACAAATGTTCCTGCAGTTGTCGTGTTTTTATTTCCGTTATGATATATTTTTCTAGTTTCTCAAGGGCCACAATTCTATTCTATATAGTCAGATAATAAGGGTTCAATCACATTATTAATTTGTAATAAGTTGAAAATTCATTATTGGCAATGGTGAATAAGATTGGCAAAACACTGAAACCTTTGATGCAATAAAAAGAGCAGGCTTGTTTTCCACGAACACCCAAATATTACATGTTACGCGGCCGCGTCAACCAAGGTGGTATCGTGGGGAGATAATTAAAATAGTTTTAATTAATTAAATATATATGTACCTAAATATTTCTGCTAAAATATAAAAATGGTAAATTTTCTTGGTGCAGCAGTTACCTCATGTCAATTATTATTTTTTGTCACAAAATAGCTCAAACATTTTCAGATTGGTACATATATATACATTATTAATATACCGGGTGTCCAAGAAGTCTGGAAACGGACAAATATCTCGAGAAATACACATTGGATCCAAAAATAAAAAACGCTTGCTTAGTAACTTTAAAAGCGATATCTAATGATATCAAGCACAACGCCCCACCCCCACCCCTTGGGGTGGGGCGGGGGGAAATTTTGAATTCTTAAATAGATATCCCTATTTTTTCGGATTCTACGACAAAAACTACGTCAAGTTTGTCTAAAGCATTTTTTTATATTTGTGACAGATAGTGCTGTAATCACAAAAATATTTCTTTTCATAATTTGCCTCTCACAATCGGGGTGCTTGTTTTAGGTGAGTTCCCTTGCCTTTCACCGCCGAGGCTATAACGGCAAAATCCCCTACTGAATGAGATGTTCAAATTGATGACCTTCAGCTATTTGGCAGTGTCTCAATCGTGCGTACATGTTATCAATTACTTTCTGCAAAGTTTCTGGTGTTAACGTATTAAAATACTGTATTATCCTTTCCCTTAATATATCGATGTCTGCCGGTTTTGTTTTGTACACATTGTTTTTCAAATAGCCCCAGTAGTAATAATTTAGAGGAGTTATATCTTGTGTCTTGGTAGCCACTCAATCGCACCCCTTCTACCAATCCAGCGCCCAGGGAAAGTGGTGTTTAATACATTGCATACAATCAGCGCAAAATTAAATCGAGCCCCATCCTATTGAAACCAAACATTGTCTAGCGCTATACCAGCAATGTGTTGGATTTCCGGTATCATCTGATTGTTCAATAAATCGACGTATTATTGACCTGTCAAATTAACATCGATGAAAAACGGCCCAACAATTCGGTTGCACAATATTCCAGCCCAAACATTTTCTGGATATTGTAGGTATATGGGAATCTCTCATCCAATGATGATTCTCATCGGACCAATATCACATATTGTGTCTATTGACCTCTCCACTTAATTGAAATGTGATTTCTTCAGAAAAGCATGTTCAGAAAGAGAATTGTCCATTTTCATCACGTCGCCTCATAATTTCGTCACAAAACTCTTAGTAAAACAGTTTTAATCATCTCCAGATGATGCCAACTTTGTTGGCGACGCGTATTGAGTATAGTGTATAGTGTTTTGTGGAAAACTAAGTCAGTGTTAATAAAAAATGAGGGTTTCCATTTAGCGTTTGAAAATTGCCCTCCACCTTCCCTCCCCCCACGGTGGTGGGACGGTATTAAATTTAACACTATTGAATGGCTGTTTTTAGGTAAATGAACTCGTACTTTATTATTTTTCATTCTTCCGTAGAATTTTTTAGGAATTACGAAAAAAACCGATATTTTTGCGATTACAGCGCCATCTGTCACGAATCTAAAAAAACGTTTCAGACAAACTTGACGTAACTCTTTCCTTAGAATACGATTCTGTAATAAATTAAATAGGGGTACCCATTTAATATTTTAAAGTTTCCCCCCGCCCCATCCCAAGGGGTAGGGGTGGGGGTCGCATTTGGTGTCATTGAATATTATTAAGGAAGTGTTTAATATTATTAAGGAAGTGTTGTTTCTTTTTTGGATCCAATGTGTATTTCTTGAGATATTTGACCGTTTCCAGACTTTTTGGACACCCGGTATATAGATATATTCGAACAAACTTTATTGTGACGAAAAAAGTGTAAGAAAATTACTGTGTATAAATACGCAGTTCTTAATAGAGATCTTTTGTAATTGTAGTAGATATGTAAGTATAATAATAGGAGTCACATTTATCATCAATATATTCGGATATAATCACTAATTATTTAGTCGCCTTTTTAACGTAAATAATGTTTAATGTTAATAATAAAATATTTATATATGCATGTGTATTTCACAAATTTTCTTTGGAAAAGGCATTTATATGCTGCATATATAGGAAATAAAATTAAAAACTATTTGTACACAATATTGATTATTCTATTTTAAAACTAAATGACATTCATTTACATCAATAATCTTATTGTGGACTGAAAGTAAATTAGTAATAACTCAGTTGTCAGCTGTAATATTTGTGCAGATTTATTACAACGCCATCTGCTTCTTCATCACAATTGCGTGACAGCTAGGATTATAAATATATGTATTCCGACACCTCTGCTATTGTCCTACCTCTTACTTATAAGCTGGCTTAGATATTAATTTATATTATATATTATTCAAGTTGAATACATGTCATGTTGTGTATATGAAACATTGAAAAATCCAATTTCTTTCGGAAAACATTAATTACGCTTGGGTAAACATAATTTATATAGAACATAGAACTGAGTATACAACCTGCAAAGGGAATTAGTAAATATTTACGAGTAATCAATTAAGTCGTTAATTTTAGTTAAACTGAGGAAGGGCGAATAATAGATGAAATGATGTAGATTAGTACATCACTAGTTAACTATATATTAATAACTGAAGTACAGAAATAAATTTATTACGACAAGTATATATTCGTGAAGAAAATATGGGCTTTCAAGGATTAGAATAATGTTAGACCTCATTTGAAGGATTAGAATGTTGGTTCACCCTCATAAGGTGGATATAAGTAATATATCGATTTCTCTGTAAACGGCTTGCCTCAGAAGACACAAACAAAACTGTATCTTTCAGATGGGACATCTAGGCGTATTATATGTGGTGTGCACCACCTAAGAGACGCAGAACATTTTTGTTGTTTTCTATTTCTATTGATTCATTTTTGATTAATCATAACTTCGGAAATCCATCTTTGTTGTCTCTATTAGTTTCTTGTCATGATTTTTTCGATGGCATCATTCGATTAGTATGATTTTATTTTCCTTGAACTATTCAGTTCCATGAACCTCATCTCATTTTATAATATATTGTTCTGTTACTTAATTTGTGCGGAACTAAAGTGTGTGAATGAGAAGCAAAATAATTTTAAACAAAGGTTGGCTTTTGAAACATTACACATAAACTTTTTGAACCAGTCTTACTTTTTTAACAGACCTGTTATGATGAAAATAAATTGAGACATCGATCATATCTACAGATATCGATTGATGATAGATTGATGAGTGTATCAAAAATCGAAGATAATGAAGACAATTGAATAAACAGTAGCATAAAAAAAATAAAAATAGCAAAAAGATATGATAATACGTATGTTAATATAAGCGACAGTACCTCAATAGGATCTGGTGATATAGGATGACCTCTATATCACCAACCGATAATATCATGGCCACATGTTATATAAACAAATGATACTTTAATACTCTGGTGGACTATATACTGTAATTACTTTCATTGTATTCTATGTATTCTATTCATTTCTATTTAAATTCCAATTCAGTTTATAAATGCATTAAATATTCATTGTACATATATTGATTTCAGTTTATAAGAATAAACTGAAATGAATTATACTTCATGAACATAAATTTTATGAATAAAAGTGTGCTTAAAGGAAATAATAATAAAACGTTAACATTAATAGGTGAATGGAAGTGATGTTGACGTTATGAAATTTGATGGAGATGAATTATACACAGATTGTACACAATGAAAACGGAGTGTATAAATCTTACAGTGAGCTGTAGGGAAAATATTAGAATATTATTAATAGTGTATCGAATGTTTGTCACATTAATGTATATTTATCAATACAGTATATTAATATTTGACTTTTTAGACCTTGGACTTAATTCTTAACATCTATTTAAACTAGTAATAAATATGCATTATACAATGCACCCGTCGCTGTATGGTGTAAAATGTGTTGTGTGACAATTAATAACGTATTGTGAGATATAATAAAATAAATATGACAAAAATTCTATCGCCAAGGATGACAACAATTATTTTCTTTATAACCGTTTTCTATTTTCCATCATCTAGTGCAAAAACTTGGTGTGGCTTTCATTTTGTTACCACATACTGCAGAAGTTAGTTTTGCATAATTTTGGTATTTTAAAAGGCTCTGATCAGTTTAGAACATCTACATTATTTTAATGTAGTTTCACATTAGCATATAGTTGGTATGAAGACTGCAGACGTAAAGCCGTTTATTTTTATATATATTTATTTCCGTTTCTATTTCATTTATCGAAGGAGCGAAACGTTGATCAAACCGCTGCAGAGTAGGGCTAATGACGTGGAAACCTGGTCAAAACACGGAAAAATCCAGTCTTGATATTGAGTATGAATTAACACAGGTTTGTTTTTATGCACCTGAACTAACCAGAATCCGATATTTTCTGCCGAGGAACCTTGTTTGTCTATGTGTTCAAAGTTCGTTCCAGATTAGACCAGGAACCAGGTGTCTTTTATTGTTATCGATTTATTTTCACTTCGGAGCTTACAAATCTCAGTTGTGATATCTGTGACCTCTATATGGTAGTTACTTACACAACGATGACGATAAATGCTTTACCTCAAGGTAAGTGTAATAGAATATATAACATCAATATAATCACTTTGTTGTCCAGTGTCCAATGTTCCAGTGTCATTTACTTCACTATTAGGGAATTTACTTTTCATAGTACCATAATGTAAAAAAAGTTGCACAAACTTGCATCTTTTGCGAAAATTGTGTTTCACGCTTTAACGTCGAATATTTCTAGTATTTCGTTCCAATTCCCATCAACTTCAAAGTAAAAAGATTTTGGAATCAAATTCTTTAGTGAGGATCGATCAAACTAGGGATATGAAGATTTTAAGGAGGAGCTATTTAAGGAAATGTTCGTGGACCAACACTAACCAGAACATACCAAACAACCTATTAATTTCATCGGACCCGCTCGAACCCGCTAATTTATTCTGAAATTACCGAAAAAAAAAAATATGTAAAAAAAATTAGAAGTTTTCGAAATGCCTGAGCACTCAAATATTTCACCTCAAGCTGAAAGTGATTCTTCCGTAAGTTAATTGGACGATGAAAATTAAGGTTTTTAAATTATAACAATACCTAATAATAATCAATGAAAATAAAGTTATCTACAGAGTTTGAATAGTCTTTTTTCTTCTTAACTAACCATATTTCATTAGAGGAACAAAAATAGGCTTTTGGCGATAAGATTCAAAAAATTTCGGAAATAACTGCTTAAGTTCTGTTTATAAATTTTTTTTCGGATTCAGCATCCTAAAAAATATAAGATTAGTAAGTTCCAGAACTTTCGAAATGCCTGAGCACTCAAATATTTCACCTCAAGCTGAAAGTGATTCTTCCGTAAGTGAATTGGACGATGAAAATTAAGGTTTTTAAATTATAACAATACCTAATAATAATCAATGAAAATAAAGTTATCTACAGAGTTTGAATAGTTTTTTTTCTCCTTAACTAACCATATATCATTAGAGGAACAAAAATAGGCTTTTGGCGATAAGATTCAAAAAATTTCCGAAATAACTGCTTAAGTTCTGTTTATAAATTTTTTTTCGGATTCAGCATCCCAAAAAAACATAGGATTAGTAAGTTCCAGAACTTTGGCCACAAATTTTCATTTTGATATCAGTTAAACTATTTAGATGTGTAAATGTTGAAATTAAGAACACATTGTTGTGAGTGTTGTGTAGCAAAGAAAATCGGAAATTATTAGAGTCATGTGTTTTAACAAATTGTAATTCATATTAAGCCTTCCCCTTGGGTTTTAAAAGGTATAAACTTAAAAGGCATAAACTGCCCAAAAAGCAAATGTGTTAAAAATCCGAAAAAGGGCTACTTGTTGTACTAGCGTTAGTTCACGTAGTACTGCTTCTAGTTCGCGATGTAACGCATGCACTTGTGATGATTTAGTGATGACTATTGGGTTAACAACAAGAGGTTGCAATATAAGTTAAAGACAATCAAAACAAAGTTAATTAGTTAAACTAGTGGTTTTAAAAGAAAAATTGACAGTGTACCAACATTTTGTGGTAACTTTGATAACATGATGAATATACACCAGTCGTTAACGAGAATTGATGTTACCGAATAAGTGTTTAAGTGAAATGAAGAAGCGTATATCTACTGTATGATTAATTTACTGTATGATTAATAAATTGCCGGGCATTTTATTAATCAAACGTGGTATCACCGTCACGAGGTTTTGAAACTGCATTGAATAGAATGGAAAGTCAAACTATATGAAGCCTTTCTACCGCAGCAATCTACTTTCAGCAAGCTGAAGGAATTGGTGAGCATATAATGGGAGTCCTCACAACCGTTGGTAGGTTTTTATAAACTGGCTCTGGTACATTATTGTCAGGCTATAGGACAAGGTAAGCGTTAGCAGTTGTTTCTTCAGTGGGGTATTAGAGCAGTAGCTTACAGAAGTACAACATATTTGTGCACGCACGCCGAAGGCCGCCATAAATTGATGACCCCCGACGTAATCTTAAACACAACATTTTTCTGGTGCTGTTTTCGTGAACGAACTGAAGTGCATTTGAAGTGAATTAATTTCGTAGTGAAATTGGTCGCGTAGTGAAATTATCATGATTCTGTGGTGAAATTGGTGCACTATGCAGTAACTGCATACAAATAGTGAATTAGGAATGGTAGCACTTGCTTTGGAAGAAGAAGATGTTAATTGGAGAATATATTATCGCAGGAATCGGAAAGGAATGTGGTACCACAACGCATGGCAGAAAATATATGCAAAAGAGAGGAAGAGAAAGGAGGAGGAGGAGAGGAGAGAATTTTTAATTACCGGTTAAGCAGACCAAGAAGGTTGTCTGAAAATGCATTTGGCATTTTAAAGCAAAAATTTCGAATTTTCATGCGAGTGCTTCAAGGTTCACCCGATAACATTACAAGTATTACTTTCCACACTACTTCCTTATAATTTATTCATTCAACATTCATTCTAATATTAATAAGAATAATAATGAATAATATAATGAATACGAGGCGCGAACGCGAATGCATCCACACTGATGGCGTGAATTCAGTCTGGTTGTGTTCTCTGGTGAAGAGGTGTTGTGATAATTAGGTCGAAAATTCTTTTTTTCCACTTTTTCTTTATTTGCTTTGTATTTTTAATGTACATGTAATTGTAGTACGCTAGTGCGCAAAGCGCCGCGGCAGCAGCAGTACCTACTTACTTAGACGTCCGTTTATTTTTTGAAACCTTATCTGATCGTGAAGAAACACGAGAAAAGGGTCGAGGATCGCTTCTAGGTATAATTCAATGCCTGGCGGGGCTTTAGCCCGAGGAGTAGTTGTTTCCTAGAGCGATTATGTAATAGCTTTGCTATTCCGGAGCTACTTTGATAACCGCTTGGCGGCTTGGTGGTTCCTTACTCGATTTCCGACTTATATGTTACTGACGTCCATACTAGTTGAAAGTGCGAACTACACTGCGAATTTTGCGAGTATGGAGGGGTACGTTTTTTGTTTAAAATTAGCGTGCGAATCGCAGTGTGAATTCACGCCGCGATTCGCGGCCCGAGTGTGCGAGTGAACAAATCCGTGGGGTTTTCATCTAAATCGATCTAGGTATGTAACTTACAAGTTGGGAATCGAGAAAGAAACAACCAAATCGCAAAGCGGTTATCAAGTCCGATTATCGATTCCCGACTTGTAAGTTGCAGACCGCGGACTTTTTTCGGCATTTGTGCTGGTATATATGTACACGGTACATCTGAATCGGTGTACCGTGTACGACACTGATGAGAACTAATATGTTCGAAACAGCTGTCTGTCGTTCGGATTCCATCCGGGACAAATGCTGAATCCTACCCGTGGCGGGATCCCTTTTCAATATAAAGAGTTCCATTTATTTTGAATATTTTTTCTGGTTCCTATTTCATTTGTTGAAATAGGAACCAGAAACTTGTTTGGGCTAAACCTTGATCGAACCACTGAGTCGTTGATATTTTAATAATTACTTTGTGTAATATGGAGTATAATCTATGATCTCAGTTTTTAGCGTGGATAGGGAAGCTGGAATAGGAATATTTTCGATAGAGAAGCCAATGACTCGACAGTTCAAGTATGAATCAATCTGTTAAATGCATAATTATGAAATTACGGAGAATCTGCTTTTTCTTAATTTATGTATAATTGTTGTTTTGCAAACAAATATAATGATACATATGTGTTTAATGTGGTATAATTTCTTTTATTTTGCTAGTATATATAATATAATTTCTATGTTAGTAGCTGAAGACAAAAAAAAAAAAAGAAAAAAAAAAGAAAGCCATTCCTATACAATTCACACCGCTATTTATTTAAAACATTTTGATTTAGTTTCTGGCCTACTAGATCTAAAATAAAAAAAAAAACGTTAATTAACATTTGTTTATCCGCTGTATCTGTGTTTAATATTTTACTCTTAGACTAAAATTTCGACTTCCTTTTGTATTAATCATAAACTTTGGTTAAATTTTATCTATAAATTAGATATTTTATGTAGCCTTATATTTTCAGTAGTTCATCACTAACTGTAGAGCCACTTAGTTTATAAAATATTTACAGCAAGTGAACTTTACGTAGCTTCTACTTTTCTTTTAGATAATTTTTTAAAATACGACATGGATGGGTGGTCTATCGTATTTTCTTATAGAGGTGTTTGTAACAATGTTATTCGAACTGTGGTATGGAATGGCGAACTGGGCGTAGTAATGGGTATGTAATTGTATAGTTAGCGTTGAGTCCCAACGAGGGAAGTTTAGCATCTCTCCATGAGCATGGATGTATTTATCCTGATATCTGTGTGTAAGCGTCCCCTACCAGCCTCAGAAGCTAGCCCCTTAGAGAAAAAAGATCGACTTTTGAATGACAAAATAAAAAAAAACTTAAATAATTAGAATATTTGTTCAGGGCACTTGGATGAAAACTTCACAAACTGTAGCTGATGTTTGTTTAGGAATCAATTAGATAGTTAACTCATTAAATTCTGAGTTTAAAGATGGAGAACATATCAAAGTTATCAGTGTATATATCAAACAATTCGCGTGTGCTTAAAGTGAAGAATAAATTATACATTACCAGAAAATTATATTTATATTTTGTAATGTTTTGGACAATACTTGATAAGTGAATTCTTATTTTTTATTATTATTTTCTTAGAGTCATCAGATCTTAATCATTATGTCGCCATAATTAAAATTTATTTATCTATAATTTAAATATGTCGAACTCGCTTATTTTTATATAGTTTATATTCCTTTTTACATAGTTTATATGAATACAACCAATTCCATCCAAGTTTAGTGGATTTCTAAGTTATTATAATTCAGTAAATGTGGACAGAAGCGTGCGTTAGGTCTATTTTTATAGGGTTGTTAAGTTTACTTTAACAAACAATATTATTTAAGTAACATCATAGATAATAAATTAGCCGAAAGAAATTCGTAGACCTTACTAACCATTCAAAAACTCCATCCGCTATATCCTGTTAAAACGATAAGTCTTTACTGGGAAGATATGTATGACAATGACAATATAAGGTTTATCTTATGAATAACTTATCGGATATCATTATTAATGTAAAGATAGATTTATCTTAATGTGAATACTATCAATCCAATGGATTTTCAAATTATGTTAACGTAAGAGTCATCGCTTGACAAAATAAACATTAATAACAACTGGGATAACAAACATCATCTTCATTTGATAGATTTATTAAACATATATGGAAAAAGCGGAATTGACGGCATACAAAGTTCAAGAAAAGTACGTACGTCTGAATAGAAGACAGAAATAGGTGGCTGCATAATATTATTTTATAAACTTAAAAGATTATCCAGTTCCTAAATGAAATATAAATTGTGGCAAACATCTGCCTAGATATTTTCGTACAAAAGTTATTACATAATTATTCTTTTAGCTCTTTTAGAATTTAAAGTTATGTGTTATGTATGTTAAATCACTTGTTTGGATTTAAACTTTTTAAAAACAATTTATTTTATTTAACGGACGAACAAGAATTTAGATGTGTGAGTATAACAATAATATCAATACTAAAATTATACTAAAGCTATATTAAAATTATACTGCTCATGCAACGGGTTTGCTGAGACTTTATGAGTTTCGTTATGCTGACATTGTTGAAAGTAAAGTTAAAATATAATCGGCAAAAGATTAGTTTAAAGAAAGAACATTATAAGGTTTCAGCAAATCATTATAAACGTTGGTTACAATGTATATAGTTATATGATAAGACACGTAGCAGTATTAAGTTACGCCTGGCTTTCAGATAACATACTGAAGGTTTTATGTTACCTGATAATAAAGTTATAGAAACTGTGGGAGCTACTTGAATAATGAATTGAATACAATATATTTTATATAACAACTCCCCTTTTTAACAAAAAGTTGGTGTTATACAGCAACTTTTCAAAAATAAGTAAAATTGAAATTAATAATTATGAATTTAACGATTGTTGAAGCTATATAATAATAATAAAGTTAATTGAGAATATGAAGCCTTAAGTTAAGTTTAAATTATACAATTAATATTTTTTAAATATAAAATTTACAAAATTAAAATATATAGAGTCTTTGAAACCGATTTATAACTGAGAAACATTAGTTCAGTTCGATTTCTTCCTCTGGGGTTTCATCTTTGGATCTGATCGATGGTCTTCTTCTGGGCAGGATGCTCCTGAAGGATTCTCTTAAGCGTTTAGAAGGTCCAGGTGGAGGTGGTGGTGAATTTGTTGTGAGGGCGATTGCTAATCTGTTTCTCTTTCGGCATTTACATAAAATATATAACAAAATGAGAGTTACTATTAGTGTAATGATAAAATAAGTGAACCAAGAGATGTGTTTGGTGACAAATGGTTCATTGATGAAATCGTCTAACGTTCGAGAATACTCGTCCAATTTGTGTTTGGCAATCTCGAGGTCTTCCACATTTAAGTTATTCAATTTTAATGGTTCTAATTTTGGGATTTGGATGTCATCGGGGATTCCTTGACAACAATTAAAGGAAATTAAAATGGAGTGATCACTAACACTGGTTTGCGAAAAGTCCTTAGGGTCAGCTTGTATTCTTGTCACTCCTATGAAAGCACTACATCCAGGTTGCAATTTAAGAATGGAATTTTTATAAATGATCTCTGTCTTGGTGTTTATTTGTTTGCAATTTACAGTAATTTGAAGTGGCTCTGAAGTAATTGTTAGCCATGATGAGTCCGCTAGTTGTTGGACATTATAGCCTTTTGCAAATATTATTGAAGTTTGGCAGCTCTCAGGTAAAGTTTTTAAGTGTTTCAGGATTTGGGCTTCACATATAGCATTGTCGTCTATGGGCTATGTAAATAGATTGGAACATATCTTTGTGCCAAAGAAAAGTGGTTTACAGTCTTTTAGATTTTTGATGGGTATGTACATCAAAGAATCGACGTCACGCGCCAAGTATTTTTGTGATGAAGATAAAACATGATATAGACCAGTTCTACTATTTAGGATAGGGATTGGATATAATCTAAAAAGGGTGTATCTTTGTTGGTCTATTAGAGGGATTTTTAATACAAATACCAAGTCTGAGTCAGTTTGATATGCTTCTAATTCCATAATATCAAAATATTTGGCAATATTGGAAGATTTTATAATGAGTGGTAAATTGTTTTGGTGTAAATTTTGTGAAATTTCCTGAAGTGAGGTTATCAAATTTTCAGGATTGATTATCGACGTATGAATAATTTTTAATCGCGCGAAAGTTATTGAATTTAGAATATCATTTAATTGATTCTCGATATACAGGTAACTTTCCATGAGAAGTTCACATTTTTCTAAAAATCTTAATTTTGATTCAATTACTTTAATTTTATCTGCTGTCCTATAAATTGTGTCTGATATTATTTTTATATCTCTATTGAAGGTGGCTTCATCAATTTGTAATTTTTGTATGGTAGCGTTAAAATTCTTTATGACGGATGTTGTTACTGAGATTTGATTTTTCATTAAATTTTCTAATTGATACTCGTCATTAGTTAATTTATTGATGCAATTCATGTAGTATTCGCCATCTTCGGAATCTAAATTTCCTGTAATTGACTTAAATATTGTACCAATGCCATTGATAATTCCACGTTTGTAACGTTTAGTATCAAAATTTAATTTTAATTAAGAAAAAGTAATTTCGCTTAATTTTTCTTGAATTGAATTTGAAATTTGGGTTAATAAGCTGATGTGTGTTTTTACTTCACCTCGAAAAAGGTTCATGTTTTCAAATGTGGGGTTAATAGCGTGTAAGAGAATTTCAAGCATTTTCTCGTTATGTTCAAAAGTGTTCTTTATTGATGAAATGTTTTTGTGAACCAGAAGAGTCCATTGTTTATTTGTTACAACGATTTCGCTGTCTCGATGGTAATATATTCCAATGGTGTTGTTTATTGGAGTAATGGTGTATTGGGATACTGCTGCTCCAATCAGCAGAAGAAACCTGAAAATAATTTAATTCCCAAAATATGGTTTCATCCTGTCGAAATTGACTTTTGTCGTTTGTGACGTTTCGAGATTTAGTAAAATAGCAGAATTTTGAAAGATTTTTATTATTTCGAAAGGACCGTTAAATTTATTATGTAATTTATCTTTAATTTGAGATTCCTTAACATAGACTTTATCGCCTATTTTAAATTGTGTAGGATGTTCTGGAACGTTTCTATCGAATCTTAATTTAGCCTTTTCTTTTTGAAGCTCAGTTTTTGTGCGTGCAATTTTATAATAGTATGAAATTCTATTATTTAGGTCTCGTATATATTTTGAAATCAACTCCTTTTGGTTATACAAAGTTTCAGGTGGGCGACTGGACGTATGTCCAAATACTAGCTCGTATGGAGAGAAACCGTGTGTTTTATTCGTCGAGTTATTATAACAAATAACAGCGTAAGGAATTACGTTTAGTGGATGTTCATTAGGGTTTTCAGCCTGATTAGTACGAATCATCTCTAAAAGTGTGGAGTGAAATCTTTCCACAGATCCGTTTGATTGAGGGTGGCTAACGCTAGAAAATGTTAATTTTATGTCGTATAAGGTACATAGGTCTTTAAGTAATACATTGTCGAATTCTTTACCGTAATCCGAATGTATACGAAGCGGAGTACCAAAATGCTGAAAATAAAGAAGTAATGTATTTACTGTTGATTTAGCGGATTTATCCTCTAATGGGTACGCTTGAGTAAATTAGGTTAGTTCATCCCTAATAGTTAAGACATAATTTCTTTTTGGAATTTCTAGTATATCGATATTTATTCTTTCAAATGGTGTTCTTGGTGTTTCAGTTATCACCAGGGGATTGCTTAAGTTTTTCCGTAAAGTCTTTGTTTTCTGGCATATTTCGCAATTTTGAATGAATTTAGTTACGTCTTTAGTTAAACCGGGCTAGTTATATTTATTCCTTATTCTCCGAATGGTTTCGTTTATTCCGCGGTGTAAACTTGCTTTTCCTGTATGGTTTTGGTCTAATATTATCGGAATTTGATCTTCCTCAGGCGTCTTAGTTATGTTTTGGCAACTAACTAGGTTTAAATCTTTTTCAGTGAAAATAAATGACAACATTTCGAGTATTGGCAATTCTAAATTGTTTTCAATGAAATATGTTTTTGAAGATTCGAAAATGTCTTTGTCTTTGTAAAGAGTAATAAGCATTGTTTCGATTATCTCTTCGGTGTCGAAGGGTAACAAAACAATATAATATTTTCGGTTTTTCACCGTTTTACTCGTGACTATATTAATTTTATTGTGGATAAAATTTGGTTTTTCCTCGAAAATATCTTCAATTATTTTATAATGTAAGTCTTCGAGTTTCTCCTTTTGGAAAAACGTTATTATGTCCTTATGTCCTTTGTCTAATAATTGATTGTTTGTAATTTTAATTTTTGAATAGTCTATTAATGACTGGGTTTTATATAAGTGAACAAATGTATTTAATTCTTGTAAAATTGATTCTGGTGAAATTTCGGTATTTTCTGAACTAATTGATTCGTCGTCTGTATTTGATGTTAAAATTTTGTTTTTGAAATCCACACATTTTTGAAAATGGTTAATTTTGATACGGGATAAGGCATCCGCATTTTTATTAATTTTGCCAGGTTTATATTCAATCTGGTAGTCGTACTCTTCAAGTTTTAAGCGCCAGCGTGCTAGGCGACTACCGGGGTCTTTAATAGAGAAAAGCCAGGTAAGAGGTCTGTGATCTGTTATCAGTTTGAACTTTCTACCAAAAATATATGGGCGAAAATGTTTTACGGCCCAAACAATAGCGAGGAGCTCTCGTTCTATTGTCGAGTACTTTGTTTCCGCACTACAGAGAGTTCTGGAGGCCAAAGCTATGGGTAGGTCTTTACCTATAGGACCTTGCGAAAGTACAGCGCCAATCGCAAAAGCGCTCGTATCTGTTGTGAGTAGGAATGGCTCGTCAAAATTTGGATACGATAGTATGGGGCGTGAAGTAAGGGTTTGTTTTAAATCTTCGAGAGATTTTAAACATTCTGAATCGAAATTGAAAAGGGTGTCTTTTTGCAGTAATTTAGTGAGAGGTTTGGAAATTTTGGCGAAATTATCAATGAATCGTCGGTAATATCCGGCGAGGCCAAGAAATGATTTAATCTCTCTCTGGTTAGTTGGTTGGGGAAAATTTTTGATGCATTCGATCTTAATTGGATTTGGTTTTACACCTTCTTTGGTGACGAGGTGACCTAAATATGCAACTTCCTTACGAAGGAATTCGCACTTGTCCGGTTGAATTTTCAAATTAGCTTTTTGAAGACGTTTGAAGACTTCGGTAAGCCGTGAAACATGGTCCTGGATTGATGGGGAATAGACGATTATGTCGTCCATGTATACGAGGCATCTCTCGTTTTGGATTCCTATTAAGATGTTGTCCATTACCCTTTGGAAGGTTGATGGGGCATTTTTCAAACCGAATGGAAGCCTATTAAACTCAAAATGACCGTTTTCGACTGTGAAAGCAGTTTTTGGAATATTACTGGGTTCGATCTCAATCTGGTGGAAACCGGAGGCCAAATCGAGGGTGGTGAAATATTGACATTTGCCAAGTTGGTCTAAAAGATCAGAAATGTTTGGTAAAGGGTATTTATCTCCTACAGTTAACTCATTGAGTTTTCTGTAGTCAACTACGACACGCCATTTTTGTTTACCTGACGCATCAAGCTTTTTGGGGACAACCCAAATCGGTGAAGACCAAGGGGAATTTGAATGTTTGATAATACCTTGTTCTAGCATTTTCGATACCTGTTTTTTCACTTCCTCTTTGTGAATTTGAGGGTAGCGATACGACTTTGTAAAGGTAGGTTTAGCATTGTTGGTGTCTATTGTGTGTTTGATCTCATTAGTAAATGTCAGAATATCTCCTTCGAGATAGAAAATATCTGAAAAGTCTAGGGAAAGTTGAGTAATTATTTCTTTCTCCTCTTCATTTAAGTGATCAAGACGAAGTTGCTGTCTTATTTCTTCGCGTCTATCTGTATAAATTTCAGAATTATATTCGTTTAAATTATTTAATGAAAAATTTTGAATTGGTTCTAGTTTAATTTCGGAAAAATCTATTATTTTTGGGACTGCGTTTGCGTTTAATACGGAGGCAAGAAATTCTCCTCTATTGTTAATTTTGACTAGTGCATTAGGAAGTCGTACTTTATCTATTTCCATAGCTGTTAATATGGCTTCAAGTTTACAAGATTACATCGAAATTTTGAAATTTGTTCTGTACGAGGGTTGATAGAAATTTTGTTGAGAAATTTATTAGTTTGAACATTTTGTTTTTTATTATTTTGTACATTAGTGGAATTTTCTGTGGCTTTGATTAAAGGTACAGTTTTGAAGTTAGTAGTTAATTGTCTATTTTTTATGTCAATAATGCAGTTGTAATGTTCTAGAAAATCGGATCCTAGTAATCCGTCGAATTCAATATCAATATTATGAATGTAAACTTTGTGAGGGTCGTTGAGAGTAAACGGAACGAGTGTAGATTCATTAATTAGAATTTTTTGACCGGTAATTCCCTGTATTATAACGTTTTCGGGAAAACGTTTAGAATATTTTTCACAAGTTTTTGGCTTAAATATGGATAGTCCGGCACCTGTATCTATTAATATTTTAAATTTTTTTGTAGCATCTTCAATGTAGTATAAGTTTTTGGGATTTACTGTAAAAAGGGCACTTGATATTCCTCTATTTATAGGAATATTTGTTTGTCTTGCTGTTGGGTGGTGTTCAAATTCATTATTTGAATTTGGTTTTCTAATTCCGTTATTTCGCATAGCTGTTGATCCGGTGGATGATCTTGGGCTTGAGTAGTTTGCCGAAAATCCTGATCAGTATCAGAATAATTAAATTGGTCTGTTGAAAAATTATAATTTTGTTGATATGTTGGTTCGTCCGAATATGAATCTTGATATTGTTCATAATTTTGATCACAATTGTAATTATATTGATGAGCGGTATCATCAGTATATTGTGCATGTGAGCTGTACTGATGAGCAGTATCATCAGTGTACTGTGAGTCGTATTGATGAGCCGTATCATCAAAATTTTGGTTCATTTGAGCGTTCATATGATGAGCTCTTTGTTGATTATAATTCGGATTTGGCCGAATTATTGGTGGTCTTGATTGGTTTGTATAGTTGGGATTCGGTTTAATAGCTGAAGGCCTGTTTTGTTGAAAACTGTTTTGCTGGTAATTATTTTGTTGGAAATTTGAATTCATCGGTCTATTATTTCCATTTGGATTAAATTGAGGTCGCTGATAATTTTGATTTAAGTTGGATGATTGGGCCTGATTGAAATTTTGTTGAAAATTAGGCCTAGAAAAGTTTTGGAAAGGTGCTGAAGAATTTTGTTGCTTCGTTCGGCACTCATTTATTGTGTGACCATTACGTTTACAAAATGTACATATCTTCTTAGCATTTAATGAATTAGGTGGTAATGGTTTATTTGATTTTTGAAATTTTTGAGATTCAAAGTATGACAATTGAAGTTCCCGTTTAATCCTGGATATTGCTTGAAGCATATCCATAGGATTACTTGCTCTTATTATAGATCCTAATTTTGGATCCAGCCCTGTCAATAAAGTGTTAAGAGTCATTGTCTCGATTAAATTAGATTGTGCGGTTTTTTGATCAGCGGTTAAATGCTGTTTCTGAATCGCTGCATGCATTTTCGCATTGCGTTTGCAAGCGGGATACAAAATTTAAAGCGGATTCGTTTGATTATTGATTAATTCTTTGCAAGTCCTGAATTAGAGACGTAAGGTCCCTAGAGTCTCCAAAGTGAGTCTCTAATAGATATTTGATTACTTCCCAAGTTGACGGGTTCCTAGAATTTACTAGTTCAGCGGCTTTTCCACGTAATTTATTTTTAACATGGAGAGTTAAAAGTATTTTTTGATTATCGACCGCCATGTCGAAAGCGCATTTAATAGCATTTAAGAATGTTTGCAGGAAAATTTGATTTCCGTCATACTCCGGGACAATTGAGAAAATTTCCGACAGTTTGTAAGGTTCTAAGATAGCTTCGTTTGCCATTTTTATAAGTTAATTAATTATTATGTTTAAATTAGATATTGTAAAGTTATTTAATTAAATACAATTAAATAAAAATAAATTTTCAGATAGGAAGGATAATAGTTTTTGGTCTATATCCTGTATAATATTTCTTAAAATTATAAATTAATGTTTCAAAGGTAACGTGTCAATTCTTTGACTTACCAAATTTTTTCCATTCGTCTTCCGGCCAGAGTCCACAACCAGTGAGGCAATTCCGTGTTCTGGAAGCGGGGTGTTTTCGGGAAGGATGGCTTGCAGAGGAGAATCACAAACAGTGAGGGCAGGTCCGTGTTCTATCTGCGATTTCCCCTGTTGTTTTCTTTCTTGTTTTCTTTGTTTCTTGTTGAAGTCTTCGTGTTTCGAAGTTGCTTCTTTGAAGTATTCTTGTTTCGTATTTCTTTTCTTCTTGAGCTTTGTTCTTGATTTCACTTCGGAATTGGAATTCCACGTTATTAGTGAGGCAAATCCGTGTTCTAATAACGCGTGAAATCCTACAACGACTGCGCCAAATTTGTTAAATCACTTGTTTGGATTTAAACTTTTTAAAAACAATTTATTTTATTTAACGGACGAACAAGAATTTAGATGTGCGAGTATAACAATAATATCAATACTAAAATTATACTGCTCATGCAACGGGTTTGCTGCGACTTTATAAGTTTCATTATGCTGACATCGTTGAAAGTAAAGTTAAAATATAATTGGCAAAAGATTAGTTTAAAGAAAGAACATTGTAAGGTTTCAGCAAATCATCATAAACGTTGGTTACAATGTATATAGTTATATGATAAGACACGTAGCAGTAGTAAGTTACGTCTGGCTTTCAGATAACATACTGAAGGTTTTATGTTACCTGATAATAAAGTTATAGAAACTGTGGGAGCTACTTGAATAATGAATTGAATACAATATATTTTATATAACATGTATATAAGTCTAGATAAATGTTAACAATTTCGATTTAAGATTTAAAGGTAAGTACTTTACATTTAAATAAATGCGAGGGTGAACGTACTCACCCTCAAATTTATTTTTAAACTTAACAATTAATAATACATTTTATATTCAATACAAAAATTAAGGTCAAATAGGCTTAAAAAATGACAAATTTTTATTAGAAAATGAAATTTGATTCCCGTGGTATATTCTACTAAACGGTATGAAATCACTTTTACTTAATAATGTAAACAACTACACGGTAATGCCATTAATGTAATGTCAGTAATTCCATTAGGTAAAATATTCCACACTATATTGTTCACAATGTGATAAAGATGACGTAGTCACTGAATGATGTTATATAAAGTGTTTATATGCAGTGAGCGTGTAAAACTTGGAACAAATTCGATAAAATAGTTACCGAGCAAAATAAATGCTCCCGCACATCTATTCTGTTTTTTTTACATCGACGGTTTTCTTCAACGATAAGCCTGTTATCTGAAATTGCTCGTTAAGAATGCAAATTGTTTTTACATGTGGTAGGTTACATAACAATTGTCTCTAGACAAAAGAATATTTTAGCAAATTAATTAGAAAAATATTATGAAAAATAAGAATTAATACACATAAAAATCATTCGAACAATATTAACTATTAATTGTTCAAATTGTCTGCCATTTATCTCTTGACTATGTTCAAGTTGAAACTGAAATTTTCGTAAAACGTTATTTAGCATTACAGTATTAAATAATCTTATTTCGTTACGAATTCTGTATTTTAATATTTTTAATAGTATTTACTGTTGAATGAAGCATACCTTGGGTTTAAGGAAGTTCTACAAAAATAGTCGGAGATAGAGCCGCAGATCTAGCTATCCATTTAATAGCTTCTCTTCTACCAATTAATTTATTGGTAACACAGTGTTTAAGCACTCAAGTACAATTCGTGATTAATATGGTGGCGCGCTATTATGTTTCTATTATACTGACTGTTATGTAGCCAGCAATTAATGCACCATCAATAAAAAATGGTCGTACTATTGTGGTACCAATAACTCCTGCCCACACATTGACTTCTGGAAACAGCATGTTTCCCTTTATCATCCAATGTCACCCAAATCGTCCCTTTATCATCAAATTTACATGCTTCTTGTGGGCCTAGCACCTACAATTCTGCCTATATACCGAAAAATTTTAATTAAGACTGGCCTCGTCAGAGGAAATAATCTAGTTTAGGAATTGAGTTTAGTATTATATCGCTTCATTATTAACTGATAGAAAATTCTATTCTATGATCGAAATCATCTTCCTTAAGCTCATAAACTAATTGCATATTGTATGAGTGCCATTTATTAATTTTCAGACATTTAAAAATAGACGACTGACGTACTGCAAACTCCGGTGGAATGTTCGAATTGGTTGATGAGGACTATCGTGCACAGCTAGTAACACATCGAACTGTGTATCTTCGAGAACGGCAGGACGGCCTTGGGTGCAATCCTTTGACAATATGAATATTTCTCCACATTGTGTCTACTGTACTGACAGTTGAGCGATTAAAATTTCATTCAGGATACTTAAATAACTAAGAAAAATTAGTTTGTGTATGGATGTTATACTGTATTATCATGCTCCAGCATCATGGGTGCATAGTACCATTATCATCAACCTTTCAATTCACTGTGTTTCACTTAAATGGACCATATTTTGAAAACTTGGGACAGTATATAAGTAAACTTATCGATTAGTCTAGTAAACGTAAGTAACATAAAAAAAATGATAGAATATCTCACGTTAAGCAACGTAAAAATAACGATAATATTTTGAAAGAGCAAAAAATAGCATTTTCAAAAAAGTAGCTATCAGTAATAAATCAGCGTCGGAACCAAAGAGTAAAAATACGTAGTATTTTCTTAACGGCATCAGCTGCATCTGCCATTAACGATTCATCACCTTAATTTATTGTACTTGTATTAGGTAGAGAAACTGGTTAGATATTGCGAAAAAGATATATTTGCTTAATGCAGAATATTACTTTTCTTCGGAATTTTTGTTATTACTTAAAATCTGTGACCTTATTTTATAAACTAAGTCATCGTCTTGCATTATTGTAAAACCAACATTCGGTTAATATGCGTCTTTTAGAGAGTTATTAAATGCTTCGCATCTAGGTTGGAACTCTATATAAAAATTTTGCTATTGTTATTGTACTATTTATTCTACCATATGGTATTTATTTTGGTTTTCAGAAAGTGCTTTGCGTCTTTAAGTCTAATTGCTATATTTCTGGTAACCTGATTTCCTATAGCAATATTAATAGCATAATCAGCTTTGTGATTGCCATATACGAGGGTAGCAGCAGAAGTACCCGACTTAACAAAGAAAACGCAATAAATTTGGGAAAAAATATTTTTATTTCTGTACATAATTTTCTTTTAACTCGATGTACTTTTCCCAGCGATGTTCAATAGCTTTGATACTTTGTTTATAATGAGAATCGAGCTCCTCAAAACAGCCATCAATTCCGCAAACTTCACCTCTTCATTGTTGGCAAATCTTTTACCACTGAGCCATTTCTCCTAGTTTGGAAACAGAAAATAATCCGAGGGGGCTAAATCTGGTAAATGGCGTGCGTGAGGAAGCAATTTGAACTTTAACTCATTGTGGCCGTCGCGATAATGGATGTGTGGACTGGTGTATTGATAAAACTTTCTTTTTCATAAAATGCAGCCGTTTTTTCTTGATTTCATCACACAAAACGCTACAATAAGTTTGCATAATACTCGCCGTTGATTGATTTTACTTTCTGAAGATAATCAATGAAAATTAATCCCACGAGCCGTATAAAAAACTGACGCCATAACCTGCAGATGGAACTATCGTCGTCTTCTTTGGAGCCAATTCTCCACTTACAATCCATTATTTTGACTATTCCATCATCTCACGCGTGAATTAATGGACCCATGCTTCATCCTTGGTTATGAATCGATGCAAAAATCTGCTTTATTCCTGTAAAATTTCGTCAAACACTCGATAGATACATCCTTACGACGCTGTTTGTGTTCCACTGTGGGAAATCGCGGCACCCATCTTGCGCGCTACTTTTTCATGTCCAAATTTTGAGTCAATATGCGATATGCAACACTTTTTGAATTGCCTACCATATCTGCTAGCTCGCGCACTTTCAGTTGAGGCTCATCCAATATCATTTCGTGGACTTTTTTTCACCATTTCTAGCGAGATCATCTCATTTGGTTGACCTCTGCTGCGATGTTAGTCTTGGCAGCTCGTAAGGCCTCCTTTAAACTCTGCTACTCAATATTGTACTATTGTAAATGAAGAAGCAGACTGCCTAGAGTGTAGAATATCGATATATAACCATATATCAACCGTTTTTATATCGGTTGGACTGAGGCCTTTGAAATGAAAATGAATGGGGTGTATCACATAACGATGACCCATTTTTTTCCATGTTTAAAAGTTCACTGAGAGCGTTCACTATTGATAACTGCCAAACAAATACTAAAGAACGTAACGTCGTCAAAATTCAAACTTAAGCTTTATAAGGTTGGTACTTTCTACCGTAGCCATCTTTTCAAACAACAAACGCCATCTATAGTTCAGGTCGGGTACTTCTGGGGCTACCCTCGTATTCCTATGTGTGTTAATGTCCAAATAATATGTATCTTTTTATTCATTGGTACCAGCCATTACAATAGATCTCTCATTATTTGAGCTAGGGGATGAATGTTACACTGATCGCCGATAGCATCAATCGAATTCCTGGAGTATGTACAGAAAAGGTACGTCTCCATTTTATTTATCTCAAAGAAAAGTAATGTTCGTCATATCACATACTACTCGGCTGTGAGAATGTTAGAAAATAGATGCAAGGTTCAGGAATGTGACTCATTGTAAATGAATATGGTTGATAATTTTTTGAATCCGTATAAATCCGTATATAGCTATTGAGATCCTGCGATACTGTAGCTCAAAAAGTTGTTTTTAAGATGCCCGGATTCGTGTTCCTTGTTTTAAAAATATACATGGCAATTTAGCAATATTCCACTGTGGTGTCTCAGCTAACTTTTGCAAACAAATTTCTGTTTGTTGTTGAGTGTGGTATTGTTACATTTAGATTTCTCAGAAATTCATAACTTGTACTCCAAGAGGACGTATAGTTTCATTTATTGTTAAATTCAATTTTATGAATAGGGTGTGTTGGGTGAACTAGTATACCAACTGTGTAATTGGCTATTATACTATTTCATCCGAACTTGAGAAAAGATACACCAGCTTCAGAATACGATAAAGAATACATGTCATTAAAAAGTAAGTTAATGAAGTTATTGATACAGTTCTTATTTAACGTAGCACAAAATTTGGCGCACCATAAGTAAAACATATGCTCTTTAAATATTAATATGTATATGTATATTTTAATATACATATTAAAAATCTGTAAATGACTACATAACGTGGTCATAACTACAACAGTGCTCATAACAACAAAAATTCTCTACTAAAAAACAAAATCAACCTGTCTGAGCATTTTTTCTACTTGCTTGGTAACGATTTTATCGAATATATTCCAACTTTTACGAGATTACTGTATTCGGTTAATACCTTCGAGAAAAATAAATTATTAGTTTATTTATTCAGGTGTACTAAAAATACACATAAATATGATAATAATCATGTTACTAATAAATCATAATAAATTCTTAATAATAACATTGTTATTCTCAATTGGTTCTTCCTTGACAATCCATATCTGTATACGACAGATTGCTGTTATATTAAGTTTATTTACGGTAAACAATGTAAGAATATCTCAAACGTTTATTACATGCATTATTTTGAGTTAACGTATTATTATATCTATTCATATGTAGTACAATTAAGTCTTAATTTTACGTGCTTATTAGAAAATAGAAGATATGATTGGTAGACAATAACAAACATGCGTCTAGAATATCGCACAGTCTTGTTTCAGAAGAAATTAAATTATGGCATACAATAATAACAATAACGTCGAGGATACCACAATTGCATTATATTAGACGACTTGAAGAACATTTCTAGTAATACGATAACAACTATTCATTAAGCTATATATATCCTCAATTACCTCAATTGATATAGATTTTTGTATGTACAATGTGACGAAAATACAGTGTGGTGATAAAATTTTCGCGCAATATTCATAATTTTGTTTTTAACTGATTTTATTTTAAATCTCTGAAATAAGTTAACCTCATTTTTTAAAAACATCCGGGTCTATGATGAAACATTCATATTATCATATATGGCGGTTAAAAAGTTTTAGTCAATCATGACTAAGTAAATATTTTTCTGAAAGTTTGCCCCTGATTGGGCAGAACTTCTTCGAACAGTCGCATGTTATAATGACATGAATATTCGATTATAGACCTAATTCTATGAACAATCTGATATTGACAAGTACGTATAATAACACTATGCATTAAACTTTCAATAATTTCCTTGCCGATATTTTCCATTTCAATTAGAATTTGTTGCTTTAGATTCTATAAATTATTTGGCATATTAAAATAGACTTTTGATTTTAAATAGCCTCACAAGAAGAAATCCAAGTGAGTCAAATTGGACAACTGTAGTGACTATTCAGTTGAACCCAGCGCTCGGTTCACCTCAGTCAAGAAACGTATTGTTAAGAAATATGAGAAGGATCTCCTTCTTGTTGAAACCAAATTTTTCGGTGTGAAACATTATTAACCTCATTGTTTGGATAAATACCTAAAAACTATGTCGAATAGGAACTGAAAATATCTAGAGGCAGTAAAATTTTCTTCAAAGAAGTAAAGTTCTAAAATACGACTTCCTATTAGTTCAGTCCATACATTTATTTTACCTTGACGATTGTTATGCGTCTATTGAATACAATGAGGATTCTTTGAATGCTTGTATGAAAAAGCCCTTTGTTTTCACCCCTTACAAGTCTGCCTTGTAAGGTAAGGTAGGTAGGTTTGACGTAAAACACCGTCAGTTTTCCAAAATGTTTTAGCTAGCCTACTTCACTGTTGATCTTGAAATAAGTAGTTTATCAGGATGTTCTGGTATAAACAACTAACGAACATCCTTGTGAGATAGTAATCTGTCGCCATATTCAATTAATCATTAAACACACCAATTCTTTCCCGGTCAGTTAAACATGATACTTTTATTAACAATTTATTACCAATTAAGTATAATTTTTAGAAACTATATGATAACTTAACAATAATAGTATCAAAATAATTAATCAATTTAGAGATCTGATTATATTCAATGCTATTGATTTTGAATAGTTTTTGTTACTTTTTTGTCTGAGTAAAACGTGTTTTATTAGTTATTAATTAATTTTTGCAGTCACAAACTGATCTGATACTCAATTTTAAAAATTAAATTAGTGTATAGTACGATTCTCAAGTTTAGTCACAATGTCTACCAGACCTCTGATACGAGATATCTCTGTTGTTTTCTGTGTAACCATATTTTACTAATTCAAATTTAATACGGTTTAATAAATAGTAAACTGGAAATTCCTAATATCGTGTTACATTTGAAAAATTTTTAAAGGAATTGATTTTTGTTGACTGCAATTTAAGACTATTATGACGTTGAAAGTTATGAATGTTGTGCGAAACTTTATCACCACATTGTATAATATTGTGCCTGTGCTTTTTTTTTGTCTTCATGTTACAATCATTATTAGTATTAACAATGCAAATACGTAAAATATTATTTTGCTAACTTTCACCTTTCCACATATACCTCTGTTTCTATTGGATTAATATTTCAAATAGAATTTGAACATACCATGGTCTCATTTTTAAAATGAAGACGCCATGTCAATGAATCGATGATAAAATCAACCCTTATTGCCATGTGTCTCATTGAATCAAGATGCCTGGATATTTCCTGTTACTTCTTGAAATCCAGATGTGAGCTCTGGCATAATTGTAATCCTATATAAGACGTACATTTTGAGGCAACCAAATTACATTTAAGTAACAAATTGATATAACGTCAGCCATGAAAACAAAAACTATGACTAAATTAAATGTCAATCTAACAAAACTTGGAGCAATATTGTGTAAAGTCCTAGTTTACAATCATAAAATGCGTGTGCATTTAAGGGAAAAAATCGAAATAATAAGGTTATTTGATGATGGGGCTCATAGTCGCAGAGAAGTAGCCGCAGAATTTAAATGAAGACATCCTTTACGAGTCTCTATTAGTCATGGAACTTCAGACGTCATAAATGCTCTTTTTAATAAAACTGGCAATGTTATTAAAAAATCTCAGAATGATTAACCTCGTTGAATACATCCGCATCCTGAAGATAACGCAAACTTAGTAGCAAATCAAACGAATCCGAGAGTGAGTCTACGAGATTTAGCTTCTCAACTGAATATCGTCAAGGAGAAAATTAGAAGATATTTCAGTCGTCATAAAATCAAGCTTTATAAATGAAAATTTCTACATACTTTGAAAGAAGGTGATGATTATAAAAATTAGATTATTGCTATTGGACCCAGGAAAACTCTTTATACGACCGAAATTTTTTACATCAAATTTTGTTTATTGATGAGGCTACATTTACCACTAATAGGGTGGTATCTTTTCAAAACTGTAAATACTGGGCTACAGAAAATCCTCATTGGGTTATTAATTGTAAAGACTAGTACTCAGAAAAAGTTAACGTGTGTGGAATTTTAGGAGACAGAATAATTGGTCCGTTTTTCTTTAATAACTCGTTAAATGATGAGCGTTTAGTTAACTTTTTCGATATGGAATTATGGGATGAGATTTAAAATCTTTCTCTTAATGTACGATAGGAGGTGTATTTCCAGATAGATGGTGCCCCAATCCATAATTCCAGAATTATTCGTCAGTGATTGAACAAACATTTTCCGATGCACTGGATAGAAATAAATAGTCTTCTTGAGCTCTGGACTCCTAGGTCCTCCGATATTACACCATTAGAGTTTTATTTCCGGGGACCAGTAAAGAATAAAGTGTATAAAATAAAACAAGTCCTAGAAATAGAGAAAACTTTGTGCTAAAATAAGACGAGCTTGTTGCAAAATCAACATTCCAAAGCTGAGAATAGTAACCAATCATAATCGTAAAGGAATTGAGAAATGTATTCATATTGAATGAGGATTAGTTGAGAGAGGCTATATCTGATAATCTAGGATTAATTAACATTTTTATTTATATGTAATGAGTAATTATCTCAAAAACTGATAATCACTTTAAACTGTTGTTTTTTTTTATTTATTTCAATTACCAAAAGTTAATTGTTTGTTTTCTTTTCTCTTAAAATGTGATTTTTGTCAAATCCCTATTTCTGTTCAATGTTTTTTTTCATTTCTATGGCATCCTATTAAATTGAAAATCAAAATTGTAACCGTGTGTGGACTTTGCGGAAAAGTATTGAAAAGAAAACTAAAAATGTGAATTTCGTATTGAGATTAGTGTTGAAGCTTAAACTTAGATTCTCAACAACTTCTTCTAATAACTTTTTTCGATATGTTCAACGTCGAAAATAGGCTCTCTTTGGGGGGCTGCCGTTATTTCAGTTTGTTACTTAAGTTTAAGTTGGTTGTCTCAAGATATACATCTTATACACAGAACTACAACAGTACCAGAGTTCAAATATGGATTTCAAACAATGACGAAAATATCCAGATGCTTTTAAATAATGAGACAATGTTATGTTTCGATATTACATCTAATAGCTCTCACAAATAAGATACATACATTTAACATAATAAAACATTTTCAACTGTTTTAATATTCGTTTGATTTAAAGTCACTTTTCAATATCATCCGTATAATGATAAAATACTATATTTCTCTAGATGTCTGTGAATCTCTATTATAAATGGTGTGTTATGGTTGATAGGATATATTTGCATTAAAATAAACAGTTTTAAAACCTTAAAGCGGACTTTTCCGCACGTAGAACATCTCTATCTCGAAATTGAGTGACCACAAAAAAATAAACCAACACATAAATGCAGAATATTTGTTTTATTCGACAGTTTTACTTTTTTCAAATAGTCCACCCTCGTGCTTTCTCATGACCACTGAATAGGGTGGGGTGTGTCCTATCCACCTAAAAGTCAGTAGATGTCGTTTGGGAGACATTCCCGATAATAATCAATCAAAACCCGATCGATCCGACACGATTTAGTTGAGTTATCGTATTAACAAAACAAATTTCTCAAATATTCACCATCGTGCTCTCATGACTCATCGACAGGGTAGGGTGTATTCTATCCACCTCAAAATCAATAGGTGTCGTCTGGGAGACGTCCCCGTTGAGAATTAGTCAAAACCCGATCGATGCGACATGATTTAGTTGAGTTATTGTACTAACAAAAAAACATTCTCAAGTAGATCCAAGGGAGGGGGTGGTGTGTGCTATCCACCTCAAAATCAATAGGTGTCGTCTGGGAGACGTCCCCGATCAGGATCAGTCAAAACCCGATCGATCCGACATGATTGAGTTGAGTTATCGTGCTAACAAGAAATTTTAATTCCGACTACAACGACGACACACACACAGCAAACATTTTTAAAAAACATTTTTTTTTTGTTTTTAGGCCGAAAAACGAAAAATAAACCCAAACAAATTTTGTTTTTTCACTTTTTCTTTCCACGATTACATTACTTTTCCGCTAGTATAGTGGAGTGGCTTTTAACAAAAAGAAAGCACTTTTATGCTCGGGAGTAATAAACTTAGAAACAAGGAAGACATTTTTGAAAACATATGTATGGAGCACGGCACTATACGGTTGCGAAACCTGGACGGTAGGGGAAGCAAGTAGGAAGAAATTAGAAGATTTTGAGATGTGGTGTTACCGAAGAATGATGAAAATACTATGGACTGATAGGGTTAGAAACGAAGAAGTATTAGAGAAAGTCGGCGAGAAAAGAAGTATGTGGAAAAACATAAGGATGAGAAGAGATAGAATGGTAGGCCATTTGCTGATACATGGGGGAATAGTCCGCGATATTTTGAAGGCAGAAATAGGAGTGAAGAAAGGCAGAGGTAGGCCTAGATTAGACTACTGCTCGCAAATAGTAAGGGATGTAGGTTGTAGCACAATTAGCGAAATGCGTAGGTTAGCACAAGATAGGAGAAGCTGGAGGTTAGCGTCCAACCAGTCTTAGGACTGATGACCTAATGATGATAGTGGAGCGAGGAAAAGTAAAAACATGTTACATTTTGAGATAACACTTATTTGTTTCAGTTTGAAGGTAATCTCGTATCCGTATTACAGTTGATATAATATTATGGTCTTATTAATTGTAAATTATCCCATCACTAGTTCGTTATGAATAAAAAAAGTAAAGTAATTCAATGCAACTATCATTAGTTAATAGCAAAATTTATAGAGTCGAATTATTTTTATATTTCTGCTTCATTACCTTAGTCTGTTGAGAAGAGTAAAGTCTTCCTAAAGTAAGTTTTCGGTATATATGTATACGTATATTTCAAATTGTATAATTTGTCACTAGACTCTTCTAGTCACATCTCTTATATGAAATACAACGTTCTGATATCAGAATAAATAAGAAACATATAAAATTATGTCGCACATTTTTTATAGAAATTTTTTTTGAATATGGTTGTTCAGTATTAGCCAAGATACTTTTCGCTTTATAAATTTGAGGCAAAAGTAATTCATGACATTTTCGGTTTTTCATAAAAATAGAATTAAAATTTTCTCTTCATCAAAATTTATATAAGGAATGAATTACAATAGAAGGATTATTTACAGCAACATTTTATATGGAAGCTATGTATAATATTGTATTATAGCCAAATATTAGGAAAACATTAAGAATTCGATTCGCTAATGCATTTATTACATTGAAAAAATCATATGTCAACTTTGGGGTTAAGCATAATTTTTATACGATCAGAAAAATATTACCTGTTTTTAACACACCGTAAATTTACACCATAGAATATATATTTAAGTTTAAATCACATTGAAGCACCATATAACACCTCTTCTAAAAACTTATTTTTTTATAATTATGTGTACATTATAATGTACTAGCCATTATTAATGTCAACAATTTTTGCCGCATAATACTTATAAATGAAACACAAACCACATACGCATATTATAAATAAACATATTTCCAAAATATTGCCAAACAATATGCCTGGCAAGATTCCAAATATTACAGAAATAATATTGACATTATTAGAGTTACAATAAGTTTCCTTACGATATTAAGTGTGATTCTAAAGTACCTAATATATACATACAATTTTAATTTCGAAGGTAAATCTATTTGGCAATATCATTTTAAATACACAATAGCGTATTAGACATTACTTCGATCATTTCCGTTTGGGTGTTCTAAATTTTAAAATGACGTAATCAGTTAAATCAAAACTTTCGTCACATGAGAATAACCCTATGAGCGGGCTCTTTACTAAATGGAAAAAGACACTGCTGACAGCTTTAACAAACTGATAACAGAAATAAAATGGGTCTGAAGGAAAGCTCTGAAGGAGAACACCGAAATAAATAACAAAATAAATCCCGGCAATCTTGATTCCCTTTTTTAGGAACTGTTCTTGGATATAAAAGGTACACGACTATCAAAAATTGCAACATAAATTGCAGTAGGTATATAATGTAAGTTTTTCTTTGATAATTCTACTTTTTCCACACTAATTTAAATTAACTGAGTTGTTAGTAAACTAAGTTTTGTTAGTTAACTAAGTAACTAACAAAATAACATGAAAAATATAGCTGTTTTATATTAATACTAAACAATTTTCTGCTGAAGTAACATTTTATTTAAAAGGAACTGTTAATATAGAGGTTACTAGAATTATCGATATTGTACTTAGGGAACATCACATTGAATTTAAGTCTATACACTACCCCCAAAAATGTAATGTGTAGAAATTGTTGAAGTTAATTTATTTGGTTCGGAAAGTATGTCTAAAATTTCTATAGATGGAATTGATATTTGAATTAACAATATTATATTTGAACGCAATATAATATTGCTAATTTAAATTTCGTTCCAGATTCTATAACACTGAAAGCAGATTAAGAGGACTGAAAACAGAATAAAATAAAAATGTGTAGGCCATTATTTAAATTCATTATGTTATAATATATAAATTATACAAACTTCTGAAAAAATCTGTAATGGATAACGTAATTTCATTTATTCTAACCTTTGGATTTTATTTCAATTTATTTGACGTTAATGAATAAAGACAAAGATGTGCTAAACAATGTGTCTCATTTTATTAGATTATAAGAATTATATATATATATATATATATATATATATATATATATATATATATATATATATATATATATATATATATATATATATATACACTTATATTTGCCGTAAGTCTTTTAATACATAAGCTGTCCATACATTAATAAAAATTTGATTGAGTGTAACTCTAAATGATTCTATCTTCTTCTGAAATTAATGTCCTATTTGTCGATTGGGAAGCGTAATATTTAATAGTGTATAATACTGAAAAATATTCCGAGAGTATGTTGTGCTGTAACTCAAAAAATCTTGGCAAACTTATATTCTAAAAAAAATAGTTTAATATTAATGGAAAACTTCCATTAACGACTCTTTTAATCGATTACGTAGTGACATAAATGGTAAAGTAAATGAAAATTTTCAGGGTTTGAAGACTGGCGTTTAATCGTGGTCTGGACATTGAGGTCACATTTGATTTCTTTTATATAGTGGCTCCTCCATTCGACTTCAGGAACTGGCATTTAGATCGATTTTTATACAGACATTAGCTTTAGCAGGGTTGATTACCAAAAACCTAAAACATTGTAAATTGTAAAGCGATCCAATTAAAAATTAAAAAACTTGTTACACATGATAGCACACCAATGGATTAGATCAATAAATTGATTGGTTCAGGACGAATACAGTTAGCACAGTTGAAGTTGATATTCCGTGTACTGTCGACTATTGCTTTACACTAATCTCTTATTTCACTAATCGAGATCACCTTTTTTTTTTGGTATGTTCAAAGTAGTATTTTAAGTTAGTATCTTATTGTGATAGTACGTATGCACTTAGAATAAAAATATTAAATTGAAGTACATAGCTCAGTTATTTTC
This sequence comes from Rosalia funebris, assembly GCA_037954035.1. NCBI lineage: Eukaryota > Metazoa > Arthropoda > Insecta > Coleoptera > Cerambycidae > Rosalia > Rosalia funebris. The sequence goes on along the minus strand of JAZFAV010000012.1, from coordinate 5,546,802 downwards.
GCAGGGTTATTATTTTTTCTTTTTGGTAAAAAGGAAAAAAACCATTTCCACTCATATATTAAAATAGAGACTTGAGACTATCGGCTTGTTGGCATACTTAGAATTAGTTAAGGGCTTGTATTTTTGACCTCACTGAACTGATTTAATCCGAGATTAATTTAATTGATGTTGACTGTATTCTGACGAGATAATCGAATAATATAATACAAACACCTATTAAATCAACCTAAGATTAAAAGTAGCCCAGGAAATCTCACTAAACTTGATTTATTTTCGGGAATTCGGGATGGCTTGAATACCATGGGATGACGTCTATATTTTGACAGTTCTCGATATCATTTCTTAGACTTAGAATAATATCAAAGAAATGTATTGGTATGTTTAAGAAATTGCATTATTAATTCCCATAGTTTTGTTTAATCTGCACTACATATTATAAAATTTGTGTTTGTCTGGACCAGTTTTATTAACCTTAGAACTGAGAGACCTAAAAGAACGAAAATTGGCATACATATATTAAAGTATAAGAATAATATTGTAGTTAATAAATAGTGATATAATCATCAAAGAAGGTGTTGTAGAGTCACTTTGAAAAGAATTTTTAACTAGCAAGAGTGTGCAAATAAAATGTTATTTGGAGATCGCTTCAAGTATTTATTCAAATGTTGTTTTTATACTGACATCTGTTCCTTGCAAGAATCGAAAAAATACCTTTGGGAACTCAGTTTCCTGTTTTTGTTCCTCCAGATCACAGATATTTGTATACGGTAGACTATAACACTTGATGCTCTACATAGATTAAACATGGACTTTCAAATGATATATTGAACGACGAAAAACGATTGATTGAATGAATTAAATTAAAAGTCTTAAGCTGCAGAGGGGAAGGTTATGTGTAGAAACGAGAACAAATACACCGACACTCAGAGAGAGGTGCTAAACTCTTCTGGTTAGAGCTCGAACCCAAGCACACCCCCTAGTTTTCCCAATCTGCTCCCTTTTTCCGCATCATGGTGTTGCCACCACCTTTATAGGAGAATTTGATAGGTCACCCATCCACGCAGTGGTCGCGGTACAAAGTACTGTTATAGTTTCTCATCGGAGGCAACTCACCTATTTGCCTATCGTATTTTCAACTTTATTCATATAAAAATGTCTAATACTAAATACATAAAGGTGCTTTAACTGAATATTAAATAATCACAATGATTTCCAATATGTTTATTATTTCATCGGATTAAGTTTATTCTAATATTGTAGTTATATTACTGTAATCCACTTATAAATTGCGCTCATAAGAATACCTGATCAATTCCTTGGGGTGGTTGCTATGCACCGTGTTTACTGAAAAGCAATAATATTTGAAAGGATGTATAATGATGATGAAGTTAATTATCTCAAGGCTATAGCTTACTACGACTCTGTCTTCAAGTTGGCTGAAACTTTGTCATTTGATATTAATGGAAACCAAAACAAGAAACGTATATTTGCTTATTAGCTCATAAATTTCTGTAACGGGTAAACGGCGTGATCGCTTAGAAGTTTATTCTTGAGTTTCTGTTATGTCTGTGAATTTTATGTAACGTCTCGCTTAAAAAATAAATTATTATATTTTCATATGAGAAAACAAAATGTTTATATGTGTGACCAGGTTATCTGACACTATTCCATAGGACTTTCAGATAATTACTTTGCAAAAGACCTCTAAATTCCCTGGATTGATTTGGGGTAACGATGTAAATCATTTGGAACTAGCCTAAGTTTCGCAGTGGCATGGCAGTGGCGCAGATAACTATATTTCTGTAGCTGCACTGCCTCGCTAAAGAAACAGCAGTATTTAGGAATGCAATAATTTGAATAACATAACTATCACTTTCAAATCGAATTTTTAGATTATTTGGAAAACATTCTGGAACGGGAAGCCCTAATGGGTCGATACTTCATTCTGACGGGGGATTTTAATATTGATGTAAAACAGAATTCATTTTATGCCAGGAAAATCAAGGCAATTATAGTTAGAACTCAAAAAACTCAACTAGTTCATTTTGCTACAAGAACCACACTACATTCATCTACAACTATAGATTTAGTAATTACAAACAAAGAGCATGATGTTTCTGTACGAGCACTTGATATTAGAATTTCTGATCATAATATAATTAAATGTAAGATGGAAATAGGTATATAGAATAGAGATAGGCCGTTGAATAAATTTCGAAGAAAGTATGGAGCTGATCAGCTTGAAGCATTACAAAATGAGCTAATGAAGACGGAATGGAATTTAAACTGTAGTAATGTGAATATGAGCTATGATGCATTTGTGGAAACATGTAATAATGCTATAAACATAACGTGTCCCATTGAAGAATTAAAAATATCTAAAAATAACAAATGGTATGATAATGAAGTAAAAATCTTAAGTATTGAACGTGACAAAAACTATAAAAGATTTCAATACACCAAGGATAAAGACGATTGGATTAAGTATACAACAGCTAGGAACAAACTAACAAATTTATCGAGGAAAAAGAGGAGAGTATATTATGAAGAAATGATCGACAGAAATAAAATGGATAGTAAGAAAATGTGGAAAACTTTAAAAGATGTGGTGAACAATAAGCCTAAAACTGTTATACCTAAAACGATAGAATTTCCTGATGGCAGTATTACGAATGATGAAGACAAGGCTAGAATGTTTAATGAATATTATGTGCAGAGCATTAGAGAAATTATTGAGAGTATACAGGGTGATACTATGAACAGAAATATAGTAAGCTATACAGAACATAAATTAGATAAGTTTCATATGTTAACTATGCGCGAGTTAAGTGAAATCATAAATAAGCTTAAATATACTAGTTGTGCTGATGAATATTTAAATATAAACATTTTAAAAAATATTGCAGAAGTGTGTGGACATGTAATACTGGACATAGTAAATACGTCTATTGGGTATGGTGCGGTACCTGACAATTTAAAAATGACAACCATTCTGCCTATACCAAAAATTAGTAATACAAATAAAGTGGAAGAATTTCGTCCAATTAATATACCCTTAGCCATAGATAAGGTTATTGAACGAGCTGTATACAAGCAAGTGACGAGCTACTTTGAGGATAATAAACTATTATATAACATGCAGTCTGGGTTTCGAACCAATCATTCATGTGAAACTGCGCTCCAAGCTGTTATAACATCCTGGAAGGAAGTGATTGACGATGATCAAATAGTGGTAGCAGTCTTTGTAGATCTGAGGCGAGCATTTGAAACTGTGGATAGGGAGATATTATTGGATAAACTAGTCGCATATGGTATCGGTGATAAAGTGTTAAAGTGGTTTAAGTCATTTCTAGAGAATCGAAAACAAAAATTCAGGGTTAACGATGTTGTATCAAGTGAGATAATAAACAATTATGGGGTTCCTGAAGGCAGCGTGCTTGGTCCACTATTATTCTTAGTGTATATTAATTATATATATATATATATATTAATTATATATATATATATATATATATATATATATATATATATATATATATATATATATATATATATATATATATATATATATATATATATATATATATATATATATATATATATATATATATATATATATATATATATATATATATCGAACACTGAAACATTCAAAAATATATTTGTTTGCTGATGATGCTTTACTATCAATTCAAGGTACAGAATATTTAAATATTATAGAAAAAATTAATGAAGACCTAGCTATTTTGGAACACTATCTTTGTATCAACAAATTAAAAATTAATACAAATAAATGCAAATCCATGGTGATTGGTAACAAAAATAGAATTAAAAATATTAATATTGATGATAGTGCTGTCGTTATAAATAATGAAGTGATTGAATTTGTACCTGAATTTAAATATCTAGGAGTAATATTGGACTATACATTTAGCTTCACTAGTCATGTTGATTACCTTATAAAGAAAGTTTCAAAAAAAAGATGTTTCTTAAGTAGAATTAGTAAAGATATTTCATTATATGCAAGAAAAATTATATATAAGTCAATTATACTGCCCCATTTTATGTACTGTGCGACATTATTGTATTCTGTCAATATTACAAAGTTAAATGAGCTTCAAATTGAGCAAAACAAATGTCTAAGAGTAATATTAAGATGTAGCATGTATACCCCAGTATCTGTAATGTATGAAACGTTGAGGCTCAACAATCTTAAAACTATATCGTATGTCCAATGTATGGTGTTTATATACAAGATGATCCATAAACTTGTCCCTGATTATCTAAGTGGAATCATACGTTTTGTTTCGGAGGTGCATGACTACGATACCAGGCAGAGAGAGGATCTATATGTGATCCCTGCAAGAACATTGAGCGCACAAAAGTCAATAACAAATGGTGTAATGATTGATTTTAATAAACTGTCCAAATATATAATTGATTGTGATACTTTAAATGAATTTAAAACAGCTTTGTACAAATTTATTAGTTATTCTGATATTAATTAACAAAATGTTTATTACTTATTTATTTAAGTTAGTGATAAATCACAATTTTTACAAAACCTGGGAACTATTGTAATTTGGTTGTAATAGTATTATTATACTAAATAAAGGTCTTATTATTATATTATCTCAAAAATTTTTAATTTCAGTCTTTATACTCTATTACCTAGAATTAATTTGACTTAGATTTGATATAGATCTAGATAATTACGTTTGTTCAGAGTAGGCTACATGTATAGAATAAATTTGTTACCATTATGAAGTACAACTACTTCAAAATTCGATTTGTATCTATCAATAAAATGTCGCTAATCATTTATTATTATTATCATTGTCATAATTAATCCTTAATTAGTCATTAATTCATTGATATTGTCAAATTGTCAATCCATAGCATAGAGTAAAGTCACATCCGTCTATGTAAAGAGTTTAATTAAATGGGTGCTGTTTTCCTCACTTCAGTAGTTTGTAATATACTTTAGTTCTTGAACATAATAAATGACATAAATCAAATCATTCAGATTTTGCTGCTCCCATCAAATGTGGTTCTCTCAATAAATTTTTAGTGGGTATATATTTTGATTCCTTTTTTGTCATTAATCATTATATAATCGTTATCATGTAATATAATAAATATATCCAGTATTTGCCTTTATCTCAGTGTTAAGCATTTATATGTGTGGTTTTATAAAACTCATTTCAACACCTTGCATCTATTTATAGATTTTAATGATCTAAGGCCTACTAAGGCTCAACTGTCATAACGAAAATCCGGATTTGACTGCGGACATTTCAGATTCGGACTTATATGTGTTCTGAAATATCTATTAGAAATACAAACACCGTAAAGAAATATCACAATCTTATATATTTATGAATTATACAATAAACCATGTTATGTTAGTAGTGTAGTGACGTATTAAACTGGCGCATTAGCAAAGATAATGAGGCATTAGCAGAGCAACTAACCGGAAATTGGGAGAGCCGGGTTCGATTCCCGGTCGAGGAAAAATGCACTTTTATCCGTGCTAACGCCAAAGTGGTGACTCCGACGTGATGTGATTCATTCCAGTATATGCAACCTCCCTTACATCTCAAATTCGCGGATTCGATTCCCGTCCTATCCATCGCCCTATAGTATCGGGGGTTACCGAACAACGGTTCGTAAGAATGGCAAACGCGGTCACATTCCGTTAAATTGTATCGAGACAAACCATGTCTCTAGGGAGGGAGTACTGTAGTGACGCATTAAAACTGGCGCATTAGCAAAGATTATGAGTGTGCCTCGATAGCTCAGCGGTCAGAGCAACTAACCGGAAATTGGGAGAGCCGGGTTCGATTCCCGGTCAAGGCATATGCACTTTTATCAACAACAGTCCCGATTCTCCGCGAATATACACTTTAAGTTCTACGCCATTTTCTTAAGATGCCGCAAGCTCCTAGTAGTTCATTGTTGATTGTATAGTCTCTATTCTGGACAGCGCGTCCGCCACTACGTTGTCTTCACCTGCGACGTGACGTATGTCTGTGGTGAACAGGCTGATATAGTCCAGGTAGCGAAACTGTCGAGGTGTACACTGGCTCGATTTTTTTGAGAAGGCATATGTAGTCGGATTATGACAAACGTTTTCGCCTCTATCATATGCCTGAAGTATTTAATTGATTCGTAAATCGCGAGAAGTTCGCGGTCGTACGCGGCATATTTTGGCGGGAAGTGCTAAGTTTTCTCGAGAAGTATCCTAGTAGCTCCCAGGTGTTGTTGACCTTTTGTTGCAGAGCTGCGCCGATAGCGTAATCGGATGCATCACACGCTATCGCAATCTCGGCGTTGTCGCGAGGGTGTGCGAGCAAGGCTGCTTGCGCTACACCATCTCGCGTGGTATCAAAGGCTGTGGTAGCTTTTGGTGTCCAGTTGACGGGAGTTTTGCCTTTCGCGTTGCCCTTCAGCAGGTCGTTCAGCGGCGTCTGTAGTTATGCCGCCTCAGGAACGAAACGGCGGTAAAAATTGAGGACGCCCAAGAATTGTCTCAGCTGTTTAATTGTTGCTGGGCGTGGATAATTTCGTATTGCCTCAACTTTTTCGGGTAATGGTCGTGTACCTCTGTTAGATACGAGGTAATCCAAAAACTTAACTTCTGTCTGTCCCCACACACACTTCGCGGGATTTATGACGACTCCATATTTCGATAGACGCTGAAATAGGATTTCCAGGTATCGCAGGTGTTCTTCCTCGGACGATGAAGCCACCAAGATGTCGTCGATGTATGCATAACAAAAATCTAGTCCTCGTAACACTTCTTCAATAAAGCGCTGAAATGTTTGCACGGCGTTACGTAACCCGAAAGTCATGTACGGAAACTCGTAAAGTCCGAACAGCGTCGTTATCGCGGTTTTCGAAATATCTTCTTCGGCTAAGGGGATTTCCGTGCTAACGCCAAAGTAGGTTGTTCACACTCTGGCTCATTTTTTTTTGTAATGTAAATTAACTGCTTGTATAAATTAGTAGGACATCAACCAACAATTTTGTGTTAAATAAAATTTATTCGTTGACCGCCTGCTACCTGCTGCTCTATTTGTTTCACTAGAAATACGGAAAGTATTGTCGGAGATGCATTGCGTTACGTGCTAATAGTAAAGGTATGCGAGGGTGGAGCAAAAGAAATATCTGCAGGGATGACCGATGACGCGATGCCATCCGATCAGTTACTGTGATATTTGAGAGTAGTGTGTGCTTCTGCACAACTCGGGACTGTAGTAGCATTTTGATTTGTGCACGGTATTACATACAAATAGTTACATGCATCACAATTTGACAATAAGTATTTTAAAATGTCTTGACCAAAATTATCCCTTGTTACAATACAGCGTTGTGATACATTGTCATACATAGATAGCATATACCCGAAAATCGGTATATGTTGTTAGACATTGTGTGTGTTCCGAAATACATAAAACCGCAGTTACCGGACCGAACAGTGCTTGTGAAAGACACGCGTCGTTTTATAGCGAATTGGTTTAATTCATGGTTGGGTGTAATATCCGGTAATATCCCGTGAACCCAACTAGACAATCCTAGCTTTAAAGACTTTATAGAGATATGTTTATATGGGGAATTTGGCAATGTAAACGTGCACACAGAATCGACGATTCGAAAAAATTATCTACCGCAAGATGCTGCTACTGTCAAATCTACTGCTTATGCAGAAGTTGAGCATAAATATTTATGGGTTTCTGTGGATGAAACCATAAATGCCTACCCCTTACAAGTGAAGAATGTAATTATAGGAGAAATAAGCGATATATCGGCAACGAAATCACATGTGATAGCATCAAAAATATTGACCAAGACGAATGCTGCAACCATTGGAAAATTAGTTGATGAAACATTAAAACAGGAGGAAAACCAAAATGTGGCTCTACTTTTTCTTATCGATGCTGCGCCATACATAAAAGTAGCTTGTCGACTTTTGAATAGAACGTATAATTATGATATGTTACATGTAACGCGCCTAGGGCATGGTATTCATCCGTGGCAATCCGTGGCCGTTATTCGAATGTCGATCGCCTGATAGCGAATTTTTAAAAGCCCTGCAACTAGTAGCATTTATTCAAAGAAATGCTTCCCGATACACAGTTTCCTCCAGCGCTTGTAATAACCTGGTTGGGAACGTGGATTGAGGAAGCTTCATATTATTACTGCAATTTTGAGAATTTTACCAGCGTATTTCAACAATTGGATCAAAATGATGCTATTGAATATGCACAGTGGCGAAGCGTCCATTAAGGCTGTGAGGTTGGTAGGATTGCATATCATTCTTCGCGTCGGCATGCCGGTAACCGGCAATGCGTATGCGCTGTCTGGGCTAACTCTCCGTCGCCTTGGTTTTATTGAGATCCGCGGTGCAGTGAGGGGAGAGGGTAATACGCGAGGAATGATGTGCAGTTTAGCTAGCTTTACAGCCTTAATGGACGCTTCGCCACTACATATGCGTAACATAGTTTAGGGGATCCAGCTGTCCAATAAGATTTGTCGAATGTACATGGCGCATACCAAAAACCATTGGAAAAAAAACAGACAGATGAGTTTTCTATAATGGATGCTATAAACGTTATTTGGGACCTTCGGCAGTATATTTTAATTTGGAGTGGGATATTGCGAAGGCTATGAGGCAAAAAAAATTAAAATTACTGCGCTTTTGGATAACGACCCGGGGTTCTCTACTATAGCAGTTATTGTAGATATTTTACAGCAGAAAGAAGTTCATGTCTCTAATCCAGATATTGATATGAAAGCTTTACAACATCATTCATATTTCCGGTATGCTCCGTTGACTTCCGTTGATGTACAACGGTCATTTTCACATTATAAATGAATATTTACTGAGAGACGTCGCTCGTTGACTATTTAGAGCAGCTAGTAATAATATACTCATGTTATCATACGCGTAAATAGCGTTAAGTGTGTGGTGAAGTTACTTTGAAGAACTACTGTGTTGTCCAGATCGTTTTGACAATACGGTGATGTGGTGACTTGCCTTGCCCCCGGACCTGACTACACATTTTTAGGAATACAATTACAAGTTCTCATTTGTTCCTAAACGACCACGCAATGAAAGGTAACCTAATATGTGAATAATTTTCATATGTAATCTGCTCTTCATTGTAAGTCTACCTCTGATGTTTACATCATGTCGGCATTCAAATCCGGGGCTTAGTCATAACTAAAACTATCTCATAGTTTCATTCGAGGTATAGTAGGCTATACATGTCTATCGCAGAATACGTACATTATTCTTACATCACCTAGTTCCCATTTTCTTCGGAACAGAAATATTCTGCAATTAAGATCAAAGTCATGTATGATATTCTCGTCTTACTACTGCAAGGAGATATTATAATACATTTAGACCGATATGGGCTTAAATTAGATTTGTAGATTGACTACAGAGTAAAGAAGTATATCGCAATATCTACAGTATAAAGTTTATCTTTATTTTTGGACTCTTAATTTAAATTAGTGTGAGGAATGCATTTAATTTTTAGGGGCTAAGCAAATTCAACTCATCGTTTTACATTTTACTCTGTTGCATTCAGAATACACGGCGTATTTTTGAAATTTGGTGTGATGTGATAATAGTATATTATTATTATTATTCCCAAATTACAGTTATAGTTTACTATTATTTTTCAAATGTTGTACCTTGTCATGGACTAATAATTAATTTGATTAGTATTTCTAACCGGCCATATATTGAACCCAGCCTGTCACCCTCGATCACAATATGAATGACGTTGTTGCAGATACCTCTATAAAAAAATAGCAGATGGGCTTGATATTTATTTGCCCAGCATCCACTCTGAACTGAATACTCATTGAATTGTCAAGTACCTAAACTAATTTTTCTTTAAGAGTGAAGAATGACCTCAAAATATGTCAAACTGTGGGTACTAATTGTTTTGCTAAAATAAAATATCCTATTAGAAACACTAAAAGAAATACAGTAATTTTCGTCAATCACCTTCGACCCCAGCAAGTGTTCAGTCATCAATAAAATTAAGATCTCATCCACTTGAAGTAATGCTAGTAGTATTTAATTCTAAACAATACTACTGGATTTTATGTTGAATGTACACTCCTTGGATCTTGCGAATGAGTTTAAACGTGAGGTCAAAAGAATAATTACATTTGGTTTTAAATATATAACATTTATTATTCATTATATTTTTCATAAAAACATATGATTTACCTTGTAATTATATACATTAATAAGAATGATGCTGTTCGTGACAAATAGCATATATAGACAAAACGATACTCAATTTAAGGGTTATTTAATATCATAGTAGGCCTATAAATCTGTTTAATAATACAAGATGAAATGGCGAAGATGGATAGACAATGCATTCTGGGTTCAAATAAATTAGAATCAAAGGCATAAACATACCGAATCGAAACAAATTACTCTCGAAAGGGCATCTACTGATTAAAATGACCACCACCGGCTGCTATTGTCAGGTGGTGACCGGTATCTTTATTGCGTCTAATCGCAAAAGCATCTGTTTTATGACTAGTCACATCAATTATACAGGAATGTTTTAATTATACAAATACTCTGGATACTATAGGTACAATATATGTATGTACATTTGCAGTTTGATTGAACGTTAAAAACGTAAGGTTACCAATCGTACTAGAAATTTAATACAGAGAAAGTAACTACAATGTCTTGTAAGCACTAAATAATTTAAAGTCGAGACAATAACTGTAAAACACTTACGTCATCCGTTTAGAAAAAAAAATATTTTGTTGAAAAAGTTAACCGTCAGTCAGTACGTAAAATAAAAAAAAATTATGAATTGTTTAGTAGACATGAAACGTTTAGTAGACTTACAAAGAAATATTCCTCTTCTTATTCTACTTCCTAACCCTCAGTGGTATATGTACTCAATATACAAAACCTATTTTGGTGAAATGTCGATTAGTGAAATATAGAAAATTGTTTTTCTTCGCTTACTTTGGAGGGTTTTACTGTCTAATCAAATTTAAGGATCGAATCGGAAGCTCTATCTTTTTATTGTAAAACTATAAAGGTTTATGTCCTTTTATATTTTGTAACTATCCTTTTTAAACACTTCTCTGTAGTTTAACCTGAAACTAAGTTTTGTTGGTTTAATTACTGTCATCTTGAATACAAATATTAATCGTTTTCAAGTCGGAAAAATGAAATGTATGTCATCTCGAATACAAATATTCACTCCAATACAAAACCAAAATTTATGTACAAAAATTTTAAAAATGTAATTTTTAAAATCGCTTCAAATCTAAACATTGTAGTTATATAGTTCTTCCCACTTCTTATTGAATCCATATAGTTTTAATATTCCAAAATAACTTTTGAAAAGTATTTAAAAATTTGTATATTGAATGATATTTGTATATTGAATGGTATATCGTCATCAAGTTAAATTATCTTAAAGTTACTAGAACAACGAAGTAGGATACAGCACTACCAACAACAGTGTTGTATTGAATTTTAAAATAGTCCCAAATAGCACTTATCAGGATCAGGTAAGGGCCTTACAATAACGCCGTTACCTGATTCTTCAAGTTATCAGATACACACTAGTAGTTTAGAGTAAAAATTATGTTTACATGACCCACAAATAATTATTTAAAGTGAGTTGCTAAGCATGGAGCACCAAAATAACTTTAAAGCCATCTTCTAATTATACCATTTATCTATGAAACGTCAAATCAAACAACCAATAAAATAATATTGCGTATTGAGCACTACCAAAATATGAAATAAATGCGTAATTGTACTTATTTAATTAATAGGGATATTTAAAATGTTTCCATAATTTTAATGTATCTTCAAGCTATTTTATTGTAATTTTTAGGAAACAAATATTTGTTAAAATTGTGTATTAGGATGCCTCCTTTTATATTACTTTTTATCTATTATTTTCTATCTATCATTATCTATTTTATTATTTTTCATCTATATCTATTACATTACATTACACTACACTACACTACACTACACTACACTACACTACACTACACTACACTACACTACACTACACTACACCACACTACACTGCACTACATTACGTTACATTACGTTGCATTACTTTGCATTACTTTGCATTACTTTGCATTACATTGCATTACATTGCATTACATTGCATTACATTGCATTACATTGCATTACATTGCATTGCATTGCATTGCATTGCATTGCATTGCTATGCATTGCTATGCATTGCTATGCATTGCATTGCATTGCATTGCATTGCATTGCATTGCTATGCATTGCTATGCATTGCTATGCATTGCTATGCATTGCTATGCATTGCTATGCATTGCTATGCATTGCATTGCATTGCATTGCATTGCATTGCATTACATTCCATTGCATTCCATTGCATTCCATTGCATTCCATTCCATTCCATTCCATTCCATTCCATTCCATTCCATTCCATTCCATTCCATTCCATTCCATTACATTACATTACATTACATTACATTACATTACATTACATTACATTATATTATACTATATTATTTTCCATATATATCTTTTACACATTTCACAGAAGATATGTAAAGCTTTTTATACACTGGCATAGTCAACGTGACATTTATTTTCAACACTGTATTAATAAATATTACGGTAGTCAAATAGTCTTAACACGATTGCGGTATTAATATACCGTTCTTTCATTTTTTTACTAGACAGCAAGTCAATCGGTCGATTTCGTATAATGTGTAGGGAGGGGACGCGGACGGTACACGCCCTGCTTCAGGTTGTCCAGTGTCGAATTAGCGGCGCTACGACAGATACGTTCTACACGTGAGGGAGTGTACATCGTATTTGTAACGGGGAAAAACTTTGACGTGGGAAGTGATGTTGATGGGTTTACTGTTAAAAGATGATCAAGGTATTTAAAGAAAAAATATCTTGGCCATATTTAAGAGCAAACTATGATCTTTTTTGCATTATCTTTATAATTGGTTTTGCATTAAAAAAAGTGCCTTCTAATAAAACGTTAGAAGGCACTTAGTTAAAAAAAAAATAAATAGCTTCTCTTAAAATAATTAAAAATAAAATACAAACTCTTAAAACTTAAAAAATATCCCCTTGAATAAGAAAAGAAAATTAAAGAAATTTTTCGAAGATGCCTCCGTCTTGCGCCAAACAATAACCCAACCTGTCGTAAAATTCTGAACGAACGTTGGTCAGCATAAGAGGGCTAATAGTTTGAAATAAATTTTCAATATTAGCCCTCAGTTGATTTAGATTATTAGCTCTTTCATGAGGATGCCCGTATAACTTTGATTTAATATACCCCCATAAGAAAAAATCATTAGGGTCCAAGTCTGGCGATCTTGGTGGCCATTGAATTACGCCTCTCGTAGATATAATTCTTTGGGGGAATATTGTATTCAAATAGTCAATGACTATTCTTGGGTTATGTGCCGGACACTCATCGTGCTGGAACCAAACGTTGTCAAAATTGGGGTTAATGTTTGCCAATGCAGGAACAATTTGGTTTTGAAGAAGATTCAAATAAGTCTCCCCGTTTAAATTTCCGGATTTAAGAATGGTTCAATAATATCATTCCCATAAATACCAGCCCACACATTCAATTTTTCGGGATATTGTGTCCTTGTATTTAACAGGCGATACTGATTTTCAATAGCCCAATACCGTAGAATTGATGGATTGTGTCTACTATGTAACGGAAACGAGGATTCATCGGTGAACACAATATTATAAATAAAATTGTCATCCGCATTTGCTCGTTCCATTACCGTGTTACAATATTCCATTCTACGGTACTGGTCTTCATCGAAAATTTCTTGATGGGCCTCGTATTTATAGGAATGATATTTATTTTTCTTTAAAATTTTGTGAATTTTACCCACACTAAAACCAGTCTCCTCGGAAATTTTTGGGATAGAAATATTTGAATATTCTTCTACCATTGCACACACCATTAATTCCTGCATTTCAGCATCCTCGTTAATTCTAGGTGTCTTGTGGCATTTACAACCTAAAATGCATCCCGTTGACTTAAACTTTTCCACTACTGTCGATATTGTGTTCAAGGCAGGGATCGGACAATTTACATATTTGACTGAGAAAAGGTCCCTTATTGCACGTAATGAATGTCCTTGAAGGGACCATGATATCAAATCAATTTTTTCCTCAAGTGAGTACGTCATAATTACTAAGTTTAGAATTAAAAGAATATATTTAAAATTACACGTATTACTGCGAAGTTCACTCGTCTAAGTGCCAAACACGTATGCGTCGGTAAATGTGAAATCTAAGTCGTCGATCATCACGGCGTACGGCCGGACTCCCCACCTGAGCGGTGGCTAATTTTCCGAGAAGGACCGAACGGTGGAACCTATGTACAGTTTTAAAATGAAAGCACGGTATGTAGAAAATTACAGTAAAATATTTTTTAGATATACAAAATAAGGAAAACCTACTACATAGTCCCAATGAGTTCCATTAAACTACGAGTACCTATCGTTTCATAGTCATCTGTCATTCCATAATGATTACGTAAGCGCCCTTATATCGTGGTGGTTGGTGTAATGTACTATCTAAGTAAAAAATATTGCCCATCTGAGTTTCTTATCCGTAATAAAGCCACGACATTTACGTGCTCCTGGCTAGTGACAAATACCATCGAGTTTCAATGGCAGTAGATGGTACGTAACAACGTCAATTGCTGCTGGGGAATTACCCTTTATCTGAAGAGAAAACATTTTACGCAATATATACGCATATACGTACTATTATTACGTTCTTCACGCGCAACTGAGTTGGCTTGCCTTAGAACCGTGTTAATTGAAGGGTTGTGTTCACGTTTGCTGTCCACTTGTAATCCCTCGCCTTGAATTTCTAACATTCTGATTTAGTGGCAAATATCCACATTGAATTGATACAAGTCAATCGAAAGATTATTTCTTTCACGAATATCCAATAGAATAGAATGCGAGCAGAATGACAGAATTTCGTTTTCTTTGAAACACTAGCTCTGTTCCAGTTGTAATTTTATACACATCACATTTGTAAACATTTGTACAGTTTAATTTTTTCTTGTATTGTTGATACCGTCAGGATTTTACTTGAATATTGCTTGATATTTTTTAATATGACGTACACGGTGTTTAGAAAGTAATATCAATAATAAAATGTGTCAGGTATCTAATATTATGTTTACTCAATGCGGACTGTTAGTACAAATTAAATGTTTTCGTTCGTCGTTCGTCCTTTTCTTTTTAATTTGACTGGGCAAAGTAATACTTCCGATTTCATCTCCGGATTTAGTCAGATAGAGAGACATTGCAAGGCACCAGGACTCCAAATTGATACTTTAAAACTTTTTAATCTTAAAACGTAGTTTTTGGAAAAGAGAAAATACATAAATTTCGAGTTTCCGCGTAATTCAACATCGAAAATATTGCTTAAAAGTTAAATTATGTGAACGACAATGTTGTAATTTAGACAATGTGCTTTCAGTAATACCACAAACTCAACGGTTCAAATGATTAATGGAATGCATTCAAGTTATAGAAAGCAATCAAGTTACTTAATATCAATTCTTTGCTTTGATAGGCTCATAAATAAAATAATCTGCTAAATGATGTTTACATCTGATCTGTCAGTTATAAACCTCCTGTCTAGTTATTGAGGATAAATGAACGTAGCGGATATTTAATATTTCTTGCAAATCGTTTCGAAACAAAATCAATAACATGTAAAGCATTTCCGCTAGTATTTTATTGAAATATACAAATAGAATTTATAACTTCGCAGATCAAATAAGAATTTATAACATAGTTTAACGATATGATGGAGAATTTGCGATTACTAGATACACATATCTATACCGAAAATGTTACATTGAAAATTAAGCAATGAAAACGAAAATTTTCATTGCTTAATATAAGGCTGAAAAAATAAAATAAAATTTTTAATAATACAAATATTATAAGATTATATTTTTTCACTATTTCACATTTTTATTAGAATCTTAGAAACCTGTAGACGTACATTAACTATAAATTAAATATATTTCTAAAATAAAAACAACACGATCAGTAAAATTTGCATCATTGCCCTGTAACTGCATGTCATATCTATTTAAAAACTTGGTTTTTAATAATCCTACCTCATTTCATACTAAATTTTACTGGAACATTTGTAAATGTGAATATTACGATGACGATTTTTTAGATTGTAAAATGCGAGTTTAAAAAAAATCAAATTTTTAATCAAATAATACGAGGCTTGTTTCAAAAGTAAGGTTCGCCATCACAATAGCTCCGCAAGCAGAAGTATTAGGTGAAATCTGGCAACACTGTTGTACGCGCCGTTTCTCCCTCTCTAGGTCCGCACCTTCGCTGTTAAGCTACGCCGCGCATTGTTGACCTGACAGTCGTCTGCGATGGACCTCCTAATTTCCGTCACCGCCAGGCGCGAAATACGCGCAGTGATTCGATTTTTGAACGCAAAAAATATTCCACCCATAGAAATTCATCGTCAATTGTATCGCCATTGCCAACTTCTTCAACAATGTGGCAACAATAGGGAGGAATTGTTGGATTCCATTGTCACAGGCGACGAAACGTGGGTGTTTCATTTCACTCCCGAAAAAAAGGAATAATCACGCGAATGGCACCACTCAAGTTGGCCTAAACCAAAAAAGTTCAAGCAAACGCAATCTGCGGGAAAAATCATGGCAACTGTGTTTTGGGACCGTAAGGGAATATTGCTCATCGACTTTATGTCTCCTAGGACAACAATTAATCCAGATAGGTACTGTGAAACACTAAAGAAACTCAGACGGGCCATCCAGAACCGTCGGAGGGGAAAACTGAGCAATGGTGTGAAGCTGTTGCACGACAATGCTCGTCCCCATGTCTCTCGGCAAACTCAGGATCTCCTGAGCAAATTTGGCTGGACTGTCATTCCCAACTCTCTCTACAGCCCAGACCTAGTCCCTAGTGACTACCACCTGTTCCCAAAATTTAAGGGATGCTTGGGTGGCTTACACTTCTGGACCGACGATGAAGTCAAAGAAGAGGTTAATCGCTACCTCAACGGGTTGGCCGTGAAATTCTATGACAAGGTGTTACAAAAGTTGGAAAAACGTCTACAAAAATGCATCGAAAAAAATGGCGATTATGTAGAATAATAGGTTAATGTTCAAGCTTTTCAACCATGTAAATAACTTTGATCATAAACAATGATGTCTATTTAAAAAAAAATGTGGGAACCTTATTTTTGAGACAACCCTCGTAGTTATTTGCGAAACGAAAAATTTAAATTATCTAAGACTGAAGTTGAAATCACACTTGAAATTGAAGTACGCTGCATCAGAATTCGTAAGAAAATTTGGTCGTACGAATTGGTAAGAACCGGCTCGTGCGAACTCATACGAAATGCGTGGTTACACTTGTTACAGAATCGCACAAGTATGAATAATGTTGTTATACAAACATTAGTATTACAGTTAGATTGTTACAATACATCATGAGCAAATAATAAATCACAACTAAAAATGAATCAACATCCAAAATGAACAAACTAAACAGTGAAAATAGTTTCTAGACGGCAACTTTCGCACGAATTATGATTAAAAATAAAATATTTTGAACGGACGCGTTAGAACAGGTCGTGAGTTAGTAAGAATACATAGTGCTCATCAAGAATAGGAAAAAGTACGAGATCCTTTAGGTATGCTTAGAAGAAGAGTGAGGCAGTATTCGGAAGGAAAAGGATGCACTTTACGCGGGGCCAGATCGAACTTGGTGTACATTCACATTCAATGTATATTCATTGATATTCACTCTGCAAAGGTCTCAGTCCGACTGAGTACTGCACACCTCGTGGGCGGTCCAATATCGCAGGTTTGATACTTGTTCCTATTCTTGATGAGTTGTACAAAAAAGAAGTTGGAAAAATCTAACCATGCCCGTTATTTCTCCGTATTTGTGTACTTCTAACGAGTTCTCACGAATTCGTACGACTAAGTTTTCTTATCAATTCGGATGACATATAACCACCGGTTAATAAGTTTTGAGATAGGTGCTAGTAACTCTACAAATAGTCTGTCCTGACATAGCATCATATAGGAGATACTTATATTGTGTTAGTACAGTACCTTCATTGATGTTCACAAAATACGTGACCTTAAAATTTAGGAAACCAACAGCACTCTATTGGTATTAATAAATTCCCCAGATCTAGCGTAATCCAAGCTGTAGGGTAAAAAATGTTATATTAGAATTGTCAAAATGGATGTCATAAAGGGTGGTCCAACCATAATGCACGATGTTAATTGTGAGTTACACCTTAACGTCAAGTTTTTTGCCCAACTTAATTTGACATTTCTTTGTTTCAGTGTTTGACAAATTCAACCATGGAGAGGTACACAATTGAGCAGCGCGTTAAGATTGTTGAAGCCTTTAACGAAAATGGGCGTTCAAATCAAAATGCATTTCGTGCACTTCGTGACTTTTTTGGTCAGCATAATCGACCAAATGTGTCCATAATCGGGAGAATTGTGCGCAAATTTCAGCAAACCGGGTCTGTAGGAAATGTGAAAACACCTGTGCATGCTCGCCCAGTTCGTTCTGCGGAAAACATTGCTGTTGTTCGCGATAGTGTAGCAGAAGAGCCGTCAACCTCGACTCGTCGTCGTGCCTAACAATTGAACATCTCACGAACATCACTGATGCGAATTTTGAATAAAGATTTGAATTTACACGCTTATAAGGTTCAATTGACTCAAGAGCTGAAGCCTACTGACCATTTCAAGCGTCGTCAATACGCCGAATGGTTGGTTGAACAGACAGAAGTGAATGGTGACTTTACAAAGAAAATCATCTTCAGCGACGAGGCACACTTTAACCTCAGTGGATTCGTTAACAAGCAGAATTGCCGCATTTGGGCAAATGAGAATCCACGAGTGATTGTTGAAAAGCCGATGCATCCACAAAGAGTGACTGTTTGGCGCGGTTTATGGGCTGGCGGCGTCATCGGGCCGTACTTCTTCGAAAATGAGGTCGGCCAAGCAGTTACCGCGATTGGTGTTCGCTATCGCGAGATGATAACGGACTTATTGTGGCCAGAAATTGAGGATATGGACCTGGACGATATGTCCAACAAGATGGTGCCACTTACCACACAGCCAACGAAACAATGGCACTTTTGCGCGAGAAATTCAATGGCCGTGTTATCTCACGTCATGGCGATGTTAATTGGCCGCCACGATCATGTGATTTGACACCGTTGGACTTCTCTCTTTGGGGATATTTAAAAGAAAAAGTGTACGTCAATAAGCCAAGAACAATTCAAGAGCTAAAGGATGAGATAATTCGGCACATTAACGACATTGAACCTCAATTATGTCTCAGAGTCATTGAAAATATGGACCATCGGATAGAGGTATGCCACCGAAGCCGTGGCGAGCATTTGGCCGATATTTTGTTTCACACATAATTGTCATAGATCTTTCTATCATAATAAAAAATATTAAGATAATTCTCTGAAAACTTTTTGTTTTATTTACAATTAACATCGTGCGTTTTGGTTGGACCACCTTTTATAATCATTGACATTGGAATATTGATGTCATTATAATTGGAATAACAATATGCACTTGTCTAACTTTAATAAGATAAATGTGTTTAAATAATAAAGTATATAGAATATGCCAATTAAACTAAATGTAGTGAATAATTAAAAATCCCATAAACGAATACCTGAAATAAAATAATTGAAATGTGAGGTTAGCTCTAGAGAATGCAAATTCCAGTTCCTGCAATTAATTAAATATCACCAATAAAAAGATAACTCTTCTATCAAATAAAATAGTTATAATAGTGGACTGTAAAATGAAGCAACTCCAAGAGCGGTGGTTAAAGGTAACTGCCTTTCAATTCTTAAAATAGTTAGACACAGTAGATGCACAAACAGTGAACAGAATAGGTCACTGTTAAAAAACTATTACTGAATAAATACTAATATTAAAACTTCATGTGGTTGCCAATTATCCTATACCAGACTGGAGAGAATACGCCTATATTCCATTTATATATTGCATTCCACTTAATTAAAATTTCTTCGTTGAGCAAAAAAACTGTTGAGCAAAAAAATGTCGATTACCTGTTATGTTTGATTATCTAGTCTACAAATTTTACACCTTACTAATGTACGAGTAAGCAAATCGCAATAATATTGCGCCGCCGTCCCCTCGCTCATATCGAAGGCTCCTCCGGAGCATGCGCCCGCAGAGGTTTCGGATCAAAAAACTAAAGTTACCACGTTGTTCGCAAGGGTCGATTTACTATATTAATTTTGCCAAAATATCGAAATTCGAACGAAAAGCATTTCGTACATCGACCTAAAAATTTCGTGACACACACACGAAAACAGCCGTTTAGTGATAGTAAAAATTCAATGTCAAATAAGTCAAATGTTATGAGGCGTTTCCAATATTGTTTCGACATTTTGTCAACGTAATATTTAATTCTTCCTTCATTCGAAATTCACGTCACGATTCTTATACCCAATCAAAGTACAGCAGCAAAGTACATCAGTTAACCAGACTGTAAAGGTTAAGATTTTATGAAAATTCACTTAAACCTGACTACGCGGTCAATATTATTGAAGTAATATTATTGACGCAAGATATGGTAAAAGTCGACACGACTCAATAATATTGATGAATACTGTCAGTGCAATAGTAGTGTACAATTGTGCTTTGAACAAAGATGGATCTACCGGATCTAATTGCATTAGCTTTGGTATTCAAGAAGAGGAGAAGAACGAGACAAAGAAAAGTTGATTAAACTGGTTATGTTGATGGACCTTCTATAAAATCAAAACGTTTTATTTTTATTCAATATTTTTTCCATCAATATTGTTTCAATATTCTATTCAGAAGATCAATATATTGATCAATATCGATATTTATGCAATAATATTGACAGTGTAAGGTAGACCTTAGATTCAAGAAATTACTACATAGAGTGCAACCAATCTAGAAACAATAAATTAACTAAGTAAAAGGGACCAAGCGATTACGTGGTTTTTGAACATTAGTGAAGGCACTAACTATATAATTGAATTTTATTGTCTTATAATCTACAAAGTATTCCTTAATTATATTGGATTTTTTTAGTAGGTTCAGTATTATGAAAAGGAATGAAGCACTCATCTATTCCTCCATTCATTCATTTATTGATTCACTCTTATCCAGTTATATGTCTATTCGTTTATTAGTTTATCCATGTAGTCGTATATCTATGTATACATTTATATAAAATGTGCAAAGCCTTTGTGATGTTCGAATCTTTATTATAAAAGAGAATATTGAATGGACGTCTGTATATATTCTCCATAATATGATGAGTTAATTATGGACGGATAATATTTTATTGTCATTAATACTAGTTCAAATCCTAAACGTTATAAATGAAAATAATTAAGGCTAAACTGTTTTCTGTTTCCATAATTTTTTTCTATATAACAATTTCTTTGACTAAATTAATTAGGTTGCAACTGACTAAGAATTTATGCGATGCCAATTTAAAATGTCAATTGTAAGCATTGATGTAATTACAGGACTGAATAGAATCCAATCAAAAGGAAATGGGAACGTGACTGTATTTGCGAGGCCTTCGTAGATTCTTATTGTATATAGTTTCGTCCTCGTACAATTTGCTGCCACACAATGGCTAATATCATCAGCCGTGGTTTTCTTCTCTTACAATTATATATAAGGGCGCAATATAATATACAGCACATAATAAAATATAATCAAGTTTCCCCTACTCGGGATAATTGATCTGCAACTAATATAAAAAGAATTGTATTTAGAAGAAAGGGTCAATTAAGATACTATTTTTGTCTCTGCGACAATTCTGTAAATTGTATAACGTCTGTATACGAAATAAGGAACGCATTGGGAGGCGTGCAATAAATGGGCAACACAATGGCTTTACAAGAACTTATATTGACCACGCCACCCACATTCTGTAATGATGGTATATCAGGTAATTAAACTTTGTGTCTCATGGCAACCCCTGGTATTTACGTAAGCAAAATTATACGCATTTACTGGATGCATTGTGTAATAGCGAGGAAATGACGTAAGTTGAAAGGATATGCTACTGAACGTGACACAAACTAGTATGACGTTAAATTGATCAGTGTTTTCTAAACGTATAGGAAGTATGTATTCTCATAAAAAAGAAAAAAACTGAAAACATTACTGAAACATCACTTACTTAATTTTTACAAATATCAAATAATATAAGAATTATTATAAAAATATAATATTAATATTTTACCAATATGATATATCCGCTTGGTTTAACATTATTATAACCATAATATGGAGTACGTTGGAAAATAATATGATAGGAAAAACATGGAATATGAATAGTGATCATCCATGAAACTGTCACTTCAATGTAGCATTTGGGATTAGATAGAAATGAAATAATGAAACATGGGAACATAAAATGCCTTCTTGCTATTAGACATATGGAATATAATGGTCTGTAGAAATGTGGTAAAACGAGCGAAATTATTTGGTATTAATATGTACCAGGTGTAGCCAGAGTTTTGTTTTATATACCGTTATTTAACGTCGACACATTTCCGCCGCCTATCACCGACCGCCAAGGGACGAAAACCTTTAACCTGGAAATTTTACTTATTTAGTAAATACAACTAATCAGACAGATCAATGTCCAACTAGGTATAGAGCAGGAATAACAAAGGTTAATATTTACAACTAAAAATTACAAACGTTATAAAAATAATTATACAAAAATGGTACATATAATGTAGTCACCGCATGTAAAGTATGAAAAAAGCAATAAATAAGGAGCATATATCGGGTTATCCAATTCTGGTTTCGGAAAGTAAATTTAAAAAAAACACAAATAATTCAGATTTTGTTGAAATTTTTATTTCATCATAAAGTTTGGTCTTTGCCATTATGTGTGGAATACAACATCATTAAAATGTCCTCCACGGGACCTTTTGCAGGACTCAATCCTTTTGAGGTAATTTTCGATGACTTTTCCGCACATTTCGGGCAATATCTCGGGCCACGACTTCACGAATATTGGTCTTCAATTGCTCCAAATTTAGAGAATTGTTCGCATAAACACGATCTTTTGCGTAGCCCCACAAAAAAAGTCTAAAGGTGTTAAATCACAGGATCTCGGAGGCCAATTTACGTCCGCTAATCTCGAAATTACTCGTCCTGGAATTTTATCTTGCAATAGAACTCTACTTCGTCGTGCTGTGTGACTTGTGGCCCTATCTTGTTGAAACCACATATCGTCCGTATCGATATCTTCAATTTCGTGCCCAAAAAATTCCGTTAACATGTGGCAATAGCGTTGAGAATTGACTGTAACGGTAGCTCCTTGGTATTCTCAAAGAAAAATGGACCGATGACACCACCAGACCACAACGCACACCAGCCAGTGACTTTTTCTGGATGCATTGGCTGCTCTTCGACCACTTGAGGGTTTCCAGAGCCCCATATACGGCAATTTTGCTTAT
This sequence comes from Rosalia funebris, assembly GCA_037954035.1. Classification (NCBI taxonomy): domain Eukaryota; kingdom Metazoa; phylum Arthropoda; class Insecta; order Coleoptera; family Cerambycidae; genus Rosalia; species Rosalia funebris. The sequence goes on along the minus strand of JAZFAV010000012.1, from coordinate 5,523,178 downwards.
TCACGTATCCACCGAGGCAGAAATGGGCTTCATCGCTGAAGAAAATTTTGTTGGAAAAATTGGCATTTTGTTCTTGTTGTTCCAGTACTCAATTGAAGTATCTTCTGCGCTGTGCATGGTCCCCAGGCTTCAATTCCTGTGTGAGTTGGATTTTGTAAGGATGAAGGTGCAAATCCAAATGCAAAATTCGCCATAAAGAGCCATAAGTCAAGCCCAATTGCTGAGCACGACGTGGAATTGAGAAATTTGGGTCTTCAGCCACACTTTCAGCAACAGCTGCGATATTTTCGTGACTGCGTACATTACGATGATGCACAGGCCTTACAATATCCGTGACCGATCCAGTTTCTTAAAATTTTTTCACTGTGTATGCAATTGTTCGCTCATTTGGGCGATTATGACGACCATAATCTGCTCGTAACGCGCGAAAAGTGAAAACGGCAGAATCACCATTTTTGTAAAACAATTTAACAATTTTAACGCGTTGTTCTGTCGTATAATGTTCCATATTGTACAATGGCAAACCTTTAACTAACAAAAAATCAGTTTGACAGACAAATACAATTGACAGCTGTCGAACAGCAGGGTCTTACTTTCCGAAACCCGAATTGGATAACCCAATATAACAAATTTAGCATTCATAATCAGTGCCGAAGAGTCCATTAAGGCTGTAATGCGCAGCCTACCCTACATATTTTAGATGGTAGACTCCTTTTTTATATTGCCACTTACCTTTCCCAGAATGATCAACATTCTCTATTCATATTATCATACCTATTTCCATTTAAACTGAAGCACCAGCATGCCGGCAACTGGCAGTGCACAAGCCTTTGCCGGCCGCTGTCTGGGCTGTCGACAGCCAGCCCAGGTAGCGGCTTGGTTTTAACGGACTTATAGAGATTCGCAGTGCAGGGGTGGAGAGGGGAGTACGCGAAAAATGACATACAATTTAGCTAGCCTGATGGATCAGTTTGCGTAATACAGGGGCTATAATATTGACCTGTCATTACTCGTAGTGATTAGTGTTATTTTTAAAGATAATGGCGACCCTAGACAGCGTCGATAATAGACCTTCGAATTAATAAGAGTGGTTATTTTAATAATTTATCTTTAGAAGATAAACTGAAAACTAAAGATGCATATTTAATTATAAACTGAAAATCAAAGCGGCAAAACCTACCAATTTATTTCAAGAACTATAGATGTTATTGCAGAAAAGAAAACGCGGCGAATGGGATTGATATACAAAAAATATAGGTAAGTTGTTTTTGCGATTCAACTATTACATATATATATATATATATATATATATATATATATATATATATATATATATATATATATATATATATATATATATATATATATATATATATATATATTGCATTAAAAATGAGCAGCCCTCCTCCCTCGCCTAATTCAGGACAGCGTACCCTCAGCTTGAATTAACGATTCGCTACTGTTCATAATTTAACTCAAATATGCCTAACAACCAATGACCTAATATTAGAACCCTACTAAAACTGCGTTCTCGTTATGTAACATGTTTATGAAACCTTTGTTTTAAAACCATTGTTTTGAAACTTCAGGATTTCAAAACATATTTTATAACATTTGGTTTCAAAACATTTCTCAAAAAGTACCAGAATATGTTTTGAAAACATTTAGTCATCATGGCGTCTGCAAGCGAGGATGTTATTGTGGCAGCTGCAATTTATGTGGTGTTGAGTTTAAACAAGAAAATTGCAAAAAGAGACGATTTTAGGTTCATCCGTCATTACAGGCCGGAAAAAAGTATAGTGGCAGTGACCTCTTGAGTGATCTTCAACGTGACGACCGAGATATTTTCTTAGCTGGAGAATTTAGAACTGACGGTAGTTTTAAAAACTTTCTTTGAATGACAAGTCAGCATTTTGAGTACCTCATTACTTCCATTGGTAGGCGCATTGAAAGAAGACACACACCTTTTAGAGATGCCATTCCGGTGAAAGAGAGACTAGCCATAACATTAAGATTTCTAGGTACTGGAGGCTCATATAGGAGTTTAAGTTATCTTTTTAAAGTGACACCTTCAACCAAAAGTGGCATCGCACTAGAAGTATGTGATGCTTTGATTGACACGTTACAGGTCTTTATAAGGGTAAGTAAATTAATAGTTCACAAAAAATATTTTTTCTATTTGTTTAATTTCACAAGAGTATTACTATGCAAACATTCCATTTTAACTTAAATGAAACAAATTCTCTAGTAGTTAAAAAAAATCTTGAAAAACAAACTTAACGTACTCCAAATTAAGAGACTTCTTGATTTCTAACAGCAATAGCAAAACTTTTTTAGGAAGATAAACTGATTGTTTATTTTTCTATTTTAACCTAAATTGAGAAAGATCTTTGTCAACTGCTCTGTATATTCTATATTTAATGGAGATTTGTGTGGGATATTTGTGCGAATGATTCGCCACGTTGTGTTGATTCTTGAATGAGATAGGTTGTGCGATACTGCTGTATGTGATTGTTGATATGAATGCATTTGACTGCGGTTTTCGGTCGGTGGAATGTGTTGTGAGTAACCTAATGTACTAGTTGACGCTCCGGATGATACAATTGCTGTGGAAAGTCATAATGCCCCTATTCGGCATTGAACAAAATTTTGTTCATCTTAAACTTTGGGTAACTTGCAGCCACTTTGCTTAATTTACGAAGCGATATAGCCACACTCTCTCTAAAAATGTAATACTCGTCTATTTTCTTATTGGTAAACTGTAATAAATAATTGCATACGCTTCCTCCGTCATAGAATTTGATTTATTCTTATTTGATCTAGCTCTAGTAGAGGATGGTTTGAAAGACGCGGCAGATACCGTAGATGTTGTTGTAGATGATGTGGAATAACCTTGCCACGTTGGATATATATTTGTATCGTTGTCCTCCTCAACTTCATGCTCTTGTTGTATCTTAAAAAGAGATAAACTTGCACTTCATCCACTGAGCCTACACTTTTTTATGTATTATTTTTTGTATTGTACTGTATTTATTTTTACAATACATTTATAAGAATTTATGGCATGATTTTTGTTTGACTTGATTATGATCCCTTGCAGGTGGCAAGGGGTCTCGTTTGATCAAATCAAAGTGGTTTCGTTTGATCAAGCACCCTCGTTTGATCAAGTGTTTTGCAAAAACAGAAGTTTAAAATATCAGTAATAATATTCATGACAATTATTATTTCCTCCTTCAGATGCCATGTGAGCCTGAAGAATGGGTCGTGATTGCGAAAGATTTTCAACAGAAGTGGAATTTTCCGCATTGCGTGGGTAGTATTGATGGGAAACATAATAGTATTACAAGCACCTATTGAAAGTGAATTTTTAGTATTTTGCTAATGGCTGTTGTTGACGCAAACTATTGTCTCGCCTACATTAGTGTTGGTTGTCAAGGCCGACTTTCAAATGGGGATGTCTTTGTGCAAACTGCCACTTCAGAAGAATGCTTGACATGTCACAGTTACACTTACCTGCAGCTCGAGAATTGCCTGGAAGGGAAAATCTTACATCGTTTGTATTTGTTGCTGGTGATGCATTTCCGTTGCTGCCACACATAATGAAACCATATGCTAGTGTTCATGCTAAAGGTTCAAAGGAACGTATATATAACGGAAGACTAAGCAGAGCTAGAATTGTTGTAGAAAATGTGTTTGGACTTCTGTCCGTGGTTTTCAGAGTATTTAGGAAGCCTATGCTCCTAGAACCAGAGAAAGCAGCAAAAATAGTGCTTACATATGTCTTCTTCACAACTTCATGCTTAAAAGTGATTCATCGGAAAGGTACAATCCCCCTGGAACTTACGACTTTAAACAGTTTGGTGAAGTGATACCTAGAGCCTGGAGAGTTGAAGGATTACCAACAGGAACATTCCTCAGATCGACAAAAGTCGCCAGAAAACCAACTACTCTTGCAAAACAATATCAAAATGAATTTAGTTCATACTTTGTGAGTGACATAGGCAAAGTTCCATGGTAGTAAAAAAACTAGATATGGAGATTGCTATACATTTGCTAACATTCATTCGTTTTATATTCATACATTCATTTTGTATTCATATATTCATATTAATATTTCTCTAGTAAACATTATGGCATCTGAAAGTGGAAATAATATTTGTATACAGCCATTTTATATTCATATATTCACATTAATACTTCTCGAATAAAAGTTATAAATTATAACATAAGTTAATTAGTGATATATACCTGGTTGTTATCAACTGCATCGTCCACAAAATCATTGTCAACAACATTGTGGTCAACAGAGTGGATTCCTCCTTCAACGGTAGACCGGGATCGATTTTTGTCTCTCAAAAAAAGCAATTGTTTGAAATATATCCACTTTCCTTCCTCACCTGCCCCCTTTCCTGTTTTGGTCACCTTTTTACATTTTCTATTGAACTGCCCTATCAATTTCCTTATTTTTTTTTTCTGTCTCGCCTACCGCGACTCTAAACACTTCGTCCAACTCACGTCACGTATCATGCTTCTTATTTCTATTTTTATAGTCTTCCGCGGTCGGGTCCCACAACAATTTACTATATTTATGCCTTTCAATAAGTCGATATACATCAGCCTGTCTCCACTCCAATGCACTGAACAAATTACACTGACTGAATGCAGACGACGAATTGATGGATAGCAGCACTGGCTGTTCCTCCCACGTGCGTGTTTTATAACGTTACAGTTTCTAAATGGAATTGCAATATGTTTTAAAACAAGTTACAGAGTTTCTTTAATGTTTACCGACACAACTAGTTATGTCTAGTTGTGTGTTGCAACTAGTTATAAAACACGAAAATAGTTTTAAAACGCGTCTGTTTTAAAACAATTTTCCTTTCAATTTGCAATAAGTTATAAAACTCTGTTTTAAAACACAATGTTTTAAAACATGTTACATAGTGAGAACTTAACATGTACAGACTTGTCTATATGCAAGTGGTAAGATCGGTAGGTGCTATAAGATATTATTTATTAGGCATGCAAAAGATAATGTAATCACTTACATATAAAATATTTGCTTGAGGTTTTTAGTGCTTTTTGTTAAGAAAATGTCTAAAGTGAAAATGGATTATTGCCCTGTTCGCTTTCGAAGGTAAGCAATCTATTCTTACAATATATAAAAGAAATTTTCAACAAAATTTTATTTGCGTAAAAAGGGCACTGGATTTATAAAGAAATTCAAATATAACAATTATGTTTGTTTTCTTATCATTTCTGAAGGCGTTTTTTGTTGACGTTCTATATGTAGGTTATTAGGAAAATCCTATCTTTCCTTTTAGAGGCTTTTCATTGGAACAATCTCTTGGCTATGTTGCAAAATAATGAATGCAGTGTTGGAAATGTTGACCACATAAACATTTTTCCTCCAGAAGACACAGCGGCTGACATTGCCGATGAAGATTCTTGTACTGAAGATACTGTATTAGTTGAGAATTTACCAGGTTCTCAAATGTAATCTCCTGTTGAGTTAGTTTTCCAAAATTAATATTAAAACAATGATTTTTCGAGCGAGGATGAAGTGCCTCTATCTGATTTGAAGCAAAGGTTAAGTGAACATCCTAAAAATAAACGCGCGAAAAAAATAAGTGTTAAGAAAAAGTTTATAAGTGGATAAAAGAAGATTTACCTATACTCGAAACTTCAATGGAAATTTCTGATAACGTGGACACTACCAAATCCCATGGAACTATTTACCAATTTAATTTTTTCTCAAGTAATAGATTTGATCACATATATCACTAATACATATGCACAATAGGGAAATCTAAGTAGTTAAATTGAGAAATTCGAAATAAAATCTTTTCGATTTTATTTCAAATTTCGATTGTGAGTGGCTACCTAATGGATCCCAGGGGACGCACACTTTGAGAACATGGAAATATGGTCATCGTAATGAACTAGTAAGTGGCGGGATAACAAGGGATCGTTTTGAGTTAATTATGTCCAATTTTCATTTATGCAATAATCAACAACTAAATTAAAATGATAGATTTTCTAAAGTAAGACCACTGTTTGATATTCTCAAGAAAACATGCATCATATGAAAACAAACATTCGACCGATGAAGCAATGGTTCCTTATTCTTATTATGATCGACACAGATCCAAACAGTATATTCATGACAAACCTGTAAGATATGGTTTGGATGCACATAAACTCTGGGTTGGATGTACAATACTTGGGTATATAAACTTGTTTGAACCATACCAAGGAATTTCAAACATTAGTAACAAACATTAATAAATAATTTCCTGAATTTGGGGTTGGTGCTGATGTTGTGCTAGAGTATGTTCAAACATTGTGTCAAAAATGTCAACTTTCGACGTTCCATCTTTTTTTTTTAATAATTTTTACTTTGACGCACTCCACTGTACTAGCGGAAAAGTAATGTAATCGTATAACGAAAAAGTGAAGAAACAACATTTTTTTTGGTTTTATTTTTCGCTTTTTGGCCTAAAAACAAAAAAAAATTGTTTTTAAAAATTTTTTGCTGTGTGTGTGTCGTCGGCATACTGATCCTGATCGAGGACGCCTCCGAGACGACACCTACTGATTTTGAGGTGGATAGGATACACCCTACCCTGTCCATGAGTCATGAGAGCACGATGGTAGACTATTTGAGAAATTTGTTTTGTTAATACGATAACTCAACTAAATCGTGTCGGATCGATTGGATTTTGACTGATTCTGATCGGGAACACCTCCCAGACGACACCTATTGATTTTGAGGTGGTTAAGACACACCTCAGCCTGTCCATGGGTCATGAGAAAGCACGACGGTGGACTATTTGAGATTTTTTTTGTTAACACGATAACTCAACTAAATCATGTCGGATCGATCGGGTTTTGACTGATTCTGATCGGAGACGTCTCCTAGACGACACCTATTGATTTTGAGGTGGATAGGACACACACCACCCTGTTCAGTGGTCATGAGAAAGCACGATGGTGGACTATTTGAAAAAAGTAACACTGTCGCATAAAATAGATATTCTGCATTTATGTGTTGGTTTATTTTTTCTCGGTCATTCAATTTCGAGATAGAGATGTTCTACGTGCAGAAAAGTCCGTTTTAAGGTTTTAAAACTGTTTATTTTATATCTGTAATAAATTTATCAACATCGGTTGATTGAAAATCTTACAGACATGAATATATTTGTTACTGGTACTGCTAGAGAAAATCGCTTGAGAGGACAAAATCTAACTGATTCTAAAATAATAAAGAATAAACGTCGAGGAAGCTATGAATATAGAAAAATTGCTGATAAAAATATATTTGATGTAAAATGACATGATAACAACGTACTTTGTTATGTTCCAACTATTCCGAAATTGAATCACTATCCTAAGTCAAACGCTATTCACAAAAAAGAAAAAAAATCAGGTTAAGTGCAAAACAAAGAAGATTATACATAAATCCGATCCTTGTTTCAGGTAGCTCAACTTAATTTGGTGAAAATACACAATGCAAATATGAGAGGTATTGATCGCTCTGATGAAAACATAAGTTTGTATCGTGTTGGAATCAGAGGAAAAAATATACTTTCCATTATTATCTTATTATATTGATATGGCAATTGCTTGACCAATTCACTGCTTGAATAAAGGCTCGAGATGTCACCAGCTTGAACTTCGACGACGTATTGCGACTGTGTTATTAGAACAGAATAAAAAACCATTTTTATCAAAAAGGACATCTTAGTAGCAGAAACACTGTAGATATTTGATATGATCGATTAGATGATATGGTTGTTCCTCAGGAAAAGCACACTAGGTGTGCTTCTTATCATCAAAAACAATCCGATGTTCCAAATGTGACATAGGAGTACATGTTAAATGTTCTGTAACTTATCATACCAATCCTAAATAATTTAGAAGGGGTATTATCCTAGCGTCGTATATATAAAACGGCCTTATTTTTTTTTGTTAAGAAAAAAATATTTTTGTCTTTAGATATTTCTTACAGTTAAATAAATTCAAACAAAAGAAAATGTTTTTCAATATCTGAAATAACTTTAGGCATATCTGGATTAAAATATATTGCTTAATATTAGCAACTAACCCATTAAATATATCGAAATCCTGTTGATAAAATTTATATAATTTGAAGACATACTATAAACAGAAGAGTATTTGAATATATTCGTGCGTGGAGTTGTAGAAGTAAAATATTGCAGAGACAGTACTGAACAATAGCTGTTTAAATTGAATCTGTTTAGTAATCCTAGCTATGAGGTACCACGCATTGCATATATTAGTAGATAAGCTATGAGAGTTCTGGACCAAAATCCCATGTATTTTCTTATGGAGGTCCATTCTGGTCATTTTTGTACCACACCGACGCCGAGCGTCGCGACGCCCTCCACCGCGACGCCCCCGCCCCGACGCCCCCACCGACGCTCTAGTATGTAAATTCAACAGAAGATGGCATTGGTGATAAATTCTAAGTGTTGGCGTTGTCGAGAATTTCAATTCTATTTAAAAAAAAAGTCTGACTATTTGTGGATTTGAACCCGGGACCTCTGCGTTGCCAGTCCTATGCTTTACCGATGAGCCATTGAAATCTAAAATTCTTACGTGTTCAATATTGTAGAATCAGTTCACCAATGCTTATGCGCAGTAGGTATTTTAGTACAATATATAGACACTTAAAACGCGTCTAGCATATTGTTAATAAAACATGGCAGCAAAAAACATAACAGCACTAAAGAAAAAACTTATGACGTCACTCACACAATTTAAAATTTCTCGAATCTATTCAAATACAAGGTAATTAAGTGCGGAAGTCGGAAGAAGGCTCTCTGAATAGTGTTTCAGTATTGGTCATTGGAATTATAATTTTTTTAATTTCTATTATTTACAGGTTGTATATTACTCGTCATTACTGTTGACACAGATTTTTACCCACCTGTTTATATTCAGATATAAATAAAATACAGTACGCTTATTGTTACAATATAATAAACAGTAAAAAATATTACAGAGGTAATTGGATATACAATACATTAGATAAATTAATCAGTACACATTGAAGCATATCCCCATGGAAGAGTGTCATAAGTGTCAGGTAGAATTTGTCTCTTGTCATCATAAGGACTGAGGGCAATTTTTTCTTGTATAATAGAGTAAATATTATGTTTTTCTGATGTTATTAAATTTTGAGATACAGTTTTTTCTATCATTCCATTTAAACATTCGAGGTAGTCTTCAAATGTGATTTTTCTTTTAATAGTTGACTTTTTTACACCCTTTGCCTTCTTATTGATTCCCCCGTTTTTCATTACTTGAGCTATTTCTTTCTCCGTCAGTCCCTCCTTTTCTAACTTTAGCCTTTCCTTGGTTTCATCCTCATGCGTTCTCATTACCTTAGTTGCATACATTTTCGATCTTAGGGCAACGAAATCAGTCATTATACGTCCATTGTTCTCGTCTTTCATCATTCCTAAGACTTTCTTATTAACTAGGGGTATTCCATAAATATTGTCTGTCGAGTAGTCACTGGTGTCGAAGCGTGCGCGGCAATCTCTTTTTATAGTATCATATATATTTTTATTATGAATTTCATAAATTAGCGAATCAGTGTCTGTATACAAAACAGAACAATCACTACCAAATTCTGGAATCATATAGCTATAATGAAAATCATATATTGTTGTTTTTGCCAAGTCTAATATACACATGCCTACATAAATAGGCTTATTGAAATAAATTTCAGTTTTGTTTAACTCAATGGCCACTAAATTTTTATTGAAAATGGTCGCCGACTTAAATTCAGGTCTTGCAATAAGTGCTTCAGCGCCATATCTGCCATCCCATTTGTTTACTAGTTTGACTATCGAATGTTTCCTTACATTTTCCATAGTTTTCCCGAATACAGCATTATTCATAAGTTTGAATAGATTTTTTTCAAACTCATTAGTGGCCTGAGCTCTTAGTCGTGTATTTAAGTCTATATATGGTTTTAGCCAAGTAGATTGCTTAAATTCGAGAACGCGATGGATTTTTTTCAGTTTAATACCAAAACTTATAGCTTGTTTCAAATTTCTATAATGTATAATATAGCGAGATTTATTATACAGGGTACCCATTAATTTTGGTAACTTTGAACCTGGTGGTATTCGATGTTCAGGAGCTGGAGGTAGATCTCGAAACCGATTGTGGAGGTCCTGCGAGTATTCTAAATCTACTTCTAGAATGTAACCCCTATCGGCATCATCAGAAATATCCAATACATTCAATTTTTCATAATCTTCAATCCACTGAAATTCACCAATCGGAAGCGGCTGGCTCATCCCCCACCCATATTGATTATTAATATCAAAATACATTAAATATGAAGTAGGGGATAATGGATCATAATTAGGCATGAATTTATTATTAGCTTTGGCATGCCTCTTTGAACACTGGCTTAAACCACCTCGAATACCTCTCTCAATGAACATAATCATATCAATATCAGTAAGAAGTTCTAAATTTACTTTTGTGTACTTCATCATGCAGCTCCAAGTGAAACCTGGTAATGTATGGTAGTAGGCGGGGTCTAATTTGTGCGTGTCTATACAGCTTGCTCGAAATGCCTCGAAAATGTCAGCTAAGAGAAGTATATCTGTTTTCATGTATAGGTCTGAGTAGTCCCCCAAATTACGACATTCAAATTTATTCCAGACAGTTTGTGCATGGGAATAGTCTTTGTCATATATAGACTGTTCATGTAACTTATTGTAAAAACAATCTTTAGGAGGTAGTTCTGGATAGGACAGTTTTTCTGTAGAATCAATAAAATCATAAGGGAAGACACCTTTCCTTGTAATAAGTTTAAGTTTATCTTCCGACAATTCAGGGAACTGACTTCGGAGAATAGGGTACCTGCTCAAATTAGCAGCTAGTGTATCCAATCCTCCAGACATAAATCTAAAGCTGTCAATAAATCTAAATTTAATTTGGTGGTCAGGCATGTGCTTTGTAAATGATATGTATTTCTCTTTATTGATGGGAAGCAAGTCTACTCGTCCTTCGATGTCGCTTGCTATACTTTTAATTACGAAATGGGCATCATAACCAGACAGATTATGAAAAACAACTGGTACTATATGACTGTCTTTATAATTAATATTACAGCCCTCATGTGCAGCGCCTCTGTATTTTCCAGTGAAATGACAATGATCTCGCACTTTTCTATCATCTAGTTGAAATGGTTTCTCACATATATGACATGTTGTAGTTAATTTAAAACACATTTCTTCCATTACTGATAGTTTATCCATAGGTATGGGACATAAAAAGACTGTTTGCAAATCTTCAGCTAATTGTTTAAGTTCATTAGTAAACCATTGTACACAGTTCTCTCCTCGGTATGATTTGTAAAAGGATAAAGTATCATCGTATGAACATTTTACATAGTATCCAATGCTGTAGGGGATATGATTCTGATATTTTCGACGTGTTTTATTGATTTCGTTAACTGGTTGAAGTAAGCACTCGATGTCAGCGTAAACTATGAATGGAACTCGTTCTTTATGTTCATAATTCTTAAATTGTAAATTTTTCTTGTCCTCGCTAGGCAATCGAATTTTACACATATTTAGAGTTTGACAGTCTAAAGTGTGCGACTCTAAGCTCATTTCATTGTGAAAATAGTGTAAACAGCGGTCACATATATATTTTTGTCCATTGTGCTTAGACAACTGTTTAGATAAAAGTCTTGACAAATCTTTTATCCAACAAAAATGATACCATGTTTGCTCATCACCAATTTCGTCATCATTCTCATAATATTTATTTTGAACCATCAATAGATTTACGTGTTTAGCTAATTTATTGCGTGTTAAATATGTTGGAACTGTAGTAAACTCGTTTTTAATTGTTTTGAGGCAGTATACATTAACAGAGATATTGTTCTGCTTCTCAAAACGGGAAATTTGTCTAAGGGTCATCGGAAACTGTATTCCAGTCAAATTTAATACTGTTGATGGGTGGGGATATGAAGAAGTTCTATCAGAGTGATTTTCAATTGGATGTAGGGCAGATACTACCGCCCACGCAAAACATGCATTATCTTCATTTTTAATATTTATGCAGGCTTTTTTCTTAGCTATTACTCCGGGCAACGGTATATATGAAGATCCAAGTTGTGGAGCCAACTTGTTGATATTAATTCCTAAGTTTATGATCTTGGTTAACGCCCACCCGCTGTCACGTTCGGCGAATTCCTCTAACTCCACCAACAATGGACTAATAACTTTTTCATCAAACCAACTGTCAAGATCCGTATTCTGATATATAGGGGAGTTGCAGGTGGTAAAATATTTATATTCTGTTAAAACTTTATCAGCCTTTGATATTTCAAATTCTCCACAGAAAGCCACATTAATTTTCACAGCCTCATATTTTTTCAATGCATTTTGGACACGACGTTTGAATAGTGCCTTACAATCAATTAAAAAAGACTTCGGATCCTTATGCTTCAAATTTGTAATTATTCCAGTCCTGATACGGTTATCGAAGGCCGATACGGAATCATCCCAATGAACTCGATGCTTAGCTGTTTGTTTAGCTTCTTTTAACCCAGCACCCCTCTTCTGAAGTGTAATGAACTGTCGTCTAAAGGATTTAATATGCCTTAACTGGGTCATAAGATGTTGTTTTTCTCCTACAGATTTAGCCTTTTTCAAATCACGATATATTAACCGGATAACTCTAGTACATTCTTTAAATCCATCACCAATATCATCACCACGTGGAGTAAGTGATAAAATTGCTAACAAAGCACTGAGGCGCTTAACAATAGTCTCAATATATGACATACTGTTTCTATAACTGTTACTGAATGAAAAAAATTACTACGCGCAAGCGGTCAAGTATATTTTAGGTCGGACGGAAAACTAAACTAGGACAGAAAACTAAACTAGAACAGAAAAGGCCCCCTAAAAGCCGATCATTTGTGCTAATTTTCCATATGAACACATATAAAATTTTACTTTTTACTCGTTTTGAATTGCTTCATTATATATGTAAAGTTATATATATTAGGCTACATTTATTAAGAATAGATACAAATTAATGGGTCACTTTAATTTCAATAGTTAAATGTCAAACCATTATACCGAAAAGGCCCCCTAAAAGCCGATCATTTGTGCTAATTTTCCATATGAACACATATAAAATTTTACTTTTTACTCGTTTTGAATTTCTTCATTATATATGTAATGTTATATATATATTAGGCTACATTTATTAAGAACATATACAAATCAATGGATCATTTTAATTTCAATAGTTAAATGTCAAACCATTATACGGAAAAGGCCCCCGAAAAGCCATTCATTTGTGCTAATTTTCTATATGAACACGTATAAAATTTTACTTTTTACTCGTTTTGAATTGCTTTATTATGTATGTAAAGTTATATATTAAACGACATTCATTAAGAGTCAGATACAAATCAATGCTTAATTTTAATTTCAATACTTAAATGTCAAACCTTTTAACACCTTACTAGACCCTATGGAGGGTATATGGTGTCAGGGGATCTATGCCATTAGAGCACCCACCCAGTAAAGACTGAGAGGCAAAGCGAGAAAAGGTTTAAACATCATACAGTATTTTAAATAATGGGAAATATAACCGTTACGTTGTCAAGACAGTGTAGGCAGAGGAAAAAAAAAATAAGGTTACACATAGTCACCACCTCGAGTGTTTTAAAAGCCATTACAGCCCCTCGCGTTCAAAGCCACTACACAGAGGGACGAGGTAAAGGGGTAGACTATATGTTCTACCAAATAATTAGTCGTTACGGCCCGTTGCCAAGACAACGTAGGCAAAATCTGAAAGACCGGGGCCTACGGGTAGTTCTTTGATAGCCGTCAGGCGACAGTTTCCACAATACATGTCTTGATGACAAACGAAAGATGCTGTATATACCTAACCCCTTAAAGGTAATCAGCAACCTTTGGAGAGTCGAACTTACGGAATACCAGGGTTGATACGTCTCCCACAGTGTGGTACCTGTCGCATTTTCGTGAGGAAACTGTCGACTACCTTTTATACCACAAGCGAAGCCATACCAAACAAAAATAAATAAAAATAGCAAGAATCAATCGTTTGTTTCTTCATAAAGCAATTCAATTATAGAAATTGTGAAAACCTTGTATATATAATTTATATTAACAGAATTCTCCAAGTGCCTCGTATATAATTCCCAAAGCAGTTAAACAAATGATATTTTTAAAAGTAAAAATTATTAATGTAAAATGTAATACTAACAGAATTTTATACTAATCCTGTATACTTATTTTGAAAACATATGAATTATGAAAACCTTGTATACATAATTTAAAACTGCATACAAATTAATGTTATCAGAATTTATGATGCTCCTGTATATAGTAGTTTTAAAATATCATAAACAAAATTAACCAAAACATCTAAAAAATATGCTATCAGAATTTTTGGGAACCCTGTATTTAAGGACTCTATATATAATTGTTAAAATACCACAAACAAAATTGACTATAACATACAAGCATCTAAAAAAAAAAAAAAAAAAATGTAAACTAGCAAAATTTATGAAAACCCTATATATTTAACAAGACGGGGGCCTACGGTTAAAAATAATAAAAAAAAAGTTGTCTTACCTCCCCCCCAACACTACTCTCATGCCATAACCATTTTTTTCAATAGGATGCAGCAACTAAAGCAAAGAAAAAATTCAATCTCTCAATTTTTTTTTTGTTCTCTGTATTATATGATGAATGTAATTGTAACACATTCAGTAAAAGTCAAAATAAAAACGTTAATTCAGGAATAGATTTCGCTTAAGAACCAGTGTTTTATTTACAGCTTGCGTAACTATGTAACAAAAAAAAAAAACTAATTTAAACCCATATCAATCGTCCAATATTCAAGTTTAATTTCTCTCCGATATAGCAATAAATAACTAATAAAATATTATTAAAACTACATTAACATTAATTCGTTCTGTATTATCCGGATTTAAAAAATATATATCTTTTCTTACTTAATGGGTAAAATAATTAGACTTAATTACTAACAAACTCTTTAAAGTAATATAAATATAAAAGGGAATAATATAAATGATATGAAATGCAAAGAAAAAATAATAATTAATGATGATGTGATATCGTATCTAAATAGTCAAAATGTATAACACATACCTCTGATATAAATACAATCGGCTACATTTAATGCCGAACACCATATGAACTGAAATGATTTAAAAAGGCGACTGCATCGTATTGTGGACGGGGCGAAGAACGGATATTTAGCGACATGACATGACAAGTCGGTAACCGATAGCTGAGTCTACAGTTTTATATTGTTTACATAACTGTGGTCAGGGTAGGATTAAGAAATCATATAAAAAATTATAATAATTAAATACGTAGATACAGGGTAAATATAAAAATCTACAGAGTAGAATAAATAGTTCATATAAAATAAAAAATTATAATTAAATACGTAGATACAGGGTAAACTTAAAAATCTACAGGGTAGAATAAAAAGTTCATATAAAATAAAAATTATAATACATAATTGTAGAGTAGTTATTTACATACGTACATACAAGATAAATTTAAAAATATACAGGGTAGGATTAAAGAGTCATATAAATAAGCTGATAGAGATTGAAGGAAAAAAAAAAGGACTAATTGGATAACTGAACTATTGTTAAAGTACAAGTTTTCATATCAATTTAGTGAATAACGCCGGACAAATAATTGGTTGTAACATAGTTGCTATAAAGTTCAAAACTTTAATTCATGTCTCGAAATCTGCATAATGCATGAGTTGACCAATGATGTTCATCACCAAAGTTATTCTCGATATACTTAATCACATGTAAAGGAACTACTGTATTGGTGTTGATCTAATATGTTTGGTATTTCCTAAACAGAGATCTTAAAAAATCTCTTCTATTCGATACTCTAGATTGTCTCTTTTACTGGGTGGGTGCTGTCAAAAATTCCCCCTACATCCTCCATAGGGTATAGCAAGGTGTGAAGAGGTTTTTTGACAAAAAAATAATCGAAATAGAGGAATCAAAAATGTACAAACCTCTCTCCGTCAAAAGGAAGTTTTTGGAAGACTACAGCTCGGTTCCTTACGGATATAAAAAATCAAAAAGTGTCTAATTTACTAAAAACTTATCGTTAATACTGTATATACTATTATTATTATTATTATTATCGTTAATACTGTATATACTATTATTATTATTATTATTATATTTTAGCATTATATGTACCTGTAATATGTTGTATATAATTCACGTATGTTTAATAAAAATATATATTTACACCATTCAATTTTTTTACAGCTATAAATAACAAAAATAAAAAAAAATAAAAATAAAGGGGGTAAAAGCATCTAGACTTGATGAAATAAAAAAGAGCAAAGAAAAAATAGTAAAAATTTTATTTATTAAGGGTATCTATACATTGTATTAAAACATATTTCTCCGTATTTTATACATTTACATTTGGCAAATAAATTTTCTGAAGCCATATTTGAACAGAAAGCGGTAAATTCATTATATTTCTTGATATGATCCACTAGTAACACAGCATAACCTCTTTTTCTGTGCCCCTCCGTCGTGTAAATATAATTCAGCGTTCTTGAGTTAGAGTGTTTGTTGAGAGGATCGAAATCCATTTTAGACATTAAAGCAAAAGATAAAGGAGCGTCGTTTTCATCGTATAGTATGTAACACGTAGGCTCCTTATCTACACGCCATTGATCAATTAACATATCAGACATATTCAAGTCTTTTATTTTTCGTTGAGCTTCTTCCCCGAGAAAAGATTTAATTGTTAGCTTCATTTTTTTTTGCAGCCTGTCACCACCAGAAATGAGATGAGAATGAAGAGGTTACCAGATACACCCTCAATATATAACTTCAGGGAAATTGAAGAAGGGGTTGGGGGTAACCTCAGGAAGATTGGAGAAGGAGTGGGGGGTATGGATCTCTGGTTCTTGTTGACGAGATACTAAGGTATGTTTTCAGTTTTTATTTATACTTGATAACAGTGTCGATGCGATCGAATAATGACGTCATGCTGCACATGCTCAGCGATATTAATATTCTTTTGTTGAGTTGCTCTTTCTTATTCTTATGTAATCATCTATCTGCATAAACCTCTCCTTAACCATAATATTTTGTTTGTATATTGCATTCTTGAGTTCGTTGCACTGACGAAACATTGTCGTTAAAAAATGACTCCTCAAAAAAAATATATATATATATAAAATGACTCAAAAATGACTACACTTTTTGTAGTATGCACCCTAATTTTATCCACAATTATCCACATTTTTATCCACAATTATCCACATTTTTATCCACAATTATCCACATTTTTATCCACAATTATCCACATTATCCACAATTATCCTATTACCCTTATGTTGCAGGGGCTGTACGACCTATTTAAATGGAGCTGTACGACCTGTCGTACATATATCGTAAATTGATTTTATTTTGTTTAAATAAAATGATGAAGCTATAATTATCTCAAATGAGATGCTGATGCTTAGGTAACCGTGTGTATGTTTGATAGAGATAGAAACAGTCTACAAGTTTATGTCTACCCATACTGAAATCCATTATCTTAACATTGCTAATTAGCTTTAAAAAAATGTAGAAGATCTTCTACATTTTTAAAGTGTGCAGCATGACGTCATTATTCGATCGCATCGACACTGTTATCAAGTATAAATAAAAACTGAAAACATACCTTAGTATCTCGTCAACAAGAACCAGAGATCCATACCCCCCACTCCTTCTCCAATCTTCCTGAGGTTACCCCCAACCCCTTCTTCAATTTCCCTGAGGTTATATATTGAGGGTGTAAAATATAATAATAATAATAATAATAGTATATACAGTATTAACGATAAGTTTTTAGTAAATTAGACACTTTTTGATTTTTTATATCCGTAAGGAACCGAGCTGTAGTCTTCCAAAAACTTCCTTTTGACGGAGAGAGGTTTGTACATTTTTGATTCCTCTATTTCGATTATTTTTTTGTCAAAAAACCTCTTCACACCTTGCTATACCCTATGGAGGATGTAGGGGGAATTTTTGACAGCACCCACCCAGTAAAAGAGACAATCTAGAGTATCGAATAGAAGAGATTTTTTAAGATCTCTGTTTAGGAAATACCAAACATATTAGATCAACACCAATACAGTAGTTCCTTTACATGTGATTAAGTATATCGAGAATAACTTTGGTGATGAACATCATTGGTCAACTCATGCATTATGCAGATTTCGAGACATGAATTAAAGTTTTGAACTTTATAGCAACTATGTTACAACCAATTATTTGTCCGGCGTTATTCACTAAATTGATATGAAAACTTGTACTTTAACAATAGTTCAGTTATCCAATTAGTCCTTTTTTTTTTCCTTCAATCTCTATCAGCTTATTTATATGACTCTTTAATCCTACCCTGTATATTTTTAAATTTATCTTGTATGTACGTATGTAAATAACTACTCTACAATTATGTATTATAATTTTTATTTTATATGAACTTTTTATTCTACCCTGTAGATTTTTAAGTTTACCCTGTATCTACGTATTTAATTATAATTTTTTATTTTATATGAACTATTTATTCTACTCTGTAGATTTTTATATTTACCCTGTATCTACGTATTTAATTATTATAATTTTTTATATGATTTCTTAATCCTACCCTGACCACAGTTATGTAAACAATATAAAACTGTAGACTCAGCTATCGGTTACCGACTTGTCATGTCATGTCGCTAAATATCCGTTCTTCGCCCCGTCCACAATACGATGCAGTCGCCTTTTTAAATCATTTCAGTTCATATGGTGTTCGGCATTAAATGTAGCCGATTGTATTTATATCAGAGGTATGTGTTATACATTTTGACTATTTAGATACGATATCACATCATCATTAATTATTATTTTTTCTTTGCATTTCATATCATTTATATTATTCCCTTTTATATTTATATTACTTTAAAGAGTTTGTTAGTAATTAAGTCTAATTATTTTACCCATTAAGTAAGAAAAGATATATATTTTTTAAATCCGGATAATACAGAACGAATTAATGTTAATGTAGTTTTAATAATATTTTATTAGTTATTTATTGCTATATCGGAGAGAAATTAAACTTGAATATTGGACGATTGATATGGGTTTAAATTAGTTTTTTTTTTTTGTTACATAGTTACGCAAGCTGTAAATAAAACACTGGTTCTTAAGCGAAATCTATTCCTGAATTAACGTTTTTATTTTGACTTTTACTGAATGTGTTACAATTACATTCATCATATAATACAGAGAACAAAAAAAAAAATTGAGAGATTGAATTTTTTCTTTGCTTTAGTTGCTGCATCCTATTGAAAAAAATGGTTATGGCATGAGAGTAGTGTTGGGGGGGAGGTAAGACAACTTTTTTTTTATTATTTTTAACCGTAGGCCCCCGTCTTGTTAAATATATAGGGTTTTCATAAATTTTGCTAGTTTACATTTTTTTTTTTTTTTTTTTAGATGCTTGTATGTTATAGTCAATTTTGTTTGTGGTATTTTAACAATTATATATAGAGTCCTTAAATACAGGGTTCCCAAAAATTCTGATAGCATATTTTTTAGATGTTTTGGTTAATTTTGTTTATGATATTTTAAAACTACTATATACAGGAGCATCATAAATTCTGATAACATTAATTTGTATGCAGTTTTAAATTATGTATACAAGGTTTTCATAATTCATATGTTTTCAAAATAAGTATACAGGATTAGTATAAAATTCTGTTAGTATTACATTTTACATTAATAATTTTTACTTTTAAAAATATCATTTGTTTAACTGCTTTGGGAATTATATACGAGGCACTTGGAGAATTCTGTTAATATAAATTATATATACAAGGTTTTCACAATTTCTATAATTGAATTGCTTTATGAAGAAACAAACGATTGATTCTTGCTATTTTTATTTATTTTTGTTTGGTATGGCTCCGCTTGTGGTATAAAAGGTAGTCGACAGTTTCCTCACGAAAATGCGACAGGTACCACACTGTGGGAGACGTATCAACCCTGGTATTCCGTAAGTTCGACTCTCCAAAGGTTGCTGATTACCTTTAAGGGGTTAGGTATATACAGCATCTTTCGTTTGTCATCAAGACATGTATTGTGGAAACTGTCGCCTGACGGCTATCAAAGAACTACCCGTAGGCCCCGGTCTTTCAGATTTTGCCTACGTTGTCTTGGCAACGGGCCGTAACGATTAATTATTTGGTAGAACATATAGTCTACCCCTTTACCTCGTCCCTCTGTGTAGTGGCTTTGAACGCGAGGGGCTGTAATGGCTTTTAAAACACTCGAGGTGGTGACTATGTGTAACCTTATTTTTTTTTCCTCTGCCTACACTGTCTTGACAACGTAACGGTTATATTTCCCATTATTTAAAATACTGTATGATGTTTAAACCTTTTCTCGCTTTGCCTCTCAGTCTTTACTGGGTGGGTGCTCTAATGGCATAGATCCCCTGACACCATATACCCTCCATAGGGTCTAGTAAGGTGTTAAAAGGTTTGACATTTAAGTATTGAAATTAAAATTAAGCATTGATTTGTATCTGACTCTTAATGAATGTCGTTTAATATATAACTTTACATACATAATAAAGCAATTCAAAACGAGTAAAAAGTAAAATTTTATACGTGTTCATATAGAAAATTAGCACAAATGAATGGCTTTTCGGGGGCCTTTTCCGTATAATGGTTTGACATTTAACTATTGAAATTAAAATGATCCATTGATTTGTATATGTTCTTAATAAATGTAGCCTAATATATATATAACATTACATATATAATGAAGAAATTCAAAACGAGTAAAAAGTAAAATTTTATATGTGTTCATATGGAAAATTAGCACAAATGATCGGCTTTTAGGGGGCCTTTTCGGTATAATGGTTTGACATTTAACTATTGAAATTAAAGTGACCCATTAATTTGTATCTATTCTTAATAAATGTAGCCTAATATATATAACTTTACATATATAATGAAGCAATTCAAAACGAGTAAAAAGTAAAATTTTATATGTGTTCATATGGAAAATTAGCACAAATGATCGGCTTTTAGGGGGCCTTTTCTGGCTTCTTACCAATGACTTAAATTTTAATAAGACTACATATTTATAGAACTTGTGAACAAAATAAGATATTGACTATCTTAAGAAAAATAGAATTATTCAGTACTCCTATGCTATAAAATAACGGTTTTGGCAAGCAACTAATGTTTTATATTCAGTACATCTGTTTTCAAATTTGAAACTAGAAAGCGGTATAGACATTATTCGTAAAATACATTTTTTGAATACATTTTATATACATGCATATGTTTAACGTTATCTGACGCTATAGAAATCTAACTATCTGCAAAGTTTTAATTAATAATAAATAACCATACCACTGTATTAGAATTACAAATTGAATCCTTGAATATTAGCATATAATGAATAGCATGTATATGAGTGTCTTCATATAATAATAATAGTGGCAACTTAATATGAGATCTTGTATATATATGTAAAATATCTCTAGCAATAGAAATTTCTCAATTTTTTATCCTAACTCCCTTCTTCAAATTAAATAAATCGTAGATCGATGTTAAAAATTATTTAGCAATAGTCCAAAGGGATTTCTCATACCACGCTTATCCGATTTTAAAAGCATAATTTTACATTTTCTTTCTTCACAAATGTTGCATAGCAATTCAAAAATGATTAAAATATTATTGCACATTATAAGCCGTTGGTTGAATATAGAAATCTACAGCGTTAAATGAAATTAGTTATTAGAAACTTACCATAAAATAAACGCCATACGGACACTTATACTGATAGACGCCTTCGTTAAGTAGTACAAATATTATTAAATATTTCTTCCTTGATGGTATCTAAAATAAAACAAAAGAAAATGTATAATTTTTATGAAATATGCAAATCCCTGTATATAAATAAGGTGCTACTGGATTAACAAAACAAATATCTAACTTTAATGAGAGGATTAGTTACGAATTGCTATGTAGAATTTACTATAAATTAAGAATATCTACTGACAGTTAATAAATAAAATTATGTAAAAACATGTAATGAACAATTCAAAATGTTATATGAATGTAATAAAATTGAGGGTCAATAAGTGTACCGTAGATTGATTTAAGAAAAGTTTGATTGATCAGCGATATTTCTATACAAATTAATAGCACTTACCTCTAAAATACACTAATTCACATTCATCAGTTCATCACACACAATTTGCGAGTTATTTTTCTAACAGCATGAATGTCTGGGTTTTTAATAATGAATAAAACTGTAAAAATTATGTTCAGGTCTTAATTCAAAGTATCGAGTCTGTAAAATTGCTGATTATGGCTTTTTATTTATAGCCTAGCTCTAAGATTTAAACAAGGTTGTTTATTTGCGACTGCCAATATTGTGTAAGTTTGCAATAATCTTACCATACAAGGGCGTTCCTTTTCGACTTGAACATTTTGTATATTCAATACTGAATGATTGTAATAGACAGTACATTATTTTAAATTATTAACTTATTGAAAAATCATATTTTATGTGAGCTAATGATCTTTGATTAATTTTTATATACATGTTAGCAATTACCCTTAAACACCCACCGGATCACATGTGATGCCCCCACTGGTCAGTTGCTGAAGGTGGACGAATGTGGTCGAGACCGTCCGGGTAGGCGTGCTAGCGACGCAGTAGTATATAGTATGAGTAATAGCTGAATACAACTGATGTGTACATCATAACGCAATAAAACTGTTTTTACCCTAAATCGATCATTATTTGTGGTAGTTTTCGTTATTTGCTTACATACATATATATAATTAAGTCAGTTTATGTAAACTAAAGATACCACCATTCTGTTGAACAATTGAAATTTCTTGAACTGCACTACGCAAAACTTTATTATATTACAGGTTTACATCTGTACGTTATTTATGCGAATATAAATAAATAAAGTTTAGATCGTATCTGATTTATCTATATCGCAAATAATTAATCAGCACTTATACGCATTTTGTAATACAGAACTAAGAAATACTAAGTAAATTGTATGCTATTACTTATCGTTTAAGTGAATAATTTTTAACCTTTTTATATATCTTTTTTATTTTGCTATTTAAGTAGGTTGTACCTAATTGATTTTTAATATGTAATTTTTATTGCAAGAGTGAATTAATTAAAACATTCTGTTTGGCATACATTACTTAGGAAAATGATAAATCATCTGACTCTGAGATAACATTATTTTTTAAACCATATGAAAGAAGATTATTAATGCTATAGAATAATTTTAAAACTATATTTTTGTAAGGGCCTCTACACCTAACGGTAGGAGAGGTATAGATTGTATTATATTATTTTTGTAAGGATCTCTTTTCTAACTTCCAAAACCTGAAAGCTCATACCTCCACATCCCAGATGAATCATTACTTATGGAATACCCTGTATATTTGTTTACTTTAGGGAATAGACTTTCCTGCTGACCTATCAAATTTATTGATACTCACAAACGTGTCGCATGTATACTTCATAAAGTTAATTGCTTTACATTTCTTGGAAATGAATAATCATTTAACTCTGAGATAACATTCGCTTTCAGGCGAACCTTTAAACCTATATGTATTTAATATAACTTGAAAAATGCACATAAATGTTTTATGACATCATTATGTATCCAAATATTTCATTTGTAATTCTAATATCAAACTACTGTTAATACTTCACTCCTAGAACTAAAATCAACCAATCAAATCACTTTACGATTTTCAATAACTTTTTTCGATTTACCCAGAGGACCAGTACTGCACTTTTTCTCGACAATTTCTTCAGCCACCATCTGTGTACTTTTCTCTAAGACTCCTACCATCATGCTGTCTGTATCCCCCCTCCGGCAACCCCGACCTCTCTCGCTGCATCCTTTTTTCCATTGCGCATGCGTACACTACGTGACTTTACGGCTCCGAAATCCCGAGATCCCCGATTCAAGCCTCAGCGTCGAATTTTTTTTTATTACAGACTGCATTTCAAACTTCCCGCCTTCCTGCCGTGCTCCCCCCAGATTTCAAATTTTCCCCCATGAACCATAAACACTGTTTTTGTTTTAACTCACATTTATATTCCCCTAAATATCCTCAGATTTCAAATTTCCCGCGCACTCCACCCTTTGCCTCCATGTTTTTTTCTTAATGCTGTCATGTTTAATAACGTCATATTTTGCCGCCATGTTTTTCTCTTAATACTGCCATGTATTTTTTTTTATTCTGACGTTATGTTCTTTGCCGACCATGTTTTTTCTTAATGCAGTTTTTCTCCCCACCCCAGACATGCTTTTTTTCTTAATGCAACTATGTTTAATGATGTCATATTTTTTCTTAATGCAGATATGTTTTTTTCTTACCCCCACCCTCTTTTTTCTTAATGCAGCCATATTTTTTTCCTAATACCACCACATTTGGAAGTATAGGAGATTCTAAAAGATCAGATGATGATAAATATGATATCAACATTATATTGTAATGAAATAATTTTTACTCGATTTGTTGTTAATTTAATTTCATCATGAATCTAATACCCAAAAATGTACTCCACTATTTAATTTCTTAAACTTTTATTAAGAAAATATCAAACTGGTATAATTTGGTATTTGTAATATATGATACTATAAAAAGAGATTGCCGCGCACGCTTCGACACCAGTGACTACTCGACAGACAATATTTATGGAATACCCCTAGTTAATAAGAAAGTCTTAGGAATGATGAAAGACGAGAACAATGGACGTATAATGACTGATTTCGTTGCCCTAAGATCGAAAATGTATGCAACTAAGGTAATGAGAACGCATGAGGATGAAACCAAGGAAAGGCTAAAGTTAGAAAAGGAGGGACTGACGGAGAAAGAAATAGCTCAAGTAATGAAAAAAAACGGGGGAATCAATAAGAAGGCAAAGGGTGTAAAAAAGTCAACTATTAAAAGAAAAATCACATTTGAAGACTACCTCGAATGTTTAAATGGAATGATAGAAAAAACTGTATCTCAAAATTTAATAACATCAGAAAAACATAATATTTACTCTATTATACAAGAAAAAATTGCCCTCAGTCCTTATGATGACAAGAGACAAATTCTACCTGACACTTATGACACTCTTCCATGGGGATATGCTTCAATGTGTACTGATTAATTTATCTAATGTATTGTATATCCAATTACCTCTGTAATATTTTTTACTGTTTATTATATTGTAACAATAAGCGTACTGTATTTTATTTATATCTGAATATAAACAGGTGGGTAAAAATCTGTGTCAACAGTAATGACGAGTAATATACAACCTGTAAATAATAGAAATTAAAAAAATTATAATTCCAATGACCAATACTGAAACACTATTCAGAGAGCCTTCTTCCGACTTCCGCACTTAATTACCTTGTATTTGAATAGATTCGAGAAATTTTAAATTGTGTGAGTGACGTCATAAGTTTTTTCTTTAGTGCTGTTATGTTTTTTGCTGCCATGTTTTATTAACAATATGCTAGACGCGTTTTAAGTGTCTATATATTGTACTAAAATACCTACTGCGCATAAGCATTGGTGAACTGATTCTACAATATTGAACACGTAAGAATTTTAGATTTCAATGGCTCATCGGTAAAGCATAGGACTGGCAACGCAGAGGTCCCGGGTTCAAATCCACAAATAGTCAGACTTTTTTTTTAAATAGAATTGAAATTCTCGACAACGCCAACACTTAGAATTTATCACCAATGCCATCTTCTGTTGAATTTACATACTAGAGCGTCGGTGGGGGCGTCGGGGCGGGGGCGTCGCGGTGGAGGGCGTCGCGACGCTCGGCGTCGGTGTGGTACAAAAATGACCAGAATGGACCTCCATAAGAAAATACATGGGATTTTGGTCCAGAACTCTCATAGCTTATCTACTTATATTCCATCGTCTTTCAACCTAATATATACTTAACATACCTTTTTTGAACTTGTTCTTTGTTAAAAACATAAAATATGAATATTATATTGAGATTTCCAGACAATTACAGTACATTCTAGCTTTGACCTAACAAACCTATTGAAAAATAAGCTAAAAATTGTCGAAAACCGTTAAAATCTTTCATAATATCGCCGAGGTTCTTTCATAAGCTTTCGACGCGATATCGTTAATATAGAGAATACAAGTTAATTTGGCATCAAAGATAACATAATAAATTTAAATTCTATGAACTTGTTTACAATATCTGTTTATTATTACCTATTTAATACAAATAATGCGTGGTAATATTTTTCTTCATGAATAACATTACCTTATATTTAGTTATATTTAACAGGAGTCTAGTATGTTGACACCATAAGCTAATTTTGGAAATATCTTACTGTAGGCGGTAACAGTCATCTACAGAGTCAATAGCTGCAACAACTTAAGGTTATTTGCATATAAAGGAACATATGGCTGATGATCAATGCAAATATCATTAATAAATGTAATGAACAAAAGAGACCCCCTTCCTCTTCCTTGGACTTGATGTTGGAAATATTTCATGCGATGTAAAACCACGATATTCAACATGTAAAACTATGTTGCTCAAAAAGATAACATTATCATCAGTCTGACTACCTACCCCAGTCTCGAGTAGAAGCCATGAAGTGCATTATACTTACGACATTGGTAGTTATAGATCTGCTAGATATAAATTCATGCTGATTATTATAAATCTGGGATTTTACATGAAAACTAGGAATATAACAGAATTTGAAATACTTTACTAAAGAATTACTAAGTGTCTATAGTTTTAATGTTGGTTTTGTCTCCTTTTTTGAAAATAGGTCAGATTTTCGATTTATTTTATATCTAACGAAATGTTGAAGTTTGATAAAGTACATTAAAAATAATAGAAAGTGGAAGAACAAATACTGAAGCGTAATGCTTCAACGAAAAGGCGGAGATTCCATGGGGATATGTTGTCAATTTATCCTTAAACTTTTTTTAAAGCTTTGAATATGTCTTTCTCGGTTGTAGTTGAAATATTAGGTTGGGTAACATTATTACTGATTCCCAACTTTGCTTAATCATATGTGGTTGTAACGATAAATACAGTCTGAAAAAACTGGGCAAATATATTAATTATCCGCTGGCGCCATTGAACGTCGACTTTTGATAAGGCGTAGTATTTGGTATAATTAATTATATTAAATATACCAAATCCTAATATAATTAATTATAATTAATTATATTAGGAGTTCCGTATATAGTTAACAAGACCAAAAGTAGGTTCAGATTTTATATGAGATTCTTATTTAATTGCTATGTTCTTATATAATTCTGATGTGCTGTATCAATATCCTATTCTTTATTTTCGATTGTAAAAATTACTTTTACTTGATGTCTTTAATTACTGAATCATTAAATCGAGAAGGATATGTTGTATGCCTAGGACTGTATTGGAAACACTTTCAAGGAATCCTCTATGTAAATTTTCTTAAAACTAAGCATGCTTCATGAAGGTCATAATAATTAGATAACTAAGTTCAATCTATATTACATAAACTATTATCTATAGTATGAAAATGGGCTTTTTTAAAATTAAAACGTTAATTCATTTGAATTCCAAATATGTTCTGAACTTTTTAGTATAAAAGATAAACCTAAAGAAGGGTGATGAAAATCCTCAATCACTCAAATCCAATTCATATTTTGCTAAACTTCCTTTATGATAATCTAATTTATGCTTTTTACGTTTAATTTGTAATATATTCGAGGGACCTACAATTTTACATCTTCGATTATACATATATTATGTTTTTACCGTAAACCTCGCCTAGTATGTGTAGCTTCTATGAGTTCATTGATATAACTAAAACCTACACTTATCGATCGATTTATGTAGTAATAAGTACCTACATTTGTCTCTCTGACATGTAAGAATTTGAAAATTGCTCTTTAGTGTAATTATAATGAATATACTAAATAGAAAATATATAGACATACATATATAGAAATTACGATGGGCATCAACAGGCGCAATCCTTTTAAATGTGTTTTCTGAAGTTACGCCTATCATAAAGCACAATATCCAATATTGAAATATGTATCTTACTGTTCTTACGGGTTCTTGAATAATATTTTTCAATACAAAGTCGGTCGCCGCTGATGTAGGACTACTATTACTTTTCCCCACTCAACTATACTAGAGCGGAAAAGTAATCGTAATGTAATCATGTAAAGAAAAATGGAAAAAAATTTTTTATAGCGTTTATTTTTCATTTTTCGGTCTGAAAACAAAAAAAAAGGTTTTTAAAAAATTTTGTCTGTGTGTCGTTGTCGTCGGCATTTTAAAAATTTCTTGTTAGCACGATAACTCAACTAAATCATATCGAATCGATCGGGTTTTGACTGATTCTGATCGGGGACCTCTCTCACATGACATCTATTGATTTTGAGGTAGATATAACACACTCTACCATGTTCATGGGTCATGAGAAAGCACAATGGTGGACTATTTGGGAATTTTTTTTTGTTAACACGATCACTCAATTGAATCGTGTCGGATCGATCGGGTTTTGACTGATTCTGATTAGGGACGTCTACCAGACGATATCTATTGATTTTTAGGTGGATAGGATATACCCCACCCTGTCCATGGGTCATGGGAGAGCACGATGATGGACTATTTGAAAAAAGTAAAACTGTCGTATAAAACACATATTCTGCATTTATGTGTTGGTTTATTTTTTCTCAGGCACTTAATTTTGAGGTTTATTTACTATATGTGTTACATTTATCCTCTAGACTATATTTATTATAAGGCATTACCTATGATTCTATTATTATTTTCTATTATCTAATAACCTTACCAGAAAAATTTTATTTCTTTGTTATTACATAAATTACATTATAAGAATAAAAAAAATCAATACAGAAATAAAAAGGTTAGACTTAAACGAAAACTGAGATTATGTTAATTTAATCTCAATCATCCTTTATTGCGTGAACATCTTCCTAAATTTTCTTTATTCTAACAAAATCATTTTAAATCTAATATGTATGATTACATGTATTACCAAATATTCTTTGGCGTATTCAGTTTAATATGGAGGAAACTTGTTAAATTCAAATAAATTGCTTTATCTGATATATATTAGAGTTTTGATTTATGCTCGAAAATTCAAAGGATGTAATAATTTTGTTGAAGGGCTTATATGGTTTCTTAAATCTCATTTAATGTTTTATTTTCATTTCAAAAGGAACATTCTTCGTCGCGGATCTCGTTGTGACAGTGTTCTACCTACGCACTGATAATATCAATATCTACTTATATACATGTTAAATCACTTGTGTTGAATTTAACTTTTTAAAAAACAATTTTATTTGATTTGAAGGACGAACAAGAATTTTGATGTGAGTATAATTAAAATATGGTACTAAAACTATAATGCCCGTGCAACGACTCTGCTGCATAAATCTGAATTACAAGTAATATCAAATAAAAGATTAATTTAAAGAAAAAATATTATAAAGTTTCAGCGAGTCATCATAAGCGTGAGTTGGTTACAATTTAGTTTTATGATAAGACACATAGCAGTATCGAATTACATCTGGCTTTCAGATAACATACTGAGAGTTTTATGTTACCTGATACACAAGTGCAAAGGCTAATTAAATAACAAATGCAGTACAATATATTTTATATAACATACATATTGTACTAAAAGGTGACATTCTACCTGTGGATTGTCATATAGATGATGCCATATAACTGTTTTCAATATCATCAAAGCTCCTTGTCTAGAAGCTGTGGAAAGTGTAGAAGGGAGTTGAAGCTTTAGACATTCTAAGACATCATCCCAAGAATATAGAGTTACTTTGACAAGTCGAGGTATAGTCGAAATATATTTTAAATTTAGTTATCTTTTGAATTAAATTTAATTATATCGCATATATGTTGATTCTAATTCTTATTTTTGTATGTAAATTGGTAATCTTGGGATTATCTAACTGAATAAAATTGCTCTATGGAATAACATTTAGTTATATCTAAGTGCAAGAATACGTAGGTACAGGGAGCAGGTAGAGGTTGGAAAATTTAATAAACCAGTTACTGGACAAGCAGGAAAATAATGGTCGGATAAATCGATTTTATTTAGATACGCATTTCTTGGAATACGCATATTTCTTTTGCCGTCAGAGCTGTTGCAGTGCATGACGTCGGAAGGACAGCTTTTTAAATAGCAACATCCGTATCTGATGAAGCTACTGAAGCAGCACAGAGCAGATTTTTTTATGTATGATGCATAAAATTTTATGGTAGGTTATATAACAATTGTTTTGAGGAACAAAAATAATAAATACTTTAACAAATTAATTAGAACAGTGTTGGGACGAATCTTCGATGCATCAACAAAAACAGAAGATCCACGAATATCGAAAAATTGCGTTTCTTGAAAAATGGTCTGTTTTTTTAAGAACAACGTTATTAAAAATAATAGTTATTAAAAGCAAAAACAAATGAATAGTGTTCAAATTGTCTGCTATACATTTCGTGATAAGTCGACACTGAAATTCTTCTAAAACGTTATTTGGAGAATTCTATTATTTGGATTCAGTGCCACAAGTGAGAGAACTACGTCCTGCTGTAGCAACTACAAATACTTCTCGATCATTAATAACATTTTCCGGAAACTGCGTGTACCATTCTGTCATCAATTCAGTTTCAACTTACACATCCTTAAGATGTGAATGTCAGACTACTTCTACACTTAATTTAATGGATTTTGTTTGTATTAATTATTATTTTTCATAACATTGTTCTGATGAATTTGCTAATATTGTTTTTTCTTAAAAAAAAAATGTTATGTAACCTACTACAAAATGTTACGTATCGTGCGTAAAAAAGTGTATTCTGTTAAATGGCATCAATAAAAGTGTCACTAAAACAAAACTAGTTGCCATTAAAAAATTAACTGTGACAGCGTTAAAATAAATACACATACCAGAAAATGTGCATATACAAAACATAATCAAATTTGTTCTAATCATTATGCATTCATTGTATTTATAACATAAATATACAGGGTCTTTCAATAGGGACGTTCGATATTTGTTAGGTTATAGCGGCCATGTTGTTAAGGCAACATCTGTTTGTTGTGAATGGTTCAGTAGTGTATAGCAAGTCACCATGAAAGGTTATAGCGTTTAACAACGTGTACAAATCATCAAATTTTATTTTCAAAATCAGTGCTCCGTTCCAGAAACGTTCCACACATTACGTGATTTTTATCTTCGCCACAAGCGGTTTGTCGAGTCAACTATTCGACGTTTGGTGGTCATATTCGTATCAACCGGTTTGATAAATAATCCGCCAACATCCGTACATAACCAAAACGCAAGGTCTGCTGATAACATCGCTGCTGTGCGTGAAAGTGTACGGGAACATCCGAGGCAGTCAGTTTCTCGCCATTCAGAGAAGCTTGGACTCTCTGCGACTTCAACTTGTGTCGGGACTTGGGTTTGCACCAGTATAAAATCCAACTGACCCAGGAACTTAGTGTAGACGGCCATAGACAACGCCGTGTGTTCGCTAATTGGGCTCTAGGGCAGTTGGAAGTTGACCCAAAATTCGCCAAAAAAATCATCTTTAGCGACGAGGCCCATTTTTGGACAGATGCATATGTGAACAAGCAAAATCGTCGTATTTGGGACGATACCAATCCACACGAGTTATCCCAGCACCAAATGCATCCCGAGAAAGTCACTGTTTGGTGCGGATTTTGGTCTGGCGGAATCATCGGTCGGTACTTCTTCCAAAACGAAACTGGCATTGTCATAACCGTCAACGGCGAGCGCTACAGATCGACGATAAGCAACTTCTTGTGGCCTAAACTGGATGATATGGATACCGACGATATGTGGTTCCAACAGGACGGCGCTACGGGCCATAACAGCGTATGCCACAATGGACATTCCGCACGAACGATTTGACGGCATGGTTATCTCGCGCAGCGGTGGCCTAAACTGACCACCGAGATCTTGCGATTTAACACTTTAGACTTTGGGGCTATCTTAAATAGCAGGTCTATGCGAATAAACAGCAAACAATAGTTGATGTCCTCAAAATCAACATAACGAACGCCATCTAGTAAATTCAGCAAGATTTATGCGACAAAGTCATCGAAAATTGGATCTCCCGAATACGTGTCACCAAGCAAAGCCGTGGCGGACATTTGAACCACGTTATAGTCCATATTTAATGCCTTAATACATAAAATATTCTTTCAAATAAAAAAAAAATATGAGTGGATATCTCACACATAACTTATTTTATTTACGTTTAAACATCGAGCGTCCTTATTGACAGACCCTTTAGTAATAGGAAATAACTTACAATAAATGGGTACGGCTTGGTACAATCTTATCGCACGACGCTGTAGAATAGAATGTAGTCTGTAGTCTGTAGAATAATATGTAGTCTGGCTTCTGTGAACAAAAACATGTGTCATCAGATGAATTAATTCAAATATTATACATAAAGATACGTGTACAAGAAAAAATAATCTTGTAATTTTTTAGACAATTAAGAGTTATCTAGCATATCCTTTAAAACTCCTAAATAAATATGCATTACTTTCTATTAAGTAGATAAAATAGAAAAAAAAAACATAGGAAATCTATTGGTAGGAGACCAATAGAGTATTCGGAAAAATTATAGTTATCATAAAGAATTCGATGATCGTTGAGAATAGTATTTTAAATGCCACTGTAATTTATAAAAAAAATTGCAATCGTATTTTATCTAACGCTCAAATAGTTTCATTTATGTTTATTGTTAAATATACACATATACACATAAATATACACATTTCTTCTTAAATTCTAACTAAGACACCAAGATTAAAAACTAAATTAATTACATCGATAGATACGAGTGTACAATATTTTTGATCATTCTTAAACGATTTAATAAGTAAAGAGTGTATCATGATTCATAGAAAAGAAAGTTCTTTTCTGTACACTAGATATTTATAATAATGTTTTAAACATTACCGTGTTACAAACATTTTATCGCGCAAGAGACTGGTTTGATTTAATACTATATTTTAATATTCTTTACCTTTTTCTCTTTCTTTTATTTTCAATTTCTTAATTTAAATTATTTTGGCTTAATCTTAATTATATTTTAACGAAGAAAGTTCGAAAACCATTAAAGTAATTTACATAATATGCTCGGATTACAGAATATTCGTTAGACTGAAATGATTAAACAGGCCTTGATGTAAATTATAAATATTTAATTTCCGTATAATATTCAAGTGTAGAAATAAAATAATTTATTCAAAATTATAACTGGAATGAAAAATTTTGTTTTACGTTATTGTTTATATTTACTGCATTTCTTTCAGAATTTAGGTATTGACTGAATATTTTGATACTGAAACAGCAACAACAACAAATAACAAACAAATTTATGTAAAATGAACATATATTTTATATGCATTTTACTCTTCTAAAAACAAATTTTTTATTTCATTTATTCAAATTTTTATTCAAACAAACATTTTATTCTTTTAAAAACAAATTTTATATTTATATTACAAATTTTTGCTTTATTTGGTAGAAATGTGAGTAATACCTATGAACTCAAAAATATTATTGGCTCGATAAAATATTACTAACTTTTTTTGTGTTTTTCATATTTTTCATATTCACCTCGTTAATGTTAAAGTATTTTTTTTAATTACACACACTGAAAAGTCTTGGACACCCGATGTTTTGTGTTAGTAAATAATTTTATTTTAAATATTGCATGGGTTTTTCAAAGTATATTTTTTCTAAATGTATTTTCTTGTAATACAGGAATAATTTTTAAAAATGTGGAAAAAATCTGCAACTTTTAAGTAAATTACGATTATGAGTATTATGACAAAAATTAACAAAACATTTTTTAACAAAGTAAACTACAACTTAATAGTCAGTATGGCCTCCTCTGCTTTTCAGTAACATATTGATATGCCTGTGCATTGAAACAATCAAACGGTTGATAATTTTTTGAGGAATATTGTTCCATTCCTCTATTGCTGGTGCAGCTAACTCTTCCGCATTTTGGGGTGGGTTCATGCGTTTATGAATTGCTCTAGAAACAAAATCCTACATGTTCTCAATGGGATTCATATCTGGGGAATTAGCTGGCCAATATAATCGGGTAATATCTCCCTGTTCGAGTACCTCTTGCACCCTTTTTGCGCGATGTGGCCTCGCGTTGTCGTCCATGAAGATGAAATTGTCACCTAATTCGTCGAGCAGGGGATAAATAATGGAGCTCATAACACTTTCAATATAAACTTGACTTGTGATATACTGATTTATGGGAATTAACGGCGTACGGCGATTGAACATTATTCCTCCCCAAAACATTACTGTCCCACCATTGTAGGGAGCAACCTCACAGGGAAAATTTAGTCCCTCTTGACGACCTGGCTCTCTCCAGACCCTTTTCCTATTCTCATCACTCAGCAGTCCAATTCTGGTTTCATCTGTGAATAAGCCCCATCGCTACTGCTGTAAAAGCCAATCACTACGTTCCCGTGCCCACTGAAAGAGGGCAGGTCGATGTCGTGGAAGAAGACGGGGTATCCTTAAAGGCCTTCTTGTACGTAAATTTGCACGATGGAGTCTTCTTCGAACTGTAGAGGTCGATATAACAAAGCGAAATGTACCTTGAAAGTGAGTCCTGAGTGCTGGAGCTGAAGCATTTCGATGTCTACGGGCATATTGAACCAAATACCGATACTGCCATTCATTTGACACTCGAGGTCGACGACAACAAAGTCTTCTTTCCACTGTCCTAATTCTTGATACCTATGCACTATTCGCACAACAGAAGATCTAGGAATGTCTAACATCTCGGAAATCTGATGATTGGAATGTGCAGCATCATTCAAAGCAATAATTCTTGCCCTATTAAATGTAGAAACCTCACGTCCTGGCATTATAACGAAAGAAAAGTATCAAAGTCGCTTTGTTAAATATGCAATAAAATTGACCAATATTAAAAAAAAAATTACTGACTAACAATATTTTATCTAACAATTTATTTGATCTTGTTTGACAGCTAAATAACTTAACTTTGTTGTCTAGCAGCGAAAACAAAATAAACATAGTCGAAATCTGTAATATACGGGGGGTCCAAGACTTTTGACGGTGTGTGTATTAAGGCCTCTAAAGGTTTTGCAAATCGTCATGGACGTAATTATAATTCAGTTAAAATTTAGGGATATTCTTTCATTTGCGTATTTATTATGGGAATGACCTGATTATAATTTATACAGTGTGAAATTATTGTAAGTGTAATAACACATTAGGGCATTATAATACATTCCCTTATTTATATATCTCAATTATTTTAATACGTTCTGTATTTATCATGGAGTATTATTATAAAATGGTTTAAAATGGATAACACTTGATAAAATTAATATCATTGATCTCATTTATTCATGAATATATAAGAGAGACCGATAATATTAACTATACATTGTTATCGATCTCTTTATATATTATTATCAGTAATCTCGTATTGTTTAACTTGTGTGACTACTATCTCCGTCCCTTATTTTATGACTTCCGGTTTTTTAGGATATAGTTGTAGTAGACTTTAAGGTGAAAATAACTGCTTCATGATAAATTAAATTACTGAATAATATTTCCTTAAAGAGTGATGCGTTATTAACCTTTTGTTTGCAGTTATTTCAAAAATAGTCAAACAAAATTATTGACTGTCAGAACAAGTGTTGTACGTTAATATCAATATTTCTAAAAATTATTAATATTAGCTAATTAGTATGAGGTAACTGAATTTGAGTAACACATTTGAAATTATTTATTTAATTAAAATGGTCTTTAAAATGATTTAGATTTAAATATTCCAAAAGTCTCTATTAGAAGATGCATCCAGGGAACAAATCATATGGTACTCTTTAAACCTAACTTTTTAAATACTAGCTAGGAAATAAAGAAGATTTAATGACCCATAAACATAGTATTGTTTATGGGTTAAGACGAATACCTGAACAAGTTTCTATTGTAATTTCTTCAAAAAACTGTGTTCACCTGTTGAATCAATGAAACCATTTTTAACATGAATGGAATCATGTCATAAAATTCTCATTAATTAGTTGATAAACTTGGATAGGATATGAATTGTAGAAGATAATATTCACGCAATATAAACGTATAGTCATAGAGAGGATTCATCCAGTTTTATTTGATACACTCTAGGGATACTCAAGTAGGTTGGAATCTTTTGTGTGAAGATAACATTGATTTAGTTTTCCACAAAACACTAAAACACTACACTCGACACCCATTTCGCCAACAAAGTGGGCTTTATCGATGATTAAAATACTTTTAATCATCTCCAGATGATGCCAACTTTGTTGGTGAAACACGCGTCGAGTGTACTGTAGTGTTTTCGTGTTTTGTGGAAAACTAAGTCAGTGTTACACTCTAGGGATATAGGGTTGTTTAGTTTTCTTTGAAGATAATTTAAACAGAATTGCATTTTTGAATTTCTTAAAGAGTTATTTGAATATAATTTTATTTTTCTGCACTTCACTATACGCGGAAAAGTAATGTAATCGTGTTAAGAAAAATTGAAAAAAACAAATTTCTTTGGGTTTATTTTTCGTTTTTCGGCCTAAAAACAAAAAATAAATGGTTTTTAATTTTTTATTGCTGTGTATGTATCGTTGTCGTCGGCATTTATTCTTGTTAGCACGATAACTCAACTAAATCGTGTTGGATCGATCGGGTTTTGACTGATTCTGATTGGGGATGTCTCCCCGATGACACCTATTGATTTTGAGGTGGATAGAACATACTCTACCATGTACATGGGCCATGAGAAAGTACTGGGTTAGTCACCTAAAATTGACCCCCCTTTATTTCTCTTAATTTCAATCGAATCGAAAAATTCAAAAAAGGATTTTACATGATTTTTTTTTATTTTTTTAATAATTAAACAAATTTTCAAAAACTCTGCAAATTGAAAGGGGGCGAACAATTTTTTATTTTTTTAAATGGAACACCCTGCATTTTTTTACTTAAAAAAGTTACCCATAGTTTTCTGATCACAAAAATATATAATTATTGTATCTTGGTATGTATAGTTCTTGAAATATTCATACTAATATATAGTCACATCACAGGAATAAGTTTGGCATAAGACCATAAATCAGGAGATCTACGTTTTTGAGATATAACGACACATCTTGTTTTTTAAGAAAAAAATTATAAAAATTCTTTGATGCGGCAACACATAATAATTATAATAAACAAATAAACCTTTATTAAAATTACAACAACAAAGTTTAATGAACAGAAAACATAAATAACGAAATAATGATAAAAAAAAACAATGCACAACAATAAATAACATAAAACCAATGAACTTTATTAAAATTAAATCTATATGTTCTCCACGTATCCTTCGTTTCTATCAAAGCACAGTTGGCACCTTTTAATAAATTCATTTCTAACGTTTTCAAATAAATGAACATTTTGCCGCAAATTTTCTATTTCTTGACTGATACAGTCCTTCAACTCATCCGAGTTATTATATACCGAATTTTCGTATATGTTTTGTTTTAGTGTTCTCCACAAAAAGAAGTTCAAAGGACTCAAGTCTGGGCTATTAGCAGGCTAATGTATAAGACCGTATCATCCTATCCAAAATAGATATTTGTCATTTAAATATTCCGTTACGTTCCGTACAGAGTGTGGAGGAGCACCATACTGTTGCCAAATAACAGAATTCCTGGTTGCAATGGAAATATTATCTAAATAGTTCTCTACTTCACCCCGAAGAATATTCAAATACTGAACTGCATTCAAGGACCCATTAATGAATACGGGACCCACATTTGTATTTTGATGAATACCGCACCACACATTTACTGTATTATGTCCTTGGGTTTTTATCTTTTTTATAATATGTGGATTTGCGGGCGCCCAATAATGTGCATTATCTCTCAATCATCTCTCTACAAAAGCTCTTCTGTCGACAAAGTTATTTTCAGTTAAAAGCTGAACTGTCAAAATACTATAAGGCTTATATTTGTGACGTTTTAATATACGTCTTATACTTGCTTGAGAAATATTAAATTCTTCTGCAGCAGCGTTAGTAGGTTTATTGGGGTGTTCGGTAAAAAAAGTAAAACGTCCATTTCCATATCTTCTCCTGTTTTGGGCTTCTTTCTTTCTCGTTTCTTATCTTTTAAGGATTCGCTGTCCCCAAACTTGAGATAAATATTAGAGAAAGTGTTCTTGGAGGGAACTTGTCTTTCAGGATATTCTCTTGCATATTCTCTTTTAGCTATATATTTGTTTTTATTGCTGGTTAAGTAAATTTCTAATATTTCTTTCCTTTCGACTAATGAATATCCCATATGAATATATTAGATATATTAACAAGTGTATTAAAACTTAACTTATTCCTGTGATGTGACAATATATTTGTATGAATATCTCAAGAACTATACTTACCAAGATACAACAATTATATATTTTTGTGATAAAAAAACTGTGGGTAACTTTTTTAAGTAAAAAAATACAGGGTGTTCCATTTAAAAAAAAATAAAAAATGTTCGCCCTCTTTCAATTTGCAGAGTTTTTGAAAATTTGTTTAAATATTCGAACAATTTAAAAAACATCATGTAAAATCCTTTTTCGAATTTTTCGATTCGATTGAAATTAAGAGAAATAAAGGGGGGGTCAATTTTAGGTGACTAACCCGGTACAATGATGGATTATTTGAGAATTTTTTTTTGTTAGCACGATCACTCAATTAAATCGCGTCGGATCGATCGGGTTTCGACTGATTCTGATTATGGACGTCTACCAGACGACATCTGTTGATTTTGAAGTGGATAGGACACACCCCACCCTGTCCATGAGTCATGAGAAAGCACGATGGCGGACTATTTGAAAAAAGTGTTGCATAAAACACATTCTGCATTTATGTGCTGGTTTATTTTTTTCGGCCACTCAATTTCGAGATACAGATGTTCTACGTGCGGAAAAGTCCGTTTTAAGGTTTTAAAACTGTATTTTTAGATGGGTTATATATGCCCTGGATGTGAATTTTGAAGGCACAATTGTTCACCTCTATTTATTTTCATAATCTTTCAGTATTATCTATTTAAATGTTCAATATCATGGTTTTACTGTCTTCAGCAACGATAAAAGAATGCAAAAACAAATTTAATTTTATATGTATGTCTTGACCATATACATACATGAATGGCATCAAATTGATGTGAACTTTTTTATAATTATCTTGTATAAAATTACATATTCTATAAAAATTTAGTAATATGATAGATGTATATATAATAAACATAATATGATAAATTTAGGATAATATGACAGCATATAATAACATAACAAATTTAATAGTATGATAGTGTATGATAGATGGATTAATTGCTATTTAGCTGGTAGATGGCCATAGTGCTATCCTATATGTATGTCCACTTTCAAAGTAGTAGACCCGCCTTCTAATATTTCCAAAATATTAGATATGAGTACAGAGTAGAGTACATTTTGTATTATAATAGTAAATAATATTCCTCTTTAAGATAACGGAACATTTGTTTTAAATAGAACGGTCAATATATATTACTGTGGATACCGGAGTAAAGAGAATCGACACTGGATCCTGGAGGCTCAAACTCACTATCCTAAGAAATTGTTATAAGGTTGAAACATTTTGGTATCAATAGGCCAGAGCATTACTATATTATGCAGTAAGTATCTATTTATTCAGTAATTTTTTTGATCGGTAAACACGGTCAAATTGAATGACCAGTTTATTTACCCAATTTGACCCCATTTAATTATTTTTGTGGGGCTACTTGAAATTGAAGGTATATTTAAACATACCAAATATAATGTCTACGCTTTAAGAATAGAATAAATTTAGAAATTAAACAAATTGCTCTTGAGAAAGGTTTAAAAATTTCGGAAAGGAATTCGATAAGTAAACGGTTCCGAAATTGAACATCTCATTTAAACCCATTCATTTTAAAATTGTCTTCACAATAAGATTTCGTAATAACATATTATTTTATGTTTTTGATATCATAAACACTCTTATTTCATTTAAAAATTTTAAAGGAGTCATTTTATTGTAATTCTATAAGTTCGGTTTATCAATATTCGGTTAGAGAACTTAACTTTGAGTTAGTGCCTTTTCAGTCAATATGAGTCCAGTATTTGATTTTAACCGCAATTAATTTTGTAATTGTATTTATACTTAAATCTGTGTTGAATATGTAGATCAGCAAATGTGGTTAATGGACGATTAATATATTGATGAAAGTAGTTTATTCCATTATAGTCAACAAACGTGAAATATACTATTGGAACCAATAACTTCTAAATACCATCCATTTATAACGCAAGCACTGTAAGTAGTCTTCATAATCTTTTTACGATCTCATAAAGTTTTCTTATGTTCCCACAATATAACCACAGAGTGCGTCTTCTTATATAAATAATTTATTTATTTCGTTTAGCTACGACGGTTTGTTGCTTTATGACATTTCATACTGATACGAAGAGAACCCAATAAAAGTCGTTTAATTGGTAGAACTCGTTTTACTTTCCGACGCTGCGAAATGGAAGGAGGAAAATCTATATTTTCATATGACGTAGTTATATGAAATCATAGTTTTCATATTTTAGTAAATTCCAATTAATAGGCAGATATATTAATGTTTATATATTTTACATATTTATGTATTTGAATTGATTGTAATACAAAAAGAGAACAATTTATCCACGAAAGGAAGCAATATTTTGATTATTTTAATATATTTACCCTGCCGAATCAGTTAATTAATTCTTAGTATGACTCCCTCCTGGCTAATCAACACGGAGGGAGTCATACCAGTAGTACATGTTAGAAGTAGAAATAATACAAAACATATTATTATTGTGCACGAGCAGTTGCTTAGCTTGGCTACTAAAAATGCTAACATACCAATTATTATACCAAAAACAATTTTTCCCATCTAAAGGGCAGCGAAAATCATAGCATCGTGAGGTAGCTTTACGTTTTCACTTTAAACAGTTTGTACTATTTAAAGTGAAATGTTCGCTTTGCATAATGGACTGCTCATTATGTAGTCCCAGAGGGTACGTGTCTCGTGCTTGTAATTGATTAAATATAATTATAAAACGTGTATTTATTATATTACTTTTTACATTATTAATATCTCTGATAAATCGGGTGTCTGTTATACCCTATAGTGAGAATTTTAGTTAGTTAAGGGTATCTATTAAGGTAGTGAGTAGGAATTTTATTTATATTTTATATTTTAGACGGTTTTTATATAAATACGTCATGATAAGTAACGATTTAGATAAGAAATTATAATAATACATAAAACATAGACTTTTTAATAAAATATCCACTGAAATCTCAAGTATTCTATGTTCCAATATAAGAAAATCTCTAATAATTAACAATTATGTAAACTGTATTTTAGCCATCGGTTTGTTAACATATGCTACCTACACGAAATGGTGCTGGCTGATGTAAAGTGCAATGCAAGATAAATTATTTTGTCACATGAACTTATTTTGTCGGAATGGCGGTAGATTTGAAAATATATTATGAACATTAACAGAATATTCTAAATGCCAAAATTATCTTTTGTTGAATTATCGTAGAATACACGTTTGAGGACGACAAAATATTGTAAATCTTGTAGATTCATGTTATGAAACCATCAAACAAATTTATTTCTTAAAATTTCACAATACTGTGCCCATGAAACCATGATTAGCAAATGTTTGCTCATGAACCGCACCTGGTGAATCATATACTACTTCAATTTAAATTAAGAAAATGAATTTTTTAGATTTTAGTACAATTCATAAATGTCAAGCTATTTTTTGTTATAAAACTTTATTTTGTCTTTTCTGTTTTATAATTTCCATACCTCCAATGCTTTGTGTGGTTATACTAATTTTATTTCAATATTTAATATATACACTAACATTTTAGTAGGAATTGAATATTTGGATGAAGTCTTTTCAGAATTTAAATCTATTACTGTCACTATATCAAATGGATCCATCACAGCCCTCATAAATGCTGTTATTAATTTGCGAAATTAAAATCGGAGATATTCAAGTGATTTAACTAACAAGTAAGTTTCCTCTAAATACACTATGATTAATGGCAGGTTTACCTCGCAATGTCTGATACCGCCGAACATGAATCACACTAAAACAATATTTTACATTTGCTAAGCTTCTAAATTTGCTTATCCAGCAAAATTAATAGGAGGTATTTAATAATTGATTGGGATTAATATAGATATTAATTATATAGATATAAAGAGTATATAGATTATTAATCTACCGCAATACTTTGCCGCCAGATACTAAAAAGGCCTTTGCAGCATATAATAAATAATCACATGTAAAAAAACCGCGTATGCACACCTAAATGTGTTGAAATAGTGTCTGTATTGAAAACGTCTAATCATCTCAATTCTGGACTGATCCGACAACTTTCTTACTAGGTATATACAAAAATAATAAATATAAATTCTTAGAGTTAGTAACAATACTATTCATTTCATCGCTATTTGTCAAATAAAAAACTCTTATCTTGCCGATAAACGGAACAATCTACCTGAGTCTAGCCATAAAAACAAGCTACGGTATGAGATTAGAGCCGTTTGGAATTTTTTATTTGGCAAATAGCGAAGAAATAAACTATAAAAGTGCGCCACATTATTAATTTTAATCATGTTATTTATTTAAAATCGACATAC
The DNA here is from genome assembly GCA_037954035.1 of Rosalia funebris. Taxonomy (NCBI): domain Eukaryota; kingdom Metazoa; phylum Arthropoda; class Insecta; order Coleoptera; family Cerambycidae; genus Rosalia; species Rosalia funebris. The sequence continues at coordinate 5,480,177 of JAZFAV010000012.1, read as the reverse complement.
ACATAAAAAAGATGGCCCCCTTTCATTTTGGATGCTTGCAGGTCTAGGTAACACAGTCTAGGTAACATGGGTCTAATCATGACCAGTTTATGGTTTCAAATATCTTTTGATTGAATGTCACTAGTACCAGGATTTTTAAAATTGTCACATGTTATCGACCAGATACAGCTATAGTACATAGAGGGTCTTTCGATAAGAACGCTCAATTTTTAAACGTAAATAAAACAAGTTGTCTGTGAGATATCCTCTCATTTTCTTTATTTTATGGTATTAAGGCGTTGTCTATGGTCGTTTACCTTAAGTTTCTGAGTCAGTTGGATTTTATACGGGTGCCGACCTAAGTCCCGTCGCAAAATTCGCCAAGTTGAAGTCGCAGAAAGGTCAAGTTATTGTGAATGACGATAAATTTACTGCCTCGGGTTTTCCCGTACACTCTCACGCACAGCAGCGATGTTTTCAGCAGACCTTGCGTCTCGGTGACGTATGGGTGTTGGCTGATTATTTATCAAACCGGTTGACTATAATTTGACCACCAAACGTCGAATAGTGGATTCGGCGGGACGGTTGTGGTGAGATAAAAATCATGCAACGCGTGGAACGTTTTTCGAACGGAGCACTAGCTTTGAAAATAATATTTGATGATTTGCATAAGTTATTGAATGCTATAGCCTTCCATGGTGATTTGCCATATACCACTAAACAACTGGCAATAAATTTTATAGACGTTGCTTTAACAACATGGCTGCTATAATCTAACAAATTTCGAGCGTCCCTATTGAAAGACTCTGTCTAATATATTTAAGTTCACTGAGCATTTTAAAACGCCAATAAAGAATATAATGGATATGAATTTTGCTCATGACTTTCATCATTTGTTTGTACATGGACGAATGCACACTTTGGAATAACACTTTCTAAATAAATTATGCAAAAATTGGCACACATATCCTCGATATTAGTCAAGTAATAAGCTCTGCGACTACCACTGGAATGGTTGAACACTCATTTTTAACTTTTAGCTCCTAAATTTTTATGCCAGTAGATTGGAAGAAACTACACAAACTTAGGTGAAGATTATGTAGGACATACTATCTGTAGAAAAAATACAATGAATTGTAACGATTATTAATTATCATTAATAGATCATAAATATAAATAATGGAAACGATATCTTTTATTATTATTATGTATTTATTTTTATGTAACATGTTATAATCATGTATGCGAAAAGTAATATTAGATTATGTTTTTAATTATAAATTTTGTATTTAATTTTTGCATAATTTTAAAGTAACACTCTTAAAAACGTTTTCTGGGTCGATTGCATTTAAACTACTCTCTAATTTTCCATTCTTTTAAGTAGATGGAATCGTTCATCTTTTTGAATACATCCAGTATTTGGCCTTGAAAGTAGTCGTATATAATTCAAATCAGACTATTGATAAAAAATATGAATAAATATTGAAACATATATAATACATTCATGGGTCATAAAATTAACGAAATATAATCAAAATGTATACCTTTATGTACAGTGTGGTTCAATCTCTTTGTACAAACCTAATAATTGAATTGGCACAAACAACATTTTTCTATCTCCCATTGTTTTCAAATTACATGGCGCTGGTGATATGGGCCTGTGCTTCTAAGCCAATTATGTAATCCTATTCCCAAATCGTGTATATTCGCTTTTCATATTAAGATTTATAGAGCAGTTTTAATATTATGTGTAAAGTTTGTTCATAATAAAGAAAAGGAATTTGGTCGAAGAGAAAAATATGAATGTAATTTAAATAAATATGATTTAAATAAATCTAAACCAACTTAGATAAATAAATAAAGAATATATTAATTTAAAGAGGACATAGCACAAAAGAAAAGTAAAAGAAATTGAAAGAAAAAAATTAATTACATGGACTCAGTATTTAAACTCTTTAATTAAAATTATTTCTCATCGCTGCAAACTGGTCGAAGGTTTCTATTACACCCTGTTAGTTTATTGCTCTAGCAATCATCAGGTGCAATTAGTGCAAGATTGGATAAACTTAGTTACAATACTTAACGGTTTACTGTTTCTTCAATATCATTCTTATTAATTTTATTTTAAAAAAGAACCTTTTGATGATCCTACCAAGACAAGGATTATAAAAAGATAATAATGCTACATTATAAAATATTATAAATAATATAATGCTATATTATATATAAAGATATATAATTAAAATTTCACTAAAATTACTGTATGAAAAGAACATTGTTATTAACCTATATTTAATTGCTAACTTAAATCCGTTAATTCTACTTAAATCAGTTAAATTTCCTTAAATCAGTTTTGAAACATTCCTAATATAATAAATAAATTCATAATAATATGTTGTCATATTCCTCACCTATTTTATATAATTCCTCGTTCAAAATCGAAAGTTCATGCTAAATATTTTGAAATAAAACGCAAAGATTTATACAAATTTTATAAACACTGGTATACCTTGCTCTTGATCAGACCATAAGCTTGTTAGGTTTATCAAAAATGGTTTTAGTTTAAATATTCCTTTTCATAAATATATGTTTTCGCTTTCCGTTGACAATCTGCTTTAATTGATTCATTGTTTAGAAGTAGTAAATATTTTTTAATCAGTTTAATATATTTAATTTTGCTTCACGATAGCTTCAATTATCAATAGTATTTTTGCTAAATATTAAAATGTTTGCTCTAGAAACAATTAAGAAGACGGTCTCGAATTTCGCTGATTTTTTAAAACCTCGATTTCATCGATCTTAGATTTATTTCTAGATATTAATATAATTTTACTTGATAGAAAATACCTTTTGTTTAATTGTAATACGACAAACACATATATTATACTATTTTAATAAAACAACATATATCATATTATATTATATACATATAATATATATCATAAATATTGATTATTTTAACTTGTTAAATGATCAAGTAGATATACTATATTCTCCTCTTTTTATTGTTACCAAAATTAATTAACCCCCATATAATAGTTCTTAATAATAGTCCTGGAAATTTCTACAATTTAATGGTCGGGATTGTACCATTTATAAAACTTGTTTTCCTGTAAACTTTAATCACCTGTTTATTGTCATAACCCTTATTCTGCGTAATTGGATAGTATATATTATAGGAACCGAATTTTTGTATTTCATTCTTAGTTGAATTATCACTTTGAAACTGACATAAAAGTGTCGAAACTGCAGTCACGATTTTTGTGTGAATATACTGTTAATATTTAAAGAAGTACAACACATATTATAACACTAGTGGCTAATAAATAATTAAATGCATATTTTCCTAAATAATGAATATAAGAATAGAGAGCACCAAAATTACTATTCTTCTCTTTACTTTATTGCTGTTAGTCGTCAGGCCAAAAACAACAGAGAAATTAGCAGGTCCGCAAAGTCCGCGACCAAGAAATGTTAAAGAATTAATTTATCAGAATTTATTTTAATTTTGTTTATTAGCTTCATGTTTGACTGTGGAGATAGTCAGATTTACATTTCACTTTTTCAGAATAAAATAGTTCTAAAGATTAAATTTGTTGTAATGTTTAAATTAGAACTATTTTGTGGATTTATCATAGATACTGACCAAAATTAACATAATTGACAGTGTCAATAATGAATTAAAATGTCTAAATCCTTGTTTCCATAGTTTATCATGTCGTTAACTTTCCTAATTGTTTGAAAATAGAGATACAATTCTTCAACATATTTAAATAGAAATTCTCATCAAGAGGTGTCGTATAGATACACGACGGTAATTAATCCTGTATGTCTTGAGGTATAATAATAAGCACTAATATGAAATCCCAACGAAAATTATTCCATTCTTCTTTCATAATTCTGTCCATGTAGATCAAACATAACTAACTTTGATACATTGATAGTTTAAACGTTATACATATCAAGTGATTGCATATGTTTCGGTAAAAAGGTGTTGAAACTAATGAGCCACTACCAAAGCTATAACTATTAATGCAGCCTTATCTTTAGACTATTGTGACTGCTGCATACACATTGTGCAATTTACATGTCAAAGTGTCTGCATATACTAAATAAATAACGTAAACACGTAATAGGAGCTAGTTTCATTATTGAGGTAACTGTAACAGTACAAAATGGACTCTATTAAACTGTTTGCAAAAGCAAGTAATCAATACGTACGAGTATATGATTCTCGCGTACGCCTCGAACTGAAACTAAAGTTTATAATATGCCATAGTCCAGTCACACACACCGAGTTTACGGTAACTTTTTATTGTTGTAGTAAAGTAGTTACTTATTTTTTGTTTTATTAATTTTTCGCACTCAACTATACGCGGAAAAGTAATGTAATCATATAAAAAAATTTCTAGTGTTTATTTTTCACTTTTCGGCCTAAAAACCAAAAAAAAAATGGTTTTTAAACCATTTTGTGTGTGTGTGTGTGTCTCGTTGTCGTTGTCGTCGGTAGTAATAACATTTCTTGTTAGAACGATAACTAAATAGTGTCGGATTTATCGGGTATTCACTAATTCTAATCGAGGATATCTCCCAGACGACACCTATTGATTTTGAGGTGGATAGAACACACTCTACCATGTTCATGAGTCATGGGAAAGCACAATGGTGGACTATTTGAGATTTTTTTTTGTTAGCACAATCACTCAATTAAATCGTATCGGATCGATCGGTATGATTCTGATTAGGGACGTCTACCAGATGACCCCTACCTCTATTAATTTTAAGGTGGATAGGACACACCCCACCCTGTCCATGGGTCATGACCAAGCACGATGATGGACTATTTGAAAAAAGTAAAACTGTCGCATAAAACATATATTCTACATTTATGTGCTGGTTTATTGTTTCTCGGCCACTTGAGACAGAGATGTTCTACGTGCGGAAAAGTCCGTTTTAAAGTTTTAAAACTGTTTATTTTATTAAGAAATGCGAGAAGTGCTACTAAAATGTTCTATATTTTATTATAGAAAAAAAGTTATATATTTGTCCATTATTAACATAGACCATAACGCTACTGAATTCTTCGCTGCATTGCTTGCTGTACAATAAATTGCATAGTTAGAGCAATTGGGAAAAATACTTCGTGGCGATAATATAACACTTTGTTCTACAGATCTGTATTTGTCTAATTTAACATATATTAAAACTCTCTTATAACTCTTATTCCAAAAATAAATTGGTCACGAGATATTAGTTTGTCAGTTATTGCATGCACAGAATTAAACTGCAATAATTAAGAGCCGGACTGTATAATGAATAGATTTGTTTCGCAAATGTGCCGTAATAATAGGGTTTTAATTATTGTCGGCATTCTGCTGAAGGCATGAAAGTTATTCGCATCTCTACATATAATCTTCCCCAACGCTACTTGTCATTTTATAGGTAAGATTGTAGGAGGCAGTCTACTTCGGTGTGTAAATTAAAATTAATATTTTCGAATATTCCGAAACAAAAACTTATATAATATACTTTCTAGAATCCTATAAAACATCCTACGTAATATAGTCGAAATACGTGACCATTGTTATTATTATGAAATTAACTAGATTAGAGGCAAAGTTTGTTGTGACTCAATCAACAATGAACTAAAAGTAGTCGTTGTATAAAAATTATACATGGAACTGGCATAAAAATTAAGAAAATTATTAAAACAAGAGGATTAATGGTGGATCATCGTCTCTACTAACAGAGATTAATGGTGTACAAACAATATTATTAAGTAGTGAATTTCAATTATCAAAAATAAGTGTAGTTCTAAGTGTAACAATTAATAATTTATCATAATCAACGCATTGTAATAGTTTTAAATTAAATCATACTAATTACCATTACAATAGGCGACCACCGTCTCTTATAAATTCTAACGGCTGATAGTTAGGGGTCTCGCAGAAGCTACACAATCTTAGATAAAATTTGTGAAGAAGATATATCATCCCCTGGATAGGATGTAAAACCGTAGATCCCGTGTCTATTATATGTCAGGCAAATAAAATATGCCTATCCCACTGCAAGAATGAAGATTCACCCAAATATCCAGGTGATGAATCAGGATACGAGATACTCTCAACAGCTCGTCTCCTGGAATTGGTGATGAGGTCTTGGTAGCGGAAATAGGTCGACGTCACATACATTATGGTATATGGGTTTGGGCCTCATCAGCCACTGATCGCATGGGTAGTCCCTAGGCGATCCCCTCTTATCCGGGTCATTATCCAAAAATGCTATCCCATAAAAGGAGCAATTTAGGCACGTCCCCCGCCTTAAGCCTCGCCTCCTCTAGGATAACAGGGGCCTCTAATATAAGGTACCTTTTCTCCTCCAGTGCGGAACAGGTGTAAAGAAGACGAATAGAGGTTTTCTCGTCTTCTTTACCGTATCTGCAGGCCGGGCTGTTAATCAGCCTCAGCTTGTGCTTATATGCATTTAGAGTATTATGGTGGCCCGTTATGATCCCCACCAGGGTTCTGGCTTTGTGCCCGTCCAATTTAATAAATTATTGAGCCCATCTCTCAATCTCTGAGTATTTAATGAAGAGTTTGGTTATTCGACAACCCGTTACTCCTCTCAATCTTTTATTGTGCTGGTCTCTTGCCCAGCCATTGATGCGATCTCTGATCAGATTCCGACTTATTCCCACTGCAGGTTCTGGTCCGTAGAGGTTTTCCCTGGTCCCTAGTCTGGCAAGGTCATCTGCAATTAGATTTCCCTTAATGTCATTATGCCCATGTATCCATAAGAATTCCACCGGTCCCTTCTCTGCTAAGTGATTCAATGCTTCATAGCAATTATAAACCAGCTTCGACTTTGTTCTTGCTGAATTCAGGGCTGCCAACGCCGCCCTGTTATCCGAGCAGATACATACCTTCTCCTGGGTCCGATTTTGGTCGGCCACCAGAACACCTTATGTAATTGCAACTAGCTTGGCCTGGAGTGCGGTAGTGTATTTGCCCAGGGGAAAGGTTTTACCTATCCCATCGCGTCTCCTATACATCCCCGCACCCCCTCTGTTCCCACTCTTAACTCCATCCGTGTACCAGATGTTTCCATTGAGCGGTAATCTAGCTCAACCCTCCATCTAGTCGGTCTTACTGGTGCGGGTGATCTTATATTTCTTGTCAAACAGGAAGTGGACACCCGTACTGTCAGAGGGCATCCATAGGACTCCCTCCTTAGCTAACCCTCTTGAGAGTCTATTCAGGTCCCTTACCTTCCTATTCATGTTTACCACCTTGTGCATTGCCTTTACGGCTTCCGCTTTCAGGGTGTCACCGCTGACATCAAGAGGTGGTATCCCCGTCAGTATCACCATCGCCTCGATCGGTGTCGATCTTGGGGCTCCGGTTATACTTCTTAGAATCAATCCTCTTAGCTTATTAAGTCGGTTGGCTTCCAACTTTAAACAGACTCTCTCCCACCAGACCAGTGCTGCATACGTCAGTCTGGGTTTGAGAATTACCTCATACATCCATTTCATGGTCTCCGGTTTCAAGCCCCAGCTATTACCAATGGCTCATCTCAGTTGCCAAAGTGTTGCTGTGATCTTGGAACATATGTGACTTAGGTATTTTTCCCGTGACAGTTTACCGTCCAAGATTACTCCTAAGTATTTCACTTCGCTATTATAGTTTAGTTCTTGCCCAATAAATTTTAGCGGACATGTTCTGTTCCACTTATATTTCTTGGTGAACACCATCATCTTAGTTTTAGAGGGATTGACCGAGAGTCCCCTACCCCTACACCAATTTCCAACCTTGTTTAAGGAGTAAACAAGGTCGACGTTAAATAAAAGTATGAAAATTAAATAAACGAAGTTAAAAGTAATTATCGGTTCGGCGGAATGAGTTTAAACAGCAAGTTATATACCAGCGATCATATTTACAATTTATAGAATATTGGTAAGTGGTAGACTGATAGATATACTAATTTATGGTGGCCTTCGGGGTGCTTGTGTAGTGAAATTATACTAGTGGTTATGTTGTTGCTATGGCTACATTTATTTAGAATAAATCAATTAAATAGCGAGCAAGCTAGTACCGAAAAAGGGGAATGTCTCTGGGTGAGATACGGAAATTGACTGATTTGAAAACTTATCCCAAAAACCATTAGCCTGGTGCGGTTATTTACTAGATGACACATATGTCATAAACCATTGACCTAATGTTCAAGGGTTTTTAACAACTGTATACCTGTACGTATTTTTACCCTTAAGAAACAGATTTTCTCTGATTCCGAGTACTAGCTAAACAAGAGTTTCTACTTTCTAATACTCACATAGCTTAAAACTAATATATACAAAAAAACCATCACGGCTATCAATAGGCGTATGTGCAGCGACGTGTGTCCACAAATTAAAAGGACGTAGTTGAGGTACGCAACTGACATTTCTCTTACATAAAACCGTTAACAACATCAGATGGACAATTTCACCAGAAAACAAATTATCTTAACCACTAATAAAATTGCACAGGATATCAGTCATTAAACTATACAGGGAAACATTGAGACTAGCAAGGAAAATGTGGCTGTCCTTAACTTCAATGAAACTTACATACGCTAATAAAAATTGTAGTTTCCACATTAAATACAGCAAAATAGTGCAATTTGGCTTACTAATCGAGAGGAATTGGCGCCATTACAAACATAATATTTCTATTACCTCTCAATTCCATTTAAAAGGTAGGATGGGAATGGGCTATCCCATTCCCATCATGTCAACAGTATCTTGACATGTCTATGGAAGTATTTGCTTCGTGTCCAAGAAAGTTATGTGTGTATAAAATTTTAAATATATAATTTCTGAGAAAAGGAAAATCAAATTTTGTATTCTCAAGAAGCATCGGTTCTGGAAATGGAATCTGCAAATTGTTAGAAAGTAATCCACTTAAGGACTATAGAACTTAAACCCCGTTGGGTTCTTTCTATATCGTTCCCGACAGATATCGCACTTAGACCGTCAGTGAGGTTATTCCTGTAAGTTCGCTTATGTCGGCCATATTTGGATAATATTGTCATAAAGTATATTATTTGATGGACGAAAGGGCAGTTACAATACATAGTACGTATTGCATAGTTCCATCCTCCTGTTGACATCTACATAGGTGTGCATGATTTAATTCCATATTATGAAAATATTCTCTTATCTGACAAACCAGTTAGAATTCCAGGGGTTTCGAGGGATCAATTCATTGAGGATCATCACTGATTCAATTATATTAAGTGATACAGTAAAGACCGCAGTTAGAAGTGCTTCTAAGCGCGGCCAATTCTATGTAGGAGAAATCTTATAACAACTGAATTCTGGAGTAAATAATTATTGACAGTATCCTCCTCACCGAATATCGAAAGTTGCTAATCACATTTGAACACTACAGCGTACAATGAAAGTGAGTAATTACGAGAAATTTATCGAGGCAGCCGTTACTCTGTGGTAGTTCATAATTAGGACGCAATTGAGTAAAACAACTAGTAAGTTTTATATCACTATATTTACACAAAAATCGTGACTGCAGTTTCGACACTTTTATGGTATTTTCAAAATGTAATTTTTGTCACTCTTGTGTCATTCTTAATTGAATCATCGTTTTGAAAATGACATAAAACTGTCGAAACTGTAGTCACGATTTTTTTGTAAATATAGTGATATAAAACTTAATAGTTGTTTTACTCAATTGCGTCGTGAGTAATTACATCATCAATAGGGAACAGCGTTCAAGTATAAAATACAAAACGTATGGCAATCTCTAATTGAATGTTAGACAGATCTCAAAAGTACTTAACGCATCGCTAGCAATGACTCAGCCATGCATTATCAATGACCTCAGCAAAGCAATATATTTGTCTATTTAACTGCAAGTTATTTTAATTCAGGAAAATCCCAAAAAAGGTTTTGGGTTAGTATTTCATATTGGCGACAAACATTAGACTAAATTCAATAAACGATTCACAAAATATATTTCCCAAATACAAAAGGAAGGTGGCTATCGAAAATACATTTTCGATACATTCACATTCGAAACTTTCACACTCTATAATGAATTTCGATGCAATTGTGCCTTACATAGTTCAACTTATTGCAGACAATTATGCTCGAGAACATAACCTATTAAACTTACAATTTGCTAAAATAATTATCTTATAAATGTGTATGATCAAATGATATCGAAGTAATTTCGTTTAAATTAATTAATTAATAGAGTTTAATACGCATATTCTTGCCCAATTTAAATTAATCTTATCAATTATCCTGTAACTCAATTATTAATTCAATTAGTAATGCACGCATCGAAGTGTTATTTTTTGTTCCTAAAACTCTGGGTTAACTTGAAGAGTCACTCGAATTGAATGGCTTTACTTAAAAATTTACTTGCGAATACATTCAAATAACCAAAATTTGCATGCATAAAAACATTACATTCGGTAATGTGCATTTTGAACAGCACTAGAGAGCCATCGTAGGTATTCTAGATGGCCTTTCATTGCTAACCTTTTCATGAATAGTTTGAAATCCAGACCTAAGGGAGAATGCGATTATTTCCCCAGAGTATAGTTCAAATATGTGAATGATACTTCGGAAGTTTTCAATATGAAATCAGCCAATATTGATGGTTTCGATACTAAATTGAAGATCGGATTTAAAATACGTTGTTACATATAAAAATAATGGAGAATTATACTTTTTTTGGTATTATTTATAGTCGATATAGGAACTAAATACGTACAGAGCACAAAAAATTCAAGTGTTATTGGGACTATAAATAAGATTAGAAGGAAAAAATAGATAGTCAATCTTCACGGTATTATTGAAGGAAAATTAGTGGTCAATACCAAAACTAGTTAGGGCCTTTTGTGTTCGAGTTACCAAAAACAGTTCGATTTTTTCCTCCTCCCTTTTCGACAAGAATTAAATTTTCTTTTTAATTTTTTAATATTTCTATTAACCTTCACAAGTTCATAATCTTGTATTCCTTAAAACATACATCACAGTCAAAACCACAATTCTAATCACCTAAAATCGACTAACGCCACCTAGGCTTTTACTGTATACTGTATGTATTTGTATACTATTAACAAATTTAAGATGTATTATTGGTGCACCAAATCATCGAATTGTTTTGGAACTTTTGGCAGTTAATTTTGGAAATAACTCAAAATGAGATGTCAGGAGATCAATAAGATGATAAAAACAAATTTTCCAACAAATATTGCACACAAATCAAGTTGTTACGAGTACATATCCTTCTGAAAATTTTGAAAAATATCTAATAATTTTTTAGAATTTCATCTGTAGTAAATGCGTGAATAGCTTAACTCAAATAGTAGATTAATAAAAAAACAAGTAAGCAAATCGCAATAATATTGCGCCGCCCCCTCACTCATATCGAAGGCACCTCCGGAGCATGCCTCTAGAGGCTTCGGATCAAAAAACAAAAGTTACCACGTTGTCCGCAAGGGTCGATTTACTATATTGATTTTGTCAAAATGCCGAAATTCGAATGAACAGCATTTCATTCATCGACCTAAACACTTCGTGACACACACGGGACCGGCCGTTTAGTAAATATATATGTAAAAGGTGGTCCAACTGAAACGGACGATGTTAATTGTAAATAAAACAAAAAGTTTTCAGAGAAATATCTTAATATTTTTTATTATGATAGAAGGATCTATGACAATTATGTGTGAAGCAAAATATCGGCCAAATGCTCGCCACGGCTTCGGTGGCATACCTCTATCCGATGGTCCATATTTTCAATGACTCTGAGACATAATTGAGGTTCAATGTCGTTAATGTGCCGAATTATCTCATCCTTTAGCTCTTGAATTGTTCTTGGCTTATTGATGTACACTTTTTCTTTTAAATATCCCCAAAGAGAGAAGTTCAACGGTGTCAAATCACATGATCGTGGCGGCCAATTAACATCGCCACGACGTGAGATAACACGGCCATTGAATTTCTCGCGCAAAAGTGCCATTGTTTCGTTGGCTGTGTGGCAAGTGGCACCATCCTGTTGGAACCACATATCGTCCAGGTCCATATCCTCAATTTCTGTCCACAAGAAGTCCGTTATCATCTCGCGATAGTGAACACCATTCATGGTAACTGCTTGGCCGACCTCATTTTCGAAGAAGTACGGCCCGATGACGCCGCCAGCCCATAAACTGCACCAAACAGTCACTCTTTGTGGATGCATCGGCTTTTCAACAATCACTCGTGGATTCTCATTTGCCCAAATGCGGCAATTCTGCTTGTTAATGAATCCACTGAGGTGAAAGTGTGCCTCGTCGCTGAAGATGATTTTCTTTGTAAAGTCACCATTCACTTCTGTCTGTTCAACCAACCATTCGGCGTATTGACGACGCTTGAAATGGTCAGTAGGCTTCAGCTCTTGAGTCAATTGAACCTTGTAAGCGTGTAAATTCAAATCTTTATTCAAAATTCGCATCAGTGATGTTCGTGAGATGTTCAATTGTTGGGCACGACGACGAGTCGAAGTTGACGGCTCTTCTGCTATACTATCGCGAACAACAGCAATATTTTCCGCAGAACGAACTGGGCGAGCATGCACAGGTGTTTTCACATTTCCTGCGGACCCGGTTTGCTGAAATTTTCGCACAATTCTCCCGATTGTGGGCACATTTGGTCGATTATGCTGACCAAAAAAGTCACGAAGTGCACGAAATGCATTTTGATTTGAACGCCCATTTTCGTAAAAAGCTTCAACAATCTTAACGCGCTGCTCAATTGTGTATTGCTCCATGGTTGAATTTGTCAAACGCTGAAACAAAGAAATGTCAAATTAAGTTGGGCAAAGAACTTGACGTTAAGGTGTGACTCACAATTAACATCGTGCATTATGGTTGGACCACCCTTTATATTGTTCCATTGGAAAATTGAAACAATCAAAATGTTTTTTTTTTAATTAGACATTAAATGTTGGAGTTATAACATGTGGCGTTACACTGAATATATTCGTCTACTTTTAAGAAACTATCTTAACGTGGATATAGCAGCATGGGTAATGAAATTAGTACATTAATATAATTATTATAAAATAGTGGTGTATTACATTAGAACATCATTTTTATGGAATATTAACTTTTTATTGAATTATATAAAATTTACACAACAAATCATCAACAGGTAAAAGTAGTAGTAGAAAAGAAAAAAATTAACAGGCAGGCAGGCAGGCAGGCAGAGAAAGAAGTTACGTGATGTTGAAGTTGTTTATGCCTGTCCTATGAATTGTTATTTTTCTTAACACTGTAGTGACGCATTAAAATTGGCGCATTATCAAGGATAATGAGTGTGCCTCGATAGCTCAGCGGTCAGAGCAACTAGCCGGAAACTGGGAGAGCCGGGTTCGATTCCCGGTCGAGGCAAAATGCACTTTTATCATTGCTATCGCCAAAGTGGTGACCCCGACGTGATTCGTCGCTCCAGTATATGCAACCTCCCTTACATCTCAAATTCGCGGATTCGATTCCCGTCCTATCCATCGCCCTAGAGTCCGGGGGTTACCGAACAACGGTTCGTAAGAATGGCGAACGCGGTCACATTCCGTTAAATTGTATCGAGACAAATCATGTCTCTAGGGAGGGAGTACTGTAGTGACGCATTAAAATTGACGCATTAGCAAGGATAATGAGTGTGCCTCGATAGCTTAGCGGTCAGAGCAACTAGCCGGAAACTGGGAGAGTCGGGTTCGATTCCCGGTCGAGGCAAGAAGCACTTTTTATTCTTGCTAACGCCAAAGTGGTGACCCCGACGTGATGTGATTCGTCGCTCTAGTATATGCAACCTCCCTTACATCTCAAATTCGCGGATTCGATTCCCGTCCTATCCATCGCCCTACAATCCGGGGGTTACCGAACAACGGTTCGTAAGAATGGCGAACGCGGTCACATTCCGTTAAATTGTATCGAGACAAATCATGTCTCTAGGGAGGGAGTACAGTAGTGACGCATTAAAATTGGCGCATTAGCAAGGATAATGAGTGTGCCTCGATAGCTCAGCGGTCAGAGCAACTAGCCGGAAACTGGGAGAGCCGGGTTCGATTCCCGGTCGAGGCAAAATACACTTTTATCCTTGCTAACGCCAAAACAATAACCTGTATATTTTTATCTTGAACAAGGAATCACTGAATCTTTGAAAAATCTCTACTAGTATGCATTAGACAACAATTTCATAGATTTCGTATATTTGTGCCTTTTTTAATCTTGAATGTTTTTAAATACAGTATGCATTTAAAGTTTGGAATCAAATTAATTTTTTTTTTGGAGATCCTGCTGGAACACGGCGATTTTTATCCTCAAAACAGTTGGAAATAAATGTTTTCAAGAAAAAACAACCTCTTACTGTCAATCCTCTAAATCCTAACAACTCCACTTTAAAATTTCAAATACAATGATACCTTCGTTCAGATTTCGTTATAAAGCATTTCTTGTGTTCAATTCACAGAATAATTAAAAATTTGATAAGTAGATAACAGAAAAATTCAACAAAAACATTTTCTCGAATGGATATCTATGCAGAATTAGTAAAAAGGAGTTGAACATAATTGTTGGTCGTTTCAGTTTCAATCAATTGAGATTGAAGTAAACTGAAAATCACTCTTGTTAATCACTGTAAATAATTTTGTACGTCTATACAATATAATTTCTCAAACTACACTTATTTTCAGTATGCCGAAAGTTTGCGATATGTTCAGCAATGTTTATCCCGATCAAAATCATTACTTCAAGGAATGCTGGAAGTAAGTTAATGGAAAACCCAATTAATTCGATGAAAAAATTAACTCAGCAACAAGACGCTTCAACACTAACGTAGTTTTCTACACTACACTCGACGCGCGTTTCGTCAACAAAGTTGGTATCATCTGTATCTGATTAAAACATCATGATTAAAACTACTTTAATCATCTCCATATGATACCAGCTTTGTTGGCGAAACGCGCGTCGAGTGTAGTGTTGTTTTGTGGAAAACTAAGTTAGTATTATCTTCACACCAAAGGTTCCAACCTACTCCCGTATCAAGACGCTTCAAAATAAAACAATTCATCATTATATAAAGAAATAAAATTGGCCTCCATTCAAAGTACTTACATAAATTTCAATTATTTCTATCTGATGATATTGACAGAAGACTGAAATTTCACGAAACAGCGTCGAACAATAACAATAGCCAAAACATAAATATACTTTTCGAAGTTGCAGTTTATCTTATGTCTGGTAGGGTAAACCGATAAGATACGAGGATAAGATACGATACGACATTGGGACACAATAAATCCTCACTGGATACAAGAGATTTTGCATTCGCAAAGACCACCAAAAGTGAATGTTTAGGCAGAAATAATCGGCCTTAGAACTTTGGGATTATACTCTTTTAAGCAAAGGGATCGGAGATATGTATTCGAATTTTATACAATTTGAATTACTGCTGGTGTTAATTATTCTGTTTTCACATGATGAATCCAATTTAGTTCTTGAACGTATTTGGTTCTAGCAGGACGATACTCCTGCACATTATGCTGCAAATGTGAGGTTTCTAAATAAAACATTTTCAAACAGTTGGATAGGTAGATGAGGAACAGTAGAGTAAGTTCCAATATCTATCGACATCACCTCTTTAAATTTTTACGAAGTTACCTAAAAGGTAGGGTTTACGTGAATATTTTATTGAGCTATTTTGTTGAATATTTCCGTTATTAATCAAATTTTGATTCGTCAAATTGATCAAATTCGGCACAAGAAATGCTTTAATATGAGGTCTTATACCGATTATGTTTATCTTTGAAATTTTATAGTTTAAGAGTTGTTAGGGTCTAAGAAGTTGATAGTGAGGAGTTAAAAACATAAAAATAACATCCACATGGCTTGTCCTCAAAATATGTATGAAAAATCAGCATGTCCGAGGAGTTTTGAAGAATTTTACTTCAAACTCTGAGGACATACTATATATTGCAATAGTTAAATGTACACTATATGGTATTTCTCAGAATAGAGACGTTTCCTATTCAAATATATAAAAATATACACGAAACTGTTTAAAGAAAAGTTTTGTAGTAGACATTCATGAAGTCGAACGTCTGGTGTGAGAATCAAATTAAATATTTGTGGATTTTACAACATCTAATAAATTGTTTTTTAACTCAAAAATCATATATTACATAATTATTGCTGATACTTGGATCGGTCTGGTGTTTGCCATCGTATCGGATCGGGGTTTAAGTTCAAACAAGTGGATGGAAACTGATGAATAGTCCCACAGATACTCAGGAATTGCCCCTAGAAGGGTGAATGTAAGACTAACCCCTGTTACTTCCGCATACTACAAAATAATCAACGAATAATTTTATACCTTTATAAATTCATTAACATAAACAGATGTCTTTAAAATATGTATTAACTAAACGAAAGGAAAATAAACATTTAATTGGCTAGTACGTAACCTAACTAACCGTTTTCTATTGATGTCAGAGAATTGTGTTAATTGATTGTTTCTTCCTGCTTTCGCATAGCATTGATTTTTGTGGTGATAGTTTGATAAAATTCGGTAAGAAAACAATGATATATATATATATATATATATATATATATATATATATATATATATATATATATATATATATATATATATATATATATATATATATATATATATATATATATATTAGATATCTGATCTAATAAACTATTATTTTGTTAATATTGCACGTATTCTATAACTCGTACACTTCAAAAGTATTTTGTTTTGGTAAGATTATGTTATATAATTAATAATAAAATATAAATATTTATTTACAAATTATTTCTCCATATCAATATCCAACTTACAAATACATCTATATTTACTAAACGGTTGTTTTCGTGTGTGTGTCACGAAATTTCTAAGTCGATGTACGAAATGCTTTTTCATCGAATTTCGGCATTTTGACAAAATCAATATAGTAAATCGATCCTTGCAAACAACATAGTAACTTTTGTTTTTCATCCGAACCCTCTAGAGACATGCTCCGGAGCACAGTGGTCCAAAATCCGAAAAACGTGATCGAAAATCATAGCGTCGTAATGAGAAATATCTGGGAGATAAAAATTGATACAAACATGTTCTTTGGGCTGTAGAATTCAATTTTGGGGTTATTGTTTTTATTTAATAATGATTTCACACTCAAAACAAGGGTTACGTTACAGATTAAGACTTATACTGGTATAATATCAAAGTACATGCGATTAAATACATAGAACACATAAATACAAAAGTATTGGTATACAAAAAAATATGATATACATGGTAAGAGATATGGTAAATATAGTATATAAAGAAATACAACCATATAAAAAAATTAGAAATTAACAAAAAATAAATAAAACGTCAATCTGAGTCATTTGAAATTTTATCTTCAGTATCATATTCTACGCTGTCTATTTCTCCTTCTTCTTCTTCTTCCTGCTCCTCTTCTTCTTCTCGTCTATCCTCTGAGATTGTCAGCAAGGCTAATATTTCGGGGTCTTTCAGATATTCCTTTTTTTTATCGTTTCGATAGAAAGAACTAAAATAGGGGTCCGAACTGAGCAAGTCATTTAAACAAATCTCCGTTATTTTTTATTTTGGACGATTTTCTCGTACGGTATTCTCTAAATTGACGAATTTCTTTATTTTTCGCCTCTTGTGTCTCTTTGTATAACTCCCAAATTGGAAGGAATCAGGATATGAAATAAATTATGTTAAAATCGACAAATACTGTTTAGAAATAGCAAAATGGTATATCCGTGTCATCCAACATGCCGGATGGCACCACTATATCCATGTATTAGTATTTTATGTACAAAGATAGGCATGTAGTACCAATTCTACAGACTGATGTACCGCTCAGCTATTTCTAAGCAGTATTTGTCGAATTTAACATAATCTATTTCATATTCTGATAAAATATCTCATTTAAATACCCTGACACACGATCTTTTCGTTCATTGTGACTGTAATTCATCATTATTTCATGCCATACCATGCGGGTTATTTTTATCGCGTTTGACATGGTACCGACACTTAAAAAATGCCTTAAACAATTAATAATAAGTAAATAGTAACACTACACAGTTTAGAATAACGTCCAGAGAAAATACTTTTCAATAGTAGTTATGATTGTTATGATCCAACAAAATATCACACTGATCGCAAAGACAATACTGACGATAATTTACTTCGACGCAGTGATGCGCAGGTAAAACTAGGTACCATTAGAACCCTCACCCTTCAAGGAAATAATTGGGCCTTAATTCGTTGTGTAACCTCGCATAACATTTCTTATACAACCTACGTTTTACTAATAATAGAAGTAAAAATAGCATTTGTTAACATCCATCCACAGTGGAGGTAATAATTTAATGTTCGCACGTGGAAAGTTATTTCTAAGTACTTCAAGTAAACCTATCCTCTATTAACCTGGGATTATCAATTTACTGTACGGGATACCTGTTCAGATTAGTCAGTAGAAGAGAGAGAGTGAAAATATTTAAACAATCATCAACAAAAATTTTACTCTACTTTTAGGATTTCTTATAAGTTTACAATAGTAATGGGATTTTAAACGAATGCATTTAAAGTTAATAAAATGATTTAACTTTTATATACCACAATTTGAGAGATCTACGAGAAAGTAAAAAATTTGATTTTCGATCACGTTTTTCGGATTTTGGTCCACTGTGCGGAGGTGCCTTCGATGTGAGCGAGGGTGCCGTGCAATATTATTGCGATTTGCTTAGTCGTATGTATTAAAGCTGGTTAGATCATTAATTAAATTTATTATAATTGTAGAACATTCGACACAAGATTCTACTACGTTAACTGTTACTATTTGGTTATTGATAAATGATTAAATCAAGCTGAATATTTCATTTAAATTAAAATGACCAAGAATATAATTACGAGTAATATAGGTACCTACTACATGGTTAGTCTTGTAAGTAATTGATATTTCATATTTTAGTATGCAATTATATTTAAATATTGAAACTCTAGATGAGGAAATGTTATTGCATGTTCTTCAATATTGAATTTCGGAAGTGTACACGGAAATACTCAAAAATATAAATTTAAAGTTGATATTGATTGCTCAACTCACAGACACAAGACAGGATATTCATACAAGACAAATATATGGATATTCATTTCATTATCGCATCAGCCAGGCATGATGATGGAACGAAGGATCGTCACCAAAGCTTTTGATGTATGTATGTCTCATTTACTGTTTTTTATGAAAGAAATATTCGAGAAGGGAGGCAGTTCCGCATACAACTTTCTTTAGTCTTAAAACCATCAAACTTGATTTACTGCATAGTCAGTAAAGTAGTTTCTCTACAGTTAGTAAACATAGTTGAGTTTGGATTTAGTTAAGTTATAAGTTATAATAGTTTACCTAATATTAGAGACCGCATGTTGTCTTTGATTTCAAAAACATATGGCACTGAAATGAAAGCGAGACGTTACTGTTCTATTAAGTGGAAGTCTAAGTTAAATTAAAATGTATATGAAATTATATACATCCCAACTTTCTCAGTATTAATATTTTACCATTATATGTAATATACAATGCATATTGACAATTAAAATAATAATATATTTTAATATCTTTTCGAGACAAATGTAATCCGATATGTGGTAGTTGGCTTTACATATGTATATGGGTATGACATATATTTCGATAGGCATATAGACTCTTTACTGTCTCTAGCTGTAGATGGATCTAGATCTAGAATAGATAACCAATACCCAATTAGCTGTTTAAATAATTTCATGCAAACATGAGTACAGAAAATAAAATTGTATACATAACCACACATATTATCATTGCCTCTGATAATTTACTAATTCCCTCGTACCCCCTAGAAGATTTCAAGAGCATCTTTGGTGATTTCCATTTTGAACATTCTAATGAATTCTTTCTTGAATTTCTTCTGCAGTTTAGCCCAACTGCAACATTTTTCTCATCATATAAATACAAATTATGATAAAAGACTAGAATCTCTGATGCAGCACAACAGTCCACAAACACTGAAAAATTACATGACGTATTCGATGTTCATTGCACCAATCAGGTTGGTATCATTAGGAAACGATTCAAACTAATTTTCAGTTTTAAGTTTTGTTCAGGTTCAGTAAATTGTTAGGAATATTACTTTTCCGCACTCCACTATAAGCGGAAAAATAATGTAATCGTGTAAAGAAAAAGTGAAAAAACAAAATGTTTTTTGGGTTTATTTTTCGTTTTTCGGCCTAAAAACAAAAAAAAAATGGTTTTTAAAAAAATGTTGCTGTGTGTATCGTCGTTGGCACTTATTCTTGTTAGCACGATAACTCAACTAAATCGTGTCGGATCGATTCGGTTTTGACTGATTCTGATCGGGGACGTCTCCCAAACGACACCTATTGATTTTGAGGTGGATAGCACACACCACCCCCTCCCATGTATCTATTTAAGACATTTTTTATTAGCAAGATAACTCAACTAAGTCATATCGGATCGATCGGAATTTAACTGATTTGGATTGGGAATGTTTCCCAGATGACACCTATTGATTTTGAGGTGGATAGAACACACTCTACCATGTTCATGGGTCATGATAAAGCACGATGGTGGACTATTTGAGAAATTTATTGGTTATCACGATCACTCAATTAAATCGTGTCGGATCGATCGGGTTTCGATTGATTCTTATTAGGGACGTCCACCAGACGACATCTATTGACTTTGAGGTGGATAGAACACACCCCATCCTGTTCATGGGTCATGAGAAAGCATGAAGTGAACTATTAGAAAAAAGTAAAACTGTCGCATAAAACTCATATTCTGCATTTATGTGTTGGTTTATTTTTTCTCGGCCACTCAATTTCGAGATAGAGATGTTCTACGTGCGGAAAAGTCCGTTTTAAGGTTTTAAAACTGTTTATTCTTTTTCGAGTTTCAATAACTATTCACTGACTATTCTTCTTTATGGTCAATGAAAAGGTGAATGAATAATATATTTCGGTTTACTGCACCACTACTTCTAATATGACTATTTATACATATTTAGGTTTAGTAAACTGATTCAACAAGTCTGATTTAGTTCGGTGTATACGATAGGTGTTCGGTATAGACAATAAAATTGAACTTTCATCCACCGCCAATGTAAATATCGTCAATGTTTTCTTAATAAACGTACGAGGTCTGATCAAAAAATACGGCCAGTAATTTTATTTTGAACAAAGTAATAAGCTTACTTCAAATTTAAACTAATCTCCTTCAAAGTACTGTCCTTGGCTACCGATACAATTATCTCAACGTTGTTTCCATGAGTGAAAGCATTTCTGGAAGGTTTATTTCCGCAGAGCCTGCAGCTACTTTGTCGTGGCCTTCTTAATGTCGGCAATGGTGTCAAAACGTTTTCCCTTTAGCACGGCTTTGATTTTTGGAAAGAGCCAAAAGTGCTAATCTGAAAAGTAAGGCAGAGAGACCTAAATCTCCAGACCAGCCAAAAACTCGCGGATCAGAAGCGAGGTGTGACACGGCGCGTTGTCGTGATGAAGGAGGAAGCCATTGACCCATTTTCTGGTCTTTTTCTCCGTACACCGTTCTCTCAAACGATGTACGAATGTACACTTGTTTGAACGAATCCTTTTGTCCATATTTGTAATGTTTTCGTCTGTTTTTGAAGTCGAAGGACGTCCCTACCGTTGCTCGTCTTCAATAGACTCATTTCCGCTTTTAAATCGCTCATAGCCATTGTAAAAGTATTTAGTCACCGCAGTATTCCTATACATAGATTTTAACATTTTTAAAAATTCTTTGGCACGTTTTTGCAACTTAAAATAAAACTCAATGCTAATGCGTTGTTCGAAATCCATGATGCGCCACAAACACGGTAAACACGTCCTCACTTTTCCGGCTCTAAAAGCTAATTGAGATCGCAATTTGTTCAAACTTGAAACTGACTCGATGGACATACTATCTCAAAGGATCAGGCTATCGGATGCATTATTTTACATAGATGTAGCGTCAACAGTTTCTGCTATAAAAATGTGTTCACCTTATTTTCTGACTAGCCCTCGTATAGTCTGAGAACCTGCGTTGCAATCTTCGCTAGATTATATCCTTCATGTACAACCCACCTTCCTTCTAACTGTTCTGTTAAAATATGTTGTACTATTCTAGTTGGAGAGGAATTCCAGTGACAATTCAGCCTTGCAGTTATCGTTGTCCTAGAAGATTTTTAATTCTAGCAATGCATTATGCTAACTATAGCAATCCGTTGTTATAAACAATTCACTGTTATATTTTATACGGCACGTTGTCCCTCACAAGTATCTGTCCTAAGCAGACGCATTATTTTCACCAAATCCTGCACTATTCATAAGCAGTACGCAACCCTGTCGAATGATACAGTTACTAATATAAAAGTTTCTATCATGCGAAACTACCCCAGTGTTGATAGTAAATTGATGCGCACTTAAAATATATCACCTTTATACATGCGTATGTTTGAATGAAATAATAATATTAAAAATGAACTGGCCTCTAACATTAGTATTTACTTAGCTCAAAAATATTATTATAGTATTTTCAGTTGGATAACATTTACTTTGTTTTCCCCTGTTTGGCGAATTTAAGTTTACACTGGTGTCGTTTTAAATTCAATTCGTTGCCCCATAGAAGCTCATAATTCATGATACAAAATTGTACGAATGACCTTATTAAAAGAGAAGAGTTGATGGAAACATTTGGGATACTAGTCTCAACTGCACAATTTATATTTTCCAGCTCCCGCTTAATACATAGAGAAGCTTACTATAATTAATTATACTTCTCAATAAAGTTTATAATAATTTAGGCGTCTAACATACATCTTACTATATATGTTCTTAACGTAGGTATACAATAGTTTACTGAATATAGGTTAAGGTCTATTAAGTTATTATGTTATAAGATTTATGTTAAATGGTGAACGTAATTTAATCTCATACCTATATTAGATAATCTCATACAAATAAGAATATCAAGCAGTTTTAAAGAACAACTACAATTAATAAAGGTGTTTCTTATACTTTTCTTCTCTTTTGAATATTATTTTGTTATTTTTGATCACTTTTTTATTAATCTATATTTATACAGAAAAAGTGTTGCAATGTTATATTATATTTATAAATTAATACACAAATCTCAAGATCTTAATGAACACCTTGAAGGCTGGAATGATGAAATTCTGGAACTATATTATACAGACCTCATTAATGTAAATATAATGAAATATCTAGATTAATAAACACTATTTTCCGAAATATGACAATTTTTTATAGAAAAGTGGTTGTAAAATATAGTGAAACCTATGACGCGTAGGCAACATTGCAAAATTATTAATTTGCACTGCTAAATATTTGGATATCTTTTAGCTTATTTAAACTGCCCAAAAAATACTTTTTCATGTAACTAACCCACTGACTTCATGATATATAATACAATATATAGTAAACATTATCATTATACCACGATAATGCCTGATGGAGGAATATTGAGTTCGAGCCCTTTATGTATGTCTGTACCCTTTTATTATCTTTTGTGAAGAAAGTACTGAGGAAGGGAACTAGTCCTGTATATTATATTTTTCAGTCTGAAAAAAATTTTTGTTTTATGGTTGATTAATTGTTGCAGTTTCACTGAATATGGTGGTTAAAACTGAAACGCTAGAATAAACAGATTTTTATTTATTTTTAATTAGCCGAAATAAAATTTAGCCTTAAAATTGTAAAACATAATTTTCTCCGTGGTTAGTAAATCAATCTGCAATTTCTGTACACAGTAATAGCAGTTAGAAGTTGCAGTAGCATATCTAACATTAAATATCGGGTTACTATGTCTATGATAATATGATAGTATTGATAGTATTAATAACTAGTCGGTCGGCTGCATCCCACACGCGAGACAGCTATATCACATCGCCGCGCCGCGGCGACACTGCCTGACTACCGAAATTAGGACAAGAAGGTTCATTCTCTGTCGGAACTTTGATCATGCGCTTACAAAGGCATGCCGCCACGCAGCTGTTGAACGGTGGTTTTTCGAATGCATGGGGGTTACTTCGTGGTATAATTAGTTATTTTGTCGTGGGCGTTTGTTACAAGGGCTAATAGAATATACTGTGGTAAATAAGATATAGAACCATTTCTTAACGGAAATATTTTTTGAAGTAAAACAATAACTATGATTTACTAACGTTTGTTACATAAATTGTTGACATTTAATAGAGGTAAGACAATACATAAGGTACAAATAATATTATTCAAAAGAGGAAATATTAATATTGCGAATATATTAACAACAATATCGCATTAATCACTAACTAGACTGACTTGGCATTTGGTTTTTGTAATTTTTAAAAGTTTAAAATGGTAAACACTTAAAGCAAATTGCTTCAATTCGTTCATGTACCTACATCCTCTAGGAGCTTTATTTAACGATTGAAATTGCGGCTTTAAAAGTTTACTGGATTGTTCCGAATAATTTTCATCTGGATATTTTTAAATATCTTCCAATGTTATTCCGGTGTCCAGTTTTTTTTTGCGCTGAGATGAGCCCGCAGCTCTGAAGTTTTTATTTAATCCTTTAATAGATTCTCCCTCGGAGAGTTTGCGGATAGTGACATGGCCGTTTGAGTGATCTTAACTGAAACAATTAATAGATGGCGGAGAAAATAAATATCCGTCTATTCTAACTTAAAAATAGCTCTCATCTTACTTAAATAATACACAATATACTTCAAGTACTTGTTCATGTACAATATAAGTATTCAAATACTTTTTCTTCCATTTTTTTCATCACAGAAACATTTTTGTAGCTTTTCTTTTCGCTCTCAATACAAATATTACAAGAGACATTTACCGAGAAAAAATTTAAAATTTTTACCAAGTTTTAAATGTTCCTTTATACTTCAAATGGGTTTTATAAAATTGTTATACCAATATATAGGTACATATATATTTATATACAAATACAAATAAAACAAATTGGAAAAAAAGTTACTATTTGTTAAAAAAATAAATTTAATGAAGGAACTACACCACAATGCAAACGAGCCTTCGAATAATTTCTAATAAAACCGTCTTCGGGAAAATGTAAAATGCAAAATATAATTTTATAATTACATTGATACGGTGTAAGATTAGCATATCTATGGGTGCCAACAAATCTTAATGATTTTTTTCAACTCTGACAACTAAAAAGTACTTTATAAATATCTACACGACATAAATTTAATGCATCTAATTCGAAGTGTAAGCCTATTAAATGCATAATCAATGATCTTACTTAGCATCGTCTTTTGTACACCGAAAAAATGAGATACTAGGTCTTGTTTTTCTATTACAGCCATCAGCAGAACATAGCGCCATTTTTAGCTATTAAAATGCAAATTAATAAAATTCACAATCTAAAATCCGACCGGTATAATACCTTGCCTGCGGCAATCGGTTTGGTGTTGAGACTGACGGTATACATGCGCTACGTGCTAGTTAGCTAATTCTCGCTGGACGACGTGATGGGGTAAGAAGGGAAACTTAGCGGGCGGAGCTTTGAGTGAACCTTCTTCGTGGCTGGGCATTGATTTTATTCGTAAGTATTCGGAAGCGCGAAGATTGTCGAGCCGGATAACTTTAATCGTAGATCTGTAGTTTTAGTTTGTCAATTTTAAAACTTCGATATTACTTACTTATCACTTTATTTTTTAGTGGTAGGGTTAAGTTAGGGTTAGTTATTTAATGCTAACATCGCTTATAAAGGGGTATTACAGAGGCATTAATCAATAATAAGCTTATTTTTTTGCATTTAGATTCTTTAGATCATTTATGGTGTTTTCACGGATACATACTCGTAGACATACACTTCTACATATTTCAGGAAAAAAGGATTATATTAAATTATTTTATCAAATTCCACGTGGACGAAGTCGCGGGGAACAGCTAGTTGTAATTACAAAACCTGTTTGGGATTAAACACTTTTAACTTTCCAATTTTCTCTGTCGGTATCTGGAAAATCATATAAATCTGTTTTAACCAAATTGTGATTTGATTTGTACCGAAATTGCCAAAATAATAAAATTCCTTTTTGCGAAGTAATAAAATGAGGACGGTAAATATATACGTCGTATATTTCTCGTCGATGTCATTTATTCCTCTGCATTTCCAGATTCGCCGTTTATAGATATGAAAAGTTGTTTATTAGATATATGACTACCTGGAAAATAGATATTTGTGTACAGCGATTCGTTTCTCGCCTTCCATCATTTGCAGTAAATTTTTGTAATTGTTGAAGGAACAATATTAGCTTTAGTCTAATGCACCTTCAATGATTGTAGAACGGTTTGGAATTTATCATCTAAAGGTACTTTCTAGACAGCAAATGGGCTAATAATGCTTTACCTAAAGTAACAAAGTTCACTGGATATTGATTTCTGCAAAACTGAAAATGAAACACGGTAATTAAGTGCTTCATTAATTACGAGTATATAACCTGTAATAAAGTGTTAACGCATAAGGTATTAAGTTAAGCTAAAGAAGCAGCGATACATTTTTCATTACAGTGCTCATTTATATTGCTATAAATATTTATAGTGCTAGGTTCTGAACTTTCCTTAATGTTACAATACACTTTATATTGTAAGTGCAGTGTGATGTGATGTACCATAAACGTGGTTGCCTATTTCCAGATGGATTTTAAACTAGCGTTTTGTTTTGGATTTTGATAGGTACACTTAGATCCACATGATGAATGGATCAAATTAAACTATTTGATTACACATTTTGTATTGGTATATCCAGCAGTTGTGAAGAGAGTCAAATATAAATTTAAGTATATTTAACGTATTAGTTTTAAGAGAAAAGTATTCAGAAAAGCCACATTGAAATTAACGTTTTAATAAAAAAGTAAATTTTGTACACATACAGAAATCGTTCCCCTAAAGGCTTAGATTGTTAAAGGGAATATTATATGTTAAATCGAGGACAAATATACATCCCATGCGTAGGGAGAGGTGCCAAACTTTTCTATTGGGACTCAAACCCAATAATATAATGACATCTCCAGTACTGGGCCCAGTTCACCACCTCAGATTAGAGAATGAATGACATTGTTGCAGCCACCTGTATAGAAGGATACAATAAGTCACCCATCCATGTTATGACCACAGAGCAAAGTGATTCACTTTTATAGCTCTATGTCTGGTAACTACGGACATTCAGGTGTTCGTATAAGATTAGTATTTTAGAAAATTATTTACTGCAAATAAAATTATTATTTTAATTGCTCCAGACACCATTCATTTACTTCCATTGCTATATGCCATTCAGACATTGTGGATTACTTATTTGCATATTACCTAATATTCTATGTTCTAGTTTCTCCAGTACATTTACATAAATATTTGCTTTCAAATATACCCAGAGGAATAATCAAGAAGGGAGAAGTTGCATAACCTTGGATACCCACTATGCAAGCCCTCAGAGAATCTGATAATAAAGGAAAATATTGGTCCAACTAATACCGAACCTACAGAGCTTGCATCATCTTGTTGAAATCAAATGATACTACTACTATTTGGCAAATCCAGTTCACTTCATTCGGGGAAAGGGATGAGATATTCCTAAATAAATACTATACGCATTTTCTATAAATTCACTCACGCAATGACGGTTACATTTTACTAACTATTGGTGATAATTAATCGTTTGTGAATGTAGCAATGTAGATTATTGTTGCCGTAATGAGTAACGGTTATATAAAATCAGATGCAACGTATTGGATAATTATTAGTGCAATAGTACGACTAGTACTAACCAGTAAAACTGACTTCTCCGACCGCTTCTTTGCACAAGTACATAGGCTTCTATTTTTTATGTATTTCTTTTGTAAAAATAAGTATTTATTGTTTTGAATGTGTTTTAACGGAAAATAAGAGTATGCCTTTCCTTTCGTAGATGTTTTTATATGTCGATTTTGTACAGGGGTGGCATTACTTATATTATTATATTTCTCATTTTGTTTATTTAATTTTAAATAATTATATTACTTTACCACTAAACAGATGTTTACAAATTTTATATACGAGTTCAAGTCGTAGATTTTGTATAAGACTGTTGACCGTGACGTAATTTTAAGTTTACGTAAGTTTATATGAAGAATTTATCTATGTATTTTCCATAATACATAATTAAAAAGTTCTGCGATATTCATATATATAACTTATATAACCCTTTGTTGACTGAATTTTGCAAACATAAAAAAAACAGAGTGAAATGATACATATTGATATTTAATCTATCAGAAATACAATCCTATTTCACAGAATCAAATATGTCACTTGACATTGACAGGAAAGGGTGGTTTAACTGAGACACCACTAGGCAATAGTACGTTTTATTTTACATATATTTTATTTCTTATGGTACATTGCAAAACAGTTTATTGTGTCTGATAAACATAACCCCACGTCACATCTAAAAAAAAATATTGGTTAACTGATGAAACAATAATTAGTTTTTTAAGTAATTACCTTGAGCACATCCATCTAGTGCGGTGAGGGTGCTCCTTAGAGCTACAAAATGCACATCTTCTTGATGAACCATGCAATGGCATATGAGCGCATGAATCATACCTGAAAAAAACACATTCTTTTAAATTTCAGGATTGATTTTTTCTCTTTTTTGTCATACCTAATTTCCGGAGCCACTGTACTTTTGAAATGAGTTGTCAGAAGTTGTCTCCCTTTTTTTGGGCAAAAACTTTCGCTGCCAACAAGTCCAAGAGCAACTGAAAGTCTGAACATTTTTAGTGGCATTGACTTTGATTTTGCTCTTTCTTGAAATATCACGAAAGCATTGACCATAGCTGCATCCAATAAATACCAGAAAATACGATGCCACCACTTTTTGGACTTCCTGTCAATCTCATATATAGACTTCAACATATCGAATTTGTCCACATAGCCCATATGATTGTTGTAATTCATTACTAATTTTGGACATGGAATTTCATGCAGGCTACCATCTTTTTGTTTTCGGTTCGTATCTGAATTTTCAGATAGGTCCATATGATTTGCTAAAAGATTTACACCTTTCCGATCTTTCCATTTCATGTAAACTATTCCATCTAGACTAACCCTATATTCTGATTCTCCTCTTCTCAAATTTTTATGATGGCTAATATCTGTTGGTAATTTTTTTCTTCCTTGTTTTACAGTCCCACAAGAGTATATCATATCGGATTGCAAATCCTTTTGTAAGTCAACCGAATTGAAACAGTTATCGAAGTAGATGTGATGTCCTTTTCCTGCCAGAACTCTGCTCAAATCTCTAACAACTCTTCCTCCTAAATCTTTTTCAGATGCCTCTGCAACGCGTCTTGTATATATTTGGAACTGACATACGTATCCAGAAGAATCAGCCCTTATCTATACTTTGTACCCCCTCTTTATTGGCTTTAGAGGCATGTATTGTCTTAGACTGCTACGTCCTTTGAATCTTATCATGGATTCGTCTACTGCTTGATGTTTTGACGGTTTATAGCAATCTAGAAATGTCTGTGACAATTTCTGAATAACAGGTCGTAATTTGTAGAGTTTGTCATACTGTGGACTGCCTTTGAGTGGAATGAGAGAGTTATCATTTGCGTGAAGGTTTCCTAATAACCACTTGAATCGATCTCTTGACATGTAGGATGATATAAATTGATCCCGCAGTTCTGGACGCGACGACCAATAATCAAGATAACTTGGTAATTTTTGTATGCCCATCAACAAATTTATTCCAAGAAACGTGGACATTTCTTTGGCATTTGTGTGAACGAAACCAGAATTACCCGTTTTTTGGAACGCATAAAAATTCGTCTGAAATACTATATGTTCAATTAGTTCCAAGGGAAAGATTTACAGAAAGACATCTAATGGGCTTTCTGCGGTATTAGAAATATTTGGACCGAAGTCCTCAATAAATTTCTTCTGGTTTTTCACACAATTGCTGGTGGAACTGGTCCATATAGTCGTTTTAGATATTTCTCGTCTGCATATTTGTGAAAGGGGTAGTTCATCTTCCCACTCATCCCCATCATTTTTCAATTCACACAGCTCATCCTCAAAAATAATTGGAATATTGTCTATATCAAAATTTTGGTTTCCTAAACTAGGATTATCATTGAAATCGACTCTGCTCTCATTTTCATTTTCACCCTCATCATCTATTTCCGAATCGACATCTGAAGCAATGTCGTCTAATAGGACATATAAGTCATTAGGTGACATATTTTGTAATTCGGCAATAGATAGTTTGTTACCTAAAAAAAATCGATCATGTCTAGTGGTTTCACAGTGAAACCTTACTCTTTTACACGTGAAAAATGTGTTTTTCGTTACATTTCAAATGATCTCATAAGATAATATATTGATATTATGCCCCTACAGGTATTTACTTACCAGCCATTTTCAAAATGTGCCACAAAAACACGAAATAAATATAACCGCTCAGAACCACGCTGTAACAGTTACACAAATGTACTGAAATAAACATAACTAAATAAAATGGCGCAAAAACAGACTTTCGCTTGCAGACGCCTGGCGAAAGCGCACGTGCATCTTTATTTCAGGTGGTTTCACTGCGAGTACGCCAGACAGCTAGAGAATAATTCATCATTTTAATGGTTTCACTGCGAAACCACTAGTCAACAAAGGGATAAGGTTCATAGTTTTTAAATCTTTAATAAAATCGTTTAACATAATGAGAGACTTGTAGTACGAGTTTTATTATTTGCAGTGCTGTATTCTTGACACACAGATGATTCAGCAGACACGAAAATTATTTTTTCTGTTGTGGTAGTATGAGTTTCTTTCATATATAAACAACGAATATCGTGTATTCGTATTTTTTTACGTCGTAGCTTATTAAATTTTATAAATCTAAATTAGTGAATGTGTCAGATTCGTAGTGTTGGCAGTGGTGTTTAATGTTCTTCACTTCAATCACTTCACTCATCAGTGGTGTTTACTGTTTCCGTAGTTTAGTAAACAGTATTTTTCTAATGTGAGTTGCGATTCACAAAGAAAATCAAAACTCTGTCCTAGTTTAAAAACAAAAGGTAAAAACTTAAAAATATAAGTACATATAATAATTTTGTATTTATGTTATTGTCTTACATAAAGTCAAATACTCTATTCCGACACTATATCATCTACTATTTAATTCATATCTAACAGATAGATACTTTAGGACAAAAGTGAATGACAAAACTTCTCAATTTCAACTCATCAAATCTGGAGTCCCACGGGGCAGTGTCGTCTTAGGGCCAATTTTAAATCTAATATACACTGCATACCCCTAACCTCAGACTACATTGTAACTGGTACATTTTCATGAAGATCCATGAAGATCCAGTAATAGCGTCCTCAAATCTCCAAGATCACTTCTTCCACATAGGAGATTGGCTCAAAAGATGGAAAATCAAAATCAATGATAGTAAATCGCAACATGTGACTTTTACATTTGGAAAAGCCCAATGTTAACCAGTATTTATAAATGAAGCAAACATACCGGAAATATCAAAAGCAGAACTTAATTCTTCACCCAAACTCCAAATTCAATTGGAAAGAACGTATTTGAAAAAAAACCGCAAACATATAGACATGAAAATGAGAGAGCTAAATGGGTTACTTGAAAAAAAATCCCAAATGTGTTTAGAAAACTAAATTTTAATTTACAAAACTTTCATCGTTCCCATCTGGACTTACGGCATTGAAGTGTAGGGTTGTGCCAGTAAGTCTAACATAGCTATCATACAGCGAGCACAATCGAAGATTGTTCGAGCAATGGTAGACGCCCCGTGGTATGTCACCAATCAGACGGTGCATCATGACCTCCGAATCGCAACAGTGTAAGAAATGATTAAAAACAGAAGTCAAAAACATCACCAACGATTGTGAATCCACTCAAACAGCTGTTTATTACATAATCCAAGAAAATAACAACAGAAGACTTAAAACGACGTGGCCAATGGACATTAAATAAAGTGTAGGAGGCTTTCTCGCGAGAAAAATCTCATCAGGGCATATATGAGACGACATTTCAAGTCATTTAATTAACAATTAACAAAAGAGCTAATAGAATTGTAAATTATTATTGCTGTTCAGTAAATTATTATAAAAAGAATATTATTGTTCTACACTATTAATATTTTTCTATATTGCCTATTAAAAGGGTGTTACAGTGAGAGCGCAAGAATTGCATATTTTGCATTATTTTAGTAACTACGGATCGGTACACGATATAACAACGCGTTTTTGTTGTTAATTAAGCATTACTATCTAAATTATGAAAGAAACCATATTTCATTTAAAATTCTCATCTTGCGTTCATATTGTAATACCCTTTACTTAGGTATTAATATTTTCTTCTTATTATTAGACGTATGATTGATATTTATTGTTTATATATTTTAATATTATTATACATAAACTTATTTTTTATTTTAATGTAGAAAGCTTAATTGAAGACTTGCATTCAATAAATAATTCCGCGCATCAGGAGTTGCAGTCAGATCCTGAAATTCTGATTAATAAATCTCATTTCATGATAGAGTTGGAAATGTAACGGATTCCAAGAAGACATATACAGTAGTTACACAATAGGTACTTGCAGGTGCAATTATCATTTATGTGACAGTGCGTCATGGCAAATAATACTCAACGAACTAAGAGGAAGGAGTATAGATAAGGGCATTATAAAAGTTATAGCGTCTCATTCATCAGACCGAAAGATAATTCTAGATGCGGAGTACAGCTAAGGGAAAAACAACTAAATAACGGAATTCCACAGGGTTAGGTACTAGGACCGACCTTGTGGAACATCATGTACGATGGATGGATCCTTACGATGCTTCTAGTTAAGAGGAAGCCAATCTCTTAACAACAAAAAAAGAAAGATAGATCCGATTAAATTTAAAAGGTCCAGGGTGTGGAAGTGACTAAGAAAATACAATGATGTACCTAGCGGTCTGACCAGACACTAAAATGACTTTTAGTGTCTGGTACAAGTTGAAAAAATAATTTAGATAAAGGCAAATTTTGGTAAAGCACAGCCCAGTCCCAGAAGCTGTATGACGCCATTGTTTGGCACAAAGTGACGCAAAATAAAATATTATTAAGAAAACTTGCTTATATGTAAAGGGAAATGAATATAAGAACTTATTGTGCATATAGAATAATCCCGACAGAAGCGACAGGAGTAATAGAAGAAATCCCTGCGATAGAGCTAAAAACAAAAGAGAGACAAGGAAAGTATTTGGGGATAAACAGAAAGGTAGCAAGAGAAAATGTCATAAGTAAATGGGAAGAACAATGGGGCCAACCAACAAATGGACAGTAGACCCATTCAAAATATACATGTATGGACCAATAGACTATATAGAGAGGTAGGTTACTACCTCACCCAGGTATTATCGGGACACCGGTGCTTTCGAAAATACCTGTACGAAACAGGAGTAGAAACAGGCTTATGTATATACTGTGGAGTGGTAGACAACGCAAAGCATACGATGCTCCTATGTGCACAATGGAATGATGTTAGACAAGAATACGACGACGAAACTGGAAGGATTTTTAAAGTCTTAAAGATGAGGATCACTCTGTTGTCATCCGAAGAACAATAGATCGCTGCCTATAAAGTAATAAGGAAAATAATACAGAGTAAAGAAAGAGCCAAAATAAGACATCAGATATCCTTCTCACCGAAGTAAATAGGGGATGGGGTTTTAGTCTGTAGGAATCCGACAGTCCCGGCATAATTTCTAGCCGGAGTCTCACGCAAGATTTCCCCTCTTTCTACTAGATCATGTGTCTCACTTAAAATGAAGACCCCCGGATATTGGACACTGAGACAACGGCAGCTTCTCAAATGGGGTCCATTCCAGATATTTTGCTTCATGTTGAGAATATCAAAAAAAGTTATTAGAAAAAGTTATTCAGAATATAAGTTCACGAATTTTCATTACGAAATTCGAATTTTTAGTTTTTTCAATATTCAAATATTCAATATTGATACTCAATATTCAAAGTCCACATACGGTTATAATTTTAGATTTCAAATTAATAGGTGCCATGGAAATGAAAATAAATATTGAACAGTGTGGATTTGACAAAAATACATTTTAAGAGGAACGAATACAAATAATTAGCGTCTGATAATTGAAATAAGTAAAAAAATAACAGCTTAAAGTAATAATAAGTTTTTGAGATAATTACTCATTACACATAAATAAAATTTTTAATTAATTCTCAGAGGTAGTCTCTCTTAGCTAATTCTCCTTCAATTTGAATACATTTCTCAATTCTTTTACGATTATGATTGGTTACTCTTCTCAGCTCTGGAATGATTTCGCGATAGGCTTGTCTTATTTTAGCACAAAGGTTTTCTTGAGCTTTGTTTTGTAAACTTTAATCTTCACTGTTCTCCAGAAATAACAATCTAACGGTGTAATATCGGGGGACCTAGGAGTCCAGAGTTCAAAAGAACTATTTCTTCCCATCGAGCGCATTGTCAAATGTTCGTTCAACCACTGACGAACTTGAATTATGGATTAACGCATCGTCTAGCTGGAAAACATCTTGTGTCATACATTAAAAGAAAGATTTTTAATTGCTTCCCATAATTCCGTATCGAAAAAGTTAACTAAACGCTATACATATAACGCGTTAATAAATAAATACGGACTAATTATCTAAAATTCCTCCTAGTCTCCTAAAACGTCCATACGTTAACTTTCTCTGAATACTGGTATTTACAATGAATAACCCAATGAGGATGTTCTGTATCTATAGTATCTGTAGTTTTCAGCAAATGCCACATCATTAGTAGTAAATGTAGTTTCATCAGTAAACAAAATTTAATGAAGAAGATTTAGGTAGCCTAAAAACATTTACATGGGCACAATAACAGTATTCACTTTTTTGTTTTATCACCTTCTGTCAAAGTATGTAGAAATATTGGTTTATAAGGCTTGATTTTATGGTAACTGAAACATCTAATTTTCTCCTTGTCGATATTCAGTTGAAATGCGTAGTTGAGTCTCGTAGACTCACTCTTGCATTCACTTTATTTGCTACTAAAATTACGTTATCATCTTAGATCTTTTAATAACACTACCAGTTTAATTGAAAAGAGCATTTATGGCGGCTGTAGTTGTATGACTAATAGAGACTCGTAAAAGAAGTCTTAATTTAAAAAATTAAATTTTGCGGCTACTTCTCTGTAACTACGAGCCTTTTCATCAAATAACCTTGTTAATTCGATTGTTTTCCTTAAATGCAGATGCATTTTACGATTGTAAACTAGAATACAATATTGCACAATATAACTCAAAGTTTTGTCAGATTGACATTTAATTTAATCATAGTTTTTGTTTTCATGGTATCCTATTAAATTGAAAATCAAAACTGTAACCGTGTGTGAACTTGACGTGAAATTTAGTGTCAGGACTCAAAGTTAGATTCTGAACAACTTTTTCTAACAACTATTTTCGATATCTTTAACGCGAAACAAAATATCGAGAATGGATTCTATTTGGGGGTCTGAGTTATCTCAGTTTGTTAGTTATATTTAAGTTGATTACCTCGAAATGTACGTCCTATATAGAACTACAGTTGTGCGAAAGCTCAAATCTGAATTTCAAAAAATGACGAAAATATCATTCATGTCTTCATTTTAAATGAGATACTGCATAAAAAAATAGTTATAGATGAATTTCCTAATTAAACATTTTAAGAAGGAATTCTAAGAAGTTTTAAATAAATATAGTCCTATAGTATTATTATCAACCATTTCGCAAGTTGGTATGACTCTTATTTCTTATACGTAATAATATTGACAAAATATTTTTTTCGTAAATTATTAAAAAAAAAATTGCATATAATGAATAAAACTTTTACAACTCTACTTACAGTCTGTCAGTCTTCTTCTGTGCTTTTAATATTTCCTGTCATTTTGATTGAGTTATTTTTATTTACATTTATTTAATTCATCCACTTTACTACTTACTACCAAGAACTATTACAAATGTTTATATATTGCATTACATGTAAGAAGATTTAATTGCATAAATCTATGCTATGGGCTAATAACAGTAGCATACAATGGCCACAACTAACAGTTGAGTTCATTCAAGTACAGGTATTATATTTTCTTTTAATTGTAAGTAGGAAACCGCTTTAAGGTTAAACGTTTTTAACTTTCCAATTTTTCTGTGCCGGCAACCGTATAATCGTATAAATCGCCTGTTTTAACAAATTGTGATTTATTTTGTACATAAATTGCCGAAATAATAAAATTCTTTTTATAAAGTAATAAAATGAGAATCTACGTCGTATATTTCCCGTGTGCCTCGTTTATTCCTCTACATTTTCAGGTTCATCGTTTATAGACATGTAATGTTGTTTATTGGCTAAATAAGTACCTAGAAAATGAATACTTGTACGACGATTCGTTTCTCACCTTTCATCTAAACAGTGAATGTTTATAATTGTAGAAGGAACTATTACTTTAGGTCTAACCCATATTTAAATAACTGTAAAACAGTTTGTAATTTGTCATTTAAAAGAAGCACTTATAATCATAACCACAAGTACTAAAGTTCATTGAATATTTGTTTTGATTCTCGTGAAGTTACAGAGAAATAAAATAGTGAAAAATGCACTTAATTTTATAATTGTAAAAACAGTGTTAACGCATGAGGTGTTAATTTAAGAAGCAGGATATTTTGCGTTAACGTGTTAAGTTACTGAAAATTCTCCTTATTATTTCAATATATTTCATATTACAGGTACACGATTTACAAAATATGCGTTTGGATATTTCTAGATCGCTTCAAGACCTCCATTTTGTTCTATATTTTAGTACACCTAGTGGTTGAAAAGAGAGTTAAAAAATTACGTATGCCAAAAATGATTATAAAACCAAAACTCATCGCTAGTGTTAGTATTAACATTTTAGATAATACAATTAAAATTATTTAACAAATAAATAAAATTATTAAATTAATTTCTTATGATACAATTCATTTACTTTTTGAAAATATGCAGTTAGTTACCGAACTGACTGATGATAACCAATATGATAACTGAAATTTCTAAGGGTGAATCAAATATAAGCGAGCCTTTTTTTAATTTTCTTTATTTGAACCTGAAAAAAAAGAATATCAGCTCATTTTTCTACATAATCTCCTGATCTGGAAACACATTTTTCCCAGCGTGTAGGTAATTTTGTAATGCCCTACACGTAGAATGAAGTTGGTTGTGTCTCCAGCCAATTGTGCGCGTAGACCTCAACCTCCTCGTCGTTGTTGAATCTTTGCCATCCCATGGTTTCCTTGAGAGAACCAAAGAGGTGAAAGTCGCAGGGCGATAGGTCGGGCCTACAGGGAGGGTGTTCAAGTGTCTCACAGCCCAATTCCTCCAATTTTTCTCTGGTCAGGGCTGCTGTATGGGGACTAGCATTGTCATGGAGAAGTTTCACTTCTCTCATCGGTAGGTCACGTTGTTTGCGGCGATATGCAAGTCTAACCTCACTTAAAATGTCGCAGTAGTACGCCGTATTAATGGTCCTGCGTCCATGCGAAAAATCGAGGTGCAACAAGCTACGCTGGTAAAAAAAAACTGTAGCCAAATCCTTGCCTGCTGATAGCCTTGACTTGGCTTTCACTAGCCCAGCCTCTCCTTGACGTCTCCACTCCTTGCTCGCTTGTTTCGACTCAGGGGTATAGTGGTGCACCCACGTTTCATGGCAGGTGATAACGTGAGTGAGAAACGAGTCTCCCTCTTCCCAAAATTTCGCTAGGGGATGCTCACACATCTCACGATGCAATTTCTGCTCAGTTGTGAGAAGGCGAGGGACCCACCTTGCACACACCTTACGAAACTCTAGCTCCTCTGTGATGATCCAAAAAGTGCTTCCATAACTTATGCCAACCTTAGATGCAATCTCATTGGTGGTCAGATGCTTGTCATCCTCGAGAAGTTATTGAACGCGGACGATGTTGTGCTGGTGGAGGTCGGCGGTTATGGCTCTCATTTTAAACTTTCTCACGACCCTCCACAAACTGTTTATGCCATGCAAATACTCTATCTCGGAACAGTGTCTCTTCCTTGAACTGCGCAGTCAATCTCGTCAGGATTTTAGCTGGTGTTACACCTTCCGTGGCGCGAAACTTTATGTAAACACGCTGCGAAATTGAGGTAGGCACCTCCTGCTCAAACATCGTCACGACGCGACGGGTACTGAAAGGAACGAGCGAGTCACCCACCTACCCTCCCCTCTCCTGACATCCCTACTCAACACCCCACGAAGCGGGAAACCTCACGCGTTACTACTATTGCTTGCCCAGGACCAAAAGTTTCGTTTATATTTGATTCACCCTCGTATATAGCTATTTTATAGAACAAGAATTTAGATTTGGGAGATACTTAACTATATTTTAAACCTTATCTTAACCATATTACGAAATAAATGTTGAAAGTTCATATCAAAAAATAATGGTCATCAATCAACGATAACGACAAAAATGATACTGAGGTTTAATTGTGTGCTATTATTAACCAAAATTGACCCTATTTCGATATTTTTCAAAAATGAAATGCAAAATTAACAAATGTATACCGTTCACCTTTTGTTATTAGCTATATTTATTGATCACACAATTTAGAATACAATCTGTGCGACTATATGAACTAGTCATTTACAAAATATTTAGATTTTTTAACGAATATGAACAAAATTGGGTAGCTATATTATATTTTATTTATGTTACTGCTAATTATTGACAGAAATATGTTTAGTGTAGTGTAAAATTTCTCTAATATTTATTTGAGGCACAAATAATAACCGTGTCTAGATATTCCAGGTTTTACATGGTTCAGTGATGTGAATTAAAGTGATACGCGATCATTTTGATTAAGAAATATACTACAGGCAATTTGTTTTGTATTAAAAATACTAATAAAACCTAAAATCCATTACATAAATTAGATTATTTTTCAATATAAAGTTAACTGAACTGCATTTTGAGAACCACAATTTTGAATTATACACTTTGAGAACTCAGTACAAGAGTTTTTAACCTAAACCGCGATAAACAATGATCAGCTTCAATGTCCAGATAATGGACTGTATTTAATTGAGCTACAGTAAATTTAAACATTTGCTCATTTTGTAAACGTATAGTATTTCTAACAAACGTATATTGGTTTTATATAAATTTGGCATCGGGATTTTCTCGTACCTAGAAAGCCAAGATCTGAAGGGTCTAATGACCAGAATCCAATTGAGGCATCTAACGAATTTTATAAATCGATAACCATAATTAGACTCCTCACTTTGTTAAATGTGGGTTTTGCGACTGCTTAAATTTATGATATAATTTATTACCGGAGGTGAAAACCGATCTCACATTGTTTGTTTTTCCGATACGCCACAGAATTATAGAGGATTATTAAATTTTAGTTTACATAAATCTTTGTTTATATAGATCAAATTTATTTAATCTCGTTTCAAACAATTAACAGCAATTAGAGGTCTGAGGACCTGAATGATTTAAAATTTTAGTAAGTATTTTTTCTATTCCTGAATAGCTGTTTACAGGGTGTTTAAAACTTCAGGGTTTATTTTTAATCAGACCTATGTGTTAGCAATATTAACACTGTTATGTGTTTCTCATAAACTGCAAATCATATTGAATGTATGACTTAAGAGGATGTGGTTAGAAAATCTACAAAGAAGCAGGAATGTATTAAAATAAAGAAATCTGTGAAATAGTATTAATCCTAAAGAATTGAAAGTTGAAATTTTTAAAATTATAAATATCTAAGACAATATTATTATAAAATATGACACAAATGAAGTTTCTTAAAAAAAAATATTGGTCTTAATAAGAAATTATGTAATAATTATTATAATATAAGTTAAAGAAATTTACTTTTATAAATTTTAGACATCGATGAGTAATGAAGAATTATTACATAATAACATGAAGAATAAAAATGGAATAAAAATTATGAAAAAGTAATACTAAAATGAATTATTATTATTATTATATTATATAGGTTTGGACCTCATCAGCCACTGATCGCATGGGTAGTCCCTTGGCGATCCCCTCTTATCCGGGTCATTATCCAAAAATGCTATCCCATAAAAGGAGCAATTTAGGCACGTCCTCCGCCTTAAGCCTCGCCTCCTCTAGGATAACAGGGATCACTAATATAAGATACCTCTTCTCCTCCAGTGCGGGGCAGGTGTAAAGAAGATGAATCGAGGTTTCCTCGTCTTCTTTACAGTATCTGCAGGCCGGGCTATCAGTCAGCCTCAGCTTGTGTTTATATGCATTCAGGCTACTATGGTGGTCCGTTCAATTTAATGAATTCTTGGGCCCATTTCTCAATCTCTGAGTATTCGATGAAGAGTTTGGTTATTCGACAACCCGTTACTCCTCTCCATTTTTATTGTGCTGGTCTCTTGCCCAGCCATTAATGTGGTCTCTGATCAGATTCCGACTTGCTCCCACTGCAGGTTCTGGTCCATAGAGGTTTTCCCTAGTCCCTACTCTGGCAAGGTCATCTGCAATTAGATTTCCCTTAATGCCATTATGCCCAGGTATCCATAAGAGTTCCACCGGTCCCTTCCCTGTCAGGTGGTTCAATGCTTCATAGCAATTATAGACCAGCTTCGACTTTGTCGTTGCTGAATTCAGGGCTGCCAACGCCGTCCTGTTATCCGAGCAGATACATACGTTCTCCTGGGTTCGATTTTGGTCGGCCCCCAGAACACCGTATGTAATTCCAACTAGCTCGGCCTGGAGTGCGGTAGTGTATTTTCCCAAGGGGAAGGTTTTACCTATCCCGTCGCGTCGCCTATATACCCTCGCACCCGCTCTGTTCCCACTCTTGGCTCCATCCGTGTACCAGATGTCTCCATTGTCTCCATCCAGTCTGTCTTACTGGTGAGGGTGATCTTATATTTCTTGTCAAACAGTAAGTGGACACCCGTACTGTCAGAGGGCATCCATAGGAGTCCCTCCTCAGCAAAATGAATTACTTTAAAAATGAAAATTAAAGAAAGGTAAGTGATCATTATTAATTGTGATCCTAAATCATATTTTAGCGTTTTAGAGGAGTAAAAATAATTTAATAAATTGGTCAAAATGTCGTGTATTTGACTACGCCAACGTACGACATTTTTAGTTGTTTTTCATACGGCGCGCAGTGGCTCCAAATAGTCGATTTCTGGCGAAAATTCGATAATTTCCGAACCCTTCAATTTATAGCTGAAACGAAAATCTGAACCCAAAACCTGAAACCTGAAGCGAAAAAAATATCTTGAGATCACTTTATATGTAGTCTTTAACGTTGAATCGAATGAGAGATAGCCTAAGTCTGTACGGCCAATGTTTTCGAGATATTAGTGTTTTTGTGAAATATTTTATAGTACGAGTGAAATAAAGCCACCTCCACCTAATGGAAAACGATAAATTAAATGTACCAATTGTAGTATCGTAATACAAATTTGGTAATGATTTCGAAAATACTCATAATTAATAAAAAATGAGGTTTTTTAAAACCTCACCAGGCCAGGGTTTTGCTAAAATATTATAAAAAACTTTTCCTTAGTTTTGTACCGTATAATAAATAAAAACAATCAACTTTAGCCAAATACAGGACATAATCAAAGTTATAGAAACTTTGCGTAAAATGAGACTAATTACTATATTTTCGGTTTTAAAATTCATATCCTAATATTAGTTTAAAAATGAATTATTTTGTATTATTCTTAGCACCCTACGACTCTAAATTTATTTTGTAAATATGATAATAATAAACAAGTTGAAAGAGGATTTAGCTGCAATAACCCACAACAATGCTTTTGTTTGCATATCTTGTTTACATATAAAGCTAGGAGGAAATCAATTCATTTATTTAGTTTCGAAACGTTCCGCTCTTTCATACTGTTAAAATGGTGCGAGTAAATCATATTGATCTGCCGGAGTTTTTATTATTGAACAACCATGGGGCATAACTGGGACACACCTCAATCGATCACTATTAAAAATACGTGATTTGAAAATAATGTTTTCTAATTATGGAGCAAAAAATATACTGAAAATAATGTAACTAAAATGTGTAGGTTCTAAAAAGGAAAACTGTTATAGTGACTCACTTAAATATGTTAAATGTATTGATATTAATCAAACATCTCAATCAAACCTTCAAATAAATCATTCCGTTTTTGATATTTTTTTTCTTATTTGTAAGACAATATTAAAAATAAGAAACGAAGAATATGTTATAATGTTTCTGAAAAATAGCAATTAAGGTATACAAACTGTATTAGTTATCTCTCCAGGTTTACTGTTCTACATTTAAATATGTAATGCATCAGGAACAAACTCGAACAACTAGAATTATGTTTAGATGATAATCATTTTAATATAGTCTGTATCATGGAACATGGTTGACCTTCATTGAGAATAACCCTATAAGGATAAACGAATATACGTTAACATTAATATTTTGTAGAAAGAAGTTTAAAAATGGAGGTGCTATGATATTTAAAAAAATAATTTGTGGTCAATAGAGAAGTAAGGGAAATAGATATGAATTCATTTTGTAAAGAAAGA
The DNA here is from genome assembly GCA_037954035.1 of Rosalia funebris. Classification (NCBI taxonomy): domain Eukaryota; kingdom Metazoa; phylum Arthropoda; class Insecta; order Coleoptera; family Cerambycidae; genus Rosalia; species Rosalia funebris. The sequence continues at coordinate 5,437,412 of JAZFAV010000012.1, read as the reverse complement.
ATAACAGAAACTGTCGGAATTGAAATGAAGTTTTATCAGAAACTATAAATGTTGCAGCCTTATATAATATTGAAGTGAACTTCTTGATGTTAATTAAACATTCAGTTCACTAAACATTCAGTTCACATCTTATGTGAACTGAATGTTAAACATGTGTTAAAATATTTAGTTTATATGTTAAGCTACGTCTGGTCAAAAATACTTAATAAATTAATTTTATGTGGTGATATAAATATTGAGCTATTACAAAATTCTTGTTCAATCAAGGTCACCCTGTTAATATTGTATATCATCATATAATATAACCAATTTAGTAAGTGAATCCACAAGAGTAACAGCAAATTATGGTTCAACCCTCTATTATATTGTTATGAATTTACTAGAAAGTTCTTTATTTCTCGAACACTTATTTACAACTCAACTATTCACAAGTCAAACTAACTAACTAACTTTCTCTCTACTTTAACTTTATAAACTAATTTTCGCACTGTATATCGCTCACTATCGCGGTCCAAATTCAACTAACTGCTGGCCGGGCGACACAATTCTTATATAGGCAGTGGAACGTCTCTCCAGGCGTTTCTAGATAAAGAACTTTGGCGAACCTTCTAGTATAGAACGGTACTGGAAACAAATACCGCACGCTCTCAAGGTTCCGAATATTCCCGGCGTTCGGGATCGCTCGAGGCGTTCGTGACACTATATACATCAATCTTAACAAAAATGTTTCTCCATAATGATATAATATTTTTGACTATTCAACTTAATTAGTAACACTAGAAGGTTTGAAGGTTTACTCCAAAGTTATTTAATGAAGGAAACTGTCAAATATTTGTTTTATATTGGGTTTCTCGAATATTTAGCGACTGGCATCTACAAATCATACGACGTCAACATGCTACGATTGACAGTTCAACAACGAGTAGTCTGTGTACAACTATTTTATGAAAGTGAGCGATCATTTATAGTTGAATTAAGAAGACTTCCCACAAAATCAGGACAAAATGAAGAGCCTACAGAGAATAGTTCGTAACTTAATCAAGAAATTTGAAGAGCGGGGCTTTATTATTGATAAGGCAACACCAATAAGTCGTGGCCGGTCAGATGAAAATATTGCTGGAGTGAGAGAAAGCGTAAGAGAGTATCCAAACACATTAATTCGATGTCGTGCACAATAATTGAATCTGTCAAGAGCCATCACGCATCGGACTTTAAAGAAAGATCTGCATCTGTCGGCATACAAAATTTAGTTGATACAAAAATTAAAAGTTACAGACCATTTTAAACGTCGTTTTAAACGTTCGTTCAATTTATTAATTTCGTGTTAGAAAAGAAGAAAATTTTGTCCAGCGGTGAAGTACAGTTGAATCTGGGGTGCTCGTACTCATTGACGTATCTGTCATCTTGACGGATACGTCAGTAAACAAAATTGTTGAATCTGGGGTGCTGAAAATCTACATGTTGTTCACAAAGAAGAGATGTATCTACAGAGATGCACGGTTTGGTGCGCATTTTAGAGTGGTGGAGTAATTGGATCATACTTCTTTCAAAATGAAGCTGATAATGATATCAGAGTAAATGGGGAACGGTAACATGTTAAACAATTTACTTTTCCACCATATTGATAACTGAGATTTGAACAACATGTAGGTTTAGCAAGACGGTGCAATGTGTCATACAGCACGTGCATCCATAACTGTGTTGAATACCAAATTTCCTGGTCATCCATCTTGCGGAATGCTGTCATCAATTAGCCTGCAAGGTTATGCGATTTAACACCACTGGACTTTTTTCTCAAACATTCAACGTGTAATTCGGAACATAAAGTTAGTTTTATGTGCCCGTGTTATGGACAATTTGACTAAACGAATGGCATCATGCCAGATGAGTCGAGGCGGTCATATGAATGATATTATTTTCCATTTGTAGCCGTATCGTCTCTATTTTATGTTGAATATAAAAACCTCCATTTGCCAAATATTAATAGTTTTATTCACAAGTCACACCCTATAGATCTAAATGAGACACCCTATATATAACTAGGGAAGATTGGAATATTGTGTATTTATGTACCAATGTAAGTAAAGCATTTGAAACATGTTTAAGCAATTTATCATTTTACATTAATGTTAGTTGCTTTATAAAATAATTTAAGTAAATCGTGACAAAATGAACGAGCTTTAACGAAGGCCTTTCAAGAAACTTTTATTCTTCAGTTAAGTTAAAAGCTTTATATAATAAAATAATTCTAACTAATTGTAAGTTAGATCACGACATACAAAAATATAAATTTATAAAAATAGCTACGAAGAAGTACCTAAAAATGTAAAAATATTACATAATGACAATTCCATTAAATTTTTAAGGAACAAGTTTGAGACAGCATAAAAAACAAATAATTCTGCGTATTGTAATAAAATAAATACTAATCCTATTAACGAAATTGTTATGGATAATAAACTTGAATATTACGGATATAATCCTTCAGCCATTAGTAATACGTTTAATAATTTCTTTATAAATATACCAAACGAATAAATTAATGATTTATTTTCCCCAATTCCTTCCACAATTATCGATTAGCCAAAATTTACCTAAGTTGTTATTATAATGTTATTATTTTATTAAGATGAACTAAATCCTCTGGATCTTATGATATTTCATAAAATTTATGGAAAGAGTACGTATTCTTGTGAAGTCAGTAACTCATTTAATTAGTTTGTCAATTAATAAAGGAGTATTTTCTGATTTAAAATATATTAAAAATTGTACCATTACATAAAAAATAGGTGGCTAATGGATAATTATAGTCCAATATTATTGCAACGTACTTATCAAAGACATTAAAAAATAAAAATACTTTTAATAAAATTATATAATTATAATATTGTCTATCTTATTCAGTTCGATTTTCAACAGGACAAAAAATCTGCTATTATAAACTTCTTAAAGTGTCTTCATAAATTTCAGTAGAAAAAATTTTTGATATTCTTTTAGAGCAAAGCATTTAATTTAGTCGATCATGTATTGTTGTTGGGAAAAAGGTATGTATAGATTGGGAGGTAAAGTTTGCGAGTGGTCATATCTTTGTAACAGATGCAAGCGTGTGCTCATCAAGAATAAGAAAAATTGTGAGATTGTCTAGGTATACGTAGAAAAAGAGTGAGGCAGCATTCGGACACCTTAAGCGCGAACTTTGTGTCTACATATATATTCAACGATAGTCACTCTTTAAAGGTCTCAATGCGACTGGGTAAAGATCAAGCTATTTACTGCACATCACGTGGGCGGTCCAATATCGCAGTTTTGAGACTTGTTCCTATTCTTGATGAGCTTGTACCAATTGCATGTGGGGTTCTTCAATGCTCGGTCCTTGATCTTCTACTGTTCTACATATTGTAACGAATTTACTAGAAAGTTCTTTATATCGAACACTTATTTACAACTAAACTATTTACAAGTCCAACTAACTAACTAACTTTCTTTCTACTTTATCTTTATAAACTAACTTTCTCACTGTATTACACTGTCACTTTCTTCGCACCGTATCGCTTCCTATCGCGGTCCAGAATCAACTAACTCCTGGCTGGACCACACAATTCTTATATAGGCAGTAGGACGTCTCTCCAGGCGGTTCTAGATAAAGAACTTTGGTGAACTTTCTAGTATAGAACGCACTAGAAGTCAACTCCACTCGCTCTCGATGATTTCGAATATTCCCGGCGTTCGTGGCAATATTATTCATTAGTAATTGGCCGATTACTGTTATTGAATATAATTTAACACTATTTGCAGATGACACTTCTATTATTTGATCTGAAGAGTCCTTACACGAGGCAATTTACTAAACCCCACATATCTAAAACATAAAGTTCTCCAGTTAGGAGAATCAGTTTATAAAAATAGTTCGATTTCAATTACACAAGTTGACACTGCATCGGTCTTGGACAAGAAGCATGACGTGTGGCGTTCCACAGGGATCCGTACTGGGTCCTGCCCTGTGGAACATCATGTTCGTGGGCTTCGTCAGAATACCATTGCTGGAAGGAGTAAGGATGGTTGTGTATGCGGACGATCTAACACTGGTGATGTCGGCCATTTCTGTGGCCAACTCGACATAGGAGAAGTGTATGGCGCATACTAATTCAATCTCAGATTCAGATCAGAATGAAACATCGACCATTTGTAAGCTAGTAAGTACACTTATTCAATAGAAATATGTCGCATAATATCCTATTTCCATATTTATTTTACTTATTTGTGTTATGACCTTTTGAGGATATTGAATATTTCTTAAGGCTTTAAAATATGTCATTGTTGATATGGTATTGTATTTAGGTAAAATTTATCTTTATTTTTTTTACTTAATGGTACTCGTATAATAATAGTTTGTGATAAAGAAATAGCAGCAAATTAGTACTACTGCACTATAATTATAAATATTAGTTTAAGTCCATTTCTCTTTTACTAATAATAAATCGTGCAACTTGGAAATAAAAAATTTATAACCATGTAATTTTCTATCCATGTAATGTTTAATTGACGAAATTATTTAGTTTTTTAATTTATACCTTTAAACAATAACATGTTACATTATTTGTTCAAGAATATAGAGTAAAAATGACGTATATATAGTTTATTTCATCTCTATGAATGCCAAATAAAAAATCCCAAACGGCTCTTATCTCATACCGTGGCTTGTTTTATGGCTAGGCTCAGGTAGACCGCTCAGTTTATCGGCAAGATAAGAGAGTTTTTTATTTGGCAAATAGCGATGAAATGAATAGTACATGTTTACAAATATCGTCAACATATTATTTAAGTTCAAAATGTCGTAAACGTACATCGAAATACAGTAAGTGTTTAATAAAAATTATATATAATGTGACATCTCATACTCAGACTTTTATTTATTGAAAGCTGATTCTTAACGATTATTTTCAAAGAATGATTGTAAGTTTTTACCCTTGGTATTCCAGCAGTACTTGAAAGAGACTTTTTTTTAATTATTTCAGTTTATGTGTGACTAGTGTTAGCTGTTTTATAAGACTATCTATTTAAATATGCTTGTTAACCGATAAGTAATTGAAGTATTTGTTCAAGTTTATAACAACGATTTACTGAAATGCTGAAAATATGTGTAGCAGCTTTTTGTAATTGCACCAAAATATGTGCACATAAATGAGAAGATATAAGTTTAATTTAATTCTAATATTAGTTAGAAATATTGTATATAGATGTAATGCATTCTTGTATCTATAATCAGTTTTAATTTAAGATACAACTGTAGTCCTTTAGTATCAACAGATTTCAACAAAAATTATTTAAAAGCAGTTATTGCATTTTTTCAAGAAAAAAAAACAAATGAAATATGTTTGTTTCTGCTGCCAAAATGCGAAAATATTCCTTTAATATCGAACGGGGATTTTATTTTGTTTTGAAAGCTTTTGTATAAAATCGGAAACTTTGTAAAATTGTAACAAATTATTCTCTTATTTTAGCAATGCATCTCTACTGAATCATTTTTATAGAATCATAGTAATGAAGATCAGAACATTGCTGTAGTAGTTACAACTGCTATAAGATGTAATAGTTACAGTATTTATGCATGCTGTATCTATCAAAAAAAGCCACCTAGACAATATTCGAATTGTTATTATTAAAATTACTATTTATTGTTATTATTAATTGACGGGGCAATTAAATAAATACGTGTAATCTGAATGGAGTTCAAGAAAGTTAAAGTTATTCATGATTATCCCGAAAAATAGTACTTTTAAAATAAAAATATTAATATATGTCACCATAGAATCTTTGTGGTTTTATATAATTAAAGAACCCTTACAAGTATAATTTTAACTCGTAATAAGGTTGTCAATAATTTTAATTAAAAATAAGGCTAATGTTAGTATGTTAATTATAATTTGCTGATACAATTTCAATCAGTATCAAGTTGCGTTCTCTTGTAATAGACTTTTTAATAAATGCTATATTTATATTGTTCATACTCATATCACACACTAACTTAAAGAATTGCTCCTTTTTAAGTATTGATTACTTTTTAATCTTTGCTTACTGATTTTGGAACAACTAAGTATAGGTAGAAATAGTTCTGTAATTTTAGTGTATTATTTAGTGTACATATGTTATTATATTGTATATTATACAGAGTTTGTATAATAAATGTGTTGTTAGAGTTTGTAGGGTATTATTAGATGAATAGTAACTTAATACTTGTAAGTTGATCACAATAAGAGAATAATGTAATGTACCAGATACGAAGTACATATATTTAGTTTTATGATACGTGTGGAAAATCATGGTTTTGATTGATAGTTGTAAAACAATATATAATCTATAATCTGTTTTTAAACTGTAGACCATATTAAGAAATATATATGGGTGTTTCTTAAGCTGGATAGAACTTTAACCTTGAGTGGATACTACAAAAATTAACTTTTGATAAACAATATGTTTTTATTTGAAATACCAATACATGGCATTAATATTTAAAAATAATTTAAGGTATATGGCCACCGCGGCTGTTCCTGATGAAGCGCATTTTGTCAGTCCAATTTTGGGTCACATTTTCGAGCAGTGGTGGCCACATGTCATGAATCACACGAACAATGTTGGCTTCTAAGGCGTCCAGTGCGGGTTTATTAACATAAACTAATGACTTCACGTAGCCCCATAGGAAATAATCAAGAGGCGTCAAATCGCAGGACCTGGGTGGCCAGTTGACAGGTCCATTTCTTGAAATCAACTTATCACCAAATCTTGTTTGCAATAAGTCGATAGTTTCGTTCACTCTATGGCACGTAGCCTAATCCTGTTGCATCCACATCTCATGCGGATCAATGTCATCCATATTTTGAAAAAGATATTCATTGATAATGGTCCGGCAATGTTCCCCATTGACCGCAACGTTAGCTCCAGCCTCATTTTTAAAGAAAGAAGGTCCAATGATGCCCACAGCGTATAAACCGTACCAAACTGTGCATTTTTCTGAATGTAATGGGGTCTGTAGGATCTCTTCTGGATTGGTATCACTCCATATCCGACAATTCTGCTTTTTAACAAACTCGTTAACCCAAAAATGAGCCTCATCGCTGAACACAACTTTGCGATAAAACGATGGGTCGGCTTGCAACTGCTTTAAAGCCTAATCAGCGAAAGAACGACGCAAGCGACGTGGCTTTAATTCCCGCTTTAATTCTAGTGGCTTTAATTCCTGCACCAGTTGGATCAATATTTTCTTCAGTACACACATTCCTTCGAAGTGTCGATGTTCTTGGATACTTTAGAGAGTGTTTGGTATGAAATCTGTTTACAGTGCGACGGATGGCTTGCTCAGATGGACGACTATGTACGCCGTAAAATTCACGAAATGGTCTATACGGTTCTCGAATCGACGACTGATTTTCAAAGTAAATTTGAATAATTTGATAGCGTTGTTCAAGCGTGAGTCTATTTATGATGATACCATACTATACTTAATACAAATGTCACTAATTGGGTCCAAACTGACAGCTGATTTCACACTCATCGCTATCGGAAGTTCTATCATGCTTAAAAAGAAAACACCTTTTGTTATGTCTCTAAGACAAAATATTCAGTGATGAATTACTGTTGTAATATAGGTATGAATATTTTATTAAGTAAAAGATTGTGTGCATCAGGGAAATATCTCAAGTTAATAAAAATTCGTTTATTAAAATGTGTTTTGGAAATAACTAGGTGCATTTGGAATAAGAAAGAAAACAATAATGTAAGTAGTTTGTAAGCACCCGTCAAAAGACACATCAACTTTAATTTACACCTAGGAATTTAAAGTATGTGGCATGCAAATAGATGTTATTCATGGTTATTATGTTAACTCGAATGTATTTGTAGTCTTAAATAACAATTACTGCAATTAATGTGTAAAACTTAATATCCCCACCGTTTCTGTGTTAGAGATGACATGAAATCAAAAGATGTTGAAACACTTGTAGATGATTTAGAATGATTATTAAATGTAGAAACTTTTTACTGAAATGGAAAAGCTTGAAATTAATTATGTATTCTGAACTTAACTTCTTTAAGACACAATTCTCGCATAAATTAATTTTTACATCATAAACGCTTTTCATTTATTACTTTTTAAATTAATTAATACTTATATAATACATCCCCCGCCAAAGAACCTAAATAGAATTATAATTAACAATAACGTGTTAATTATAAATAATAATTTATAAAAAACAAATTTTTAGTTGAATATTAAGTGTTCTGTATTTCATGACGATGTAAATAAAAAATTATGAACATATGGTATCTATTTGGTTTTCAGTGTTACCAAGTATATATTATTTAATTACTTGCATTTGCTTAGAGCTGAGGAAATAAGGCTTGGAGGAGATTATAACTTGCGTTACTTGCGTGTATATTTTATGTACATATTTTTAGAACGTAAGTTTTCTTTGAATATACAGAGTAGAACATTAATAATGTATCACAACTGTTTGATTTCATTTTTCTTGAAAAGAAAGCAATAGAAAACAGTATGACTGCACAATATCACTTTTCTCTTTACTGAATAACGTTAAAAATACTGTTTGGGTTCATAAGAAAATTTCTTAGAAAGTGTATTTTCTGAGCAATTTTAATAATCAAATATTGCCTATAACTTTTGTTAGAAACTATTTGTTAATGTATTTTAATATTGTTTTTCTAATATTAATAAATTAATGGTACTTAACAAATAACAAATGTTTGCGTTAAAGATAATCAAACCTGTCCTTAACAGAATTAGGATTTGGATTCAAATGTGAATATTTATTTTTGAAAATATGGTAAAGGTAACATTCCCACTATCTACTATCATACTATCGCCGTATGGTCACTGCTATCACACGCCACATACCCACTGGTAATTTACAATCAAGAAATTAGTCTACATTTCTAATTACACGCGTCTAACATACGATAGTGGCAATTAAAATACAGACTAAAATTTACCGTATTAATACAAACATAATTAAATGCACTGTAATTGCATTTGTATTTGCTAGGCTTAGGTATTTATTGTTTGGTATTATTATTGACACGAATATAAATATAAATTGTAATCAACATTATGTACGATCAAATAAAAGTTAACTTATATTGGATTTGATAGGCTTTGATCTTTATTAGATTCTCGAAATTTACTAGTTGATTTTCTTTTACTAACAATTATTGCTCTATTGTCTTTTTTAGATTTTTGGATGTCTTATTAAAAGCCGTAAGCTTTGGGTTGTATTATTGACAGATGCACCACTTGTGGTTTTCCAGAAGTTATGGATTCTTCAATAGTTTTCAGTATTTGTGAAATACTTTGGGTCATAACAATAATTTATGTAAAAGCAATATTAGCGTAGAGAGTATGATATCTTCTTATCTTAACGTGGAATATTCTTTATATTTATAGAATTTCATTTTTTTGGTGTAAGTACGTTAATTGAACGTGAGACGCCCCAAGGCACTATTAAATTGTGTTATAGTTTATTTGCTTAATCTTGTCTGCAAATTTAGTGTATATGATTTTTGCGGCCTTTTCCAAAAATTTTGATATTGATTGGATACGTTGTAAATCATTGTTGTCCAGATTTTTAGATTTTATGAATTTAACTACGCTTCCTAAACCATTGACGAGTAATTTTTTCGTTCGCAATTTATATTAGGGATAGAGCTGACTAAGATATGTGGTATTTCTTCTAAAAGAAATTGTCAGAGTATATTATAATTTTCAATTTCTTTATTATGTAGACTCCGCAACAGTGCTTTTTGTAAGTTTCTAGTATCGGTTCGCTTTGCTAATTATCATTATCCATCTATGGTGAACCAGAAATACATTTTCTGGTTCACATATTTCAAGTTAACTGTTTTGAATTAGGCGACATTACTTCGCGCTTTTTTTTTAATAAAAAATGCAGATAGATAAAATTAATATTCGCTAGATTTTGTGATAATTGCATTCGTTAAATATTTGAGATATTTTTAACTCAAAAATCTAAATTTATCTAATTTTTTTAAGTGAATTAAACGTTATTTGAAAAACGTTAAAGAAAATGCCGTAAAGAATTAAATAAAAAAATGGTTGCCAGTTCTCAGTCAGCCCCAACCTCTAGGTTGCCAGATGTAAATAGGTATATTATTGTTAATTATTTACACTCATCATGTTTTTTTAATAAAATATTATACTAATTTGTTTAATTTTTGCTGTACACGATAATACATAGTTGCGTGTACAAAAATGGCCGCAAGTAGCGATTGCCATGATTTGATTTAATTACTTTCGTTCTAGATGAGTGTGCGCAAACGAGTATAAACAAGGACCTATTGCCTAACTACATCACATTGTAATGTGGTGTAGTTAAAGTAATTTTTCTACATAAAATGTTATCAAAACTTATCACATCTCAGTTACAACTAGAGAAAAAAATTATTTATAAATATTAGATTAGTCAATTTACGATTTTAATATTTTTTTTATTGAAAAAATATAAATCATATTTTTTATCAAATAATGAATTTGCTTTAAAAAATATATTTTTCTAACATGAATTTAATAAACCTAAATTATTTTTCATTTTTCGTCTTCTTCTCCGTTTGAACTTCTATTAACTTCATCTAAATCATCAGAGATTTCATTTATATCAGAATTTTCATGCGTGCCTTCTTTGTCTTCCTAAGAGTTACCTTTTTTGACACGGATAAAATGTATTCGTCCCTCATAGGTGTTGGGTCACCAATGAACCATGTTGGTTTTAAAGTACCATCAATTAATCACCAACCACAATCCTCTGCGTTTAATTTCACGCAACATGGATCTGTTGCATTTAGCCACATCGAATTGATAAAAATAGTTCGCAAAATAGTTAACAATTTTTCATTAGTTTTTATTACTGATTTTTTTCTTGAAATATCTTATATCTGACGTTATTTACACTTGTACATTCTTTGACGACATACATACATAAGAGCGGTAAATTCCTGAACAACATTATTTTTTTATCATTAAAAACATCAAGTCTAATTTAAAATTAGTCAAGCCTCAATTTTTTAATCCTGGCGCTATCGATGTTTCATTATGTGCTGATGTATTTTCAAAATTTATTCTAAATAGATGCATTTTCGGAAATTACGGTGAACCTGATGCATTAAATACTATTCTTGGCTACGTTTTAATGGAGAAGTTGACTTATTACTTTCCATTATTACATTATGAGATAAATACAAATCTGACCTTCCGCTACTATTTAAATTAGAAATATTCGCCAAATAATTTATGAAGATGCCGCTTATAAATTACATTTCTTTTGTGATTCATCTGAAAAGGATTACATAGCTGTTATTTATTTAAACAGAATTCAGAACAATAATTCACTATCTATTAGGTTTATCTCTGTAAAAACTAAAAATGTTCCACTTAAACGTATCGTTATATTCTCCTCTTGGAACGTTTCTATGAAAATTATTGTCATTTGTTTTACAAATCTACAAGGATAGAGGAGATATACTGTAGCTATATTAATACCTGGTCAGGCCCGTAAATTGTTTTATCAAACAATTTTACCGTCACCAAACACTATAAAACGCATACTGGATAATTTTAAAAACTATGGCTCTGTCAAGGCAAGAATTCAAAAGCGGAAGCCTACTTTTGATGACGAAAACGTTGAAATAGCAATTCTGTAGTATTTTAGTGCATTTCCAATGATGTCATTAAGACAAGCTGCATTGGAATCGGAACTATGCAAAGATTTATTTCACAGAATTTTAATTAAACATAAATTTCACCCGTTTTCGTTCCAATAGTTCAATGACTAAAAGAAATAAATTTCCTAAGAAGAGAAAATTTTTGTGAATTTATTCTAATAAGGTATGTAGGCGACGATTCTTATTTGGGAAATATTATATGGTCAGATGAAGCTAAATTTACCAAAACTGGACTTTTTAATCGACACAATTCACATTATTGGAGTAACTCAAATCCTCATGTGTTCAGGGAGCGAAATTTTCAAGAACGTTGGCAGTTTAATGTTTACTGTGCCATAAGAGAGTGGTGGCGTTAGAATTTTATCAGGAGAATTTAAACAGTAAGTTATAAATATTTATTCTTCTGCCAATACGTATAGTTAATTTTTTTTGTTTTTTTAGGTGAAAGATATCTAAATTTTTTACAAAATTTGAAGAAACTTTTTATGATCAATGGATCGCCAATAATGGACCTTTCCTATGGCCTCCTCGCTCGCCCGGTTTATCAAATTTAGATTATTTTATTTGGGGAACTATTAAAGATAAAGTTTATGAGAGCCCATTAACAACCATTGAAGATTGTATGCAAAGAGTAAGAAATGCATTTCAAAACTTATCACAGGATTCAATTAGAAGAGCTACCTACCCATGAAGAACTAATCCGAAAGTGCGAAAAATGTGTGGGGGTTCGAGGACGCAATTTTAAACAATTATTAAATTAAAATGGAATCATGTTTTTGGTTGATTTTATCTTAGTTATTTTAGTTTATGCAAAGCGTCTTCAATCCAATTAATAGGCATATTACAGTGTTTAGTGTTATTTTCCGCTTTTGTGGATATCGAGTAACAAATGTGCTACAAGTTCTTGATATTACTTTTATCACATTCTCCATAAATAATAAACAAATTCAAAAAGTCTTCGTGGGCGTAATTTAAACGCGGTGACATTTTTTGACATAAGAGAATGACTGAAATTACTGATTGTTTCTAATCATGGCTAATTTGATAAAATGTTTACTAAAAATTCTTGAATTTCTAAGAAAATCGCAAATACTTAAAAGATTTGTGACTTAAATCCCCACAGTGCCTATAGTAGAAAAAAAGGAATTTAATTTTACATAACTTGATGTAAAAAAATATAGGGTATTCCATTTGAGTTAAACAAGTTTTCGCGGTTTGAAGTTTACAAAATGTAACGTCAAAAATGGAACACTTGGTATACCGTTCTTAAATGCAATTCAATTGTAGAGTGCAGCTCTCTTGTGTTCTTTGTACATTCCAAAAAGCAAATTAGAATCTTTTACACGAAGAAAGTTATAAAGCTTACTGTAAACCATTACACCAGAATTTTATGCTCTTTTCGAAAACCCTAAAATATATAGGGTATTCCATTTAAAATAAGCAAGTTGGTATTGACATCCGGTATAACCGAAAGTGCCAGGTGCTTGTAATTATTTTAGTTAAATTGGCCACACTGTCGTTAGTATCTTTCCAAAATTCAAAATTCTCTGGTGCGTACTTTTCTCTATATCGATCAATGCAGTTACTGGTGAGACACCCTGTATATTATTATCCCATAAAAGAAGTTTGACTGTTTTTTTCATAGAATACTACTATAAAAAAATATTTCCACGCTGGTTTAAGCACATTAGAATTTTGACTAGCTCAACAGTTTTCGATTTTGTCATTAAAACTATCGATTGAATTAATGTTATCCAAGTGCATAATCTATTGAAAAACGAATCCTGAAAATTATCAACCACCAATGGGAAATCTCTTTACTTCTCGTATTTCGCATTTGCACCCGTATAGCATTCTTAAAAATTTGGCAACCGCCGCTAATCTCGGCGGTGTAGAGTAAGTTGAGCGGCACTTGACACTCCACCGCATCGCATTTTGTAGATTTGTTTGAGACAGGGATAAAATTCAGCAGGGATAAATTTCATTCAACGCATGTCACAGGACAAAAAATGAAGGATTTAATACGGTAATAATTTTAATAGAGTTTATTCTCAATACGCACTCTGTAACTTCTATGTCGACTGACGTAAATCCTCTACGTGATTTACTCATACGTCCTAGTAATTAAGTGGAAGTGTTATCCCCATTTGTTATTCCTGATATCACTACCATCCCCATTAATCGCTTTTCATGTTGGCAAATGCTTCAGCGTCTACACTAGGAATTTTGGAAACAATGGTATAATGAGCACTTATAGACGTTACCGCCATAGCTGGCTGGAACCTGTTTTCACGCCTGAATTAGGTACTCTTATATTAATTAAAAATGAAAATTGTCCTCTATTCCAATGAACCCTTGGTCAAATAATTTCTTTTAATACTTTTTTATAGATGTTGTAGCATGTGTTGCTTCTATAAAAATTACCGATAGCACATAACTCGTCCGCTGGTAAATCTGTGCCCTTTGCCAGTTTCTTAATTTTCTTCTTCTTTTTAAATTCTTGTAGCGTCTTTTATTAGGACTGTATATTATTAATTCATGTCATGCTTTAAGACATCATAATACTCACTTCAAAATACAAATGCATATTTTTTGGTTACATTTTTATTTTTAATCACCTCGGTATAATCATCTTCTGATAATGTCAACTTGATTAGCGAAACGCGGATTAGGTAACGTGTAATCTTTGAGGGTTCATGGTGAATTGGTTGTCTGTTTTTGGTACTACCTCGATGGTCTCAGCTCCTTTCCCAGAATGCGGATTGGTAGTTTTTGGTGGTGCCCGAATCAATGATTTGGACTAATTATTTTGCTTATTGAAAGGATTTGTGACAATATCCTACCGACTTCACCAATTATGGTTCTTTAAACCACAACAAACTTTCAAAAAAAAAAAAAAAGATAGAGAATTTTGAAATACAATTTGTTGAATTAAAATTTTATCAATATAAATTAAATGAACAATATAATACATGGAATTAAATGAAAAGAAGGCAATCTTTTATAAGATTGGTGTTTTCTACGGACAGTCAGCATATCTTCTCTGGTACAGCGTAATAATTCACGTGTATGTGATCACGCTCACACAAGTTGCTAGTTTCTCGCCAACATCTTTTTAACAACCGCAAAATGCTTTTGTAAGAGGCGGCCGCTGTATATGATAGTTTAGATCCACGAGGATGCGTTTACAAAAATACAGAAATAATTTGATAAATAATTAGCCAACACCAGTACATCACCGAAACGCAAGGTCTGCTGAAAACATCACTGTTGTGTTTGAGAGTGTACGAGAAAATCCGGGCTAGTCAATTTCTTGTAGTTCACAAGAATTTGGTCTCTCTGCGACTTCAACTTGGAATTTTGCGCCGGGACATGTGTCTCTGCACCCGTATAAAATCCAATTGATCCAGGAACTTAAGGTAAACGACCAAAGACAACACCGCGCCGTGTGTTCGCTGATTGGGTTCTGCAGCAGTTGGAAGTTGACCAAAATTTCGCCAAAAAATCATCTTTAGCGACGAGGCTCATTTTTGGGTGAATGAATATGTGAACAAGCAAAATTGTCTGACTTCGGACGATACCAATTCACACAAGATATAATAGCACCAAATGCATTCCGAGACAGTTACTGTTTGATGCAGATTTTGATCTGGTGGAATCATCGGTCCGTACTTCTTCCAAAACTTACTGTGGCCTAAAGTGGATGATATGGATACCGACGACATGTGGTTCCAACGGGATGGTGCTACGTGCCACACAGCGCATGTCACGATGGGCATTCTGCACGAGCGATTTGAGGTATAGTTATCTCGCACAGTGGCAACGTGAACTGGCCACCGAGATCCTGCAATTTTCTTCTGCAAGGAAGAAGTCTTAACGCCTTTAGACTTCTTCTTTTGACGCTATCTTAAATCACAGGTTTATGTGAACAAACCGCAAACAATCGATGTCCTCAAAGTCAACATAACTAACACCATTCAACAAATTCAGCCAGATTATGCGACAAAGTCATTGAAAATAGGATCTTTCGAATGCGTGCCGCCAAGCAAAGTCTTGGCGGACTTTGTTTGGTGGCACAAAATATGCTTTCAAATAAAAAAAATGATTGTATATCTCACACACAACTTGTTTTATTCACATTTAAAAATCGAGCGTCCTTATTGAAAGACTCTTTACAACTAATGCCTAAGTTGATCACTGGATAGCAATTCTCAAGAATATATTGAAATCAATTAAGGCTGAGATGGTTTTTAGATTTTTTCTAAAATCTACGGTTAATAAAAACGTTTACGTAAAATATTACGTAAACTGTATCTTTTAAAAACTTTTAAAACTTTTTTGTTATTTAAGAATAATTACGATTTTTTTTTCTGAGCTGACGTTGCCAGTTTATTTTAAATATTATATCATATTTATATACCTAAAGATATTTAAACATTCTTAAAACTGAGATCACAAAGGGGAGTGTCAGTTTTAAGGAGCCAAGGATCCTCTAAAATATTTGCAAAAGAGTTTTCTCGTAATTAGTGCGATTATAAAAATCTGATTTATTTGTAAACTACTATTTTTGTTAAACTAAAGGGGTGCTGATTACCTGACAAGATCTCAAATTTATTGTAGTATTTATGTACATATTTAGTAATAAAATATTCCTCGAATCTGATTGTATAAACAGCAGTCATGACAAGTAATATCGTCTTCACCGCCTGAAGAATACTACCCTATTTTTGTTTAAATTGCATATTAGCAGAGACCCTTTTGAGACCTGATCTAATACCGTCAAGCTTACATCTATTTCAGGTCTCTTTCATAAATAATTGTCGATAAGCTCTTATTGAACGGGTTGTATTTCCTGACTATACATATGTGCATACAAAATGTGACTAATTATATCACTGTGTGTGAGTTCTAATTACATTATCTACGTCAAGCGATCATATAAACGTGTAATTATTAGAAATGTGCCTATAAAGGTATTGGTAGGATAGTTATTTACAGGTATTACCTAAAGCTCCTTTGTCTCGTAATGGGTTTGTTAGCGATTAGTGGTTATTGGCGATTAGTGGTTATCGACTATTGTATTTCTCTATTATCGACTAGTAATATACCACAGCATATTAGATGCACTTCCATTTAAAATATTATTTTTTATTATTTATGCACACAAATAAAATTTAACTGATGAGCGAATTCATTATATAATCAACGAAACTGTAATAGTTATTTACATTATTAGTGGGATAGGGGCATCATTACATCACGAGTGGTAATTACACAAGTGATGTAATGTACTCTAGCCCACGTGTGATGTACAACATTTTATCTACGATCACTTGGATAAGAAAAAGAGATTAAAAACCGATTTTTTACAAAAAATTCAGATTTGACATTTAAATAATTATGACATCCGTTAAAAGTCACTTAAACATTTTCATACTAAATCAAAGTAACATGATGCATGAAATTCGTTAAAATCATAGTAACAATCCAGCTGTTTTAAATAACATTTAATTTTGTGGGTTTCTCGTCGCGTTGTGCGTTATCTACGAGTACGTCGAAAATATTACTAAAATCTGGCTAAAATAGCAGAAAGCATAATGAGTGACTCAGACAGTCTTCCCTCGGACATAGAGGAAACTGCGACCAGTGTCGTATCTATGTTACTGCCGGGAAAATCAATATTGAAGTATGAAAAAGCTTATGAGCGGTTCATTAAATGGTGTGATGGCAAAAAGTAAAAACTCTAACTAACGAGAAAGTTTTGCTAGCATACTTTAATTATCTATCGAAGAACTACAGATTTTCTAGCCTTTGGGCTTTTTATTCGATGTTGAGGGCAACAGTTTCTATGAAAAATAAAGTGGATATCAGCAAATACAGTCAAATAGTTGCATTTTTAAAAAGGCAGTCGAAGGAGTACAGACCTAAGAAGTCGAACATATTTACTAAAGATGAGATAGGGAGGTTCCTGAAAGATGCCGACGATGAAAAATTTCTTCTTGTTAAGGTAAGATATGCTTAAAATATTTATCTAATCAGCCAAAAATTTATGTTAATTGAAAAGAAAAGAATCTAAAAATATTGGTCTAATCTGATTTTTGTTACTTTGGTAAAAAAACTGACAAACTAAATGAAACTGACATGACAACATAAAAATTAGATCTATAGGGTCTTCATATAATTTTAACAGTAATATTCTTTTTAGGTTGTATTGATAATTGGAATTGCCGGAGCATGCAGAAAAGTAGAGCTCACTAAATTGCTTTTGGAAAATGTTAAAGATGAAGGTCGGTTTTTCGTATAAATATCTCAAACACCAAAACGAAAATTTCTCGAGAATTTTTTGTGACATCTGGTGGCATCCAAGGAATTAACATGGTGGAATTAATTCGAAAATATTTGGCTTTGCGTCCTCAGCATACTGATCATGGAAGATTCTTCATTAGATATAGCAAAGGGTTCTGTGTAAAACAGCCTGTTGGCATCAATACGTTTGGCAGTATGCCAAAAACCATTGCTATATATTTGAATTTATCACACCCTGAAGAGTACACTGGTCACTGTTTCAGGCGTTCCTCTACTCCCATGCTTACAGATTCAGGAGCAGACCTTTTAACTGTAAAGCGCCACGGAGGTTGGAAATCTAACAGAGTTGTCGAGGGATACATTGATATGTCGAAGGAAAATAAAAAGAAAGTAGCAATGAAGATTCTTGGAGAAGACGAAGTCTCCACAAGTAGTTGTTATATGAATAATTCAACGTTGGAAATAAGCAATAACAATGCGGCGCAACTAACCACATCAGCTGGTACAAATCTGTCAAAATGCAAAAAATAATTTTGCAAATGTAATAAATAATCATTAATATTTATAATAACAAATAATTATTGTATTGTTTCTAGTTTCAATAAATGTTTACTTCTTCGTTTATAATTCTTGAAAATCAAAGTGAGTTATGTAATGAGTTCATTACATAACAGTGGTGTAATGAGTTCCTTACATAACGGTGATGTAATAAAGACAATTAAATAACTCAAAATAGTTCAATGAACCCCATATTACAGCACGGTCGTAGATAAAATACTGAAAACCATTTCGCTTATGTGAGTTAATTTCTAATCTCCCGTTCATCCAATGGAAAAAAAAGGAATGAATATGCAAATTCTAATTCACATTATTAAAATTCAACTTTTTCGCTTTTAAATCGTAGAAGATGTGGAGACTACTTAACTCTGTGGCATATTTGAATGACTTTGCTTATTTAGTTTGGGCTATTTGGTATCAATGATTGTAATCCTCCTCGTAAATACTGGGTGTTATCGGGGGTAACCGATATACTATTAATACTAATTGTAACGATGTGTATAGTTCCAATACGAAACGGTAGAAAATAGGAGAAAGAAGAACAACATAGTGAGACTACGAATATGAGCTTAAAGGAATCCGATTTCACTCTTATTGATGGTTTCGGAACAATATTACCTAACGCCATTGTAATTACACTTCACGTATATCATCTCTTTTATTCCATACCCAGTTACACCTCTCTTGCTCGTTAATTTATAACCATTTGACAGTGAATATACTGTACAAGTTCTTTGTTGTAGAACAGATTTCGAAAGAAAAAGTCGTTGGTTGATAAAATTGCAATTATTCACTTCACTTGAAAAATATACCTACTTTTATGTGTTTATTTTCGGATTATATATTCACATTATCAAGAAAACTTAATTTCCAGAAAATTCGTGAAAAATTCTTTTAATTATTTAATTCTAAACAGCAATATACATTTAATTTTTTTTCCAAAATGTAAAATTTAAATACTCGTAGTAATAGGACATTTTCAATATAATTTCACATTATTAATAATCTGGAGTTAAAACTACATTTTGATTACTAGGTAATGTAAGTAGTTTCAGTCATTTACGGCGTTTTAACAAATATGACGATATTTTTAAATAAATATAATCATCTGGCGGGAGTATATTTCAGTGGTCGACGAAGAGTCGATAAAAGTTAAGCATTGTGTTTGCTTTGAAAAGTGGATGGATTACCTCAGGTACTTTTTATAGAAGTGTCTGCAAGAATATCATTCGTACTGCTATTTGGGATGGCACTTTGGTTTGACTCTCAACGGGGAGAATTTAACATTTCTCAATGAACATGTGAGCATTTGTCATCATCTCCAAGTGTAATCTCTTTCTCTACAACCTGAGTCTTTAAACAAGGGAAGTCAATGTCTGTGTGTCTAAACATTATAAAAAAATGGCCTAATGGAGTTCATTTATCGACAAATGGTGTTACAAATATGTCTCAATTAAAATAATAAAATAATTGATATACAAAATTTATGTATTTTATTTATTTATTTATAATTATTAGCACATGGTGCTTTAAATAAGTGTTTTGGAGACTGGTCGAGATTGGGAGATTCCGATCAATTTTGGTCTATAAAATCTTAATGTTGGATTTATACTAATACCGGAATTTCGACGATTATTACAAAATATATGATATCCAATATAAATACGTATTATATAGTAATATATTACATTCACTGAACATTAAAATATTAAGGAGGGATAACAAAGATATTTCGCTTGCGACTGTATTAACTTGTGTACCTACCTGTTCCATCAAGAAATAATGTAATCAGATACTTTCAATAGGTTTCCCTGAAATATAGGCAATGGTTAATTAATTTTTGGAAGCAATTTTTATTTTAATCTCATCGTCGCGGTCTTAATTAATCGAATGCACAATTAAGTCAAAAATTAATTTGGTGTTGCCTATATTTCAGTAATATATATATGAAAAGTGCCTCACATTCTTTCTTGGTACTATAAATGGAAGAAGACCGACGAGCGCTATTGTACCAATAGATCATTTTTGATAAAAGATTAGGCTTAAAGACGACAAATTAGATGTTGTAATATTCCAAATAACAAGTAAAATAACAGATTTTGTGAGAAATATATATTTGTTATTTGAAAATTCCAGATAACAAGTAAAACATTTTGTTGAACAAAAGTTAGTTGATTTCATTGATTTATTGAAGATTTAATTTTTGTTATATTAATTACATTGTACGTTATTCTATGTACATGCTACAGCAAACTAGATAAACAAACAAAACTGCATAGTTCTTGACTCCAAATAATGGAAGATTCCTAATCACATATATGTAATTATAAGATAGCAGAAGGTTAAGTATTTTAATTTAATAATATTTCACTATAAGTGATTGAATAAAATTTAAAGTAAAACTGTGAAATGTGTTTTCTTATTACTTATTATTCTTTTTATCATTTATTTCTAGATATTGGAATCCCACAATCCACTATGAAAAATTCTATTACCACGGGAATACAAATGAGGATCAGGATTGTTATAGATGTTTAGCGATAGCAAGGATAAAGAGTGCTTATGCCTTGACCGGGAGTCGAACCCGGCTCTCCCAATTTCCGGTTGGTTGCTCTGACCGCTGAACTATCGAGGCACACTTATTATCCTTGCTAATGCGCCAGTTTTAATGCGCCACTACAGTACTCCCTCCCTAGAGACATGGTTTGTCTCGATACAATTTGACGGAATATGACCGCGTTCGCCATTCTTACGAACCGTTGTTCGGTAACCCCCGGACTGTAGGGCGATGGATAGGACGGGAATCGAATCCATGAATTTGAGATGTAAGGGAGGTTGGATGTACTGGAGCGAATCAAATCACGTCGGGGTCACCACTTTGGCGATAACAAGGATAAAAGTGCTTATGCCTTGATCGGGAATCGAACCCGGCTCTCCCAATTTCCGGTTGGTTGCTCTGACCGCTGAGCTCGAGGCACACTCATTATCCCTGCTAATGCGCCAATTTTTAACGCGTCGCTACAGTACTCCCCCCCCCTAGAGACATGGTTTGTCTCGATATAATTAACGGAATGTGACCGCGTTCGCCATTCTTACGAACCGTTGTTCGGTAACCTCGGGACTATAGGGCGATGGATAGGACGGGAATCGAATCCGCGAATTTAAGATGTAAGGGAGGTTGGATGTACTGGAACGAATCACATCACGTCGGGGTCACCACTTTGGCGTTAGCAATGATAAAGGTGCATCATGCCTTGACCGGGAATCGAACCCGGCTCTCCCAATTTTCGGTTGGTTGCTCTGACCGCTGAGCTATCGAGGCACACTTATTATCCTTGCTAATGCGCCAGTTTTAACGCGTCGCTACAGATGCATCAAGTGAAGTAACTTGATGTTTTTATAAATTACTTAACTTGACTTGAAAACCAAGCTTTTCAAAAATCCGCTACTTGACTTGACTTGATTTTTCATCGTTACTGCTTCACTTGATATCAAGTAATTTCAAGCTACTTGATATTATTTGATAATCAAATAACTATTCAATTATGTACGAGAACACGCGAATTACGACTGCAAGATCTTGCTTGCCTTAGCAATAAATCGCGGGGTTCCCCGAGCCGACTGTAACGATTGCGTAATCTTCAAGTTAGTATAATAATTCGTGTAGATGATAGGAACGGGACATAGTGCGTCATATCTCAGTGTGTGTATCTCATATTATGTTTTATTAGCAATACTTGTACGCTGCGAATAATGAGCGATTCACTGGAACTGGAATCTGAACCGTTTTAGAGCAGTGGGTCAGAATACGTGATAAAGGAAAGCACATTCAAAAACTCCGAAATAGAATTCGTCCAGGAGTCGATACCAAAACAAAATTGGACACCCTGTACATTGCATAATATGTTTTTCAGCTTCTTTTTGTTTTTCAGAGCGTTGCTTCAGACTTTCAACAAGACAAGTTTAAAAAGCTACTTGTGGAGTATATAGCGAAGTACCTGCCTTTCAATTTTTTCAATGATGAAATAAGCGAGAAAGTACTTAAACCCAAAAGCAACATTGCCAAAAGCAACATTGGGATTTCATTTGGTAGGAACCAAATGAAATCCCTGACAGTGAAAACGTTTAAGGCGGCACAAAATACCATTAAATATTTTTTGCAATTTTGCAAAGAAATGCAATTCAAAAATCTCTTTCACAATAGATGGTTGGTCTTCTTTTAGTATGAAAGAGTAATATGGAATTACCGCCCATTTCATCGATAATAATTGGAAGCTTCATTCTATCCTTTTGGACTTTGTTCTAGCACATGGACAACATACTGGCAGTTCAACAGCGAGGCTATTTTTCACTGTATTACAATTCTACGACTTAACAAATTATGTGCAAGGAATTACGACCGATAACACAAACAGCAATTTTACCTTTATTAATGAACTTAAAAATCTAGTTTCTGACATCGATCCTAAAAATGTCCCTTCGTGTGTTTTGAGCACGTTTTAAATTTGGGATTTTATGAAAAGAAATTTTATGAAAATACTTGATTCGGAGCTTGAAGAGGCAGAGAGTACTCTGTTAGATATAGATGATGAAATGATTGGAGACCTAAATTCACCATCAGCAGCAACAAAATTGAAAAATTCTGAACATTTATGTAAAGGTTTTGAAAAATTTTGTACTACTGTGAACTTGCAAATGGCTATGCCAAAACTTGATGTCATAACAAGGTGGAACTCAACTTTCGAAATGCTACGGTGCAGCTTAAATATGAGAAGGGCTTTGAACATCCTCTGTGATAATATAGACAAATTAAAAATTTTGAAGCCAACAGATATGAAATGGTCGGTAATGGAGAAAGTTTGCAAATACTTCAATATTTTTAAGACTACACATTATTAGAAGGTGAAGCCTACTGTACACTTCCGACGGTGATAATTGGTATAAATATGCTTCTGGATAAACTTGAAAAATGGGCTATAGAACTCGACAATAACCCAGATAGAGATGATGAGAAAATAATATATAGCATTCAAGCGACAAAGGACAAAATCATTAAACATTACGAGAGAAGTAACTGAATATACTGTGTTGTTTTAATCTTAGACCCCCGACATAAGGTGGAAACGTTCTCCAATACAAATTGGGGAAAGGACTTCCAGATAGATGCGGTCAAGCATTTTGAAGAAATTTTCAAAACAATGTATTTTAGGTCCAATTCACTGCTCATATCATCTTCATCTTCTCATACAAAACCAGATGAAAATAATGATTACGGTGAATTTGACATCGCTCTACTAAGTTTATGTAAGAAATCTCCTGTCAACCCAAAAGATGAAATGGCTTGGCGCTATGAAGTAGACAAATATCTGTCTGATTCACGAGCTGACAGTTGTGAAAATATTTTAGAATGGTGGAAAACACACGAAAATGTTTTTGCAAGCTTGGCCATAATAGCCAAAGATTTTTTATCAACACCTGCTTCTTCAGCTCCTGTTGAAAGGCAGTTTTCGAGGGCTATTCTAACTATTACAAAAACTCGTAACCGATTAGGCGACAACTCTATTAGAAGCCTCATGTGCCTTAGATCGTGGATGGCAAACAATGATATTAAAGACTTCTTTTAAATTTTGCTATTATTACTATGTTACTGAAGAAGAAAAGGGCATACATTGGAAAATAATTTTTATCGTTATCAGTTTTATTATATTGTTTAATATTTTAGAATAATATGTTATGTTATTAATATGCCGAATAAATAGTTTATTATTAGTATTTTTTACATTTATAATTATATATTTATTATATAGATTATATTTTAAAATTTAGATTTGGAAATATAAGGCTTTATTGCAAGGTTTCCTTTATTATTATTTCTTGATAATATTAAATGATTAATGAAAGATCAAGTAGTCTTAAAAAAATTAAGTAGTCCTCAAGAATTACTTGATTTTTCAAGTACTTGAAATATAACTACTTGACTTGAACTTGACTTGATTTCAAGTCAAGTCAAGTCAAGTAGCTTGAAAGTCAAGTCAAGCCGTGCATCCCTAAGGATCTATGTTTTTGTGTAAATATTTGAATCTGTTGAAGTACTAAAGACAGTTCAAGTACACACATTAACACAATGCTAACCTTTCTAAATAAATAGAGTTTGTTGAATATTAAACAATTTCCTTTGTATGTTGGGCCATTACTTCAATATAAACTAAAATACTTGTGATAGAAAATACCTGCGTTCTTTAAAATAAACTCAGAATCACCAAAAAGTTTATACTTGCAAAAGTTGATAGGTAATTTACAAAATAGTTAATTCATACTTAAAAAAATTGTTTGTACATACTACCTGAATAACAAAGCAAATAAATAAATTTGTTCGATTCATAAGTACATTTCAGAAATAAATAAATGGTTTTCATTGTCATACTATTACTATTAGTCGATTTTTTGCATTCAATTTGTTCAATTAATGTTGTTAATTAGAAACAAAACACAAATAAAATAGGAAGGTAAAATCAGACATTTTTCTAGATGATACACATTATTTTTAACAAATCATCTCACAACTTATTAGGTGTTATTACTCTGAAATTATCTAGGCTTCTTATAGTGTTTATAATCTTATAACTTATAAAACAGAGGAGTCTCTAGTAAAATAAATCAAAGGCGTATGTGTGAAAATTATGTGGGAGAGACTAATCTAATTTCACGCGCTTTTGTGTAGTTTTATGAAGACGAGATCCGTCAAACTCGACGTAACAGCTGATTAAAAGTAATAAACAAGTTATAAATATAACCCTAAACTTATCAAATATAGTTTGAATTTGTTCTTAATAACCTAAATAAAACCTAAAATGCTAATCTGTAGTGCCCATATAGATATATAGGGCCATTTACGCAACTAATTCAATAAAAGTTGTCCATATTGAAAACTTCTGAAAATTATAAATATGAAAATTATATAAAAATTGTAAAATTAATGGGTGTTATTATATGTCTTATTATCTCAGACTACTTATGGAGGTAAATTAACATAATTAAAAATGCAATAATATCTAGGGTGTCCCAGTTAAAATACGAAAGTTAGTGGACAGTTTAAGTATAAATCGAAATACAATGATTTGTGCATAAAAAATGCAATGAGTACAAATTAATGTTCTAAGAAGCATAATATGGATATTTATTATTCCTTATGTCGATTTATTTAATTCTAAATCGGCGCATCCGCCACAAAATGCACATACCAATATTAAGACTAATACAGGGTGTCCAGAAAGGGTAGACGGTATTTGTACCAGCGCTGTACATGTAACGGCGCGGTTCGGAGGGGCGCGGTAAGGATATGTTGTAGTACTACTCTTTGGAGATTTAGTAGCCATGGAAGTGTACCCGGGAGACCATCGCGATTTTTGCGTACGCGCCTATTATCGCAATGGTGATTCGATAGTCACAGCTCAACGTTTATATCGTGCAGAATTTAATGTACGGAATGCACCGAAGGACAGATACCATCAGAAAATGGATTCGAATGTTTGAAAATACGGATCTGGTTCGACTGTAAAAATTCACAATCCAGGTCGCCCGCGTTCTGTTCAAACCTAACAAACCAGTTCGCAAACGCAATCAAGAACTTAACATTAAAAAATCGTCGTTAAATAAGATTCTGAAGCAAAAGCCTACAAAATTCAGTTCTATCAAAAACTGAATGTTACAGATTATCCTCTCCGACTGAATTTTGCAAATTAAATGCTTTAACGTTTCCCAATGTTTGAAAACATTCTGCTTAGTGATGAAGCGAACTTTCACTTAAATGATTACATAAACAAACAGAACTGCTGCTACTGGGCCAACGAAAATCCAAGACAGAAACATGATAGAACAACCACTACATAGTCCAAAAGTTATTATGTATGCTGCTATATCTGGTAAATGCATCATTGGGCCTTATTCTTTTGAAGACGAGCGCGGGCGAGGGCGAGGACGAGTACTTACGGTAAACAAAGAACGGTATTGCGACATGCTAAGGAACTTTTTGGTTCCACAACTGCAGGAGTTTGAAGGTTTTAATGTGGAAACATCATTTCAACAAACTGAGGCCACTTGTCACACCTCAAACCAATCACTTGAGATTGTAAAGTGATTGGTTTGAGGTGAAGTCAAGGGCCTTAGAGAAGCCCCTATCTTACACCCCTTGGTTATTTCTTATGGGAATACTTTAAAGATAAAGTTTATGAATTTATTTATGAGATTTTATGAACTCTACTGCAATTGAAGTAAAACATCCGCACCGAAATGGCCGCCGTTTCCAGAGAGATGTGTAGAGGCGTGACGGCTAATTTCCGTTTTCGGTTAGAGGAATGCCATCAGCGCGAGAGTCAACATTTGAACAATATAATCTTTAGCACCTAATTTTCCAAAATTTTGTCTGAAAATTAAAAATTTTTTTTTCAAACTTGTAGTTTTCTTTTATTGAATTTACAAATTTCCCCTACCCTTTCTGGATACCCTGTAGAATAAGGGTAGGTAGAGCATTAGATAAAATAAATCAGTTTAACATTTGCATTATTGAAATTATAATATAAAATAGAATTATTCTAGCGCAAAAATTGGAAGACGTCCATAAAAATTTTGGCGAGATTTACGAAATAAACATAAAAACATTTTTTCCCATAAAAGATAATTTTAAAAAGAGTTCTGGTGGCTGTTTAAAATTTTATTATGAAAAATAGAGAGAATATATACATTTATTACAAATCTGAGAAATATAATATACAATAATATAATGTTATTATTGATATGTTATAGAGAAAAAATTGAATATTAATGTTTATATGACACTATTTATAATTAGGAAACATAGCAACGATGATTTTATACATATTGTAAAATAATCATAATCCAGAATAGTAAAACAAATTGTAATGGACCACTTTCGATTCTATATATATGGGAAATATTTTTTATGGTTATATATTTTAAACCATCTATTTATATTGAGTACTTCAGATAGTCAGTCAACTTTTCAAGTACGCTGAGGATTAGCCAGTGTTGTAGATTATATTCCCCTAGATAGATAAACGCAATTAGAATAATTTTAATGGAAAGGATAAGGTTATCTGGTGTACAATTTTTATTACTGTTTGTTCATGTCTGTTTATTGTTTGTACAATTAAACGAATAGGGTTTGGAAATTTTAGTTTTACATCAGCCTCCAAATTATGCATTGTTGAAAATCTACCTGAGTAAGAATTGTATGTGATTATTTCGCATGCATTTTGGAATCCCGCACCATGGTGCAATTCCCAGTCTACCAACACAATAAAGCTATAAATTTAGAATATTCAGCAGGGTAGTTCTGCATTGAAAATAAAACCACCGTTATAAAGGTTAAATAGATAACGGTTGTCGTTCGCACAGTGCGAATTCCTGGAACCATTAAAAATGTTAGAGCTACAATTAATCAAAATCCAGGCTGTTCAGCCAGGAAATATGCTAGTGCCTTACAAATTTGAAACCGAAGCCTGCGCTGGATTTTTCAAAAAAATTTTAACTTTTACAGAAATGGTAATGGTGGAACACTTGATGGTTGTTCAATAGCTAAGTGATGTAAATTAACCGTGTCAATTTTGCTCAACAGATGCTTGAAATTTTGAATAAAAGAAATGCCTTGGATTTTTGACTTGTCTCAAATGAGAGTCATTTTGAGCATCTGGTTGTGTAAATAAACAGAACCTTCGATGTTGGGCATTTGATAATCCGAATGAACTGTATCAGCGCCCTCTTCACACCTAGATGGTAACTGTATGATGCGCTATAGCATCATTTTATAATATTGGCCTCTACTGATTACTCTAAAATTATGCAGACAGTGGTACAGCAAGGACAACAATGGCTGTGTTGCGTGAAATATTTCACAGACATTTCATTTTCCGAAACGGCAGTATTCTTTCTCCTGCCCGTTCTTCCCATTTAACCTCTTGCGACTTGTGGTTATGGGGTTATCTTAAAAACACACTCCACGATCCGCCACTATTAAAGGCTTAAAACAATGAATTCGGCATGGAATAATAGCAGTTCTCGAATAAACGATCGAGCAAATAACAAGAATTCTTTGAAACCGACTCTCCAATGTTTATAGAACAGAGAAACACATATCACTCATGTCCTTTTTAGAAAATTAAATGGTAGTGGGCTTAAGATAATAATAATATACCAATAAGATGTTGGAAGAGAAAGTTAGGTACTATTTCATATCAAGAACCGTCAGGTTTTTGTACCCCACCATGCAGAACCAAAATTGTACATAATTTCCTCTGAGACCAATTTTAGATCATTAAATGATATGCCTGTACTTCTCTAATACTTTCGTAAACATACAATATATTTATTTTGTAAAACTATAAGGAGGCAGATAATTTTTACTTGTAGCGATAACATCTATCCTTATTATGTTTTAACGCTAAATAGAGAAATTTTACAACGATTAATATCATTTAATTTGGTGAAAGATAACGTTTCAATTACCTTTTAAATGTGTATTGATCAGTGATATATTGCATGTATTTGAAATTGTTACTAATGATTTGGTTTTAACTTTTAACATCATGTATCAACACTTAGTATATTATTATTATTTTGAATAGAGCGTATTTGTGAGATTTACTCAATTCAGATGACCTACTAATTATATGTAATATTTTGCAAATAGTCAACATAATTTAGTTAAGTCCCCTATTACAAATGTGAAAAAGTGTCTTAAAGTGTGTTAAAATTTTAGTATAATTATTTACCAGAAAATTAATTCGCACCCTTAGGATTTTTTATTTAGTGATCTAATTTCAATAAATAGACACTTCTCAAGAATTCTAAATAAGTAGACTATAAATTGATTTTTCCACTAGAAGCTATTCCATTTTGTTATTCAGCTTGCGCATGTATCATAAGTAAATTATATTCGATGATACAAAAGGGGCTTTGAATAACGGAGAAAAATAGAAAACTAATTTGTCGAGTGGAGGATGGATTGGAGTGGTAATAAGGTATAATTTATAGTAGTAATACGAATATAATATAGGAGTTTTTGAATAATAATTGAAATTAAATAATAATAGTTATGAAACCTTTATGTATTTATACTGAAAAAATGTAGATGTTGTTAATATATGTGAAATCCCAAAAGAGTGATTGTGTGCAGAGATATTTTAACTTCAAAATCTGAAATATACCATACAAACAGAAATTATAAAATAGCAACGACAGATGAAAATGTGGTTGTTATTTTAATTACATTGAAACTCACTGTGAATTGAGAAAGAAAAAACGAACAGATGCATTATCATTATCAATTATTATAAAATGTTTATTAATCATTCTAACTAAATACAAATTTATGATTTCTTATAACGATTCAATTTAGTAGGTCCATGCATTATGATAATTCGTACCTTAACACGACAAGAATTTTTTTGAGTTATTTTCCTGTATTATTAAAAATTCAGAAATCGAAGGTATTACTGTATTAAAATCAGTACTATGTATAACGATCTAAATACTTAGAGGAGTACTTATCATCAAATTTTGTTTATAAAATATTAATATTTTGTCTATAACGATGATTTACATTTATATTAATTTCCTTCTATGGTATATCTATAGACCTACGTATTTTCAATTATTATTAAATTAATGATATTCCATAATGTATTCTGTCATATAGTGTTAGTTATATAAGAATGATTGGCTTTGTTAGAATGGTTACTAGTTACTACCGACAACATATTGAAAACGCCTCGGCATGGGTAAACAAATAAAGACTTTACTGCTCATTAAGAATAGGAAAAAGTGTGAGATTCTGTAGGCATGAATAGAAGAAAGAGTGCAGCAGCATTCTGAGAAAAAATGATGTACTTCACGCCCGGCCAGATCGAACTCTGCGTACATTCACATTCAATAAAAATTCATGAATATTCACTCTGCACAGGTCTCAATTCGATTGCGTAAAGACTAGGCTATTTACTGCGCACCTCACGGACAGTCCGATATCGCAGTTTTGAGACTTGTTCCTATTATTGATGAGCTGTACTTATTAGGAAGGGAAACAGAAGAACAAAAATCGAAATGCTAAGGATTATTAGCTTTCTGCAAAAAATATACATTTTTTCCTGTGTTAAATTTGAAAAATATAACTGAATTTTTAAATAAAAAAACATAAAGATGCCTTCTGTTTAGAGTAGTTCAAAAATAGTGCAAAATATACAGCCACAAATTTTAAATGATTATCCTGTACATTCCAATTTATTAGAATTTGTAGCCTTACTTATAATGTATATGGTCTCAATAGCAAAATGTGGGTCAAGTGGCCATAACAACTTTCCTTGTAACAATTGATTCTAATGTAAAACCACCGACCGAAATTTGGGTCACTACCAACGATAAAGAGCTTTCGAAGATTAATTATCACACATTTCCTTCCTTTCCCTCTAGGGCATTTACCATTTGATTTGGACTTGTAATTTATTTACGTATACATTTTACAAATAAGGTGTACTAATTCTGCTAAACCCTACCAAAAATAGACTAAAATATACAATGCCATTTTCAATACTTGCCTATATCATTAATTTATATTGTACGATATTTCAATCTCGCGTTGATTTGCTAATTATACACTTTTAATTAGTACATCTCGCAAATAAAATGTGATTTTGTTTTCTCCCTTATTCTTCATTGTAGTGCTCCATAATTATTTACAGATACACCTGCTCTTGTTTGTAAAGATCCACCTGTGGTGACTTCATACGGGCGCGAAACTTTACACAGTTTCTATTGTTTCCTACATATGTGCAAACCTAACGCTCGCATTTCTCTTAAACTAATAGCAGTTATTCTGGTAAATATTGCAATAGCATTGTTTGAATAGTATTAAATTTGTTAAATAATATGTTTAATTAAGGCTTTTTTAATATATCAAAATTTTCGCAACATGGTGCACAAACAATTTTTGGAGAACGTTCATGAACATTTTAATCTAATGAATGCATTACATCACACATGCAAATACCCTTGACGCTTTCAGATAACATGGACTAAAAATCAATTCAAGTTGTTGGGTGAATGTATTAAATAATATTTTTTCTGCAGCACCAAAGATTTTTTATTTCAGTGAAATAAAATTAACTTCAAATTACTGGTTTCCTTATTTTAAGTTTTTGTTATAGTATTGAAGCTGATGAAGGAATTAAATTAAACGTCTTTATTATGTTTGTTATTTGATTGCAGTGCTTTTAACAAGTCTTCCTAAAACGGCTTTCTGTATAATATATTCTAACAAGTACTAGACAGCATATATATTTCAATATTGGAGTATAATAGGTACCTTTGATGTGAAGATAAAACTAACATAGTTTCCCACAAAACACTATACACTACACTCAATGCGCGTTTCGTCACCAAAGTTGTCATCATTTGGAGATAATTAAAACTGAACTGAGTTTTAATCATCAACTTTGTAGCGAAACGTGCGTCGAGTGTAATGTATAATGTTTTGCTGTTCTGTGGAAAACTACGTTAGTGTTAGACAGTATATATTTTATTTTTTCCCTACTTTGGTGAGAATTAGTTATATATTAATACTAAACTAAAATGAAATAGAAACATAATAATTATCATAATCTACTGAGTACTTTAAAATAAATGTATCATTATATTTGGTTGCGATAAAGGAGAGGGTAGACAGAGTATGAGACTATATTTACTCAGATCATCATATTAACACCATAATGTTGTCAATTTGTTGCCAAATACCGACCTCACTCCCTTAGCCATCCCACTGAGTGAATGTATTGAAGAAGTGAATTCAGTGATAGTTGAAGATTTTCCGGCCAATAGTTCCTCAAACTAGCCTCTCTTTTTGTGGAAGTGTGGGGTAGTTCTTTAGGGTTTGTTTTACAGTCTTATTCCCCAGATTATATCTTCTGCACGTAGGAGTGACAGTACAGATAAAGTGTACAGTAAAAGTACAGTAAAACATAACGTGGAGATGCTTGTTTAACCTGCAATATCACGTCAAAACTTCTATTAGGATTCGTATATATGTACGAGACAGATATTCAGATAAGCAATATTTTGCTAGTTTACTACAAGGTGTCATTATATTTGTTGTTTTTAAATTTTTAATGAAAATGTGCTTGATATTGTGATTTATTGAAATTCTGATGATCAAAATATCGAGGGTATGATTTAAATGATCTAAGAATATCCACATATTGGTATATAAGTGGATGCATCAATGTTTTATACATGTATCAATATACCGAACGGGCCATTTCGATGATTTTATAGTTAATACTTAACGAGAATCTCATGAACTATAGGACTGAAAATGGACTTCCATTTGTCAATCTTGTTTTATTTTCGAAGGAAATTATTAATAAAAACAAAATAACTCTCACTAAAAAAATCGCACAAGTACAACGGAACTTCCTTTAGCGACGATGCTTGGCTTACTGACTCGGGAATGGTGGGTTATTCTATACGCTCCCAGCGGCATAACACGGTACTACAAAAATTACAATATCAGTTCGACTCATTTTGGCCACAGCTTACTCAATACTGAGTAAGCTGCGTTTTGGATACCCCCTGAAATTAAATAGTACACAGGCTATTGCCTTTGCAGAACATCCGCAACTTTGTTGGTAAATGCAGGAGATGACATGACAATGTTGAAAAGTATCGGAGGATGATCTCAACTGGAGGATCTATATTGAGGACTCACTGACAAGCAAACCAACTATTTGCGAAATATTTTTAACAAATGTTCGTTCGTCTTATACTACTGAAGCAAGTATTGCTAATAACATAATGTTATTAGCAATATAACTAAATTAACTCAAATGTCAACAGAAAGATGGGAGAAGAGAGAGGAAAAATAATTATCAAAAATTACAAGAATTTTACAGTTAACACTTTAACTACTGCCCATCATAATGGAAAATGTTTCACTCAAACTATAATTATTTTTTTGAATAAATTTATTTTTTATTGTTAAATATAAAGTACAAACTCAAGGAAAAGTCAATTTTTGACAAAATTATGGGATTTTAGTTTGTGTCTAAATTTGGTACACACAATTTGTATGAATAAAAAAAAACATTCCGTTTTTCCTAAACTGCGTGTACCATATTTGGACACAACTATTATTTCTGCAAAGAACAGTTGTGGGTATCGAAGAAACATTTAAAACATAAGTATTTTTCGTTACAAGCGTTACAAGATATTTTACACGAGGCGTTTCTTTTATAGCGTAGGCTCGACCATTTCGTTCACTGTTTTTTTGTAACACCTGGTACATCTTCCTCTTGACTGAATTTCTTCTAGCGAATGATTTTTATTGACCACTTCAGGTGGCAGGTTCAGCGATTCGTGCCTTCTGTCAAAAATGATTTTTACTACTTGCTCCCGGAATTGGGTTATGCTAATAGATTTCCCAGTCACAGATTCATAAGCTATTTGAGCATTGACAATTGCGGTATTTGTGGGAATTTCAATGGCGAATTTCCTGTACCACTTGATTTCACGACATACAGCAGATGAGTAAGACGCCTTCTGGTCCGACACATCTATAAATGATTTGATATCATTATACCTTACGATTGTAGAAGGCTTTTGTACCACGCCTCGTTCTGTTTGTACATCAACCATTTGAGGAATTTCTTCAGTGGTCAAAAAGAGTACATCACGCTTGACCCTCCATTTTCCAACAATTACGTGAGTATTACTCTCACGTGTAACCATAGAACCCTTTTCCAATTTATCTTCAGTTACTGGTTTAGGATTAAATTTTTTATTTCGTCGCAATGTTCCCACTGAATGGGTTTTCCTTTCCAATAAATCGTGTGCTAACCCAACGCTGGTATAAAAGTTGTCTGTGCATAACACTCGTCCGGAATCTAAGAGGGGTTGCATTAGCGTCAGAACAATGCGATTAGCAACAGGCTGCTCGTTGGGAGCTTGTTCTCTCCCTGTATATACTTTTAGATTGTATGTATACCCTTTCTCTGTACAAAGCTTGTATAGATTTACATCGTACTTGTGGCGTTTTCCAGGTATATATTATCGAAAGCTGAGACGACCTCTGAATGGTATCATCGTCTCGTCTATACAAACATCCCTGTCCACTACACAAGCTGCTTGAAATTAATCAATCAGCGTGTTCGTAAATTTTTGTATTTTATACAATCTGGAACTGTTATCGTCTTCTTCGTTGTTTGCAAAATGTAGATTGGATAGAATCATTTCGAATCGCATTCTTGACATGCCTACATAGTTGCCGATATTGTTTTTGTACAGAATACTTCTACTGAAATAGTCTTTTAGTGTGGGTTTTTTTATCCATTCCCATCCACAAAAGCATGCCAATGAAAGTTAAAATTTCTGAAAAATCTGTATCGTTCCAACGAGTTAGCAAAGAGTTTCTTTGAAGAGATTCGTTCGCTATGTCCAATATTATTTTTTGTTCAGCATACCGGTTTGTCTCTTCCACAGTAAGGGACAAAATTTCCTCTATAAGAAGCATGTAGAAATCTATTGGCTTGTCACCTTGTCTTTTTTCAAAGAAGGTTTTCGAAAATCCAGGCTTTTCGATAAAAACAAAATCTTTTAGATTTCCTACAAAAACTTTATCTTATTGGAACATGAAGAATGAAAAAAAAAAATAGCTTACCTTTACACTCTGTCCATAAAACATTCGGTATATTTACTACATCATCTAACTCAGAATCATCGGAATTATCCGAATCAAACGCATCCTGTATGGCCGGATCTGATTCAGGGCTTGTGTATCTACGCCTTTTGGAAAGTGGTTCTAATTCACCAGATGAAGAAGAATACTCGTAGTCGGGATCTGCTATTGAATCATCATCATCTTCTTGATAATCATTATCACTTAGTTCATCGATAATCTGTTCAAGTTAAGATGGTGTTAAGGCTCGGCGACTCATTTTATTTATGAAAACAACCCAAAACCAACCGCATCATCTGACCAAGAGCGACTAAATTGTATAAATAAACAGTGCACGAAGCCCTCAAAGCGCTGTTGTCCTTGTGTCGCCATCTATGTAAATTTGTCCCAATTATTTTGCTTACTTTTAGTCACAAATTAGACCAAAAATATGCACGTATAAATCAATAGGAACCATGTCCAATCATGGTACACAGCATGCAGAACACACTCCCGATCTGTGACCACATATGGACACGTAGTTCAGTGGTAATGTTACAGTGTGTACCAATTTTGGTACACATAGTAGCGAAAGTGTTAATGTTAATACTTACTAAAAAATATTGTAAATTATGGCTATTGAGAATATTTTGCAATTATTTTTATTGTTTATTTATTATGCTATTCCGTAGGTCCCAAGACCCAATTACAGAATAGGAAGCAACATAAATACAAACTAAATACATATAATTAATAAGAAAAAGAAAAAGTAAAGAATAGTACATAGGGTTTGTATAATGATTCTGTGCGTTGCGTCCCAGGTAACAATCGTATGAATCAATCAACTGATATTTTTGAACAGTGTCTTGCCCAAAACACATTTTAGGATGACATTTAGTACAACACAAATCCGTCAACCTATGACAGAGTAATGAAAAAGTTCTCCACAAAAACATTCAATGGAAGTGATATTTCCATCAAAATAAATGAAAGAAATTCAACAAAATCAAAATAAGTGAAACAACAATTAAATAAAGTTTACAGAAATATAGAGACGCCAATGAATCAAATTATACAATAAAGCTAAGACGTGACTTCATGATTGCATTTTGCTTGGCAAATGATTAACTGTGCCATACATATTTGACGGAAACGTATGTCGCTAAACATACGTACTGGTAATTGTGGCATATTAGTTAGAAGATTAAAAAGAAGTATAAAATATATAATTTTGTGGCAGCAAGGCTACAGGTGAAAAAATCTATGCATAACGAAGTCTTTGCAAGTCGAATATATAGAGTGAAGACTTTTTTTACGTTTGTCGTAGGTGTAGGTAGTTCAAACAAATCAATGATGCTGCTCTGCAAATATAGAATGGTAGTAGTATACTAAGACTCTCGTTGCAGTCAATGGTATTATGAATTAATCCATAAAGCCAGATTAAATAACCGGCTTTACGGCGATTTCGCAACGACGCTAATGAGCAGTTTGATAAAAGATCAGACTCAGGAAATCCAATAGGAGGATATGCTCATCTAATATAAATGCGCAGTATTTCCTAAATAACTCCGCTGAATTTTTTCTATATTATTGCATCTAACATACCATGGGATACCATGTTATACAGGCATATCCACAACTGAATTACAGAGTACCTTAAAATTATAAATATATGGAAAATATAGGGTATTTCTAATAAGATATTCAAGAAATTGATACGATTTAGATAAAAAATCGTATCAATTTCTTGAATATCTTATTAGTTCAAGTGCGATATGAATATAAATTTCTTATATTTTTATCAAAATGTTTCGGATTTAAAAACTATATTGTAATCAAGTCAGTAAATGTAAATTATAATGTTCTGTTTGGTTGCAATTTGGACAAAATATTACATTTGGTGATATTAATAGACAACTCATTATTTATGCACTAAGAATAAACCTTACCTAGATTTTGTTGTACAAATCATAGTTTTCAATACATGAAACATTGCAAAATAATTTTAATTCATCTGCATATAAACGACAATTACAGTAGTCAGTCACGATATTATTAATAAAAATATTAAATAAGCGCGGTCCTACATTAGACCCCTGTAGAACACCTAATGTTAGTAACACTTCTACAGATTTATTACCATTATATAATATATATTGTGTACTATTTTCAAGATAAGAGGAGAAATAATTTATTAAGCCGGTGGAAAATAGGAAAGTATTTAATTTTTGTAAAAGTATATCGTAGCTTAATCTGTCGAAGACTTTAGAAAAGTCTGTGTAGAATATATCAGCAAGCTTGCCATTATCAATAGAATCTAACAAATATTAAGTTGACGAAACACAATAAATTAGTAACTATAGATCGTCCTTTATAAATACCATGTTGGTATTCAGTGATTTGATTTTCCACATGAAAATAAATTTGTTCATGTAGCAATATTTCTATAACTTATTAGAAAAATTATTCAGTATAAGAATGGGCGGATAATTAGACCGGCTTCAGACTACAGACTTTTCATCGGCCGACAGTTTAGTTGGTTGCTTGTTAGTATGATAACTTCATGGAGTGCGCACATCCAAGTGATTCAAGTGGGTGTGCGCACTCCATAAAATTATCATACTAACAAGCAACCAACTAA
This sequence comes from Rosalia funebris, assembly GCA_037954035.1. Classification (NCBI taxonomy): domain Eukaryota; kingdom Metazoa; phylum Arthropoda; class Insecta; order Coleoptera; family Cerambycidae; genus Rosalia; species Rosalia funebris. The sequence goes on along the minus strand of JAZFAV010000012.1, from coordinate 5,399,448 downwards.
ACTGACAGTCAATATCTGTAGTCTGCGGCCGGTCTTAGTTATTAATGTTCTGTCTCCGTTCTTAAAAACTGGCATCATTTTTGATGTCTTCTAACACTGGGGAAATGTTGATATCTAAATAGGCAAATTTCAAAAATGATAAAGGGTATCGCAAAGACAGAACCAAAGTCACTTATCACGAACGATGGTATCACGTGAGGATCGCATGTTAATTTTGAGTGAATTTTTTTATTGTCTCGTGTACCATCTCTATAGGAAATTGACGAACAGTTAAACACATACTGTTACAAGTTTCCAATTTATTAATAGCAGTATCATTCTGTTGAGGAAAAAAGCGTGTGATTGAAAGAAACACTCCACGAGATTATTCCTTATTATTTGAGAGTCGGGAAAGATTTAGTTATTGTATATCATACTCTTAGGCAGGTTAGATGAATATCTCTTACAGTTCACATATTGCCAAAAGCATATGGATTAAGCGTACTATTTTCTTCTACCCACTTGTTATAATTTCTGTGAGCCTTATCTATACTATTTTTTATTTTACGCCGTAATGCTTTATAATTATTATAAGATTCTAGATTTCCCCCAGATTTGTATAGTTTTCATGTGTGATTGTTTTGTCTAATATTCTTGATTATATCATTAGTAAACTATGGACGGAAACTATATTACTTTTCCGCACTCCACTATAAGCGGAAAAGTAATGTAATGGTGTAAAGAAAAACTGAAAATACAAAACTTTTTTTTGGTTTTACTCTTCGTTCTTCGGCCTAAAAACAAAAAAAAATGGTTTTTAAATTTGTTTTGCTGTGTGTGTGTGTGTCGTTGTCGTCGTCGTCGTCGTTGTCGTCGTTGTCGTTGTTGTCGTCGGCATTTATTCTTGTTAGCACGATAACTCAACTAAATCGTGTCGAATCGATCGGGTTTTGACTGATTCTGATTGGGGACGTTTTCCAGACGACATCTATTGACTTTGAGGTGAATAGAATCTACTATGTGCATGAGTCATGAGAAAGTACAATGGTGGACTATTTGAGAAATTGTTTTTGTTAGCATGATCACTCAATTAAATCGTTTCGGATCGATCGAGTTTCGACTGATTCTGATTAGGGACGTCTACCAGACGACATCTATTTATTTTGAGATAGATGGGACACACCCCACCTTGTCCATGGATCATGAGAAAGTACGATGGTGGACTGGTCATATTTGAGGTAAATTGAAAAAAGTAAAACTGTCGCATAAAACACATATTCTGCATTTATGTGTTAGCGTGTTTTTTTCGGCCACTCAATTTCAAGATAGAGATGTTCTATGTGCGGAAAAGTCCGTTTTAAGGTTTTAAAACTATTTATTTAGGAATACGTGTTCTAGGTACACACATAGATAATGTAAAATCTAATATCTGGTAAAAGTGATTGAAAGCAGTATCAATGTTACAAAACTATTTTATAACTGATTTCAGTCAACTTCATATAACAGATATACTCTGTTATATGAAGTTGACTGAAGCAAGAGAGCGTTAGCTTTTTTGAAGTTATAAGTGGATGATATACATTTTTTATGTTATCAATGATATACATGATATTATTTTTTTTGTGATTGTTATGACAGAACTGAATATTATAGTAATGTTGAGAGGTGAGTTGATGTAAATCTTCTTCAACAATAAAATTAGCTTCTCTAACGTTACATCCACTGTCGCAAATAAAAATCGATAAAGCAAATTCAAGTAATCTATCATTTACATTTTTAACGTTATTAAATTGTAGTAAATTAAAGACATATTGAAAATTTAAGATTACCTGAATTGTAGATGGAATATTATTAGAATTATTGCCGAAATATCCGGTAAATTCAAGTTTCCTCATATTAGAATTTGTGACATAAATAAAATTAAGGGCATAAAATTAATCAAAAATTGAGGCATAATAGTGATAATACATTAGGTGTCTATAAATCATATCTAATAATATAGAAACTATAGTGATTAATTTTAACAGTTTTACATCTACTAAATCAATAAGCGGTAAATGGTGGAAAGTGTTATCCTTTAAATTTAAATTAACTGAATTAAATAATGATTTACCTGCTACTATTATTACGCCACTACGACTGCGACCAGCATTTAACTTTTCACGGTCATATTTAAATAGCACATAGTTATTTGAAATTATTTTACTATTTTTAGGGTATCATACGTACCAGGAGTAAATCATCATAAAATGTACTTAGTTTAGTGTTAAGACTTCAAACACTTTGATAGTACGAGTAGATTGATAAATTATCTACGTTCACGGAAGAGTAATCATTATTGGGCATAAATCAGTGGGGATAAATGTCGACAGAAATAGGAATTTCAGTAGTTGGATTATTTGGTTGCTGTTGGCATCTTTTAAGGAATTTTTGGGACAAATTTCTCAGATAAAACCAACTACTAGAATACGAGGATGAACTTTCTTGATCGGAGAAGGGTTTTTGTTGTTCTAAATTTTTATATGCTGATATTTATTCTGTTATTTCAATAGATAACAGAAGACACTCAACGTGGCATCATTTGTAAATTAAATTACACACTCGACAGCTTCAAATTTTTTGGGTCTTAAGTTTGTTGCGAACGATCATTGAAGCAACTAGTTAGATACAAGTTAGTTTTCATATGGTCGATGTTCAACGAAGATCGTCCTCTATGGTGCTAGACTAATCTTGTCCAGTCCTAAAGTTCATAGTAAATACCGTAGTCATGACAAATATCAAATGGAGGCCTTCCTGCGTTTCCAATGAAACCTTCTCGAATTGACATTCACATCAAATGTTCAATTCCGAACTCAGACTTTTTCAGATGGTATGTGAAGGTGTGGTTGACCTAGCCTCAGTGGAAAGAAAATATTTAGGTCCTAAAGACATCGAAATCGAAACAAAATATTGTATGTATTATGTAAGAAAAATAAAAATCAGTCTTAAAAACCACGTAAAGATGAACAAGTACTAAATGCAGGCCTTCTCGTATCTTTCATGAAACCTTAAACTAAAGTTCAGATCGAATGATCATTTATGGACTCAAACCTTTTGCTATGGTGTCTGAAAATGTGGCTGACCTAACGTCAGTTCAAAGAGAATAATTAGGCTTTACATGCCTGTAGAGCCTAATTATTCTCTTTGTACTTTCATGGGAGATACAAGAAGGCCTCTATTTAGTACTTGTCTACCTTTACGTGGATTTTAATACTGGTTTTTATTATACAAATATATATATATATATATATATATATATATATATATATATATATATATATATATATGTATTTATTTATATCATGTAAGGAAAATTATTCCAGAATTAAATAATGATTTACCTGCTTGCGATATCTCCAGACCCTGGAGACATCGAAATCGAAAGAAAATTTGTTATGGACAAATACTAAATAGAGGCCATCTTGCGTCTCCAATGAAACCTTCTCGAACTTATAATCAGATAAAATGTTCATTCGATTAAATATTTTAAGATTTATTTATTTTCGATTAAAGTATTGCGAAATGGTGTTAGAATATGACATTTTATCTTAGAAATAAATTGACTACCATAATTCACAAAGCACAATTGCCTGCTTTCCACTGAATAAAATCCAACTTGTGCAACTATCCAAGTAGTTTTATTGTTAACTGTCTTCTTCGCAACAATCCTACTTAAAGTTCTTATCAAACAGAAGAAAGATGCTGATGGTATTTAAGGGCCGAGTAGTCTGAACTCCCGCTAGGCTACTAAAGCGAATATTCAACAAACTTTCTTATTCTTATCAGTTCTTTATTTTAAGAGGTTAGTTTTAACTTTCTGTTATTTTTATTTATTTTTCCACTTACAGGCACATATTCAATACCACAAACAATTAAATTCTTACGTATTTACATAATTGATTTTAAAGACAATACAAATATTATATTAGTAATTCATGTTATAATTAGTTGCCATAAATTAATATGGAATAAAAATTTATATTCGTAACAGTAATACATTCAACAATAAATGAAATAATATTCTGAAGAGTATATGTAAAGACTTTTTAACACTGTTTAGGATTTTAGATAACCTTAAAATTCTTGCCTCTCGCTCTTCTCTTCTCTTGCTCTTCTAAACAATATTTGCCTAAACAAAACGTCATGTTTAATAAAATAGCACGTAGAGGTATGTGCATCCTATGGGAAATAAGACTATCAATACTCATCTTTCAAAAATGTTATGTACAAATAGGTCGTACATATCTATTAAATAATTGTTTTCTGGATAACGGCACATCCCAAAGATCCACTTAAGGTCGCTTAAGTGGAACACAATCAGTACCATAAGTGATTTAGTGATGAGTTTATATGACGAAAAAAAAACTTACGGAGGTTAAAACTATTACAGACCTAATAAATGGATTAAAACCACATTAAACATGATACGTTACTTGTCAAGTATGAAATGGGGATGTAAAAAATAAGTATTATTCATCATATACCTATCATATTACCTCCGAAAAGTTTCCGGACACCTCTGATTTCCACAGGTTGGTAAGAATTTTAAATAAATATTTGTGAAATATATTTATATTTTAAATATAAAACATATTTCAAAAATCAATATAACAAAACTGAATAGTAAAAAAAAGTCAAATTTTGGTTTCATCAAAATAGTCCCCACGCATACTGATAACAGCTTTGCAGACTCTGAGCATTGTCAGTTAGTTTGCGCAGGGTCTCAAATCTAATAGCCTCCCAAGCATTCTGTATGCGCTTTATGTAATAGCCTCCCAAGCATTCTGTATGTCATTTGTTTAAGCATTCTGTATCCACTTAAACAAATGACTATCACTTTTAGGGGATATTTTTCGGAGGCAGCTCACCCATTGATTCTTGGACAACCAAATAGTCCCTGCAAAGTCTGGATGAATGCTTAGGGTCATTATCCTGCTGCATAATGAACTCCTTACCAATACGTTTTTTTCCAGATGAGACAGCGTGTTTCATTAAAATTTGATGGTACTCTTCTTTCTTCATTATACCCTCTACTCGAACTAAGTCTCCTACTACTGTAATTGCCAAAACACCCCCAGAGGAGCACTGATCCTATATCATCATCATCATTAGGTCATCAGTCCTAAGACTGGTTGGACGCTAACCTCCAGCTTCTCCTATCTTGTGCTAACCTACGCATTTCGCTAATTGTGCTACAACCTACATTCCCCACTATTTGCGAGCAGTAGTCTAATCTAGGCCTACCTCTGCCTTTCTTCACTCCTATTTCTGCCTCCAAAATATCGCGGACTATTCGCCCATGTCTCAGCAAGTGGCCTACCATTCTATCTCTTCTCTTCTTTAAGTTTTTCCACATACTCCTTTTCTCGCCGACTTTCTCCAATACTTCTTCGTTTCTAACCCTATCAGTCCATGGTATTTTCATCATTCTTATATTGATCCTATATACTGTTAAAGTATTCGTTCACCTTTGTGACGACGTACAGATGACCTGCGCTTACGACTAAATATTTAAAATTTTGATTCGTCGGTAAATACACACTTGGCCCATTCTTCGGAACCCCAGTTTTCATGTTTTCGTGCCCACTGTAGCCTTTTTACCTTATTTTTTGGCCGGAGGAGAGCTTTTCGAGCTGTCACGTGACCATTTAGTCCTGCGTTACACAACCGCGTCGGTCGATATGATTTCATAGCTGATTGGCTTTTCTCTTATTTTGTTTACTTCTGCTTGTATTTGAGGCACTGTTATCCACCTGTCGCGTTTGTTGGTAACTATAAAATATTTATCTTCGCTAGGAGTCGTCACTTTCGGCCTACCAGACTGCCTCCGAGAGCGATTTTGTCCAGCTCAAACCTTTGTCCATATTTTTCGGCAAACCTTTTCAGTGTATCATTTATGGTTGAAAGCGGTTCATTTTTTTGGTTATATCGTATTATATAACCCTCACTTCGTAAAGTATTTATAATTGCTCTCTTTTCAATGTCCAGTTCCTTTTTCTTATGAGGCGCTATGATAAATAATTATGAAAAGCACCACTAACATGCTTGAGCGTCGTATACGCTTTCACTGGTACTTCCCCGCGAGTGTGTTAAAAACTGACTCATAATCGGACTACGTATCTTGTATGACACCTGGTGAGCATTTGTAAAACTAATAAACACGATTTATTCACGTGCGGGCAATTTAAATGAGGTGCGTTTTCGGTTCACCAACAATATAGCACAATATTTTCATATTCTTTTGTTATCTAGTCCCTATTGTCGTTTAAAATATGCCTTACAGTAATAAAAAAATTACCTAGTCTACAGTTTACCCCTATTTTTAAAGTGTCTTGCCATCTAACTTGCCCATTGAGACGAAAATGGACATTCATTTTCGTTACTGTCCGGAAACTTTTCTGGGATAGTTATAAAACACTTACTTTATCTAAAATAGATTACGGTGCCACTGTTTATTTCTCGGCACGACCCTTCCGTCGCGACTGAAACATATAGGGCAAATACAAAACACGTACGTATAAGAATAACATCCGGAGCTTTTAGAACAAGCCAATAACACCACTGGAAGGGGACGCAGGAATGCTTCCATTAACTTTAAGAAAACGTTTAATGTGAACTACGCTATATCCATAAGAATACAACCTCATCATTCTAATTATAATTACATATAATAAATTCCACAGCATATTTTACTTGACTAGACAGAGGTGTATTCTAATATATACCCTAAGAATATATGTATTCTTTTCTGATTCTCCCTAACAAATCAACATTCCAAACGAAACCCTATAATGCATATTTATAATTTCGATACCAAGAAACAAATCCCAAACAAAAAAAAACTATTTATTAATAGTATATTGACTAACTATGAAATCGAAGAAATCGCAGAAGAACTTTTGGCTCTAACTCTTCTACCTATATTAGTTAAAGAAAGTAAATTTATAAAATAGTAACTATTTTAACATCGAGACAAGTAGGTATTACCGAAAATAAGAACACAGTTAGAGAAGCTAGATGGACGCTTTACAGCAAACAATAACGACGGGTCTACGAGAATTCACATAAAAGGTCTTTAGATCCATAAAACTACTGTTTAAAAATGGCAAAATAGATGGAATGAAATAGAAGTAGCTTGCAGAAGAATACCACCCAAATATCGACAAGTAGAAGACAACACGTGAAACAGACGAGAAGGGAGCAAGCAATAGTCATGCAGTATCTAAGAATTAGATACACACATCTCACATCACTATACTTACTAAGAGGCGAAAGAACACCAAGATGTGTAACACATTATACAATAGATTTATAATCTAGACCCGATACGGGTTTAGATAATAACGTATAGAATATCATAGCAAAAACTAAAGATGCAGAACCACTGGCGTTTATCAATTAAATAAAATTTTATGTATTTGATTGATGAGGTTAGAAAATATTCTAGACGACTGGAATTTTCTACATAAAATTTTAGATACTGATAACGTTACATCTATCCCTAATGGAGTGCTATCTTCTCAAAACTGTAGATACTCGGCTACAGAAAATCCTCATTGTGTTATTAATTGTCAAGACCAGTATTCAGAGAAAGTTAAGGTATGATGTGGAATTTTAGGTGGGCGAATTGATACGTATTGCATTAATAGCTCTAATTGAAAATCCTCCACTTATTGTATGACAGGAGATGTTTTTCCAGTTAGATGGTGCGTCAATCCATAATTCTAGAATTGTTCGTCAGTGGTTGAATGAACTTTTTCCAATACACCGGATAGTCATTTAGAAGAAATATTTCTAGTGAACTCTGGTCTCTTAGGTCCCCCAATATTACACCATTAGATTTTTATTTATTAATGGAAACAGTGAAGGATAAAGTTTACAAAACAAGGTACAGAAATCGAGAAGAACTTTGTGTTAAAGTAAGACGAGTTAATCACGAAATCAGTATTCTAGAGCTGAGAAAAGCTATAGAAGAGAATGCTTGGTGGAAGATGTGGCTAATAATTTTAGACATTGATGACGCCGTGGGTACACATCGAAGAAAGACATTCTGTGTCTGATATTATATTCGTAACATATATTTTAAAACTTTACTTGAAGAGAACTTATAAAGTAATTGCAGTGCAGAACTTATAAAATAATAAATGCAATGAAGCAACAGTTTGAAGTTTTCAGAAGTAACAGTTTTCATTTTATAAATATATTATTATATTATAAAAAGGACAAGTCAAGGACATCAAAAATTATACCAAAGCTTAAAACTCATTAGTGATAAGCCATTTATATTCTGGAGCGTAGCTGTGGGGTACTTCTAAACTAAATTATGTAATTAAATGAATTTAGAAAATTATTTACAGTAGTGCAATTGAAAATTCCAACAAACAGTAACAGAAAATATTTAAAATTTTCACCAGCAGTCTTTACATATGTTTTATAACGTTTTAGTAATTCCGTTATAATAATTCAAATTCCGATCTTTAATAATTTCTGAAGTAACTCTGCAACTGGCTCACCAATTCGGTATTTATTCAGTTTCATTCTATTTAAAAACAGATTGATTGCAAATAGGTTCCCGATTAATTTGGGAAGATTCTTTCATACCTTATAAAACTCAACTTTACATTTAAATGATGACTGAGTTTTGATTATAGTGGAAATTAATGGTAATACTAGTAATTTAAAAAATGTAATCAAGTTCATAGTGTCTTGATGAATCATATGACAATTGTGTTATATGACAATTGTTATATAAAATTAGTTTTTACCCTAGCCATGCTATTCATGAAACTATGATTTGTTAACCTATAATTTATGTTTTATCTTTCTTGTGCAAAACATTTAATTTAACTTAACGTCTCACTTGGGACATTCACTCGAGAAGTTATGACCTAAGTGCGAAACACATTTGATAACGTGTTTCCCTTTCGGTATTTATATAACGGTGAAAAGTCGGAAGTTATATCAACCTTATTGTTGATTAAATATGAATATATTATACAATTGCTTCTTAAATATGAATTATCCATCAGATGTTAACACTGCTGTAGATATAGTTAAATATATATACCTACGCGTAATGAATGGCACAATTACTGTTTAGATTATACTTAGAAAAGGACATTATCAAAAAGAGAATCTCGGATAGCTGGAGGCTGTATATTATTTGTACATAATTTTAATAATGCTTAATTGAATGAAAATATATTCATAAAACAGTATAATGGTTATTTTCTTATTTATATTTAATTGGAGTCCTTTTACAATATCTTTGAAACAAAAAAGTTACTTTCATCTGATTCAATTAGAAAAAATATGTGATTTATGATGGCAAATTGATTGAATACAAAATATTAATAAGACAATCAAATATGCAGGGCCACTCTTTAATATTGCGAACAATTAAAGGCATATTATTTGGATAAAAATAATAAAACAAGTGCTTATAAACATGTGTAGGAAACCTTTCGTTTATGAAATACAGGGCGTTAATTTATTTTGTAATATACTTTTAATAATTATTATTTCAAAATTACTTTATCCGATTTAGTTTTAAATTGACACATGTATGTTTAATAATGAGGAGCTATTTTCTTGTGTCATATTTCCTTTATGAGAAAAGTAGGGTACCTACATAGCTGCTTTTTTAAGTCTGATACTTTTTTTTAATAGACCAATTAGAAATACATATTTATTCCTTCCTTTATTTTGTAGTATATCACTCCTTGTTCAGAAAAAAACCTTTGTTCTGTACGTCTTTTAGAGACAGACGTTATTTAACAAAAAAAAAAATCCCTACATGCTTATCAACAAATAAAATAACCCTAGTTGCATTGGGGAATAAACTTGGAATGCTGAACAACCAATAATAATTAGTTATCAACGGGAACTACTTGATAACCGCTTGGCGGTTTGGTAGTTCCTTTCTCGATTCCCGACTTATATGTTACTCACATAGATCGTATCGATGTATATATATATATATATATATATATATATATATATATATATATATATATATACCCCACGAACTTCATTCGGCATTTGTCCTGGATCGGCGTACCGTGCAACGGCACTGATGAGAACTAATAATTTCGATACAGCGGTTTGTCGTTCGGTTCCTATCCGGGAAGCTTAAATACATTGTTTACCATGGTACAGCGGACTGTCCTTCTGTATCGCAGTAAACAATGCAATTGGATAAATGAGACGTACACAAATTCATAGTTTACTGCGATGCAGCATCAACGCGCCATTTTCAAGGTCTATAAGGGATGATAAGAAAGATATTGCTAAAATTGTACTCGGAGAAAATATTTCGACAACATTTTTTAATAGTATGGATACGAATAATGACTTGAATGAAAATATTGATCACGTTGTATCAGATACAACCGACTTTGTAAAAATCAATATTCCTGTTTCAAAGATGACCAATCTACCTGAAACTGAGAATATCCTAGAAGACGAGGAACACTCGCTGGCAGTTTCTGCAATGTCTCAAGAATTTAGACGAATAGAGAATATTGCCATGAGCTGCAGTTCTGTTGATATGACTAATACCGTACTAAAATTAACAAAATCTTTAAGAAACGTAGACACGCCGGCTCAGTCGTTACATTTCTTTAACTCATTACCTTTAAGAAGAGGAACTAAAATAGGTATTCAACCTACTTCAATTTCTAGGAGAAAACTTAGACCTGGTCTAACTTTAGGAGCCAGCAGGCTAGGATGCAAGCAGGAAGACCTTCACAACAAGAAGTGGTAGTGAAAAGTAGAGAAAAAGACCGAGATGTTTGCAAGCAAATATAAATACAAACAAGCCGAAGCTAAATCACATTAATTATAGTGTTAATTGTAAAAGGTAGTAACAGTAAAACAATAGACTTTTACATTTTTACGATTACGATGTCTCTTTTTAAGATTCCTTTTTCTCAAATATTTGTAATACTTATTGTAATTAATTTATTACAAGTTAAGGCGTTATTATTTAATTATGAATGAAACGTAGCAGAATAAATTTTGCATAGTAGAGTGTGTGGAAGTAGTAGATTCCGCCGTACCGTAGTAAACTATGAAATTATTGAACCCGTGTTTTTCAATTGCATTGTTTACTGCGATACAGAAGGACAGTCCGCTGTACCATAGTAAACAATGTATATACGCATCCGGGATATGTGGAATCCTACCCGTGCCGGGTTTTATTTTTTGAAACTTTGTCCCAAGTACGTTAAAAATAATTGAAATAATTAATTGTCTGTTAGTGAGTAAAAATTACTACTGGTGTCGTTAGAATTGATATTATCCTTCAATAAATGAATTACCAAATAATGAAATGTGGAATATGCATATTTTCATGTCCTTGAATTTTTTATGGTTCATGGTCTTACTGATGGTAATTAATTAGAAGCTAGGCGTATATATGAGGAAAAATACATAAAATAGTGTAATTCCGCATCATACATTGTTTCCTTTTTTCCATCAGCGCCTAGTGAAACTACAGATTTTAAAAAACTTACTGTTGAAAACGGGTGAAGAAGTGATCCACGAAATGAATCCTAAAATCGAAATGGCATATGCTGCAACAGGTACAAGACAGTTTTTAGAATACTCAAACACCTTTTGTATCCATATCACATTTCATGGATACATGCACTTTACGAGACGAATTTCTCAAAGAGTGACTTTTGCTGATTGATGCGAGAATTGAACAAAGTCCTCAGCTTTTTGAGAAATACATTTTACTGATGGGGCTAACTTCTCCAGAGAAGTTATAATTATGTTCATAATAATCATGTATGGGCGGATGCGAATCCACATACAACAATGGAAAGAAATGATCGACGTCGATTTTTAGTTAATGTATAGGTCGGAACTATTGGAGATCTTGATTGGTCCATTTATTTTACCGGCAAGGTTAACTGAAGAAGTATATAGTAATGTTCTTGAAAATGAGTTGCCGATAATACTGGAAGACATCCCGTTTCTATTAAGACTGAATGTATTTTATGCAAAATAGCGCCTACTACATTTTAAATGCTCATCAATATTTGGACGCAATGTACTTAAATAGTTGAATAGGTCGAGTCTATCTCTACAAGTCTATAGTCAGTCGGCTCTATTTGGTCTCATTACTCTGACCTACAGCTTCTCGTAACCTAAATTCATGAGATTTTATTTTCTAAATGCACCTCAAATACCTAATTTATACCGCTTCAATTGAAAATGTTGAGATATGAACGAATTGCATTGTCCCATCGTGTGGAACAATTTTGCACACCTCGGGCATTTTTGAACGAATCAATGCATCGTAGGATCGAAGCATGCATTGCAGTTAGAGGTGTTATAATTTTATTTCTTTGATGGTTTTCGTTAATTACACCAATTTAATTAATTTATTGTAATAATTTATTTTATTGGCTCTCTGGGTCAATAATGAGCTATTAATACCTGAAATAAATGAATACAGAGTAAAGGCTTCTATTTGTTCGAAAATGAAGCAATGTATATATGGTTCATCGATGGCTATTGAACTTCGCATAGAACAACATATGCCGATATAGAACAATGTACGTTTGGAAGTACAACATTAAGTATTATGTACTTATCTTATACACAACCTGATCATTCGATTTTCTGAAAGTTTAAAACATTCTTTATTTTTTTGTTCTCGTTTAATATTTCATATAACTGACATGCATTTGTGCCTACAAGAATATTCTTAAAGTTAATTGTACGCTTGATGGGGTATATTTGACAGAACACAAATGGCGCGCAATTCAAACTCTATAGTCCCAACTGAGACACCCTATAGAATATTTTATCCAGATTCACATTGTTACTTATTTCAGTAGAACCTTTTAAGTTGGTTACAATGGAATCAAATTCATGCACGATATATTTGTTGTGATGTGAATTCGTAGAATTGGTAAAATTTTTACGAAAATATAGCTGTCAATTTCTTAATAAATAACAACTTTGCAAAGAATGAAGTTTCCTTAAAGATTAACTCGAATGAAATAATTTAGAAATTATTCGATTGTTGCAAAGTATAAAAGTTTCCAACAATATGTCATTCAATTTTGTATATTTTTAAAATACTGATTGTTTGCTACATTTACTATACTTGTTTTACTACGTTAAGCATTTCAGACTTTATCTTGAAACTGGTAAGTAAACATTCATAACAATGTACTGTTTTTTTTTTAGTAGTAAACATACATAATAATATATTGAAGCTAAGGAAAAAGACATATTATTAACCAAATATTTTAATTAATCAATGAGTTTTCAAGTATTACAAGTGTCAATGTGAATATACACAAATTATGTGTTTCTTTAGTTTCTACCAAACATTGATCATAATGATTTACTATATCAATATATATTACTATACTTAATACGTTAATTATTTCTTGTATAAAAAATGTGCCAATTTACGTCTTTAAATATTTTTGAAACTAAATTTATAATTGTCAACTCATTCCCTCTTATTCAACTAAATATTGATTAAAAAAATCTGTTTACTTTAAAAATGCTACCCGAGTATATACCAACAAAACACGATCCTCATGTTTACTACATATTATATCCACTAATCCGTTATTCCGAAATAATTAATTCTATTATACTGTGTAATGGAAATTCGAATTTGATGTACGCCATGTAACCATTATCCATAATTTTCTGTAATAGGCTGAAACGGGTCAAATCACCGTAACAAGATCACTATAGGACTAACAATCACAGTGTGCTTATATTGATTTTAGTTTCACATATTGTTACTAAATATAATTGAAATGAATAAATAGTACATATTTTGAAATTCCATTCAAAATTAATTTCTAATTCCATTCTAAAATAGCTCAAAATATATGTTTATAATAATGAGAGTACGAAGACTAGTGGAAGTTATAAACAATACATGGCATTCTGGATTGCTATATAAATTAAAATCAAAACTAGATACACTCTACTATGAAATATTACTCTCATACCTCAGTAATTCACTAAATAGAATTAGAACTAGAATTAACTAAAATTAATTCTATTCAGACAGAAGTTCTACAGAGAAGCGTTCTGGGATCTATTCTACACCAACTCTTTACAGCCGATTGATTTACGTACTACTATCGCTGACGATATCGCGGTTATGATTATGAAGTGTAATCACGGGATATGCAAGCCGTAAACTTCAAGATATAACATCCAGGAGTGGATGAAGAAATGGAAAATAAGAGCCAACGATTCAAAATCTCAACAAATAGCTTTCACTCTGAAGAAAGAAACATATCCTAGCGTTACTCTCAATGGTCAGCTTTTCCTACAGACCAACACAGTTAAATATTTAGGTATGCACCTTGAAAGAATGCTAAACTGGAAGCTCAATATATTTATAAAAAGGTGACAGCTTGGCTTAAAACTCTCTGAACTGTTTACTAAAGTGACCGTGTATAAAGTGATCTTTAACCTATATGGTCTTACGGTATACACCTATCGGTAACAGCAAGTATAACAAATATCAAAATTCTTTAAAGGTTTCAGTTCGACACACTAAGAACCATCACTGATGCTCCGTGGTTCATGACAAACGATACGCTGCATCGTTATCTGAAAACTAAAGCTGTATAAAGGTGTATAAATATTTATCGCGACTTGTAATGCATCCAACCTCCTACCCTGGACAACAGCCAAAAGTGGAACCAACTGAAGCAATGCGATCCTTAGAGATAAGGGATATAAGGTATTATTTTTAAGTATGTATACAAATATGATTAATAAATTATATATACATACAGGGTGTTATTTACATACGTTGCCAAATTTGAAGAGGTAATTCCTTGGGTGATTTTAAGACGAAAAGTTTACATAAACATAGGTCCGGTAATACTTCGTTTTCAAGATACAATGTTAAACTTTTTTTAAAAAAATAATTTTTATAACAATTTCTAAGACTAGAATAGACTATTGATATGGAAAAATATAACAGATACACCCCAGTTTTTGATAGTTGGTAGTTGTAATTTTTTATTATGTTGTCCCAGGGGCATGCAATAAAGTGGCTTTTATTTTTTTCTGGAAAACGAAGCACGATACGAAGAAAACTCAAGACACAAAAAGGTTGTATTCTTAGTTGCTTAATGCGAAAGAAATTATAAAAGTTTTTAAAAAGTTAGTGGCGCAATTTTTGTTGTCAAATCTAGGTTAAAGTGCGACCCTGGACGCCACTGGACTCAATAATATTAATCTACTTAGGGCTAAATTAGAACCTTTCTACCATAAATAACACTGCCGGATTTCAACAAAAAGGGCTAAAGGATTATTAAAATATTTCCGAAGGAAGGAATTACCCTTTGAAGTTCGGCCACGTACTTAAATAACAGGCTGCATAGTATATACGGGTGTTTCCTAAGTACGATCCGTAACTTCAGGGCGAAATTCCTTGGGATATTAAAAAAAAAAAATTGTATAAACATGTGTCTGAAGACGCTTATATTCCGAGATATAGAGTGTTGAAGATGTCAAAAAATCAATATTTTTGCAAATCAATCTTGAATGCTCAGTGCTACGTTCTCAAAATTTTTGAGTTAATTTATGCAGCGTTAAAGAGCTACATTTCTAGTGTAAAGTTAATTTTTATTTACCCGACGTCACCCGACGTGTTCTTCGTAAAAAGTAATACTTCAAAGACTTTCTTTATTATTTTCAAACGCTCCTAATAATGAACATCAAAAAATGTCTCTTTCTAAGAATCGGTTAGTATTAAATTAAGTAAAACATTACTTAATTTAATACTAACCGATTCTTAGAAAAACGGTCGGATATTACAGATAACAATCATAAAAAGACTGTATGTATTACAATATTTCTTCACTATGATCTAAACCTTCACGAAGTTGTACAGTGATTTTCATTTGTTTTTATTTTTTTCTTATTTTTCCTTAACCTAAACTTCAAATTTATATCAGTGGTCTACATTTCAATCAAAATTTTGCATTAAAGCGAATAACTTTACTAACGCTGTAATGGCTGATATGCACCTTATATATGATTTAGCAAATGGAAATACGGAAGAAGCTCGACGAATGTACCAGGAACGATATCCTAAGAGAGTAACGCGAGTGCTAAAACATTTAGAAAGCTGCATGCTTGATTGTCGTTCTACTAGTAGAACGGGAGTTAAAAATAATATTAAGAAAGTCAAACGTTTGAAGTACAGATATTACAGTAAGTCTTCAGTTTTCATGGTTTTGATTCTAATGATTATGATTAGTAATTCATATCTATTAATATTTATTATCAAAATATGTAACAAAATTATAGATGAACAATTGTTTTATTTTGGGAAGATGTTTTTCTGTTTTTTTACAGGTTTATTCGCAGGATTCTTGCAATCACACAAAATATACAATTTTTGTATATTTTTTTCTGAATTGTCTTTTTCAACTTGTAGTTGAAAGGGTGAACTGCTTAGTATTTCTGATTTCTTGTGTTTTTCCTTGATTTATTGCTTGTCTTATGTATGATTGAGGTAAAGGAGAAAAATATGTTACTTTTAAAAATGTTTGCTCCTTGTTGTTTATAACTTCAGGATGGAACAGCTGCAGGGGATTGAAAATTTTTGTCATTACTGGATTTTGGATTTTACGCTGCATTTCTTGAAGATAATTGATTCCGGATTCAGTTTCTTTTAGCACAGTAGCTTCTTCAATGAGTTCCTCGGTTTCTGTCTAATTAATGTGACAAGTTTTCGTACCTGCAAACTCTTCTGCAGGTATGCTGTGCTCTGGCTATCTTGATCATTTTGTACTATAGGTATTTCCTCTTGAGCCTCTTTTTTTGCTTTAGACAAGGTAAGATCACTATCCATTTATTTTTCTGTGACAGAGCTAGGTAGGAAATCTGCTTCTGTAAAGCTGTCTGGATTATATAAGTATATTCCAGATACTTCAGCAGCGCAGGCAACTGTCGCTGTTTTGCTAAATATTGGTGTAAACAAAGAAGTCATTTGAAATGTAGATATAGGTTTGCCAGGATGGTTTCTCAACCACTTCTCGCATTCGCTCAAGAAATATATTGTTAAAGCACTGTAAAAACCTTTGTCCAAGGGCTGCATTTTGCTACTGTAGGCTACTGTGGGTGGCAAGGTCAGTGGTATTATGTTGTTCTCCCAACAAAAGTCAACAGCTTTAATTGTGCGATGCGAGACATGATTATTGAGCACCAGGAGAATTGTGTTTTCCTTCGTTAGTCTTGTATGATCTTTGAAATATACTAAACCGTTCAAAAAAAGTTGATCATTAATGAAATTTGAGTCGGATACCATCCCAATGGATGCTGCTGGAGCACCATCAAGCAATTCTGCTTTCATCCATTTTCGACCGAATATAAATGCCGGTGCTATGCTGGTGGGATGAAATGACCAGTAGCACTCATTGTAGTAACGATTATAATATTGGTGCCCCGTTTAGTATTAAAAAGAATAAGAACATATCTTGCAATTGTTAATGTTATTTTCCACTTTTTCAAATATATGATATTGTCTTCAACTCTACAACCAATAACAAAATACATAATTACTTAGTGTATTACGTTTTGGTGATTATAGAATTAATCTTAATAATCTCAGATACATTCTCATGAACTGTTAATTTACAAACTAGAGCGTGGAATATTTACGCATTAATAGAATTAGTAGAAATTCTGGTTTTCAGTATTCAACATTACAACCAACAGCCGAGTTAATAATGAGTGCATATAACATTGATGTGAACCGATGGATTGAGATTTAAATAAATTTCAAGCTAGTTAAATAGGAAAAATATGAAACAATGACCCATTTGAAATTTTAAAACTGATGAAGTTATTTGTTTTGAATTATATACATATTCATGCTCTGTACACTATAATATTCTTTTAAAAGAATTCAATTTTAAGACGTAAGCAATACGCGTCTCTCTAGATTATGACTTTTCTTAAAATTTGGTTCCAATAATGTTATTCCAGAATATAAAAATTATTACTTTTCCGCATTCCGCCATACGTGGAAAAGTAATGTAATCGTGTAAAACACATTTTTTTCTAGGGTTTATTGTTAGTTTTTCTGCCTAAATACCAAAAAAAAGGTTTTAAAACCATTTTGTATGTGTGTGTCTTTGTCGTCATTATAATCGTTGTCATCGGCATTTATTCTTATTATTAGCACGATAACTCAACTAAATCGTATCGGATGGATCGGATTCTAAGTAATTCTGATCGGGGACGTCTCCCAGACGACACCTATTGATTTTAAGGTGGATAGGACACACCCCACTCTGTCCATGGGTCATGAGAAAGCACGATGGTGGACTATTTGAGAATTTCCTTGTTAGCACGATAACTTAACTAAATCGTGTCGGATAGATCAGGTTTTGACTGATTCTGATCGGGGACGTCTACCAGACGACACCTATTAATTTTGAGGTGAATAGGATACACCCCACCCTGTCCATGGGACATGGGAAAGCACGATGGTGGACTATTTGAGAAAAATTGAAAAAAGCAAAATTGTCGCATGAAACACATATTTTGCATTTATGTGTTGGTTTATTTTTTCTCGGCCACTCAATTTCGAGATAGAGATGTTCTACCTGCGAAAAAGTCCGTTTTAAGGTTTTAAAACTGTTTATTTATAGAATAAATTAACGTAACTATCTTAAAATAATAATACATACATATAAATTTTTTACGATCATTTTTGTATTCACACATTTAGTATCTGTATAATACGAATACATTTATCTTAATAAATAAAAACAATAATAGATGATGAAAGTGTCGACGATAACGTTGTAACAATAGATAATATATTATTATCTGACATGCGTTGTATATTATATTATTATATTATATCTAGGATTAAAAAGAACATATAAATTTAAGTGAACATAAACAGTGGTATATAATATTATGAAAAAAAAAAGAAAATGTGTAAATAACGTATACATCATTTAATTGTTTCAATTTGAAGTTCATATTTAGCAGTCCTGAAATGTTAGGTTTAAATTATAATCGTACATTAAATATTACTAGTAAGTTTTTCTGATGTTTCAATATGGAAGGACAGGTCTGGTTTGAATCTCATTATTTCATTTAATATTATAACTACATTACTTAAAAGCCCACTTGTATTCAAAAGATTTTTTATTTTCCTGAAGATATGCTTTAATTATATCTAACATTTTTACAAAGCAACAAACACCATTTAGTTATTCATTTTCCAGATAGGAATTACTTAGTATTTCTTTCATATTACTACACATGCATTTAAAACTTTACTTTCACAAGTATTTTATCAGAAAACAGACTAACTAAATCTTGTTAGACATGACTTATTAAATGTATGAACAATATTTTACATATAAATACGTTTTCAATATGCGGAAGATCAAAAATGTATTAGATAGTGAAAGTGATAGCATACAGTTATTTTGTAATGCTCAGCGTTTATAATTCATGGTATCGTGCTCAATGGTGATTTAAAAATGGATGGCCAACCAACAGCCACAAATCGATATTGGCATGTAACTTTGGAAGATTTTTTTACATTATGAAACACAATAGCAATGATTAATGATGAAGTGATGAGAAATAACAAATATGTTGTGTTAGGCATATTCGATTCGATTTTGTTAAATGTGATACAAGACATATTTTAGCATGAATAAAACCAAATTAATAATGACATTAAGCAGAAAGGTTAAATATGATGTTTCGCGGCAGTTTTATTTTAACCGCCTGAAAATTACTAATTAATTATAATATCATTTTTGAGAGCTACAATTGGAAACTGTTACTGAATCATTTAATCTATTATTTTTGGTAACAAAAATACACTGGGTACAAAAATTAAGCGATATAAAAAAACTCTAAATTTTTAGATAATTTTCAACGGGTTTTCGTTTAATTACCAAATTCAAAACTGACTTTTTTGCTTTGAATGAAGATAAAAAATAATCATACAAGGCTCTCAGGACGCTCAAATGAAAGAGGATAAAATTACCTAAAACAGTTTTATAATGAAATTACTGAAAAAAAAAATATTGAAGTCCGTGGTCCTTTTGAAAGCAAGCAAGAATTTGAAACAATTGTTTCCGATGACTTTCTTATGATTAATTAAGAATTGCTGATGGTAGAAAATGTTTAATTCAATATTTTATAAATAGAAACTTAGAGCTTCAATTTGCTTTAAAATTTAATGTTTAAAATTCCTCTGTGGCTATTTTTCTCCAAGCTACAGGCCTTTGAAAATCACCAAAAGAATTAGGATTTTCTTACATCCATTGATTTTTGTGGGGTAATATGTTTTGTAGAGTAAAATGTGGAGAATAAAGTGGAATAATTCTGCCTGACCTATGAAAAACCTCTACCTAAAGACCACCGCACCCACGCGACGTGAGGTATTGGTCCCGCCCGGTTTAATATTGAAGTTGATTCTATAACGATACTATCCACAGAAGACGTTAAGTTGTTAAGACGAATATTACTTTTAGAGATAATAACCGAATTGGAATTATTTTGATGTTATAAAAATGAAATACGTGGCAAAATAATTTCATTTATGAAGCGAATTAAGCAATTGAGAGGTCTTAAGGATTTATAGTCTATATCAAATGATATTAGTAGGGTGTATAATGTATCACTATCTCACTGGAAACTTATCCAAACTAATGTTGTATATAGATGTCTGTGTATACGTAACATTTACAAATAAATTCTTGGACATTCTGTTTACTTAGAACCGGAGAAACGGGATAAATAAATACAATATTCTGCGAGGGTTTCGGACAGTAACTAAATAAGCCTGCTAGTGTTGTATACTGTCTCAAACAACGGAACTGATATAAGAATTGGCCTTCGGATCCTCAAAAATGATAAATTTATGTTTGTTTAACCCGAAAGTGCTTAATAACTAAAACGAGACAAATAATATTTTTCAAATATTATTGAATATACTAATAAATGTTTAATTTTTTTATTTTATTTTATGGATTCAGAAAGGTTTGTTGTCGATAAATCTGTGAACGTTTTCTTAAAATTTTTCATGTATATATTTCATGACAAGAAATTCTCATGTGTTTGATGTTTTGTCAAATGTTTCATTTAGTCTGTGGGTAGGTTATATTATATAGTTCTTTATTACTTTTGAATAATTAATAGTTGAACAAAGTATAGTTAGTATACACACTAATTTATAAATTAATATAATATAAAAAATGTTATAACACAAATGAAGGTTCTTTAAAGCAGGTTAGCTTTTAATGAACTATTGGAGGACTGGAAAGTAATGTCGTTTCTGTGCATCTCAATATTTATTTATAGTTTATCAGCTCATTGTTTACTTCAAACCCCTGCCAAAGAAATTTCAAAATTAAAGTGATTTGCTTACTTGTAAATAATAAAATCTTAATTTTCTTAATTAGCTATCAAAAAATGCAAAAAAGAAAGTCGATTTTTTGGTCGGCTCTGCTGAGAACCTCCCCTTAGATGAAGTCAAGTGTGCGAGTGCAAAATATCTATCGCGTTTTGCCCTGCATCCCAACCTTCCTGGGCAACGGCCAAAAGTTACACCGACTGAAGCGATGCGATCCTTTAGAAATATGTAAGTGATAGATTATAAGTTATAATTTACGTGTGTATATATATTTGCAACAAATAGTAGTCCATACAAATTAGGCCTTTAATGTAAGAGCGCTAACTCCTGATTGGCAGTCACTTTGTTGTTATCTAGGACTACAACATTTGCTTATTGCTTTTGAGCAGATTACAGGTAGAGTAGGAGTTAAAAAATTAGATTCTGGTAATGAATATATAAAATGAGGTTTGTGAACAGTGCAAGGACGAGATGTTCATAAGCGACGCGTGTGTGATGATAGGATGGAGTTACATGCAAATTCTTCTCAACCGTTTTATGATCGAACAATAATTGCGTTGTCTGTATATTACTAAATATATGGAATTGATACGACCAATTTAACTCTACCATTATCTATATTGTATTATAATATAAAAAATGTATAAAAGGTATTAGTACCATTCATTTCATCGCTATTTGCGAAATAAAAAACTCTCTTATCTTGCCGACAAACGGAACAGTCTACCTGAGCCTAGCCACAAGAACAAGCCACGGTACGTTTTGAGATATTTTATTTAGAAAATAGCGATGAAATAAACTATACTTATAAATCTTGAACACTTTTCCTGCGAGTTTTAGCATGCGATCCTATGGGAATAAAAAAGAGAAACGGGAGTGACTTTTTCATTAACACAATGCTCTAGTGTTCTCACTCCGGAAAGGAATTTCCATTTCCATTAAGTTACGAGCATATATAGCCAGCATTTATTATTTATTCAAGCTTTCAATAGTACGTGTTTTTGCAGAGTAGACGGTTTATTAAATTGAAGTAATACATAAGTATATAAGCTTAAAGAGATTACAGTCATTTAATACACTCCTGCACTCGTCCTCCGCTCGATAAAGCTTCCGGAAATCCAACCTGTGACAGTACCATTAGAAGGATTTTCATTATAAATTTGAGTAAGTTGCTAGGATGGTAGCGACTTTATAGGGACGAACAGAGAAGTTTTAACAGAGAAGTTTTAACATCAATAATCACACGACTAGTATTATTTCCTTTATATACATAATGTTAGGTAATAATTCAAGTTCTAACCTCGCAGCCAAATGTAAATGTACGGGCGGTCAAATTTCGATATTTTTATACAGAGTATCCTTATCTATGTGACATATGGAAAAATTCATTCCCATCATTCTGGGTGGGGAAAATCTGCACCATAACGGTAATTCAATGGAGAAAACTAGTTTTTTGACTGGTGACTATAACTCAGTTGTTTATGAAATAAAATAAAAGTTATTTACATATTTCTCAGGCACCTCTTTGAGTAGAGTAATATATTTGTAAAACCTTTATCACCGTTCCAGTTACAACGTAAACTTATTTTACTTTTCCACACTTAACTATACTAGCGGAAACGTAATGTAATCGTGTAAAGAGAAATGGAGAAAAAAATAGATTTTTCGTTAATTTTTCGTTTTTCGACCTAAAAACCACAAAAATAAACAGTTTTAAAACCTTAAAACGGACTCTTCCGCACGTAGAACATCTCTATCTCGAAATTGAGTGGCCCAGAAAAATAAACCAACATAAATGAAGAATATGTGTTTTATGCGACAGTTTCATTTTTTTCAAATAGTTCACCCTCGTGCTTTCTCATGACCCATGGAACAGGATCGGGTTTTGAGTGATTCTGATCGGGAACGTCTCCCAGACGACACCTATTGATTTTGAGGTGGATAGAACACACCTCACCCTGTCCATGGGTCATGAGAAAGCATAATGGTGGACTATTTGAAAAAAGTAAAACTGTCGCGTAAAACACATATTCTGCATTTATGTGTTGGTTTATTTTTTCTCGGCCACTCAATTTTGAGATATAGATGTTCTACGTGCGGAAAAGTCCGTTTTAAGGTTTTAAAACTGTTTATTTTTAAATATGTCATAGTCGAATATCAATTTCATAAAAAAAAAGAGAATAATCTTGTTTCATAAATGATATGCGGAGTCAATTCTAAATTTGTATCAAAGTTTCACTAAAAATTAATATTTTCGAATGTAAAATATTATTTTCACGATTTTTGCATAATAGATGAATGTCATTCTAAAAAGTGACAATGAGTAGACGTGTTAACACATATATTTAAATTATATTTTATTGTTGTTTACAATATTTGCGCTTAAAGGTGCGAAATGGTGGTGACATGAAAAGTTTCTTTCCACTGACGCACTTGAAGATGAAATAAAATAAAAATAAATTCCATAAAATTTTTAGAAATTTTCAAAAGCATTAGAAGGGAGACACGAGCTATATTGTTCAAATTTTGCAGTATCAGTGAAACAAATAAATTGCAATTTTTCACAGTCCTGAAACCTGACGTCTACTTGCATTAAAATATGGTCTAATATTTCATATAAAAGTGCTTTATATGTTGTATTAATGGCTTCATTAGAAAGACCAGCGTATTGTGGTTTTGTAATTTCTAATTCTGTCATTGATATTCTGTTGGCACTTACATCATGAAATATCAAAAAATGTTCTACTATTAAACCTTCAGAATTAACAAATTATATTATTAGGGAACATTGAGAGGTTTGTGTGATATCAGTAGTATCACCAACTTGTATAGAAGAGAACAACATTTCATTAATGTATTTTTTTATATATTCATTCATATAATCAGAAATGCAACTGATGATTTCATTTTGAGTGGTTTTTAAATTTCCACCGAGAACATAATGATTTTTGATTTTTAAAGGACACCTTAATAACAGCAATTCTAAGAATTCTTTGAAATTTCTACGGTTTACGGAGTCTGTGCTTTCGTCGCGGACACGAAATCTTAATTCTTGCTTGCCAAGATACAAAACTACGCCAATAACCGTCATTAAGGAAACTCTTGTTTAAGCGGACGTTTTCATTAAATTGTTTATAAAGTCTAACGTTTTCTTTTAAAACGTCGGCTATAGTGTTCTGGTTTCTTTCGAAATTTTTTAACAGTACTTCACATTTTAAATGCTCAGCAGAATTGGTATGTTTATGTAATGCCCTCATAATATTTAAATTATCTACAAATAGTAAACAGGTTCAGCAATATAATTTTTGTAACATTGGGCTGCTACATAACCATTTATAATTATTTGTGAACTAAGCAGACTTGAAATTTACGTTGTAAGATTTACCAGATTTCTTAATCTCTTTGTTGGCGAATATTAATAAAACAGTCGTAGGTCTCCCTTTTAGTAAAACGTCTCTTTTATTTTCGTCTGTCCGGCGACATTTTGATGTTTCCAACAGATTACAAATAATATCGTTAACTGGATTCATTATAAATAATGTAAATTATTGTTTCACGTAATATTGTCCCTATCAAAGTTAAAAAATCACTAATTATACGATCACTCAGTTGGTCAATCAATACATTAAAATAAAAAAAAAGTCTAAAAGCGATGAAAACAACGCAAATTCAAAAAATCGCTCAAATTCAAAAATAGACCCCGCATTAGTACATTAAATAGATGCAAAAGCACTGTGCAGATAGCCGAAGTCAGTCATATCAATAATTGTAACAGTACTTGTTACTGACCCCGCCAAAAAATAAAAACATCTACGTCTCTGTTTCAGACAAAATTCCCTACTTCTTTCGGACATTGCACTCTTCGGACTTTCATTATTGCTTTCACTATAGAAAGAAAATAACCTAATAAATTTCTTTTGAGTATATTAAAAAGAAAATATTGTCACTCGTAGGGCATTTAACAAACATTGAAATTTGCTCACAGGATTCTTGGTTCTATCAGATTCTAAAAGGAAGGGGTTGGGTTTTGATGGAAGGGAATGGTTACATTTGAAAGTGGAACATATATTACAACCACTCATATTTAATGCCATTTCAGGCATTCAGCTAAAGGAAATTCGAATATACACAATAATTTAAATTGTTTCATTTGCACATTGATTAGAAAAATCTGTATTGTTTATTTTGTTGAAAGAATTCATTAAGTAATTCATTATATATTAACAATTATCTTATCAATTCACATCAGTATTATTTTTGCTTAATTTTGATTTTGAAACAAAAAAACTCATGGGCATAAAATAATTAAAGTAACAAATGAAACTTGATCTAGGAAGTGCTTAATAAGTTAAAAGAACCGACTTAAAACAAGTAGTTTTAACTAAATATCAAGAAACAAATGTTTTCTACAACAATTTAATATTTATTTGTTGTTCTGTTTTATGTAATTAAGAAATTATTGTTTATTATGTAAATATTATTAATTGTTTTTTATAATTGTGAAGTCGGTGCCAAGTAAAACACGAAAAAAAAATACCTTGCTGCTATAACAACAAGTTTACATTTAAAATTAACTAGGGTCGGCATTCGCATTACTAATATTGTATAGCACCGACTTCAAAATTATAAAGAAAGTTACTTCTTTTTTAAGTCAGAATTTTTTTTGTACAATTTAATAATTATTTATTTTACAATTTTAAGTGATGAGTAGACTACTAGGGATGCCTTGCGAATGAGAAAAGGACGGCTACTTGAGCAAGTAATTCCGTTATGTATCTTCGAAATCCAAGGTCCAATACCAATAAAATTAAGATGGGACCACCTTGGAGCTATGCTTAATCCAACGCAAAAGAATAATTAAAATCGGTTCATAAACATAAAAATTATACCCGAACATACATAAAGAATATATATACAGACGAATCGAGAACTTCCGTCTTATTTTGAAGTCGATTAAAAACGAGTTTGTATTAAGTTTGAAAATTCTATTACTTTCTTTTTTGTTTATGTTTTTTGTTCATTTGTTTCTTTTTAGATTCATTCCACTTTTTCTCTATAACTAGAGCCCACTTTTTACATTTTCTATTTTCTAGTAGATTATTTGCATGATCTGTTACCAATATCATTCAAAATTACTGTATTAGTAATTTATTCTAGTAATGTAAAGTATAGAAGATAGATGATTAAAAATAGCATATTAACCCTTATTGTTATTACGAAGGTGAATCAAATATAAACGAGACTTTTGGTCCTGGGCATGCAATAGTAACGCGTGAGTGTTCCCGCTTCGTCGAGTGTTGGGTATGGATGTCAGGAGAGGGGACATCAGGTGGGCGACCTCGCTCGTTCCTTTCAGAGCCTGTCGTGACGATGTCTGAGCAGGAGGTGCTTTCATCAATTGCGCAGCGTGTTATCATCAAGTTTCTCGCCACGGAAGGTGTAACACCAGCTGAAATCCTGACGAGATTGATTGCGCATTTCAAGGAAGAGACACTATACCGAGCTAGAGTGTTTGCATGGCATAAACAGTTTGTGGAGAGTCAAGAAAGTTGAAAATGAGAACCATGACCGCCGACCTTGCATCAGCGACAACATCGTCCGCGTTCAACAACTTCTTGAGGGTGACAGGCGTCTGATCACCACTGAGATTGCATCTAAGGTTGGAATAAGTTATGGAAGCACTTTTTCGATCATCGCAGAGGAGCTAGGGTTTCGTAAGGTGTGTGCAAGGTGGATCCTTCGCCTTCTGACAACTGAGCAGAAATTTCATCGTTTTCAGGCGTGTTAGCGTCTCCCAGCAAAATTTCGGGACGAGGGAGACTCCTTTCTCAACGTTATCTCCTACGATGAAACGTGGGTGCATCACTATACCCCTGAGTCTAAATAAGCGAGCAAGAAGTGGAGATGTCAAGGGGAGACTGGGCCAGTGAAAATCAAGTCAAGGCTGTCAGCAGGCAAGGTTTTGTCTACAGGTTTTTTGATCAGCGTGGCTTGTTGCACCTAGATTTTTTGCATGATCGCAGGACCATTAATGCGGCGTACTACTGCGACATCTTAACCGAGGTTAGATTTGCATATTTCCGCAAACAGCGTGACCTACCGATGAGAGAAGTGAAACTTCTCCATGACAATGCTCGTCCCCATACAGCAGCCCTAACCAGAGAAAAATTTGAAGAATTAGGCTGGGAGACATTTGAACACTCTCCCTATAGCCCCGACCTATCGCCCTGCGACTTTAACCTGTTTGGTCTTCTCAAGGAAGCCATGGGAAGGCAAAGATTCAACATCGATGAGGAGGTTGAGGCCTACGTGCGCAATTGGCTGTAGACACAAACAACTTCATTCTATGAGCAGGGTATTACAAAATTATCTATACGTTGGGAAAAATGTGTTTCCAGATCATGAGATTATGTAGAAAAATGAGCTGTTATTCTTTTTTTTTTCAAGTTCAAATAAAAAAAAATGAAAAAAAGGATCGTTTATATTTGATTCACCCTCGTATAATCAGCTATATTATAATTAGCTGTCATACTGAAGCTACTAATATGGTAATAAAGCTTTCTTCGTATTAATTACATATTTCTACATTTGAGGTCTATATGAGCATATATTTCTTTTATTTATTGATTACTTTCTAGAGATAAAGTTAATTCATATATATGTTGGAAATAGTTAATTTATTGTCACTGAATATGTTTCACATTTCGGATACTGCCAATAGTTAGGTTCATAATGCCTGAAACTTTTGAAATGCTGTTACTCGAGTATTTATATACTACGTATTAAAGCGGAACAGATGCTATTTGCTACAGTATTTGCAATAAATTCGTAACAAACTCCATAATGGTATCTAAATTTAGAGCTCTCCAGTATTCCCGTTTAAAAGTTCAAAAGTTGTAGCATGAGCGTTGAATACACGCCGCGCCGTAATTCGACTTTCAAAGTTGATTGAGACGTGTTATTAATACATATAAACGAGTTTAAACTAACATATAACATATTACTGAATATACAATGAGATTGCAATATTTAATCAATTTATTTTATCCTAGCTGTACCCGGCCACGCGTTGTTGTGGCTTTTTACCTGTCACAGGTGTGACATCTATATAATAGTAGGTATATGAAAACACGCGCGTATTCGAATGCAACGTTGTGTCAAGATTTCAAAGCAATCGGTGAAGAACCTTCGGAAATTTAAGATTTTGAACAAACGAACATTTACATTTTTATTTATATAGAAGATATTTTAATGTGTAACGGTATTTTAATGTGTTGCATACGACATGCAGTAGGTAAGTTGGAAATTTGAAATGACGTGTACTATCAAGTACCACGCCATTAAATGATTTTTTAATTAAATACTATATTCGTGTTGTTAACATGCTATTTGTAAGTACATATGTTCACATTATATTTTACAATAAACTGTTATAATCCCTAGTTACGTCTAATATACTTTCAAATCTGACTTGACTATCTGCACAATCTGCTATTATTACTGCCAAAAACGTACTACTTGTGTAAGCTTACTGGATGAGAGAAGTCTGGTAAATTTGAAAAATCATCAAATGATTGCTCTGACACTACATTATAAATCTTTATAATCCGCTGAAATATTGTCAACTCCTATTAGTCAGTAGTTAACTATCTCTACAAAACACCAGTGACAATAAATTTATGGTGGTCTTCGGGGTGTAAATGATACTATTGGTTATATTGGAGCTATAACTATGTTTATTTAGAAAAAAAAATAAATAGCGAGCAAGCTAGTACCGAAAGAGGAGAACATTTCGGGGCGATTTGCGGGAATTGACTGATTGAAAACTTATCCCAAAAGCCGATGGCCTGGTGCAGTTATTATCAGACGCCACGTTTGTCATAAACTATTGGTCTAATCTGCAAGAGCTTTAACAGGCGGATGACTGGGGCATAAATCACGTAACTTATTGCCTGGGATGATCGCGCCCTTGAGAAACAAATGTGTCCTGGTTCCGAGTACTAGCACAAAATACAAAGCTTATCACTTTTTAATGTTTACAAAACTTAAAACTAATATATACAGATATAATCACGACTATCAATAGGCGTATATGGAGCCAGGTAAGCCCACAAATTGATATATATATATATATATATATATATATATATATATATATATATATATATATATATATATTCCATGATCAGCAGTTGCAGTATTTTAATTTTTTATAAAATACAGTAGAGTTCTTATAAATCTGATATTTGATAATAATCTTTTAATTATGAAATACAAGTATAAACGAGATAATTTAAATACATTTCAATAATTGTGGTGGAGTGATGCGGATATAGTTGTATTTTCTGATTATTGAGTAGTTGTAAAATAAGTAGTTACCATAAAGTAAAAAAGATGTTTTATGTTTCTTTTGTAACTAAATAGAATACATATTTATCAATTAATTGTAATTTTCTTAAAACCTACAATTTCTTCGCTCAGAAGTCAAAGAAAAATGTAATGTGAAAAATAACATATCAAATGTGCATCTGATAATGATTTATATTTTTTATATTTAAACTGATTTTGAATACAAAAAGTATCATGAGGAAAATAATATGTGGTGCCGAAGAACAAGGAGGTGGGTTTGCGACGAGGAAGGATGCAATGATATTGTGGTGTATCCTCCTGGAAATGCCCTTATCACTTCGGCGCAGTCCGCGCACACCCAACAGTAACAACTTAAGAAAATGCTACTTTACAGAGGGCATCAATATTTGTTAAGGAAGGCCGAGCACGCAAAAGGACACACGTACCACCGTCTGAGGAGACCAGAGAAGCCCGAGCAAAGGCTCCCCAGCCTTTAGTCCCCAGGTGGGACCGATGGTCACCCAGGCGGTAACAGAAATGCTGCCTTAGCCTTAAGGATAACACCTCAGGATAACGATCATAAAAACCCCTATGGCAAAATCTCTCTCACGCGAACACCCTTTCGATAATCCGGATCTCGTGAAGATGACAAAGAGGTTAGTGGTTCGTCATCTAGCTAATATATATCTGGCTGTTTGTATGATGACAATTCTAAAGAAGAACCCAATATTAACAATGATCAAAAAATGCAAAAACGAGGAAGAATGCGCGAGAATATCTACACGTCTTTGGCATCGACAAAGAGGACACGGACACATTGAGAGTGAGATAGATGACGATATATTATATTTTCCAATCCCTTGTTCTTAGTTAATATCTGTCCATTGGCAGGCGGGGCCATCTATCCCCTAGAATGAATTTAGGAGCATTGGAATTGGACATTCCCTCTTACAACAACAGGAATAACGAACAAATACTGACAATGGCGGATAAGGTAAGAGTATCCCAGTGCAATATACAGCACAGCAGGGCAGCCATAGCAATCGTATTCCAGCACATTGATGAGCAACAGGATACATTGGTCGTAATCCAAGAATCATGAATGGTTAAATATAGAATAACAGGTTTAACGCTCGCATTTTCAGCATGCTCACAACCTGGATCTAGACTACATCCGACGGCATTTCAATACCCAACCACTGCTCCTTTCAAAATTAGATCTGACGGTTGTACAGGTAAAATATGTAATGGTCGGTGATCCAACAAATATCGTATTAGCTTCAGGAAAAGGGATAACCTGATAGCCTACTGTCGTACCTAAAACAATGAGGTAATTATGGGATGTGATTCCTAAGCACACCATGTGTTTTGGGACAGCGGAGACAACAACACCAGAGGTAAGTCATTTTATGATTATGGTAATAACCTTGACATCGCTAATACTGCAAATCAACTATTGTAAACTCTAGAATCCAAAAGATAATAGATATAGTCTTAATTTCAACAGGATTATCTAACTTAATTCACCAAGAAGGATGTTAGACCAGCCATGGACAATTTTCGACATTGCTCTTATCAAGGTACCCAAGAAACTATGTCGGGATTCCTGAGAAACTGATCAAGATAAATACCTATATCAATTTCAGGAGAACATGAGAGAGGTTATTATAGGGACAAAATATACTGTAGCTGTAAATAAATCTTTGAAACTGAATAAGTGACAACTAGATTGACAATCAGATAATGTCTAAAAATAGAGTGAGATGGAGAATACAAAGATTGTTCTCCTTCAAACCACATATATCCAATCTTATTATAATGGGACCTGGTATTTGCTGCGGTATATGATTGGTTTATTTCGGTAATACTTGGCTCACTAATATTCCCTAAAGGTATCAAGAGAAGTGAAAGTAGTATTCGTCCTACTACCAAAAGGGGTAAGATGGACTAAATCCCAAA
The DNA here is from genome assembly GCA_037954035.1 of Rosalia funebris. NCBI lineage: Eukaryota > Metazoa > Arthropoda > Insecta > Coleoptera > Cerambycidae > Rosalia > Rosalia funebris. Next base: position 5,367,713 of record JAZFAV010000012.1, on the reverse strand, counting down.
TCGTACCGGTTTATTATTTTGACATCATTCCTCCTTAAATCTATTGACAGACTATGTGACCTATTTTTGAGAGAGATATTATGAAATCAAGTCACGTTATAAAGGGTGGTCCAACCATAATGCACGATGTTAATTGTGAGTCATACCATAACGTCAAGTTTTTTGCCCAACTTAATTTGACATTTCTTTGTTTCAGTGTTTGACATATATAATGACCATGGAGAGGTACACAACTGAGCAGCGCGTTAAGATTGTTGAAACCTTTTACGAAAATGGGCGTTCAAATCAAAATGCATTTCGTGCACTTCGTGACTTTTTTGGTCAGCATAATCGACCAAATGTGTCCACAATCGGGAGAATTGTGCGCAAATTTCAGCAAACCGGGTCCGTAGGAAATGTGAAAACACCTGCGCATGCTCGCCTAGTTCGTTCTGCGGAAAACATTGCTGTTGTTCGCGATAGTGTAGCAGAAGAGCCGTCAACCTCGACTCGTCGTCGTGCCCAACAATTGAACATCTCACGAACATCACTGATGCGAATTTTGAATAAAGATTTGAATTTACACACTTACAAGGTTCAATTGACTCAAAAGCTGAAGCCTACTGACCATTTCAAGCGTCGTCAATACGCCGAATGGTTGGTGGAATAGGTAGAAGTGAATGGTAACTTTACAAAGAAAATCATCTTCAGCGACGAGGCACACTTTCACCTCAGTGGATTCGTTAACAAGCAGAATTGCTGCATTGGGGCAAATGAGAATCCACGAGTGATTGTTGAAAAGCCGATGCATCCACAAAGAGTGACTGTTTGGTGCGGTTTATGGGCTGGCGGCATCATCGGGCCGTACTTCTTCGAAAATGAGGTCGGCCAAGCAGTTACCGTGAATGGTGTTCCCTATCGCGAGATGATAACGGACTTCTTGTGGCCAGAGATTGAGGATATGGACCTGAACGATATGTGGTTCCAACAGGATGGTGCCACTTGCCACACAGCCAACGAGACAATGGCACTTTTGCGCGAGAAATTCAATGGCCGTGTTATCTCACGTCGTGGCGATGTTAATTGGCCGCCACGATCATGTGATTTGACACCGTTGGACTTCTTTCTTTGGGGATATTTAAAAGAAAAAGTGTACGTCAATAAGCCAAGAACAATTCAAGAGCTAAAGGATGAGATAATTCGGCACATTAAAGACATTGAACCTCAATTATGTCTCAGAGTTATTGAAAATATGGACCATCGGATAGAGGTATGCCACCGAAGCCGTGGCGAGCATTTGGCCGATATTTTGTTTCACACATAATTGTCATAGATCCTTCTATCATGATAAAAAATATTAAGATAATTCTCTGAAAACTTTTTGTTTTATTTACAATTAACATCGTGCATTTTGGCTGGATCACCTTTTATAATAATCGACATGCTCTAGGAAATTAAATCGATACTACATTTTATACGATAGATAGTCGGATTGAGACATTTTTTGATAAAAGAAGATTATGCGCCTATGTGTATTTATTGGCAGAGAAGGTGTGTTCGATAAAACCTCCCTCTCCAAGATACAACCAACACTAATGGGCAGGAATATACCTGAAATTGTTAGTATCTGGAGTATATACTATAGGAGTAGTATCCGCAGGGGTCACAGGAAGTGGGCCGCAGAGTTATACTATCACCACTACTATGGAATCAAGTTTTCCACAGCTTTGTGTGCCACCTCAATTCAGAGGATTACACTCAATCTACACAATCGTATATGTAGATGATTTAACATTATTTCTTAGTGAAAATTCTAAGCGATAATCTGTGATAGAATGCAGATGGCTTTTATAATAATAGAAAACTGGTGCCGAGAATACAAAAAATACTGACACTTTCTGCTAATCTCAGAAAGATAGATTCTGCTCCTCTAAGAAAGGAGCAGAATGTGAAGTATACCCAAAGCGTCTGCATATTAAATGCAGGTGGTCTTCAGATAGTGATTATTGGATAATCTATCTTGAGAGCACATTAGTCAACTATGGTCGACATCTCGAACTTTCCCTAAGCGACGTCACCACCCATTTCGCAATAATAGGGTGGTTGATTGGTATAGGCGAGATGACCTTTCTAACGATGATATACAAGGGGCCTAATGGCATGTAAGTCCTACCTTCCTTAAGCGGATTCTTCAAGAAGGTAAATAACTATAAACTGACCGCTTTTTAATACGTGTTTATTATAAAGAAGATATTCATCTGTTTTATTTTTAATTTAATTAGAAATAAGGTAGCTACAACTGTTCCACTTATAAAAACAACGCTTTTATATTTGCTGCCACTGTTTAGTAAAAAAAAACAAAGAAAAGCTTCCACAAATTTCACTGTTTTCATAATCACAATACTGGCAAGTTATATTAATTTGCAAAATGAGTCTTACCTGAAAGGGAAGTGATTATTGAATTCCCCCTTATTACAGTGGATTTCCCAGTCACTGAGGCGGAGTGCCGTATAACTTGCATATAATTCGTTAAAAATTCATATTTCATGAAAATTAGTCACAATTTGTTAGAAATTACCGACTACCAATTTATCAGTTGAAATGGTCAAATGTATCAAGTTTGTATTTTGAATATTTCATTTAAATTTTAATCTAAATTACGTGTTTGTAAATTTTGGGATATACAAAAATTCCAGAGAAATAATTTTATATAGGGTGTCTCAGTTGGAACAATAGGATTTGAATTACGCGCCATTTGTGTTCTGTCAAAGATAGCGCATCAATGCTTAACGACTATCATCTACAAACCATACGACCGACTTTTAAAGAAAGATCTCCATCTGTCGGCATACAAAATTCAATTGATACAACAATTAACAGTTACAGACCATTTACTACGTCGTACACTTGTTAATTGGGTGTTAGAAGAGAAAGAAGGTGATGCTAATTTTTGCAAAATAATGTTGTTCAGCAATGAAGCACATTTTCATCTTAACGGATACGTCAGCAAACAAAATTGTCCAATTTGGAGTGCTGAAAATCCATATGCTGTTTACGAAAACGAAATTCATCCACAAAGATGCACGGTTTGATGCGCAAGTGGTGGCAATATTTGAAGTGGTAGAGTTATCATACTTCTTGGAAAATAAAACTGGTAATGCTATCGTGACATGACATGTTGATCTCGTATAGTTTGTAGATAATAGTCGCTAAATATTGACACCCTATCTTTGACGGAACACAAATGGCGCGCAATTCAAATCCTATAGTTCCAACTGAGACACCCTATACAAGATTGTAAAAACGTATATTCTTACATACATTCATATGTACATTCGGTACATATGAGATTTGGAAAAATTGCAATAAAAAGACATATTTTCCAGAGAAATACTAGAACGGACTTATTCTATGTTTTAAAACGACTTATATTTCTATCAATCTATTTTCTTGCTCATGTAAGTTTTTAGCTATGATCACCTTTTTAAAGCAGTCATTGATATTTTCTTCAAACTACCACCAATATTTCTACAAAGGAATTTCGATAATGCATCAAATTCTTAACTATGAATCTAGTTATCAATGTCTATCGGAATAAACCCGAAAAAGAAATAGTAGAAACGTATGACTGGTAACAGCATTGCATCATCAATGTTACTTAGTGTAACAGATTTCTATAAATTAAATAAAAAATTTAAATTAATGTCCATGCATATTTTGTGAATATTCAAGTCAAACATTAGTTCTTTAAAAACAGCTTACAGCATTTTCATTGAATTATTCTAATTTTGTCACGGTTACTAGAATGGAAATCATTAAATATTTATTAAAATCATCAATTATTTGTTAAAAAAGTTTTATTTTTGAGATATCTTTAAAAGTAAGTATACGAGTAGGCAATGAATCCTTTACTAAACCATTAGATTATAAAAATAATATTTTACATAATCACGTAATGACTACTGCACAATGTGATGATTAGCGATAGCAATAATAGCCAATAATGAATATTAGTAACGCAGTCATATTTATGTTGTGTCAGATCTTTATCATTTGGATAATATTTTGTTAATAAACCTATTTATTGACCATCAATGAAAAATGGTTTCAAAATTCACTTCACCTCAATAATACCTTTCTAGGAAACAGTATTAGAAATTTCATATTATTCACTGTAAAGCTCTGTTTATTCACTACGCGGTTCATATGAAAAGTAGAGGAGATCATCATTAATGTTCTCACAATATTCTGTTCACCCTTCAAAATAATCAGCATTAATCCCACATATACATATTAAACTAGGGATATAACTTGCTGATATTAAGATGTTGGTAAGTGTGACGGTTTACGGACAAACCTCTTATGTTTGGAAAGTTTCTTGCAGGTTTGCTACTACAGAGGCTCCTCAGATGATAGCCTACCTTTTGCAGTACGCTCTCGATTTGAATATATGTTTTGGTACATAATTCGGTGTTATCGAATATTTCCATAATAGTTGTTTTTTATTTAATTAACTGTTCTATTTTTATGTTTATACAATACGCTCCTAAAATTCCTCCCCTGCTATAACTTTATTAGTCAATAGTGATATAATCATCAAAGATAGCCTTCGGTGCCATTTTGATATTTATATTTAAATAATAACAGCATTGAGTAATGAGTAATACTTCATTTGGAAGCTGTTTCAAATATTTGTTCAAACGTTGTTTTTATTTTGACATCTGTTACAATAATTCTTTTTTAAATTAAAATACATATTTCATTAAATTTAATATTGACATATCGCAAACTTTTTAAGCAGTGCCTTTCGGTAAAAGCTATATGTTTTTCTAACAGAAATCACGCAAAAACTCAAATTAAGACCTTTATGACTTACAACGTTTTTACATACACAAATTTTCTTTTTTGTTGACATTCTAGGATAATGGAAATCAATAAATTTAATTTACAAATAACAAAATAATAAATGTAAAACGTAGTAGCAGATATCTTTAAAAATTTTAAAATAAATTAACCTACATTCTTCAGTAATTCTCTGTATCAAAACTTCGATGTTAATTGATGCACAACCCGAGGTACTACACACCTCGGGTTATGCATCATACACCTGAAGGCGCGTATACATCTTAGTACGAACGGGAACGAGGCAAGGCGAGGCCGAACGAGCATGCAATTATGTACGTGCATACGAGGTGCGACAAGACGCCTCGGCCTCGCCACGAGGCTATTCGTAGTCTATCCGTTCCGCGTCGGTACTTCAAAGCACCATTCGGTGCAGTGTAGGCGGTTTTTTGTGTGCGTTGTACGAGGCAGTTTGTCCCCGACGATACTGCACTCGCCACTACTACATCTTCCGCCATTTCATCGGAATGTACCAATGAATGGATGGATCGCTGCCTCAAACGTTGCCTCGTATGATTACCAAAAAACCCAAACGAGGCATTCGTCTCGCCTTTCCTCGTTCCCGTTCGTGCTCAGATGTATACGCGCCTTTAAATCTCAGATAACCCTATAAAGAATCTAAGTACGTTAGACCTGGAGACCGACCAGGCCACTTTATTATACCTAGGCGTCCAATCCATCTACTGGAATACTGTTCATTGAGATTATCTCTTATTGCGCTATAAGAGTGTCGAGGAGCACCATTCTGTTGAAAATTTATTATATTTTCAGTTCATATACGCCATTCCCGTTACATTTCGATTTAACAACACAGATTGAAGTATGTGATTACCAGCCAAAATCCTGCCTATACGTTGACTTTTTTGGAAACTATGTATGGCTCTTACGAACGATATGAAGAATCATGTCACTCCAGTACCTTATATTCTGGTAACACTGGTTAATATATTAGTAAATTATATATCTGTAGTCATGGATCTCTCTTTCTCATCTCACCCATTTGCGAATGAATTCGATTTCTAAGACAGGTCTAACTATGTAATTAGTAATTATCCAAGATCCCTGATAACATTAATTTTTTTCCTTTTCTGGAAATTATATATAGCTCTCTCCAACGATATCTCAAGGATTCATATCACTCCAGTATCTTACATTCTGAGTATTTACATTGCCATTTAGAAAAATGTGGATTCATTGGTAAAACAAATTGTTTCTGAATATTCCAATTGGCGGGCTATTTTTATTTATATCAATTCAACTTATATAAATTCACAACTTATGTCTGTGATAAGGATCATATTCTGCGAGCTGTAATTTGTAATTTTTACTAATAAATACATTTGTAATTTTTAGTGATTTTTTGTTTTGTTTAAAACCCATTGCACAGTTTTTGCATATACTCCATAAAGAGCTGCAGTCTGATATGCAGATTTTCTACATTGTCTGGGCGTTCAGTTCTTATTTCATCCTGAATACATGCCTGAAATTTCTTCAGTATCTGCCATAAGTATGCCCTAGAGACGGGGCGATCGAAATCTATCTCATCGAGAATTCTTTCGTAAAACTTTTCGAGTAAAGTACGTTATTAGAGTGAATCAAAATTACGCTAAAGTTAATTTCTAAATGTAAACATAAAATAAAATTCGGATATGTAAAAACGTATAATTAACTTTTTGCGTGATTTCTGTCAGAAAAGAACTGACTGAAGGCACTGCTTAAAGTGTTGATGGAATGTCAATAGTTTTTTTCAAAAATAAAGAAGGTATTACACGCACACTGTTGCCATACAAAATTAATTTTCACAATAGTGACACGCCATGGGCAAGAGGCTTTAGACGCGCACTGCATATGCATGCCCCCTACTGATAAATTACAGTCAAAAATTAACACTATTAATACTATCATTATTTAGTTATATATAAATGCTATGAACTATACAAGTTTGAGATGTAAGGGGCAAATAAAATAAAGATAGTATTAAATGTCAAATAACAAGGGATGATCAGTCGATTATGAAACTACAGATAATTAATACATAAAGACATACCAACTGGTAAATTAGCAACGTCGCAATACCTTACTGTAAGAATAAAAATAACGGCGATTATTTTTTCACTTCATATTTGTTGAAAAATTGGAATGATAAGTAATAAATGTTACGACACATTTATCCTGATAAAAAGTATACATTTTCATGAATATCAGAGAATTTAATATTTTAATGAGAGAAAATAATATGTAAAAATATTAAGACCATTATTTGAATGTACAGATAATAATAAATCAACTCTAAATTAATCGAAGTTAGAGCGATTCATGGCATCTGAAAGTTGTAGCTGATAAGTTGCTGTAATGCAAATAAGAGCTTGAAATATTTTAATTTCAAGGATAAAAATCTATACCGAAATATTTAATGAAAAGTCGTAAGGAATTAGTCTCCATTTATATGAAAATCTGTCCAATAACGTATTTCATAAATTCGCTTAATATTTATGTTTATTGAATAATACTAAAACAAAGTACAGAAGACAAAAATTAAAGTGAGTTTTAAGAATAGATGCTGTAAAACATCTTTTCCCGATTCATGGGCGGCTGGTGTATAGGTGCTGCAGAGCTGCAGAACTGCCAAAAAAATTAGATATTTGTATATTTTCGCGACATAATAATTACTAAAATTTATTAATAAAATAATGTGGTTAGTTGGTGCAGCCAACCAATTTATTGCGTTAAAGTCGCATTCTGCCCGCCGCCGTCTAGTAGACCAGATGAATTATCTGGATCTCTACGCGAGCGCGTCACGGTACATTGAACTGGGCCACACGAGGTAGTTCTCAGCACGGCTCGGCACACCCGTCCTCCCCCTCAACTCCCGCGACAATCCACACTTGGCGCTCGTAAATGCGCGAATTTACACGGTCAGTGAGCTGTATTTTTTCCATCTAAAGCAACATCAGTGAATGTTTACTCCTTCCTACTTCTCGTACAGTTGACGGGCGTAAATCGTACCTATTTCGTATTTCGTGTTAATTTGAGATTTTAAATACTGTCTTGTGAATTTGTGTAGTGATTTATTGTACTAATTATTAATATTTATATACTGTGATAGTGACAATGGATTTAGTTTATAATTTAGTTCATGTGAAGCGATTTTTTAAATACTCTTATGAAGAAAAAATTTATTTAAAAAACAATGGTAGGCCATTGCCCGATATTGTTATTGAGACTGCAGGTGTTAGCCGCGGAAAAGCATATAAACGTCAATTTAATAGAGACATTTATTCGAAGAACAATTGGATTTGTGGTTGCAACAAAAAAATGCGTTATTTTGTTTTCCTTGTTTACTTTTTGGCGGTGATAAAGCATGGACGGAGGTAGGGGTGACAGATTTGGTGCACTTAACTGAAAAAATAAAAAAGCACGACAATTCCAAAAGCCATCTACATAATACAATGAAATTAGCTTTATTAGGAACAACTAATATTAAAGCGCAGCTAGATTCAGCTTATTGGATAAATGTGCAAAAGCATAATGATAATGTGACAAAAAAGAGATACGTTTTGTCAAAAATTATAAACTGCATAAAGTTTTGTGGGGCCTTTGAACTGGCGCTGCGAGGACATCACGAAGCTGAAACCTCTCAAAACCCGGGGATATTTCGTGGTTTGATAAATTTTTCTCCTGAGCTTGATGTAACTTTAAGCGAGCATCTACAAAATGCTTCAGTATTTAAAGGAACCTCTAAAGAAATACAAAATAATCTTTTAGACTGTATATTAAAAGTATGTCATAAAAAAATAATTAAAGAACTTAACAAACCTTCATTTTTGACAGTTATGGGAGACGAAACAATTGATGTATCTGCAAAAACTCAGTTAGTGGTAGTTTTAAGATATATTCTGGATGGTGAACCGATTGAACGTTTTTGGAAAACCTGAAACCTACAAAATGTGACGCTGAAACTCTTTCGGAAAATATTTTAAGTGTTATAGACCCTCTAGTAGAAAATTCACCTTACAAGCCTTTTCTCTTAACCAAAGAATATGACTGTAAATATGAATGTTCTTCAAAAAGGTATTAAATTCCAAAAATTTTTCTTGTGAAAGTCTATATTTTTGTATAAACGGATTTTACATAAAAAGCATCAGGAAAACGCGTTACCTTGAAAATTTTCAAAATTTTCGCTTGCGGCGCAATTTTTTTACGGCCCCTACGGCGCCAGTAGTTTGGATACGTTTGAAATTTGCACGCGGGCAGCCAATACCCTAGGATCGGCCCTGTGCAGAACACCCGTTTCATTTCATCACAAGCCACCACTGTCCCGATTAAACTATAAACAGGTAAAAACTTTGCCATAAATATTAATAGTTTTGGAGATTTTTTTAGTCTACTCACTACATTAGGTCTGATAATTTTTGACGTTCAGTACATACCATATTTAAAATTCAATATTTACATACTACTTAGAACTATCCTGAACGGGGTAAAGTAATAATGTATTCATGCAAGTTACATTTTCCAGCTTACCTTGCATATTGTTTATAATCATAAAGTATACTTGTGTATATAGCGGTATGAATTATGTATCGCTGAGCCTTGATGAAATTCCTGACACTGCTAAAAATATATAAAATAGACCAATAAACACAAAAACAGAGTGTCTCGATACTTAAGACAAGTAATTTGTACTTTATTTTTAAAATACACGAGCTGAAGTGTTCTCCAAATTTTTCCTGCCTATTAATGAACAACATTTGCATCAGCTACCTAACAATGTTCTAATTATAATTAACGAAGTCTGTTAAGGAGGATCTGAATATCCCGTGGGAATATTTCTTTAACGCCTATTTCAATTCTTGTAAATTGGAATATAAGGGCTTGACGATAAAATAACATTAGTCTAAGTACATTGTTATTATAAAATATTCAAATAAACTTGTCCATTTTAACCCTTAGGTGATGAGCCTGTTTTTACACATACCTAGTAAACCAGGGTCAAAATGACCCTGTCATTTAAAATGCAAATTTTTACAAAATGTGAAAACTTTTAAATAAATAGCGTAATTAGATGGTTAAATAATATATTTTAAAATAAAAATAATCAAATGACATTATAAGAAAATAAACACAGCTTTTGATACAAAAATAAATATAGATTATCGATTAATTTTGACACATTTGTTTAATTAGTGCTTTACAATAACAAATTAATTATTAATTGACCTCCTGAGAATCTTAATAATAACAATAAAGACGTAATTTTAAGAAAATATAAACATATGAACGAAATTTATTTCCACAAAAAAAAAAACGTGCAACTCTAACGTAAGGTAAAACTTAATGTGTTTAATTCATTCTTAATTACTGACATTCTTTGTAAATGTGCTCACTGCAGGCATTACAAATTGGTTTTTTGCACAGTAAATATAAAGTGAAGTTTTTTACACAAAACGACTTGGACCGGGATGTTCCTTATTTGATTCACCTAAGTTAGATGCTGATTGCAAACTCTCAGAATTGTGTTCGCTTTCAATGACGTTCTTATCCTCTACATCCGTGCTCACATAATTATTTGCATCACCATCTTTTATCCAATCATTTTAATAGAGTAGTTTCAAATTTAGAATCGCCAAAACGTGTACTTTTAGCTATAATTTTAGTTTTATCCTGAAGAATGAATCCGCGATGTCTTCACAGAATTATAACGCATTTAGTGAACCCGGGTCAATTTACCCTACGATACGTACTACTGATATAAGCCATGGCAGCAAACAAGCGATCGACTTAACTAACTTGAAGGTACTGATATCGTTGACGCGCTAGACCGTAAATGCGCAATGCAGTTACCAATTAAAATTTTGCCCGAGTCAATTTGACCCTGGTACACCAACTAAGGGTTAAATTTGTTATAACTCATTGATCTAGAGGTTTACTTTTGTTTAATTCTGGTCAAGATATTATGTACATTTTACGTCTTATATTTTTTAGAGAAATTAAATCAGGAAGTTGGCAATTATTCATTTAGTACCGTTTTGATTTCTAGAACTTTGCAGCTACTTGAGTTCTAGAGATCAATGACTCACTTGTGATATAGTTATCTATATTATCGATTTTACAAACCGACCAATAGGTAGTCATTACAATTGTTTACAAACAAGTTGTCTGTGTAACGAACAAATATGTATATAGACGATAACTATCTATACTGAGTGCATTACATTATGACAAACCTACGGTTTGTATAAATACCGTTATCTCCCTTTTTGCTAGAGTCCAATAGCACATATCTATACCATCTATAAGTCTATATTTTATATTATCGTATGTTATTACATATGTTTTATTCTACAAGCACGATTTTAAATACAAAGTAAATTTGTATTTAATCTGCTTCATATAATAATAATATATAAAATTATACAAAAGGTAGCATGATTTGACCAGAATATCATCATGGAAGAGTTTCCTTGTAACTGGAAATATCAACGGTCAGAACGAAGGGAACTGCCGAGGGCAATTCTTCGATATTAAGAAATGAATGTTGTAATGCGATTAATGGAAAATGATCTCCAAATTGGTGTAGTTTATAATTTATAAAAGTTAGACTTTTAAACGTCAGCATTTCAGATATGATCTATAGACTGTGTTTCAATTCGGTTTCTTTCAAGTTTTGTTTACATCGTATTTGCAGAAACGATTTCTTATACTTAACCCTCAAGAGGCGCACTATTATATCGCGGTTTTCCGATTCAGGTGCACATGGATATGTCATACGCGTGTTCCTTTAATCATTCATGTCTTACTGTTAAATTGATCGATTTAAATAAAATTTAAATAAAAGTTTAAACGGTGCCTCAAATGATATAAAAAAAGACAATGTTTATGGAATTATTGGAAAAAAGAGCGTTTGTGATATAGGCAACAAAAAAAATGAACGAAATATATTTACTAAAAGTTGTGAAAACATTATGTTTTCTTTCAAACATCATATCTGCGAAATTACAGACAAAAAAAATTCTCAACGGTATTTGGAAGGACATTAAACATACTTTTAGAGATTTATTAGGCTATTTGGCTACAGTTGAAAAAATATATTTATTTGGTAAGGTAAATTTGAGTGATTTTGGAATAATAATTCTTGGGCATAAGAAGTAATTAATTTTTCAGCAAAAGAATACTCCTAAAAGTATAAATATTATAATATATTAAGAAAATAATTGAATATTATATTCCACACAAATTCTAGCAGTATGATCCTTGCACATAGGAAAATCACACCTTACACACTTATAACATGTTTTTCGATCCAAAAAAGTGGGACAGTAACCACAACGATTGTATTTTTCCATTTGACTCTCAACCATTAAATCTCTGGGGTCTTGAGTTTTGGGAAAATTTTTATAATCTAAAAAATATTCTATTTCATCAAAATCATCAGGTACCTTACACAGCGACTGCATTTCAGACGCTCTCAGACGCTTCTTTTATTTCTAATTCAGAGCTGAATTAGAAATAAAAGAAACGTATAAATAGATATTACGAAACTTTAAAATTAAATATTTTAATAAATAATGTTGGAAATATGATAATAAAATGGTATTTTACTTACTATAAAAAGTGCGTAGCAATGTACAAAGTTCTAATGAAGTTTTTAAAATTAGTACACTCGAACGAAGCAGTGAAATAAAGCTGAACAGCGATGTTGAAAAGATGTCAAGTGTATTTTAGAAAACTTATTTCAGTTTTCTAATAATATAAACACATAAAGAATACACTGAAATACTTAATTTGCACAAATAATTGTTTGATAAAACTTATTATCAGTTATACAAACTGACTATACTGGCGTATAGTTCAGTCTGTGGTTCTGTCAATGGTTCTGTCTCCATTTTATTATTTATAAGGGACAAACAAATATAATTTCGCCCTTCCTGCTGGGGAATGGTATCCCATACCCAGTGCGCCTCTTGAGAGCTAAGTATGCCGATAATTTTTCACATGAGTGTAATGAAACTGTGAGTCTTCAATGTATGGTGTCCCCCAGAGTTTAAATTTAGAGCTGATATTAGTTTTATTATTTATAAATAAACGATCATTCGTTTTAAGTAATTCAAAGTGTTTGCTCGACGCAGATAATATGATATGTTATCATAAAGTAAAAGAACCTAGGGACTGCACCTCTTTGCAGGGTGGTATTAATAATTTATATCAGTGGAGTATACAAAATAATCTATATTTTAGTATGTCTACATGTATGGTTATTTAATATATGGGAATGAGACTGATGTTTTATTTAACTATAATATGGGTAATCAGGACCTATCTAGAACTAATAAAATGTGAGGTAAATTAGATATTTTCGGCTAGTAGAAGTTATCATAATTTTATATAATTCACTTGTATGGTCTAAGCTTGAGTATATCCGCGGTGTAGTATCCGAATTACGATAAATAAATACGATCTAGAAAAAGTACAAAACCAGTTTCTTAGATACTTATATGTAAAAGATATAATAGTTTTGCTATTTACAAGATAATTTGTACAATGGAGCCAAAATACGAATTAAAAATTATTAGTTTAGAAAATAAGATAATAAACATTATTATAAGCATTATCTGTCACAAAATTTATAATAATTGTATAGATTCGGAAATAATTAAAAATATAATAGGCATATAATAATATAAGGTGAAAACAAATAATAGGTAAATTAGGTATGCAGATTTCTTTAAGGTATCCATATCATCTACAAATGTATTTACACTTATCACAATAAAACTAAGAACGACTAAGAGTTTTTTTTAATTTAATTATTTTTTATTTTAAGGGGATGAGGTTAACTCATTGCTACTGTTCTATCTAACCCTCTGACAGCGACAGGGACACACATTGCAGAAGATATACACCCAGCCGACTGATGTGGGAATCGTACCCGCACCCGAATTGCTCTGAATTGGCAATCTATGCCAGCTTCAAGAAATTAGCATCATTACTCTGGATCGAATTAGGGAACATGGAGATCTTCTACGATGTAATTATTATAATTTACCCTCAGAAGATCTGATCATGTTTCTAACATGCATGTCATTCTAATATTCATCTGGATTCGAACCGGAAGTCGAGTAGTCCTTGTGAAAGAACCCTGACCAATTCTTGCCACCACCATGCGTCGAACCCGGGATATCGCCGAGAAAGCCCAGAGTCCACTATATAACTCCAGTGGTATAGTGGAGTACACTCTGGGTTTTCCAGTATGGCTGTGCTAGTAGTCGACCAGTATGTTGGTATTAGCAGATCTCTGAATGTATTTATGCTTGAGAGGTCGGTAGGTAGATACTTTTTAAATTGTGAATGGAATCTGCACATAATCTATAAGTCACCAAATACCGGTTATATCAACTTGTCAATATCAAATATCAACTTGTATATATTCTTTTAATGGTTACCTTTGCTGTCAAGAATACCTGTAAAATCTGAATATAATTGATATTATTAATGTTGTTATCAATATTTTTTCTACATATTCTGCCGAAAATTTCCCTTCTAGACTTTCAATTATATTTTGCTTTTTATTCGTAAGATTCTCTGCAAAATAAAATGCTGTTGTTTATAAGTGATGTGAAGCCAATATACTTAATGATCATTCAACATACTTGGCAGATACTCAATATTAATTTCAACAATTTTATAGAATTTAATTATATATAAATTAAATATAGCCATATTCTGAATAACAATAATCTATATCATTCTAGTTTCTTTTTTAATTTTAATTGTTTTATTGAAAAATTAAAATGTGTATTAGGAGACAAAGACTCTTCACTGTCTCCCCAAAATTTTCAGAACACCATAGCAAAGTTTCCTTATGAATTGTGGAAGTACGGCATATAATTTTCCAAAGACAAATTTTATTTTATTATACGATCCCATTTCTAATATCTATTGGACATTATCGAAAAATATTACTAATATAGACAAAGCATATTTAATGAGAAATTTATTGAAATTTATTTTATCTATTTATTTCTACTGATGAGAAGTTCTAGTCAGAAATATAAACGATGTAGTTATATAATATTTGTGATGGTTTATAACTATACAAGTCGTTCAGTCCCCGACATATATTGTAAAGACCTTTAGTTATCGTTTGGCTTTAACATCGTCTTTTTCACAACCTGTCAGCTTATACGTTTTATTATTGGAGAACAAATTAAATGCCCCTGTTGTTATTAAAATCATAACAAGATATTATACAAAACAGTAAATGGTAACCACTTTAAAAGTAACATCGTGAAAAAAGCGGGAAATTCAGAAAGGGACAATAAAACGACATAGAATAATTATTTGCTAAAATTTATGAAGCAACTTTACTTAAGAAAATATATTATTTCACTAAAGTTTTAACATTGCCCTATGAACATAAAATGCAAAAAAACATTTATGCAATTGGCAATTGAAAAGTGTGACGAATTTGATAGTTTGATATATCGATTTTCACAAAGTATTCGATCAAATAGATCACTGTAGATTACTGGAGAACTTTCAGAATCATTATCTAAACTTTGTGTTTCACCTAACTGATACGTAATTTATCATCACATATCAAAATTTTACGTCTAGATCTTTCTCTCGTTGTTTAGGTACACCTTAAAGTTCTAATTTAAAATCAGTCCTATTACCACCGTCAATGAACGACCTTCCTAGTGTTAGGTTGTTTCATGTGAAAAATAACTATTTGCAGAAAACTTCAAGCTTTTTAAGAAGTCCGATCTTCAAGAAACTGTAAATGTCTCATACTAGTGTGCATAGTAATTTTATTGAATTGGACTGCAGTAGCGAAGCGTCGATTCAAGCTGAGGGTAGGATTCAACTATTCAATATATATATATTGAATAGTTGAATCGCAAAAACAACTTACCTATATTTTTTTGTATATCAATTCCATTCGCCGCGTTTTCTTTTCTGCAAGAACATCTATAGTTCTTGAAATAAATTGGTATGTTTTGTCGCTTTCATTTTCAGTTTATAATTAAATATGCGTCTTTAGTTTTCAGTTTATCTTCTAAAGATAAATTATTA
Source organism: Rosalia funebris (assembly GCA_037954035.1). Classification (NCBI taxonomy): domain Eukaryota; kingdom Metazoa; phylum Arthropoda; class Insecta; order Coleoptera; family Cerambycidae; genus Rosalia; species Rosalia funebris. The sequence goes on along the minus strand of JAZFAV010000012.1, from coordinate 5,351,756 downwards.
AAATATCCACTCTTACTAATTCAAAAGTCTAGGGCCTCTATTATCCTTAAAAATAACACTAATCACCACCAGTAAGGACAGGTCAATACTATAGCCACTGTATTACGCAAACTGATCGATCAGGCTAGCTAAATTGCATGTCATTTTTCGCGTACTCCTCTCTCCTCCCCTGCACCGCGGATCTCTATAAGTCTGTTAAAACCAAGCCGCTGTCTGGGCTGGCTATCGACAGCCCAGACAGCGACCAGCCAAGGCTTGCGCACTGCCGCTTGCCGACGCTTCAGTTTAAATGAAGATATGAATGATAATATGAATAGACAATGTTTATCATTCTAGCAAAGGCAAGTAGCAATATAAAAAAGGGGTCTACCATCTAAAATATGTAGGGTAGGCTGCGCCTTGCAGCCTTAATGGACGCTTCGTCACTGTAGGACTATGGGACTAAAATCATTTTACATCAGATTATGTACAACTTCGATGTCATCTTGTCGTGATCAAAGTTGCCTAACATATATGTGAACTTTTCTGAATTACTAAATAAAATAATTTTTCCAACACCACCTTGCAATGTCTTTTTACTGTGCCTCTTCTAAACAAAGATTTTCATAAAGCATCCAGCCGCTTTCATGTGCGAACATAAACATTATAACAAATTATATAACAAAATTGCGAACGGATGCGATGTATTCAATAATAGCCAAAATAATATTATTTGTAATTATATTAAGTGTTTTGTATAAGTAATCTTATGCAGAATGCCCAAGAATATCTATAATAAGTATTTATTTTCAGTTAAGATAATTATACATATTAAATTATGTACTGTACTACTTAATCTTTAATACCATATTACACTTATTCCTATAATAGGGTTTAACTTGTTAGAATAAAATATATTATTATCATCACGTTTCGATCTAATTAATCTAATATTACAAAAGACAGCTGCAGTTTCAAATATCAAAAGGTTGATGTCGTGAAAGACAATTTCTAGACTATAAGTTTAGTTCATAGAGCTTATCGATTGAAAATCTCAACTATTCGTATTTTTGCATGAAATTCAATCGGGCTGATCTCAACGGCGTAATTTCTGATAATGTACTGTTACTGAGTTCCTCTTTGTCAGTATTGTAGAGAGTTGTACGAGTATACAGTAAATTGCCTGGTGGCAAAAGCACGTAGTAAACATCTCTAGATCAGCGTTCCATTAAGTGCATTGCATATTTCACGTAAGATACTTCACAATGCATAATTACTAATTCTCTATAAATCTTATTTGACTGTCGCTGGAATACTGTGACATATTAGGAACTGCAAATCAAAATAATTAACTTGCGACCCTTCGTTAACTGCTTACTGTAGATTTTAAAAAGTTATAGAACAACAGGTACTGTTATATGAAGTACACTGTGAAAAAAAATTCATTCATAAACTATGAAATTAAATATATGTATGTATAGTTTATATCATCGCTATTTGCCAAATAAAAAATCTCAAAACATAACCTTGGCTTGTTGTTATGGCTAGCCTCAGGTAGACTCTTCGGTTGATCGGCAAGATACAGAGTTTTTTATTTGGCAAATAGCTATTAAATGAATAGCACCTAGATATACTTCAAATCTCGCTAGTGGAAAAATATATGTTTGAAAAATTCTTCAGAGTCACAGTCCACAGACCTAAGTGATTTGCGAACTGAAAAATGTTTCACAAATTATAATTGTGAAATGCCGGATGACATTTTTTAGATTAGATGTTAGACTAAAAGATAAATCGAGATTTCATTATTTGTAATACCAAGTAGTAGTGCGCCAATATTATGAAAGCCATAATGACCTTTACATGAAAAGATGCAGGCCGAGAAGGACTACTGCTATTTAACCTGCTTATCACTGCAGACCGGCCCCTAAACCTAGAGGGGGATCTTCTAAACGAAGCGGGTTCTAGCCTGGTCTAGGGGTTCCCCTTTCCATCTGCTTCGTTTTTCCTAATTGCAAAAAATGCCTCTCTCAAATTCTGGAACTATCACCTGGAGACTTTCTCGTTACTTTTCTTATCTCTTCATTTTCTCTCTTCGCCGACTGTGTCCTCGGGGGCGTCTCGTCTAAACCGAACTTCGCGACTTTGCCCAGTGACTGGAATGGGCGGTCTGATAACTTTGTCTTCAGGACGTTTAGTGTCTATTCGATTTTGGTCACCTATGATTTAAAGATATATATCTCGAATGAAGAGAAGTCCGGGTACCTTAAATGTACAGAGCAGTCTCCAATATTTCAGGATTTGAGAAGACGAGCTAGCTCATCCTCCAGACAAATATGTTTAGTGACAGTAGTAGTCTGTGCTGCATCCCTGGAAATATACTGATGATAAGAGTGTATATGTATATAACGGACAACAAGCATACTTAAAATAAAGAATCTGATTTGTGTTTGTTTCTGGTCAAGTCTGCTGTCCCCTGGATGGTAGTTCACAGATATCCTTAATTCGATGTAAATTTTCTTCGTTATTATTGTATGTTTACGTTGATCGTGACGTATTCGGAGTACATCCGGATGTCCACTGCTCGTCAATAATAGGAAAACGTGAGAGATTCTCTATGTATGCGTAGAAGAAAGAGTGAGGGCATTCGGCTATTTACTTAGATCAGGCTATTTACTGCGCACCTGGTGGGCAGTCCGATATCGCAGTTTTGAGACTTGTTCTTATTTTTGAACAGCCCATTTCTAACGAATCATTCGCCACAGTACTAAATTTTTTGCGGACCCGGAATCAGCAGTAACTCTGAGTGTTGTATCTCCAAGCAGTATAGGCGTACATCAACTGGAGATGTGCAGAATTTGTTGCAGTACCAGCAGTTTGTTTTTAGGTTAAGACCATTTTATCCGCTTAATGGGGCCTCCATTATGTTTCGTTTCTGGTCGTCTGAACAGGATGGTCTGGTTTTTATTAGCATTAATTACAAATGTCCATGGATCACACCAATCTTTCAGTTTCAGCACTACCTAGTCTTTGGAGGTAACAAATGAGCATGAGAGGAGCTCGTCATTATTCCACGATAATCTCGGTATTTTCGGTGTACGATCGCTATGTTCTTCTGGTTAGTCTGCGGGAAAGTGCAGTAAAAATAGAGAAGTGAGTCAAGAGTATTGATCGGATCCCTGTGATACTCCATTTCCCATGGTCCTCTAATAAGATAGGGCGTGTCTCGTAGATGCTTTATTCCTTCCTTGTAAAATTATACACTATGTAAAATATTCAAGTTCTTAATGCTAGAGAAAGTTTATTCAAATTTCGATTATCATTTGAAAAATGTTTTTAAAAATCTTTTGTGGAATAGAAGAAAGTTTAGATGAAATCTAAATATTGTAGAATATATTTCACAATAGTATTTGACAACTCTTTCCAGAATAATTGTATTTAAATTTACGTACTATTCAAATATATACTTTAGTTTATCAGCGGAAAATCATGATAGGTGAATTATTTTCAATATAGATCACCTAACATAAATATGAAACTTTTAAAATTATTAAAATAAAGAATGAGCAAATAAATATGTTTCACTAGTCATTTTGTGTGAACTGGAAACCACGAAATGCACATATATAATTTAGCTTTGAAATCTTTTCAATACAATTTTCAATATTAGTTTAAGTAATGCAAGTAATTGAATAGAGGTTTCCTATTAAGGAAGAATAATTGCTGGTATATGGGCCATTTAGGAGTGAAGAAAGGCAGAGGTAGGCCTAGATTAGACTATTGCTCACAAATAGTAAAGGATGTAGCACAATTAGCGAAATGCGTAGGTTAGCAAAAGATAGGAGAAACTGGAGGTTAGCATCCAACCAGTCTTAGGACTGATGACCTCATCATGATGATGATGATATGGGCCATCCTGTTCTTAATGTATAGATAGTTGGGTGTGGTGCAATTTTCATTGATTAAGGATAATTTTATATACATGTTTGAGAAAATATTTAAACTTGTTTTTATGGATTTTGTTTTCTTTTGCAGACTTAAATATTCTTTTATAGTTACAATTTCAGTAGATGAAATATATGTGAGTAGTGATTATAAAACACAGTTAGTTTTATAATAGATTTTTATAAATGTTTTTACAGTATTGCAAATTATGTTTTTAAAATTGTGAAGGATCAATGATTAACATAAATAATTACTATTCAAATTATATATTTCATACGTACTCCTCCGCATGGTTTAACGGTGTTTCCGTTAGAAGCAATTTTACACAATGTATATCTGACCATGAAAACTCACAGCAGCATATTAATGCATCTCTATCTTATAATAATTGGTTACAAGGAAGTACCTTTATTGCAAAGTGAAATCAATTGTAAAGTTATTTTCTGGCGAGATGTATTGCATCGTATAATTAATGTTATAATTACTTTAGCATTATGCATTCTACCTTCAAGAGGCCATGATTTTGAATCTGGAAATTTCATGTCAATTTTACGTTTACTATCTAATTATGATCCTATTTTAAGAGAACTTCTTTTAAAGCTGAAAGGTGAAATAAATTATTTAAGCCCCACGATTCAAAATGAAATTGTTAATTTGCTTGGTACCGCAATTAGAGAAAATATTGTTTTAGAAATTAAAAAGCTCCATTTCTGGCGATTATTTTGGATACAACACAAGACCTGTCAAAAATTGACCAACTTTCTGTAGTTTTTCGATCTCGATAACAGAAAACGATGATAATGTACCTAAAGAAATAAAAATCTGCGAGTCCTCTTTGGGGTTTATAACAGTATCCGATTGTACTGCAGGACTTAAAACTGTAATTTTAAATACCATAAAAGAATATGGAATTGATGTGTCCAAATGTAGAGGGCAGGGTTACGATGGATCAAATGTTATGTCAGGTGTATATGGAGGATTACAAGCCCTTATAAAAGAGCATGCTCCAAGTGCCGATTATGTTCATCGTGGGGCACACGCATTAAATTTAATTTTAAACGATGCTGGGAAACGTGTTCCTGAAGTGTACATTTTTTTCGATAACTTGGAAAAAACAAATACTTTTTTTTTAGCAATAGTATAAAACGCTGGTCAATGTTGAGTAACGATTCATGTGAAAAATATAAAATTACCCTTAAAAAGGTGTGTCCTACTAGATGGTCTTCAAGAAACGACGGTTTATCAGCTATAAGAAAAAATTATTCATTAATAATGAAAATTTTGTACTAACTAAATTTAATTTCCACTGAAAAAGACAAACGTGACGAATGTAAAAATATAATTAACATTTTAGAGAGCTACCATTTTATAGCGCTTGTCGCCTTTTTTTCTTCACTATTTGAAATCATTAATCCTTATTCTAAAGCTCTACAGTATGAAAATAATGACTTACAAGAAATCTAGCATTTTACTAAGTAATCTTTTGAATAGACTGAGCGAAATAAGAAATCAAAATTCATTCCATGGTTTGCTGAACGAGTCCAGAGATCTAGCAAATGGGTGGGGGTAACAACTATTTTCAAAAATAAAAGAAAGAAGATAACGAAGCGTTTTTCTGATAGTTATCAGAAGATGAGAGAATTTCAGACCCGGAATCGTACTTCAATGTCAATGTGTACTATTGCTGTTCAGATATATTAATTTCCCAAACTAAACAAAGATTTCAGAGCCTCTGTGACCTAAGTAATATGTTCGAAGTATTACAACCGGAGAAACTCTTATCTTTTTCAAACGAAATAATAAAAAAGTATGCCGGAAAACTGTCTGCTAAATACAGTAAAGACATGTCAGTTGATCTTTATGAACAATTAATTGCTTTGAAAACATTCTTAAAATCTGAAATTCAGAAAATTCATTCCATTAAGGAACTCATGGAATTATTGCTGATAAAATTCAATAGCCTTGCATCCAGTTTTCCGGAGCTGCATAATTTCTATTTTTGACCCTTCCGGTTACAACTGCAACTAAAGAAGTTTTTCGAAATTGAAACTGATAAAGAATTATCTAAGGACTTCTATGGGACAGGAAAGGCTCTTATGTCACTATTGTCTATAGAGGAAGAAAATTTAGAAAAACGGAAATCGTCTTCAGCTATGAATGATTTAATAAATAAGTTCGCGGAACAAAAGGCAAGAAAAGTGTATATTTGATTTGAATTGTTTGGCTAGCTTAGTTCCTAGGAGTATTAATTAGTAAGTAATAACATATAATCAATATATAATTATTTTAATTCAATGCGAGCGATTTTGTTCCTTGTGTGATAAATCTTTATCCTCCATTTGGGCCCCCCAACAAATTTTGATACAGGGCCCGTCTAAGGCACGCTACGCCACTGATTGTTGATTTGTACTTTTAGTGAATGGGTCACAAATATTGAAACTTTCTATTGTATAAAGCGGTTTGATTTAAAGTAACGCTATTAAAATAAATCTAGTTTACATAATTTTATAATAAGAATAAGCATTGCGTTATTTTGCCAGTAGTCACCATGTATAATTTTATATTCCAACTGTTGGTTCAACAGTGAGAGGTAACTCAGGAAGGGTTTAGGGAGAAGTCACTTTGAGAATGTGGCAAATATCTAATCCTCTCTGTCATGTTGACCATAAAGTTAATATGAATATGGCGTTCCCTGGCCACGGTCTTACAACTGCGCGTAACTAAACTTTTCCAGACTTTAATATAATTTCGTTATCATATTCATGATAAAACATACCATATTTAAAAAATTTTCCAGTACAGAGTATGTATGGTTGAAAATGATTTTAAATGTTTGAATGTGTCGTTTAAAATATGAGACAACGGCCAAGTCAGTAACTTAGTAAGTAAAAAGAAACTACCTATAAGCTGATTGAAAATTATATTTTATATCTATTCCCATATTATTATATTATATAGGTTTGGGCCTGATCAGCCACTGATCGCATGGGTAGTCCCTTGACGATCCCCTCTTATCCGGGTCATTATCCAAAAATGCTATCCCATAAAAGGAGCAATTTGGGCACGTCCCCCGCCTTAAGCCTCGCCTCCTCTAGGATAACAGGGATCCCTAATATAAGATACCTCTTCTCCTTCAGTGCGGGGCAGGTGTAAAGAAGATGAATAGAGGTTTCCTCGTCTTCTTTACAGTATCTGCAGGCCGGGCTATCAGTCAGGCTCAGCTTGTGCTTATATGCATTCAGGCTACTATGGTGACCCGTTGTGATTCCCACCAGAGTTCTGGCTTTGTGCCTGTTCAATTTAATGAATTCTTGGGCCCATTTCTCAATCTCTGAGTATTCGATGAAGAGTTTAGTTATTCGACAACCCGTTACTCCTCTCCATCTTTTATTGTGCTGGTCTCTTACCCAGCCATTGATGCGGTCTCTGATCAGATTCCGACTTATTCCCACTGCATGTTCTGGTCCATAGAGGTTTTCCCTGGTCCCTAGTCTGGCAAGGTCATCTGCAATTAGATTTCCCTTAATGCCATTATGCCCAGGTATCCATAAGAGTTCCACCGGTCCCTTCCCTGCCAAGTGGTTCAATGCTTCATAGCAATTATAGACCAGCTTCGACTTTGTCGTTGCTGAATTCAGGGCTGCCAACGCCGCCCTGCTATCCGAGCAGATACATACCTTCTCCTGGGTCCGATTTTGGTCCGCCCCCAGAACACCGTATGTAATTCCAACTAGCTCGGCCTGGAGTGCGGTAGTGTATTTGCCCAAGGGGAAGGTTTTACCTATCCTGTCGCGTCACCTATACACCCCCGCACCCGCTCTGTTCCCACTCTTGGCTCCATCCATGTACCAGATGTCTCCATTGAGTGGCAATCCAGCTCGACCCTCCATCCAGTCGGTCTTACTGGTGAGGGTGATCTTATATTTCTTGTCAAACAGGAAATGGACACCCGTACTATCAGAGGGCATCCATAGGAGTCCCTCCTCAGCTAGCTCTCTTGAGAGTCTATTCAGGTCCCTTACCTTCCTATTCATGTTTCCCACCCTGTGCATTGCCTTTGCGGCTTCCGCTTTCAGGATGACATCAAGAGGTGGTATCCTCGTCAGTATTCCCATAGCCTCGATCGGTGTTGATCTTGGGGCTCCGGTTATACTTCTAAGAATCAATCCTCTTAACTTGTTAAGTCGGTTAGCTTCCGACTTTAAACAGGCTCTCTCCCACCAGACTAGTGCTGCATACGTCAGTCTGGGTTTGAGAATTGCCTCATACATCCATTTCATGGTTTCCGGTTTCAAGCCCCAGTTACTACCAATGGCTCTTCTCAGTTTCCAAAGTGTTTCTGTGATTTTGGAACATATGTGACTTAGATGTTTTCCCCATGACAGTTTACCGTCCAGGATTACTCCTAAGTATTTCACTTCACTATTATAGCTTAGTTCTTGGCCATCAAGTTTCAGCGGACATGTTTTGTTCCACTTATATTTCTTGGTGAACACCATCACCTCAGTTTTAGAGGAATTGACCGAGAGTCCCCTCTCCCTGCACCAATTCCCAACCTTATTTAAAGCTCCCTGCATTATATCGAGAATCGGCTCCAGGAAAGGGCCCTTCGTTATTATTACTAAGTCATCGGCATAGCCAATTACTTGGTAGTTCTTTAACCTTTCAAGCAGCTCATATACTACACCACAGAAGGGGGGACAATACCCCTCCCTGTGGACATCCCGAGTCGATCCGGCCCTCGATGGTAGTCTTGCCTTTATTGGCAGTAAGCTGTCTGTTTCCCAACATATGGTTTATCCATTCAGCGATTATTCTGGGGGTGTAGCATCTGCCTAGTGCTCCGCTAATCACTTCCCTGGACGTAAAGTTGAAGGCTCCTTCAATATCAAGGAAGGTGCCGACAACGTATCCTCCGGAGTCCAGTTGTGACCGTATCGATGACACAACCTTATCCAGAGGAGATCTATTCCCATAAATAAAATGAAATTCATTAAATTAAAAAAATAAAAGTCCACTTTTATTCACAATCAGTTGTTCAAAACTTTGAATATTGAACTACTTTAAACTATTGAAAACGGCAATGTATAACTGAAACTACACTAAAACAATATCCATAACTAAATCTGATGATCTATTATTATATTGAAGTATCTACTGAAAAATATATATTTCCAAGGTATTTATGTTCTGTTCTTTCAACTTGGTATAGTAGCATAACATCCTGCTTGACATATTTCTTAGGAATGAGAATAGTCACTTTCTTGTATTATATTTTCTTCAAGAAAAATCTATATTCTATTGTTACAAACTTTGAGTAACACCAGTTTTCATTATTTACTAAACAACGTGCTATATTAACTCGTCTAGTAACCAAGCTACTTAAAAAATAAAGTAAAAATTAAAGTTTTTTAATTCTTCTTCATATTAAAATATAATTTATTTTAATCATAAAAACAATCGTGTAAAAATATTACATCTTGTTAAGGGTATATGTGACCTGTGAATGTCCCTAACCATTCTTAATACCCAATATACTGTAATGTATTTCTGTATTTATGCAATCTACTGTTTTCTTAAATATTTAGAATTATTACTGCTATTTTATGTAAGAGGTTAACCCTTGACATATATGTTTGTTGAGTAATATGTGATAATAATAATAAGATTCTCCTATTCAACTTTCAGAACTTCTAATATACTATTTATTATGGTATGTATATAGCTGTTATTACCCAACATTTACATAACTTAAGAGTCCCTGCTCATATTAAACAAAAATCAGCTAAATTATTAAAGAAGCTACTGAATTAATTAACATTATATAATAGTTGTTTGTTATTTCTGGCGAAGGCACACGTGCGGACAATTTCATTTAAATAATTCAGTACTAAAAATGCATATTTTCTTACCTAAACCCTTTCAACAAACAATTCGGCCCTCGGCTGGAGGGGTTCGTGTCTAAATTTGAATGGAATGTTCAATTTTCTGGATGTTTGCAAGCGTTGTGCAAATTGAATTAATAGGATCTTATTGTAGTAACTGTTGTGGTGAAGTTTTCTATACTAATGTTAATAATATTATATGATTGTACTAATTGTTATAATGGAAACCGTAAATACCATTTAGATCAAGTAGAAATTAAAATTAACTAAAACCGTTTCCTAAAATGTTCAAAGTTTGTTCAATATCATAATAACAAACCTGTTAATTTATTATAAGTGTTCCATAATATGCATTATTTCATACACAAAATACATATATTTATCAACATACGTCGACGTTTTGCCATTATTTACCGAATACTACGTATCTGAATGTGAAGGGATGTCGTTCCTAATTCACATTGGCTAATGTGATTGGCAGCAATGAGTGCTATTTTGGTGAAAGCGGAACAAGTTAATGAATCTCGGAGGCATTTCCATATTGTTTGGGAAGACATTCGCCAAGAGGGCATTTGACTTCCACAATAGCTGTACGCATAGCATACTATACATAAAGTTCCACACACGTGTCACACATTACGTGTTCTATATATCAGTAAAATATAGCAGTATATAATATACAGGCTTTTGGAGAATATATTTTTTTTTAATTTTTGGGAATTATAGATAATGATTATTCGCTCTTAAATATTCATATTTTCTTTATTATAAGAGGAAATCTACATAATGAAAAGACAATAGGAGAATATGTTTCAAACCAGAAAGTGAACAAGGAAATTTATAAATTTATCTTTTGTTATTTAACTACTAAAACTCCAATTTATGTTTTTTATAAGTTTGCAAAAATTAAAATACGCAGTAATTAAAGTATACGCATAAATTAAAAAAATATACAGTGTCGTGAAAAAGTATAGTCTCGAGTTTATAATTTAATGGCATTTATCATACCTCTTGCAAGAAAAATTCCTTAACATATATTACCTAATAGAAGAGGCTGCTAATAGATAAATAGCGCTATTGTTCTCAAACTATAACGTGCTTAGGGTTTGCTACTGCACATTTGGCAAGAAGTCCTGCCGCGTATGTGTGAATAAGTATAAACATAGTTTGATTTAAATAGTGAGCGAGAATGATAATACAAAAGAGAAGGTGTTAATATATCTTGTGAAAATTGCTTGAGATCTTATCACCAAAAGTATTTGAAACAAACTATATATGACGTGGACCATTGGCCGTGTCCTGAATGTGTTGCAATATTGAAAGCACAAAGCACACAAACAAGGTCTGAAGCAATGAAAGGAATGACCCTTGAACATTTGTGTAGCTTACAATTAGTAAAATTTGCTGTAAATCGAATTATACAATGCCAAGGATCTGAACCATTCATCCATCCTGTTAGTTACTCTGAATTCCCAGATTTTAATAAACAGTTTTAAAACCTTAAAACGGACTTTTCCGCGCATTTCTATCTCGAAATTGAGTGACCGAGAAAAAATAAACCGACATATAAATGCAGAATATCTGTTTTATGCGACAGTTTAACTTTTTTCAAATAGTCCACCCTCGTGCTTTCTCATGACCACTGAACAGGGTGGGGTGTGTCCTATCCACCTCAAAATCAATAGATGTCGTCTGGTAGACGTCCCTAATCAGAACCAGTTGAAACCCGATCAATCCGAAACGATTTAATTGAGTGATCGTGCTAACAAAAAAAATTCTCAAATAGTCCACCATTGTGCTTTCTCATGACCCATGAACATGGTGGAGTATGTTCTATCCACGTCCCCGATCAGAATCAAACAAAACCCCATTGATTCGACATGATGTAGTTGAGTTATCGTGTTAACAAAAAAAAAATTCTCAAATAGTCCACCGTCGTGCTTTTTCATGACCCATGGACAGGGTGGGGTGACTTATCCACCTCAAAATCAATAGGAGTCGTCTAGGAGACGTTCCCAATCAGAATCAGTCTAAACTCGATCGATCCGACACGATTTAGTTGAGTTATCGTATTAACAATACAAATTTCTCAAATAGTCCACGATCGTGTTCTCATGACTCATGGACAAGGTGGTGTATGTCCTATCAACCTCAAAATCAATAGGTGTCGTCTGGGAGATGTCCCCGATCAGAATTAGTCAAAACCCGATCGATCCGACACGATTTAGTTGAGTTATCGTACTAACAAAAAAAAATTCTCAAATAGACCCATGGGAGGGGGTGGTGTGTGCTATCCACCGCAAAATCAATAGGTGTCATCTGGAAGACATCCCCGATGAGGATCAGTCAAAACCCGATCGATCCGACATGATTTAGTTGAGTTATCGTGATAACAAGAAATTTTAATGCCGACGATAATGACGACACACACAGCAAAAATTTTTTAAAAACCATTTTCTTTGGATTTTATGCCGAAAAAGGAAAAATAAAACCAAAAAAAATTTTGTTTTTCCACTTTTTCTTTACGCGATTACATTACTTTTCCGCTAGTATAGTGGAGTGCGGAAAAGTAAAAAGTATATTATACAGCTGATGGACTTGACAAAATTAGAAAAGAATATTAAAGGCAATCTTTATGGTAATACGCAGGCATTTGAAACAGATGCCAAATTGTTATTGCATAATAGCATCATATTTAACTCATCACGCATTTCTTCAGAGAAACATTTGTCGAAACCTAATCAGTCAACACTAATATCAGTTGCTAAAAATATAATTAAAATATGTAAACAGGAAATGGCGAAAATAGAAAATTGTCCATCTTGCTACATAAATGCAAATACAATACAAGAGTTATTTGCAAGTGATTTTTAAAGTGATAGCGCCTCGAAATGTTTGTTTTATTTTATCTTTTTTTACTATGTCGCGTGGTAAAGAATTGGATGATTTAGAAAATCAACGAATAATCTATTTATGGGGTCGTGGAAAAGCATAGCCATAGATCGCCATAATTATTGATCATTCACAAAGTGTTGTAAAAAAATTCTTAAACTTGGAATCAAAAATTATAGTAAAGAAGGCTCGGGATGGCTGTCGAAATTTTCATTGACTGCAAACCGTGCTATATTTAGAGAATTATCAACTACAGAAGCGTCATCTTCTCAGGTTGTCGGACGTTTTAATTTAGCTGTAGTCCCAGTCTTATAAGAAAATGGGTGGTGGAGTCAGAACATTTTAAATACGAAAAATGTTTAAAGAAACTTGCACTTAAGTTACATTACAGAGACCAGTTAAAATTTGCAGAGAAATATCTTCAAAATAAAAATTTTTGGGTTAATGCAATCTTTACTGACGAAAAAAAATTTATTTGGATGGACCGGATGGATTTAGCTATTATTGACATGATTTACGAAAGGAGCGAAAATTTATGTCAAGAAGTTCTCAAACAGTTGATTCTAGGCAGTGAGTATATTATATTTTATTCTCACTGGTTTTATGATGACATGGGCAGCTGTCAAAAAGGGTATGAAAAGCCAACTGGCATTTGTAAATGGCAGAATGAATGCAACAGCTTATCAAAATCTGTTATGAAAACATATGAATAGCGTAATTAAATTTGAATATAACTTTATGTCACCTATTTAATTTTTTGTATACATATTCGGGTGCGTTATCTTTTAATTTTGTATATTGTACATAATAAATGTACTTCTAAGGTTGAGATAACGTTTATTATGGATTACATCACTAATCCCACCTTAATATTGCCCTAAAAAAACTATTTTCAATTATTTGTAAGCGTGTCATATTTAAGAGCAGATCCACATCTACAGCGTATTCCTAAGAGCAGGTCCATATTTATATAATCACAGTAAGACAATTTAGAAAAAATTAAAGAACTACAATAAAACAACACAACTTTTAGTTGTGAGCTCATGATGCCCCTGACCTGATAAACTTGTTTTAAAGTAATATATAGTGCTTGATATAAAACATTTACATACTTAGTATACATATATTAATTCTTCGTCAAGACAGAAGTCCAAATGTTTGCATTCGTTAGTAATATAAATATCTAATTTTATTTTATATGAACTATTATCTTGGATATTGTCTTAATTCTTTTGTTTTTGGTAATTGGGTTAGGATTAAGTAAGTAGTTAAGTAAGAGTTATCTAGGTTATCTTAACTACTTACTTAATACTAACCTAATTATCTTATCAGTCCCAACAACTAAGATGTCGATTACTAACTCGTTCTTGACCTAAAGACCCAACCGAAGAGAGTTATCACAAACCTTTGACTTGTCTGAATTCAACTTTAATCTACGAGTGGCACATATATTTAATAAATATATGTACCACATATATTTAATAAATAATTCAATTTACTATTAATTATTTCATTGATATCATATTAACGGTTTTATTAGTGACTATCACTACACAAAATTTTACTGGATTTGAGGACGGCTATTTGGGACGTCTTGTTTTCATGATGGCTTTTGGAGTAGCCTATTTTACTTTTTAAATAAGACTGGTAACTATTAAAAATAGAGAGAAAAACTATGGTTTATCATGTTAAACAAAGCGTACCCTGAACATCTAGTAAATGTAATTAGAAGTTTATATAAAAGTACAGAAATCATCTTAAACATAGGTAATGAAACAACAAATAGTTTTAAAATAAATAAAAGTGTACGACAGGGCTGCTGTATCTCCCCAACACTTTTCAATATATATATATATATATATATATATATATATATATATATATATATATATATATATATATATATATATATATATATATATATATATCGACGAGATGGAAAAAGAAACACAATCTAGGTATTAGACTTGACGAGAACACCCTGTTCAATTCAATATTATATGCAGACAACCTAACTCTTATAGGACAAAAGGAAGACGACCTCCAAATAGGTATATACAAGCTCGAACAAATCTGTAAAGAATTCGACATGAAAATATCAGCAGAAAAAACAAAAGTTATGGCTTTCTGTGGAACAGAAACAGTAAGAAGTAAAATAGTCATAAATAATAAAACAATTGAACAAATTAAACATTTTAAATGTCTAGGATGTGACATCACCTATGAATATAGTAAAGACATCGAACAAAAAATCAATAAGTTTACCAACATATGCGGAACAATTACAAAAGACTTTAAAAATAAAACTAGGAAGGAAACTCAGATGAAGTTTTATAAGACACTAGCGGTGCCAATACTCACTTATGGAAGTGAATCATATACAACGACAAAGAAAGACGAAAACAGAATACAAGCACAAGAAATGAAGTTTCTGAGAAGTGTGAAGAGTTGTACAAGAAATGACAGAATAAGAAATGTAGATATTAGAGAAGAATTGCAGATATTTAACTTAAATGATAGAATAAAAGAAAACCGCACAAAATGGCACGAACATTTGACTAGAATGCACATAGAAAGACTACCAAATAAAGCCCTACACTACAGATGCACAGGAAGAAGAAGCGTAGGCCGCCCGAGGAAGCGATGGAAGGTACCGTAACAGGCAACAGTGCCTAATACATGAAGCACAGAAGAAGAAGAAGAACTATTAAAAATGTATCTATAACATTTTCTGTATTTCTTTTCAGTTCGTCTGTTAAATTGCGCAATATTGATTGTGACTTATATTTTCATATTGTCTTTCTTGAATTGTATATTTTTAACTGTTAAAATAATTTATAGTTTCATGTTAATTCTCCTGAACATACCCTGAATATATTCCAAAAGTTGTGAAAATTGGAGAATGCTCACCCAACTATAAGTGAAAAATAAATTTCGCATATACTTTATGGTAGTCAACGTATTTGTTATATATTTACTACAGCTTGTCAAGAACAGGAATAAGTATCATAACTGTGATATCGGACCGCCCACGAGGTATGCAGTAAATAGCCTGGTCTTTACTCAGCTGTATTGAGCCTTTTGCAGAGTGAATATCGAGTAATATAATGCATGTTAACAGAGTTCGATCTGGCCGTGCGTAAAGTGCATCCTTTTCATTTCATCACTTCATGCGTAAGGTGCACTCTTTCTTCTACGCATACACATCTCTCTAATTTGACACTTTTTCCTATTCTTGCAAGCTGTACTTTTATAAACTTTTACAGTTTTCGATTCTTGAGCCTATGCGTGGTTTGGGGTGTAAACTTTGACCCACAGTTTCACGTCTTAAACAACTAAAATATACATGTCCCTAATTTCGCATACACAAATTTACATTAAAATTGAAAGCGACCATCTGGAATGGTATACCCGTAAGTACAAGATCTTACTAGTAATTAGAATAAAAAGATATTCTTATTAAGGTTTTAGTTTTTTTTTTTCATTCCGTAGTTTAAATGGTCTTGATGGTAGTACGTTAAAGTGTTAAAATAGCGAAAACATTATTACAAATTAAATCATAACAAATAGCTATGTAATAAAGTAATATGTTTTAATATGTAACTGAAAGCAATAAGTATAGCTTACTTTTTAATTCAGTAGAAGCGATGATACGGCTGGATTTCGAAATTAAAATATTTTTCAATTATTTCAGTTCTAAGATAATTTTTTCCGTGGTGTACCGAAAACGCTGCTTTTTAGATATTCCCAAAAAAAAAATCGAATCGTCTAACTTGCACTAGCGAGTTATTAGTCATTACTAAATTAATTTTTTTCTGAGAAAATTTTTATTCCAAATGCTGAAATATTTCGATATTGAGCCATTCATATGATTTTCTCAGAACTCAGTTAAACAAATTAATTATCGCTTTATTTTAATAGTTAACTAGATATAGTACGTGTGTACAATAATTATGATTATACTCAAATTTACTCAAAAAATGCCAAATTTTCTTCAAACTAATTCCCAAAATTTGAATAAATATGTTATTTAGGAAACTGACTTAATGTATCATAATTATTATGGTTTGTTATCATTTCTGGATCTATTTGTCTATTCTTCCATTATATTTACAGAATTGCCATTTATCAAAATTAATTTGTACATCGGAACGAGCTGTGGGAATTGACTAACTTGAAAAACTTATCTCAAAAGCCAATAGCCTGGCCCGGTTATTACCAGATGCCACACTTGTCATAACCGTTGACCTAATCTGCAACGGTTTTAACAAGTCGATGGCCGTAGTAATAAATAACGTAACTTATTGTCTGGGATAATCGAATTTTTACCCCTGAGAAACAGATGTATCCCGGTTCCGAGTACTAGCACAATATACAAGGGACTCTACATTCTAATATTTACAAAACGTAAAATTAGTATATACAAATACCATCACGGCTGTCAATAGGTGTATGTGGATCCACGTGTGCCCACAATTTGTAATAAAGAAATTTGAGAAGAAACTTAAAAAAATATAATAGATATATGTAGTTTGATGAATGTGTCTGCTTCATGCATCATGCAATGTATCTTTTTATTCAAATTAAACTCATATACTCTTATTCTTTTATTAGTGAAACTATTTTAGGAGAACAATAATTTTCTCTTTCTCTTTCTGTATATAAAGATATTTCTTGTCTCTTGTCTTAATGTATTATTAAAAGTAAGAAAATATTAAATTTCCTCCCTGGAGTTAAACGCCGTTCTTAACGATAAATCGTAGTAAATGGATTTCACGAAACACGTTGGGAACGAGAGTCCACTGAGAATTAAAAAATAAGCTATATTATTGTTTAACAACTCAGATAAAATTGAATAATTCTGTGCATTTTTCTGTAATAGCTGGTTACACGTAACATAAGTTTGTGACAAATCTGATTATATCCAGGAATTGGTGAGTGAAAGAACAGTACAACTCCAAGTGGTTTGATGATATTACAATGCATTGTAAAGTTGTCGTATTTAGTATTCTGGATTGATATGTGAAAAGAAATAAATAAAACAATATTCGTATAGAGAGATACCCTCAAAACAAAGTCATGCATTTGTATTGTTCTTTCATTCAAGTAAAACAAATTTGTAGTTTTTCGTACTTTAATAGTACTTTACATCTTGATATTATTGTTTTTGGTAAAAAAGTACCATTAATAATTCAAATAATGCAATGCAAATACCAATTAATATTTGGCAACGAATATTGTTCTTTCAATCACCGATTCAATTGAAAGGCAATCCAATGAAAAATAAAGACAAATCATGTCCCCTATGACAGAACTCCACTGGGACGGATCAATAAGTTGTTAGTTTCAGGATGAATAAAGCTAGCGCAGTTGACGTTGATATTATGTGTCCTGTCAACTATTGTTTTACACCTTTTTCTTTCGCTAATCGCGACAGTTTTTTCTTGCTTCTGGAAACGGGCATTTTAAGCTAGTGTGTTATTTTGATAGTATTTACCAAGTTATAACAGCCACTTTAGAACAAAGTATATACTTCAGTTATTTTGGCAGCGCTAATTTTTTGTAAAAAGAAAAACACTTCCTCTCACATTTTAAAACACAAGATTGAGACTTTTAGGTTCAAAATACTGGCATGTTTAAAATTGGTTAACGGCTTGTATTTTGAACTTCGCTGAACTTTTAATTTGATATTCATTTAATCGATATTAAAACTGTATTACTATTTGGACGATATAAATGAATCAATGTTAACGTAATGCAAACACCGATTAAATTAACTTAACAATACGATTAAAGCTAGCCCTGTAAAGTTTATTAGAACAAAACTTTATATGACACAAGTCAATGTTCATGAGTTTATAGAATAATGTCTGTTATACACACTTTAATTTAAAAAAAGTCCAATGGTTTTCTAAGTTTGGGTGTTCTCACATCTTCGCTGTTATGTAGGATGTCCAAAGCTAGTGGACTAGGATGTCTTTAGAGTCCTTTCAGATAACGCCTACGGCATTCCCTGATTCTCTTGTCAACTGTATGAACATTTAATGTTGTAAGTCTTTATTTGTGATAAACTAGGTAGCATCAATTCTTGCATGCAGTATTTTTGATTGAAATCTCTTTATGATCTCAGTGTTCGATTTGGATGATGTAGCCCATAGCTGAATCTTGTATGTTCAAACAGGTTTAAAAATGACATTATATGCCAAACAGTTTATTTCTAATTGAGAGTTGGGATTTTATTTCGGGGAGCTAAAATTTTGTTCCACGTTGTTTACGTGTTTTTCCATATGTGCAATTTTCAGGTTAATTCCTGATCGAAGTGTACGCCTAAATATCTAACGCAGTCTGTTGTAGGTATATCTTTATTGTTATGTTTTACTGAAGGTGAATTTTCGTGGCAATTTGTGAATATTGTATTGTTTGATTTCGTTTATTTTAATACACCAGGCTTTGGTCCGTTTTTCTATTTGGTCTACATGTTCTTGCAAGATTGTTGCTGCTGCATTTGGATCATTGTTTTCAGCTACGACAGCAGTGTTATCCGCACAGGTCGAGGTAGTTACTCCTTCATTGGATGGAAGATCAGCTGTGAAGAGTAGGTGTAATGTTGGCTCAAGCACACTACCCTAAGGAACCCCAGATTTTGTCCAAGACGTAATTCTATTATTTCTGACTCTTATCCTACTCTAAAATATCTTTCCTCTAAGTAGGATCTAAGAAAGATAAACATGTCATATTGTAGGTGCTATTTGAGTTTATATAGTAGCCCTTGATTCCAAACCTTATCAAAGGCTTAGCTCACATGGAAGAAGATTGCTAGTATCCATTCAAAGTGGGGTATTATATTCCTTCTTAATTATACATATGTAACACAACAATATCTATCGTTTATATATTAGTTTACCATTTATAAATTTATTCTTGTACATAGAAGTGGAGTGGAAGATATATAAAGTAAGTAGCCCGTAAATAAAACATATGTTTGTAGGATTTTTCCTAAAATATACGTAATATGTTGGTAAAATGATTGGTATTTTACCAATATCCGAGTAAAAGTAATATATAACATTTTATATTTTAAGTTATCAGTGCAGCTACATAAGTTGGTTTATATGAAAGCTATATGGAATGAAAGAGATAGTATACTCGAAATTGTATGTCACAAATAAAAATCTTTATACCTCCATTTCCATGCATGTCTCCAGGACATGAGCAAATACAGTGAAAATGATCGATTTAAACAGAAATATATGCAAACAGTATTACATAGATATACGTAAATAAGAATTTATTTCTACAATGTGTGTCCTATTTTCTTCATATCAAGATCTTATTTTGTTTTATGAAGCTTGAAGGAAAAATAAGCTTATTGGGTCTAATTTTAATATACAATTAAAACGAGGGAAAATCTGAATTACTAGAAAAGGAGTATGTAGTTTTAAACTAACATGAAATAAACATTAGTAATCAAATAATAAACGTCCAGGTGTATGTCATATGTTATAGGAACTAGGATTAAAAAAATTATACGCATACACGCATACTTTATTCACTACCATAAAAGTGTTATATAAATTATGATTTCTGTATCATAATTTCATTAAGATCTTATAATCTGTAAACAAAAAAAAACTGTGTTATTAGATATTTTTATTTTTATGATTATGGACTATTCTTAAATGGATATTTCCAAAATATTGTGTTTTAGTTCATACAAACAAAATAATTCGGGTTTTATTGTATGTCTTCTATTAATCATAAGAGTTTCTCATCAAATGTACCTAACTATTAATAAAAGCAGTACATTTATTTATATTTGATATAAATTAGAAGCATTCTTTAGATACAACGTACTTTAATTAATTATATAGCCGAAATTAAAACCTTGACAGCTGACGAAAATGAATGTAATTTTACTGTTCATTTGAATTAAACAGAATGACGGGATCCTGTAACCAGTAAAAGAAATACAAATTATACTTTGGTAGTCTTCTAAGGACTACTTCCCGCCATTTGAAATATACAAATCCTGATTTGAACGCATTTAATATAGATAATAAATAGTTATTGATAACTACAACTGAGAAACAGAATCTTTTACCATAGAATTATTTTTATATTATATTTTTTTATTTATTCATCTTTACCTCTTACATGGTATAAAATTTTATAATTTTATATTTTTAAAGTTAAAATAACATGTTTTCTTTCATAATTAAACAATTATTATACAATGTCAAATATTATTTTGTCAATAAGATCTGCATGTTCTAGAATTTTCTTCATTTGTATTTAAACTAAGATTGTTTAACTAAAGTCGCTTCTACTAACATGAGCATTTATTATACAGGATTTTCGTTTCAAAACTACCCACCACCCAATACTACTTTTAACAATGAAAATGACCTCTAGACAAAAAAATACATAAAATTTGATATCAAAGAAGAAGCTTAAAACTAGTCTCCGTAGCAACTTAGGCACCCATGTATAGAATACCCCCAGGTATTCTCCATTTAAAAATTTCAAATGGCACACCCAGCTTGTAATACATCCTTCTAATCTATATGAAAGTATGAAATCTAAATGGGTCAAATCTAAACTGCAACAGATGCAAGTTTTAAATTTCCATTTCGATATCTAACTTTACGTGCTTTTTGTCTAGAGATCATTTTCCTTGCTAATATAAATACTGAAGCTGGGTAATTTTGACATGGAAGTACTGTGTATGATTTAGTATTTAATGCTTTTAAGATACCTCAGATATCAATAAAGTGAACATCATTTCTGTTGTAGATGTAAACAATTGCATATACTCGTATCTTTTGTTGGCGAGACAAGAGAGTAATTTAACCTAAATTTTGTTATATATAAAACTTAGTGCCATAATAAATTTGGATATAAAGTTTATAATTCCATTATTGACTGATTTTTTTAAATGTTAAAATATACTAATCACAGAAAACATAAGGAAAAGCATATGGGTTTTTACTACAAAAAATAGATTTAAACAACCTTATATAACGAAGTTATTTAAAGTGTCTTCATACGCAAAGTTACTAAATCGCTACTGTTAGTTTAGGTGTAAACACTGTATAAGCCGAGAGAATAATCCACTTATTATTAATGATTACGACAAATAAATTTTGATTGTCGATGTGAAAAAGCAAATATACGTTGATCTTAATAAATAATAGCTTGGTATACGTTAGCAAACCCTCATGAAATGCAATTATATTAGATATGACTTAATATTCTCATTTTCCTCTTCACCATCAATCAATACCTTTACACAAGATATTTGTAAAATTGTGGATCTTCTTCTATCCTATCCTAATACTAGGTCCTATCTACTTCTAGGTTGAAAATATAAGAGATAATTGAGTACCAATAAATTAAGAAAAGATCTTACTGTTAATATAGTTGAATGTTCGTTTAGTGTTCATACTATAGTTCCTACCATATCATTCCTTTTATTTATAGATTTATAATTTATAAATTTAATTTATATTGTTAATTTCTAACTTTTTGATTGTAAATACTTAAGAAAAAATGTTTTATTTTATAAATTTTTAGATATTTCATATATATTTTTTTATAAAATGGTATATTACTTGCAAGCATTAATTAGATGATATAAAAAAAAACCCGCTATCTTATCAGTGTGATGTCGAAGAGGAACCGCTCTCGCTTTACTTCTCTTCGGCATATCAATCAGGATACTTACTCATTCCCCACTTCCCTTTCCTCCTTCTCTTTCTTCTTCATGATGGACGTTACCATCTGCTCCACCACTGTCCATCTTTCTCTGCTCTCGAGCATGATTGGGATCATGTTGTCCGCAATGATAGCATGTCCTATATTATGCTCTGCAGCTCTCCTTTCTCCTGTCCACCTTTTGCAGCTGAACACTGTATGGCCGGCATCATCGACCTCTCCGCAGAACCAGCACTCTCTGCTCTCGCGTTTGCCTATATCCAATAGATAGTCCGCGAAACAGTCGTGCCCAGTAAGGACCTGGGTTAAGTAATACCCGACATCGCCATGTGCCCTTTCGCATCATGGCCTTATGTCCGGGATTAGCACCCTCGTCCATCTCCCTCGGGGCTCCGCCTCCCATCTCTCCTGCCAGTGTTTCCGTAGGTTCTCCCTTGCTGCACCTCTGTCAGCGCCTCCGTACACCTCCCATCTTTCCCTTGCCAGAAGATCGATGGGTGGTATACAGGCTATCACCAGCGTTGCCGCTGCCGATACAGTTCTGTATGCGCTACAAACTCTTAGCGCTGCTCTTCTCTGGACTTTGGTGAGCTCTTTCCTCCATTTGTCTCTTCTCAATATATCCACCCAGATTGGGACAGCATACAGCAAAATCGACTGCACCACCCCGCTGAGAACTCTCCTCTTTGACGCCCTGGGGCCCTTGATGTTTGGCATTAAGCGACCAAGGGCCGAAACAGTTTTGCCCGCCTTTTCCAGCGTCTGTTTGATATGTTCTTTAAACGACAGAGAACTATCAATCCAGACTCCCAGGTACTTAATACTCTGCTTCGGCACGATTTCGGTATTCCCTACTCGAAACGTGATGCACGGAAGCTCTCTCCTCCTTGTCAGGAGGATTGCCTCCGTTTTCTCCAACGCCAGAGTCAGTTCCCTCTCTTCAACCCATCCTTTGATCCTCTCGATAGTGAGGTTGGCGTTTTCCCTCACGTCGATGTTACTTCTTCCGGTAACGACCACCACGACATCATCAGCGTAGCCCAAGACCCTCACTCCTTCGGGCACTCTGAGTCTAAGTACCCCATCAAACATAATGTTCCATAGGGTAGGACCCATAACCGACCCCTGTGGCACTCCACACGAGATTCTCCTCCTCTTGCTACCGTCCCCGGCCATCAATATCAGGCCTCTGCAGGACAGGTAGCTGGCGATCATGTTTACAACATACGGTGCTATTTCTAGCTCCCGCAGCCTCCCCATGATCTTTCCCCATGAGGCCAAATTGAACGCATTTTTCACGTCCAAAGTGGACTCATGTGCAATGGTTTTTGTGACCATGACAGCATCCACCATAGATCTCCCCGCCCTGAACCCATACTGGTTCTCCGACAGGCCTCCCTTTCTCTCCAACTTACCTAGGAGTCTTCCTAGGATGAGATGTTCCAGGAGTTTCCCGAACACATCGATCAGACATATCGGCTTGAAAGATGTGGGGTCCTCCACCGGCTTGTTCGCCTTGAGAATTAAAATTAGCCTGGCCATCTTCCATCCCTCGGGAAAGTCGCCGCTCCTCATGACGTCATTCATGATTCGCAGCACCTCCACAGGATATTCCTCCACTACGGCCTTCAGGATCTCAGAGGGGATACCGTCCGGACCAGGCGCCTTGCCATTTTTAATCTTGGCACAAGCCCTTAGCAATTCCTCCTCCGTAAGCGGATCAAGATGTGCTCCTGGTTGGCGTTCTCATTCTTCCACCGGTTTCACGGGGAAGAGCGCGTCCACCGCCTCTTTCATCTTTTCTAGAGGAATCTCCTGCTGGTGACTATTCGTCCTCTTCACCACCAGTTTGTACCCGTTACCCCAGACATCTCTATCTATGTCGGCGCACAACTCGTCCCACTTTCTCCTCTTCTCTGCCTTGATAGCGTCCCTCAGCTTTTTCTTTTCAGCCTTATACGTACGCTACCTCCGCCTCTCCCTGCTCATTAGGGTTCCAGGTTCGTCTAGCCCTGTCCCTGATATATTGTCTTCGTGCGACAACGCACTTCTTCCTTTGGGCAGAGATCTCCTCTGTCCACCAATATATCTTCGGGGACTGCCTGCTTCTCCCTTTTCTGGACATGGATGCGTCATACGCCCTCGTGACGTTTTCAACCAAAGATTTGGGATCCCTGATCCTCCCATTTTCTCTTTGGTCGTACATGACCCCACAGAAACTAACCCTGTTCCAGCTGTTCAGCTTCCAACCCCTGTTCCTGGTCACGCTAAGCGTCTGACCCGCACGTTCACCGACCTCAAAAAAGATGTATTTGTGGTCGCTGAGTGTTTCCTTGTCAGATACACTCCATCGCTTCACTTTGGCTGCTACACCTGTCGTAGCGAACGTTACGTCCGGGTTCGACGTCCATCTCCCCCTTTCGAACGTTGGCTGTGTCCCTGTGGCATTTGGTCCTCTCCCCCCCCATTCGGGGGCTCTGGCGTTGAAATCGCCCCCGATGATGCAGTCATCATCCGCGCCTGCCACCAATTCCTCCAAACTATCCAGCGAGGCCCGAAGTTCCTCTAGTCTTCCGTTTGGAGAAAAATAGCAGCTACACAGGATGATCCCGCCTATCTTAACCCACACGTATCCAGGACCATGGCCTGAACCAGCGACGACGAGCCCTGAGTTCTCCACCCTAATGACAGCATCCACCTCCCTCGTGACGTGCCACCCCTTCCCCCGGGTCATTCTGATGCCACAATTAGATGATATACTTACCTATGTATACTCACTATACACACGTTTTTACACAAGAATTTTGTTCTTCTATGGAGTGCTGTAGTCCAGAAATTAGTAAAATGTTCAATTATGTAAATAAAATGCATTATTATTTTATTAGGTAAGAAACAAACATATTAATTTTGAAATAAAACAAACCCTATAGTTAGTATAAAATATTTAGATTGTTGTTAAATAAATGAAAAGTGAAATAAGTTAAAAGTTAGTTAAAGTTATATACTAAATCAATACTGTATACCTATTCAATTGTGCTCCTCATTGAGAGGCACAATAATAAAAAGAAAACAACTTAAATTGGAAATATTTTATTACATTTTTTTTTCTCAAATTAAAGTCCATTACATACATTTTAGTATACATTACATTATAGTATACATCAGGTATACTATAATGAATTTTAATAATGATTTATTGATAATTTAATTCTGTTTCCAACTTGTGAATAATACGAGACTATCATTCCTTGCTTCTATTTTGTTTAAATGGCTCATATATAAAGCGAAAGATTTATCTAGGTATTGTTAATGAATAAAATTTGTGAAAAATAAATATAAACAAATATAATAATCCCTTGTTAAACAAATAATAACTTTGAATACATTTAACAGTTTGATAACCTATTAAATAGAATCTAATATTTTCATTTATTATGTAAACATTTATGTACATGAATTCATGTACATAAAGTGTTTATAATTGAAACAGAATTATTAATTAATATTTAAGTCAAGCGGTAATACGTAAATAAAATAATTTTCGTTAATATTTAATAAATGAAATAATGCATAAATGAAATAATCTTTTATTTCACCAAACCAAACCAAAAATATTAAAATCCATTCCAGTTCATATATTTGCATTCAACCACCCGTTTCATTGAAATGCACCCAGTAACAAGACAAATCTGTATTATACCGAGTTATTAATTAGATATTAACTTATCTTAATGCCTTTATATTTTTACTTCTTAAAAAAAGTTACGTCGGATAGTGACGTAATATTTATAATGTTGCCATAAATGTATTGCTTCAAAAGGGCATTATAGAAAATCTTCCTCTGCTGAGTATGACGATTTGATGGTATGAAAATTGTGTAAAATTTCACTATTTCTTGTATAAATCTTACCAGTGTACTGTAAAATTATGCACCACTATTACTATTTTATAATTGTGAACTTTAATACATTTTCGGTATAAAATTAATATAACAACACCGCAATGTATTACGCCTTACGTCACAACTATCCTATACTACGCTTATATGTGGCCATTGCTTTGACATTGTTAAAACTTGATGCAATGTCGATTTCTGTAATTTTCGCTTAATCAACTAAAGCCTGAATGGTGGTGGTCTATCCTAAGAAATAAGCTTTGAGAGTGATGGTCAAGTTTATCGAAAGCAGTTACTTAGGTGACTGAAAAATATATTGAATTCCTAGGGTATTTCGTGTAAAAGGAATGTATGTGCTTAACCTACCTATGTTTCTACGTTTTTTTATTCAGTAAAAACTACATCCATAGGACAAGAATTATTAGCGGCTATTAACAGTTAGAACCTTAAACGATATGCCTATTTGTAATTTCCCAATAATCAACTTACGCCCAAGTGGTCAATCTGTCCTAAGAAATTACACATTAAGAGCCATAAGCCATAATCAAGAGCCAATAATACTTTAATCTTATCAAAAATGTACTCAAATATTAAATAATTGACTTTTGGGTACATCATTACCACTACATTAACACTTTAAAATTTAGATTTTCAGCAGATTCAGAAGTAAATCCCCTTACAAGTACAATTATTAATAAATATCCAAAGGTTTCTCGATATCAACTAAGTCCATTTATTACTTATTAACTTGAAAGAGCTTCACATTTGAATGATAAGAATATTTAATTAGAAATCTCGATTATACAAAGGCGAGTAGTATTTCAAATATGATATTTAGGAATATCGTTGCATTATTAACGAATATATCAATATTTCCTAAACTTGTACCACCACAAATACACACTCGTATATATCATAAGTGTGTATTCAGTCATATGTATATTAAAATGGAATATACAGTAAAGTGTATTCTATTTCAAAGGTATTTTATTCTTCTTTTTTACAGCATGAATATTACAAAATATGTATAACTGAATTACAGTTTACAACAGATAGTGAAGTATATACCAGACGTCATGTAAATTTTACTCCACTACGTATATGAAAATTGACACCAATAATGATTGACATCTTACGGTATTTTATCAAACTTGTGTGTCTCTATATAATCATATGGTACTCCATATACTAAGTGTGTATATACACATATACTTCATGTAACGTGGTGTGAATTTTGCACTACATTTTAGATGCACCAATATTGTCAATAAAATATGTGTTGTTTTTGTAATTATTTCCAAATATACGCAATCCCATCGTATAAGCATTAGAAACATAATATGTATTATAAATAAAAACAAAGCTTTCAACAGCTTTTTTACAGCCGATACGCAAAGGACCAGCAATCCCGTGGGTACTGTATTCCAAGAACTATACGACTAAAAAGCACAGGAGACTGAGAGCTACTCGGTGCAATAAACCATGATGATTTTACTTTTCCGCACTCCATTATACGCAAAAAAGTAATGTAATCGTGTAAAAAAATTTTTTTTCCAGCATTTATTTTTTGTTTCTCGGCCTAAAAACCAAAAAGAAAATGGTTTTTAAACAATTTTGTGTGTGTGTGTGTGACATTGTCGTCGGCATTATTAATAAAATTACTTGTTAGCACGATACTGATCAGGGACGTCTCCCAGACGACACCTATTGATTTTGAGGTGGATAGAACATACTCTACCATGTTCGGGGGTCATGAGAAAGCACAATGGTGGACTATTTGAGTTTTTTTTTGTTAGCACGATAACTCAACAAAAAGTGTCGAATCGATCGGGTTTTGACTGAATCTGATCGGGGACGTCTCCCAAACGACACCTATTGATTTTGAGGTGGATAGAACACACTCCACCGTGTTCATGGGTCATGAGGCACAATGGTGGACTATTTGAGAATTTTTTTTTGTTTACACGATCACTCAATTAAATCGTGTCGGATCGATCGGGTTTCGACTGATTCCGATTAGGGACGTCTATCAGACGACATCCATTGATTTTGAGGTGGATAGGACACACCCCACCCTGTCCATGAGTCATGAGAAAGCACGATGGTGGACTATTTGAGAAAAATTGAAAAAAGTAAAACTGTCGCATAAAACACATATTCTGCGTTGTGTTGGTTTATTTTTTCTCGGCCACTCAATTTCGAGATGAGATGTTCTACATACAGAAAAGTCCGTTTTAAGGTTTTAAAACTGTTTATATATAAGGGGGAGATAGATAATTAGTAAAACGAAGTTAATATTAATACATATGTTAAATGTCGAATCATAATTCCTGTTTTCGAAGAAAAATAGTATCCGTATGCAAAAAAATCCTATAAAACATTATTACGTTATACGAAATTATTCACATTATTTGCTAGAAATTGTGGTAGATTGTAATTTTGAACAAACGTTCTTATAAAGAAAATCAGCTTAACTAAAGAATATATTGCTTATTAAGTTTGCGATTATTTTATTGTAAAATGTATTATATCAGCTACAATTACATTTACATACATACATTTTGTATACATTTTGGTAGCTGATATAATAAATTGGAAATGTAATGCTTGTAAGGAAAATCGGAAATACTATCGTTTCAGTGTAACATCGCTTTAATTACAGATGTTGGTTATAAGAGAATATTCAGTGGAATGAGGGTCGAATGAAATATTATAGCTTACGTTAAGGATAATTTGTATTTATTAGAATAATAGAACATAACTTCACTTTCTAAGGCTTTTCTTCTTCCGTTAGGAAAATTTTATTGCTACCAGATATTTAAAATTTACACACTTTAAGATTATTCTTAATATAGGAAAAATATCGGTTAATCTAGAAATTATTGAACATACAACAAAATAATTTTACACATTATCAAAAGTCACATTGTGAATGGTGGACACCTTTATTTTATTTTTGTTACTTTAAGTTGCAAACCCCTATCGGTAGTAATACTGCCTTTCGGAAGTATTAGAAATTCTAATTTTATTAAAACGCATCTAGTTGTGTGTGTTATATAAAAACAAATATGAACTTATCACAGTAGAAAAATTAAAACGATCATTTCTACCTTTTGACTATCTTCAAACATAAATTAACATGTTTTATTACGAATTTCCCATTTTATTTATTTTTTGTTTAATAATAAAGTGATGTATGTTTGTCACTCCGTTCTATGTTGAATGAATATGTCGTTCATTCAAAAGAACAATGACATAACTCAAAAAACTAAAGTTTTCAGGAAACATATTTAAAGTTTTTGGTAATCATTTTTATATAATTTCTTATACTAAAGTTTCTATTTTCGAACGAAAACCTTAATAGAAAGTATGGTTTGAGAATATTTTACTTATCAACAATACCAGTTTGAAAAAAAAATTGTTGTCACGTTTATTTTGTATATATTTTTTTACTTTTGTTTTGATTTGGTATTCCTTATAAAACATCTGATGTTTCTGTGAATAAAATAAATAACATAAATGGCTCAAAAAAGGTTTATTGTCTAAAAGAACTTTTTTACAAAAGTGAAAATAAAGCAACACAAACATAACCCTATAAATTGGTAGTATGGAAATTTATAGTTCACGGATAAAAGAATATCAACAATATTAAAACATTAAAAATAATAAAATAATATTAAATGGCATCTATTAAAGGTTATTGTAATATTCCTTATAGATTTTAGGAACAGCAGAACTTTTATTCGGATTTTCCTCAAATAATGAAAGCAGACTTTCTTTTTATTTTCACTAATTCCAATTTTTTTATTGCAAGCTGGTAACAATGTGATGGTTTCTACTTTTCTTGCTTTAACACTCTTAGGCTTTTCTATATTTACCTCATTAAAATGTTCTTGATCAAAAGACCTTCAACCTTCAAAATTTTCGATCTCCGAAATTTTAAATGGTAAACTAGTTCCTAAGCCTATGGAGTTAGCCAAATTTTTTAAATCATAGAAATCATTGTATGCTAATTCTTGAACTTTGAAAGGTTCTCTGGTTTTTTTCGCAATTCTAATTAGTGTCACATATTGCTCTGGTAAGTATCATATATTGGTTTAGATCGTAAGGAACGTTTTACGTTTTTTTCAATTAATGCACGGGCATTGTTACCCTCATTTTGAGTGTGTCCAGGAACGAGTTATTTATGTGTGATACTATTAATTTTTGGTAAATGTGTGACAGCATAAATGTAAACGGAAAATAAAAACTTTGTATTTTTTTGTTGGCCAGCGCAGTTATCTGAGTAAAATATCACGTTTATATCATCTTCAAAGTTCTCATTTAAATGTTCTATTCATCAATTCTATTCACCAATTCCATCATCATTCTTATCAGTTATTAATGCAGTTTCGTTTTTTTTTTTTGAGTAAACATGCTTACCGTACGTAGCATCTGATTTGACAACATTGTTATCGTCAAATATCTCAATACCTACAAATTGATAATAGTCCTAATGAAAGCTGTAACATCATTAGTTTTGGAAAAACTACTATATTCAACACTGACATAAGTCCAATTAAGTCAAATAAATATTATTATTATTTAAAGCATAATGACACAACACAAAATGTGACGTTACTTCTTAAAGTAAATTTGAAGAACTTCTTTCAAATTATAGAAAACAATGACATGCATAACTCAACATATGTCGGTGTTGTCCTAAATATTTAATATATTTTTACATGCCGTTAAAGCATTTTTTGAAATATGACACTATTTCGTATAATCGATGTGACCTCTTTTGTTAAACACTGAAATAATACTAGTTGCGACAGTGTTCTACAAAAGACAGGTCCGTTTCCGCCTGACAGTAATAACTACACTACTGCCATATCGTGGTATAATATATAATAACCGAAACATAATTGTGTCATTCTTCCACAGTAATATTTAGGAGTTTTGGGCACTAATTTACAATTTAACTGAAATTTTATAAATTTTGACTTGTCACTGTTCTTTCTAATGAGCGATGTATTTATAAATTACGTTATAATTTAAAACTCAATAATAATTCAAAAATGTATGACATTGATACGTCAGTAAATAAATACCTATTTATGGGGGTATTCTTTTATGGGGGTATTCAGCCACTGCAAATACATAACAACATCATAAACACAGTACATAACGATATGTTCAAGACTTTTCAACTATAGAGAGTTATACGTAGCAGATATTTCTCCTTGATTGATAGTATAACCATTAAAGTTAAATGATACTTGCAACCGTGCTTTATAGGAAAATGGTATTTCGGCAACGAGTCTTAAATAATTAATTTTAAATAATGGTAAATAATCTCTGTCCTAATATCATAAAAGCATTTTCATGCTTTTCACTCTGCTCTTTTGTCTTGTACGAATAAAGCTATGATATTTCCTTCTCTATACATAATTATACATACGTTATTTTTAATATTTTTATAATATTTTATTAGTTATCTAATGATGTATTAACTTACTATATAATTATATTTAATATTGTAATACCAATATATTACGGTTTATGCAATAATCTTCCCACATTTTTTATTATTATTTTTTTTACTTTATTTTTACTTGGGTATTTTAATTACCCTTTCTTACCCATCATTTACGTTTGTTATTTCTTTGTATTTAGTTATGTAAAATTAATATTAACAATACATATATAATGATAATATAATCAGAATATACTAATAAATAAAAAAATTGTTAGTAGCTCCTAGAGATTGTCTATAGCGAAAACCAAAAAAATGCATTTTGATTAAGTTGGTTTTAGTAATATACCAGTTGAAAACGTCGAATGACTGAAATTTATACAATTCAACTTTGATAGGAGACGCACCTGGAGCAGACATACAAAATATATCGCTAGTAAATGCAAATGTAGCTCGAACATTTTAAGATGTATATCTAGCATAAGCTGGGACGCCAACAGAAATATATTACTCACATTAAACCGAAGTACAATCTTATCATAAATTAATTATGAATGAAATATCTATTCATCTGCCTGAAAGTCCAAAATGAATGAAAAACTTAGGTGTAAAGGTGTAAGAAATAGAATCCGATATTCCACCACTATCCACTAGAAAATAACGATTGGGAATAAACTATTTGTCAGAGTACAATCCACGCAGATAAATTATAACATATTATTAAAAAATAAAAACAGTGCTCTGTATGAAATAAGACCAATAATAGACCACTATACCCAAAGGCTATTTTTGCTTAGGTAATTCCCCCAATTAAATGCCATCTACAATGTTCATTATTCAAGATATCACATACAAATCTATTCCTACTTAAAACATATTTTTATAAAATAGACCACCAATATCTAAACGCAGTAGCAAGATTTATAAATGGCTCAAAATATATAAAGTGGAAGAGGATGCGATACCGTAACAAGAAATGGTATACTCAGGTAGATATTATACTACGCCAACTACATTCTACCAAAAATACGTTTTTACACGATCCAAGAATACAAAATATCATTTCCATATCGCGTCACTTGAACAGCAACAAAATAAAAAGGAATTATTTTTATATTCACCCCAAATAATATAGGAAACAAGAAGGCTGACGTAATAGGACGAGGAGCAACCAACGACAAACAAATCTTAAATAACAATATTATACGATATCAAGTTCTACAATGGTAGAAATTAAACATATTTCTAAACAAAGATATTAACGATATATTTAAAAAGAATCGCCCGGATATAGACAAATACAAATATCCACTGAAACTTGAAAGAAGAGAACAAATCGTACTTACTAGAATACATATGACATCCATATAACATTAACACACCTCCTGAAAGGAGAAATAGCTGTCCAAATTATATAGAAAGGATGGTAATCGAACATATAATAACATGTGTCCTATATGATGAACATCGTAAGAAGATAAAAATTAAAATACATATAAGTAATGCGGTATCTAATGAAAAAGCAGATATTCAAAAACTGATATTTTTAAAATCTAGTAATATTTTAAAGAAACTATAACAAATAATCGAAACAATTGAATATAAATTGAATATTTTTTGTATGTAAACAAAAAATTCAACAGCTTTCAACTGGTTAACATTTTTTTATTATAAAATTTTTATTAATAAAATTCTAGTAATATATAAAGTATTAGTAACAATGGATTATTACATGCCGTTGAAGAGTCCCTATAAATAGCTACATATATTTTTCTGAACAGTAACAATATTGATAGTTAACCTATGATTTTCATAAATAAATAAATGAAATGATTCTGTTAACTAGAACTGGCCTAGTATCTTTCATGGGATCACCCTAGAATAAATACTAACAATTCGATAAGAAATGAATATTCTATAAGAAGTAGTAATAATAGACTTTTCTTTGCTTGTCTTTTCTCTTTAAGGAAGCCTAATTGGTTTTACTTATTCCTGAAAGTTGATCCAGGGGACGCAAGTCATAAAAAGAGAATGATGTTATTTAGTTCATTGCATATTAAGGAGAAAGAGATTTTATCGAAAAGAACGAAAAGGAGATTGAATTTTTTTTACGTTCATTCATTATATCATTGTATGTATCTGTCCACGTTACTGTGGAAGAAAATTTGTCATAATTTAATTCAATGTCTCATTTATGAGAACTTCCTATATAAATGTTATTTTTTTGACTTTTACTTCACATCTACAGAACCAAATTTATATACCAATTGATGACATATTTTATGCAAATCTATATCACTATCTATCTACGTAGTAATACTTGTAAGCCGAACAATAAATATTACTTACATAGTTATATTTTTGTTAAACAGCATCAAAGTATTGAAGAACTTTAAATAAGACAAAACGTATACTATGATTTCAAATTATATTACTTTTATTAAATGTTCATATAATATTGACAGTATTGCAATATAATTATCACTAACTTAAATAAAAAGAGAAGACATTGGGAGAAAATTAATAAAATCATAACTTGTTTACATCATTATTTCATTTCCTCATTTACTACCTCATTTCTTCTCTACTCACCCGACAATATATGACACTGAGATTACTTTTAAGAAAGATTATGACTACCCATTATCGGCGTTGTCATGCTTCTTATTAAGATTTGATCAGTATGAACTAGCAGAACAATTTTGAAGAATGGGAAAATGCATATTATTTGTCGTTAATTAATCGTGAAAGTGATAATTCAACCGTTTTTGATTTTTAAAATTTTGAGTATTCTATTAACTTCACACGAAGTTAGCAGAACATCTCTCAAAATAAAATTATTAAAAGTAAGTATATAGGAATTTATCACATTTTAATACTAAACAAATGGTATAAACGAAATTTGAAAAAAAAATTAAAGCCAAGAAATATATATTTTTCAATATCAGTAAAATATGAAATATTTATTTTACTGATATGAAACGGGAAGTAACGAGGAGAAATACATAAACACGAAAGAAATTTGATAATTTACATCTCCATAAAAGACCAGAGGACGAATTAACTAAAATTAATAGATGTTCTGTTAAGGTACGGACAAGAAAGTCAAAACATCTGAAAAAAATTGCAAAATGTTACACGGCGAATTCGAAGAAGTCACGATTAATTAAAAGTAGGCAAACGGTAATTTCCTGAATGGAAACTGACCCCCATAAGACATTTTGAAATGAGATTAATGGCTGTTTTGCTAAATTCCCAGGGGAAAAACCCAAAAATCGGAATAAAAAATTGTAATATTATCACGGCAAATTCGAAGACGTCACGAGAACGGTAAATTTTCGTAAGACATCTGACCTGTAAAAGCCATTTTTAAACAAGATTCATGGCTGTTCTGCTAAATTCCCGGGAGAAAAATCACAAACTGTAATGAAAAACTGAAAATTATCACGGCGAATTCGAAGACGTCACGATTAATTAAAATAATGTGAACGGTAAATTCCTGAACGAAAACTGACCCCTATGTTTTGTTCAAACAAGATTCATGGCTGTTCTGCTAGGTTCACAGAAAAAATCCATAAATCGTAATAAAACAAACAGTTTTAAAACCTTAAAACGGACATATCCGCACGTAGAACATCTCTATCTCGAAATTGACTGGCCGAGAAAAAATAAACCAACACATAAATGGAGAATATGTGTTTTATGCGACAGTTTTACTTTTTTTAAATAGTTCACCCTCGTGCTTTCTCATGGCCCATGAACAGGGTGGGGTGTATCTTATCCACCTCAAAATCAATAGATGTCGTCTGGTAGACGTCCCTAATTAGAATCAGTCGAAACCCGATCGATCCGACACGATTTAATTGAGTTATCGTATTAACAAAACAAATTTCTCAAATAATCCACCATCGTGCTTTCTCACGACCCATGGACAGGGTAGGGTGTGTCCTATCTACTTTAAAATCAATATATGTCGGCATGGAGACGTCCCCGATCAGAATTAGTCAAAACCCGATCGATTCGACACGATTTAGTTGAGTTATCGTGCTAACAAGAATAAATGCCGGCGACACACACACACAGCAAAAAAATTTTAAAAACCATTTTTTTTGTTTTTCGGCCGAAAAACGAAAAATAAACCCAAAAAAAATTGTTTCTTCACGTTTTCTTTACACGATTACATTACTTTTCCGCTTATAGTGGAGTGCGGAAAAGTAAAATTGCAAAATCATCACGGCGAATTCGAGAACGTCACCATTAATTAAAGAAACGGAAACGGTAAATCCCTGAAGGAAAACTGATCCCCATAAGACATTTTCAAACGAGATTAGTGGCTCTTCTACTAAGTTCCCAGGGAAAAAACCCGGAATAAAAAATTGCAAAATTGTCAGCAATTTCGAATACGTCGCGATTAATTACGAGAACGATAACGGTAAATTTTTGTAAACGCCATTTTCAAATAAGATTTATAGCTGTTCTGCTAAATTCCCGGAAAAAAAATTACACATCGTAATGAAAAATTGCAAAATTATCACGGCGAATTCGAAGACGTCACGATTAATTAGAAGAACGCGAACGGTAAATTCCTGAATAAAAACTAACCCCCATAAATATTTTTTAAACGAGATTAATGGCTGTTCTACTAAGTTCACAGAAAGAAAAATCCATAAATCGTAATACAGAATTGAAAAATCATCACGGCGAATTAGGAAACGTCGTGATTAATGAAGGGAACGGGAACGGTAAATTCCTGAATGAAAACTGACTCCCAACAGTCATTTTCAAAAGAGATTAGTGGCAGTTCTGCTAAGTTCCTAGGAGAAAAATCCAAAATTCGTAATAAATAATAGCAAAATCATCACGGCGAATTCTGAAACATCTTCTGAAAATGTCTTATGAGGATCATTTTTCATTCAAAAATATACAGCTTCCGTTTTCGTAATTAATGGTGACATTTTTTAATCTGCCGGCGCCGTGATAATTTTGCAATTTTTTATTATAACCTTTTAGATTTTTCCTGGGAACTTAGCACAACGGCCATTAATCTCGTGTGAAAGTGTCTTATGGGGATCAGTTTCCGTTGAGAATTTATCGTTCGCCTTCTTTTAATTAATCGTGATATCTTCGAATTCGCAATGTCACATTTTGCTCTTTTTTTCAGATTTTTGGACTTTGTTCCCCGTAACTTAGCAGAACAGCTATTAATCTTAATTAATTCGTCCTCTGGTTTTTTGTGGAGATGTAAATTATAAATTTTCTTTAGTGTTTGTGTATTTTATTTCGTTACTTCCAGTTTTTTTACTGTTATTTTACTGATATTGAAAACTAATTTTTTTTGCCTTAATTTCTTTTCCAAATTTCGTTTCTGCCACTTGATACGGTTAAAAAGAGGCAAATTCCTATATACTTACTTTTAACAACTAAAATAATAAGCCTATGCATTTTTCATTCCTCAAAGTTGTTCTGCTAAGCTCATACTGGTAAAAATTTGAATTAAAAAAGATATAATTGTCGTCCCAATTTCTATTGTTAATTAATTAATTCCAATTCAATGAATTAAGTAACACTAAGGACCG
Organism: Rosalia funebris; assembly: GCA_037954035.1. Taxonomy (NCBI): domain Eukaryota; kingdom Metazoa; phylum Arthropoda; class Insecta; order Coleoptera; family Cerambycidae; genus Rosalia; species Rosalia funebris. The sequence continues at coordinate 5,314,415 of JAZFAV010000012.1, read as the reverse complement.
TCAATCGCCTGAAGTGTGATATCTTGCGTTGATTTACAGCAATTCTTATTTTTTACGTATCCTACCGGTTGACTGACTTTAACAAATATGCAAAATTAAGGTTTTTTGTTATTCTTAAAAAAATCAGTTCGTTTACAAATGCTCATAACTGGTATTTTTTTCATGCTAATGATGCTTTCTGATGAATTTGTGCAGCCGCATGAATGCTCTTTTTCATATTCGAAAACATAAATCGATGCTGTTTGAATCTCCAGTTCTCAACGACTCTCAATAACAGCGAAAGAGGGAAAGACAGGCGGTTGCCACAAGTGCTACACGCTCGTTACTGTTGCTAAGCATCCCTTTAGTTCGGTCTATTACTGGAAATGCTTATTAATATAATATTTTGATGCTACCGTGGTTCGTTTGTGTTTGCATTATACCGCATGTATGATACATTTAGTATTTCAGATAATTCTTTTTTAATAGAAAAATAGGATACGAACAAACAAATTCAAATCCAATATGTTCCAATAAGCTGTTTCAATTATGTTTAAACCTGTCTCAGTTGACAGTTTATACTATTTTTGGTAACATATAAGTCGGAAATCGAGAAAGGAACCACCAAACCGCCAAGCGGTCATCAAAGTAGTTCCCGAATAGCAAAGCTATTACATAATCGCTCTAAGAAACAACTACTCCTCGGGCTAAAGCCCCGCCAGGCATTGAATCAGATAAGGTTTCAAAGAATAAAACCCGCCACAGGTAGGATTCGACATTTGTCCCGGATCGGAACCGAACGGTCGTTCGAATCCTACAAATGTCGAATCCTACCTGTGACGGGTTTTATTATTTTTGCTATAAAATATTCTCATGTGATATCACTCATTTTAAAATTAACCTGTGCAGCATAAAATTAGTAACATATCTAACTGCAATTTATTCGACAGCTTGTTGTGAGGTAGAAAGTTAGAAATTTAATAATTTTCTAATTTCATTGAAATAATGTGAGAACCTTCAATACAGGAAAAAATATAGGAGACATTTTTCACAAATCCTGAAAGATTTTGTGGCTTAGCGCATATTTCCTCAGCCAAGTTTGCATTATCAGGAGATGAATAAAATTAAAAATTTAGTTGTTTTCGTTTGTGTCTTCTCTTTCATTTTTCATTTTAAAAATTATTGACACTTTGAATTTCCGGATCAATAGTTCTCCAGATCTTCGGATCAATTGAAAATTATTTTCGAGGTTTTTGAGGAATTGAAAGCAATCTGGAATACTTACTTTACTTAATGAATATTTACTTTACGAAATCAGAAATCAACTGTGTTTGATCGCTTTGGAAGTCAATTCCTACGAGTTTCACTACTATTAAGCAAAATCTTTATAAATAACTTCTTCGAAATTGCAATGAAACAACAGCTTCAACTGATGAAATAATGGTTTTAAAAAAAATTTAGAAAATTATTGATATAATTATTGACAAATATATAATAGAATAGTTGATTATTTCTACAGAAAAATTTTGAGAAAATATTATAGTCGGACTTTTATCCATTCAGTTAATCCACTAATCAGATTTTAAATCTGATTAGTGGATTAACTATTAAATCGGATTAAATCAGTAAACATTAAAGTGGATTAAATCAGTGGCCACACTTTCTAATACATATTTCGAAGGGTGCATATGCCGACAATGTAGTGTATTAAGCTTTATCTTAAATCGTAGCAGTAGATTGTTGTAAATTTATTTATGATAGAAGAGAAGGTAGGGTGACGACATTTTATATATGGATAAAGCAGTACGCACTATTAAATAATAGTGTCAAACAATTAAAAATAAAGTATGATTTATTTTTACTTGATTATATCATCTACATTTTCCAGTACATTAACTTTTGAATAAATTTATTGGATATAATATAAATAATTAGCAATGAAGCTTGAAAATTCACTTTCGGATACGCCGCAGGATACATCGGATGAGTAAATACCAATTCCAAATAAAAAGCATAACAGATGGAAAACCAATGAACGGAAACATAATAAACGTATGCGTAAAGGAAAATTTTCCTCAGAAAAGTGTTTGATGTAAATGAATTACCGCAATAAACAACGTATAATTTCCAGATGATTACATTTAAAATATTTGTTATTCACTATTGACGAATACCTTTGATATAAACTCATTCAAGTACCAAATTACAATTACAGATTTTTTTCTATATTCCGCGTTTGTACTAAGTACTTAAAAAATGGCCATATTTAGAAGAAAATAATTGATGATTAAGAATGATATATTAATTGTTATTTTATATTACTTCAAGCACCTACGCCAACGTTACCAATTATTATAGTGGTTTGAGTAAAAAAGTTTTAACACAATTCTTCCGAATATTTGAAAACCAAAAACATCTAAATAGGTATATTGAATGTCTTATCGTCTCCTTTTAGAAGAATTTTGGGGTAATACACAAATATTCTTCGTGTAGATACAATTAAAGTAATTTGACAATGTTCTTCTGTTCATGAATCTTTATTTTATGATAACAGTATACCTCTATAGATGGTCTACTCAGAGCAGTTCTCTCGATGATTCAAGAGCGATAGGTGATTTGCGAGAACAAATAAATTTATAGAATACAGTGAGACTATTGAATATTTGATTACATAAATGTGACACCACTCACGCCAACTTCACTACTCCTTTGTTTTATGTATCTGCTCAGCAAAATCTAACCTTTAGATAATCAACTTATAGTATAGAAAATAAATGGAGTAGAATTAAATATGGGTCGTTGTATTTCAGGGATTAATGATTTCTAGATAAAGATTACGTTGAAGAATGCTATGGGCATTCAGGTCAGTTGCCCAACGTAAGTCTAATAAATACAGTGCTTTTCTGCAAGTATAATGGATGGGTGGCCTATATTCTTATTATATATATTTTCTTATAGAGGTGTTTACAACAATGTCATTCGTACTGCGGTTTGAGGGGGGCGGGCTGAGTCCAGTACTGGACGTGTCATTATCTGCTTCGGTTCGAGCTATAACGGAGGGAGTTTGGTAGCTTTCCTTGTACATGAGTGTGTTTGTCCTCATCTCTATGTGTAACTTCCCCTCCACAGCTTAAGGCTTTGCGGCAAGTCAGTTTCTGTATGTACAAATATTTAGATATGATAGTGAGCAGTTTACTAATTTACCACTGATTGAATTTATTGGATATTAACAAATACTGCTAAGGTGAGTACAACATTCCTGCTCTTTACTGCTAGTAACTATTATCCTTATTTCCCTAATCTATATTTCGCCATATGAACAAAGAATATAATATGCTATAAGTATTTTATTATTATAGCAAAAGGTTTTTATACTTAATACAAATTATTTTCAGATTATTTTGACGACTAAATCCTCTGTATGTTTCCTTCAGGCTGACAATAGTTCTTCTGGAGAAGAAATTGTAGGTAATATGATGTAGATGTAAATTGTTATCCATATTTGCTTCACTATAACTATTTCTAATTTTTCTTCTTTCATTATACAATTTAACATGAATGAGTTTCTTAATTTAAACCGTTTTTGTCAAAACCGCTTTTTAAATCTTGATCAAGCGCTCAATCTTGAAATAACGATTTAATTGGGCCATTTAATTTACTTTATTCAATAGCACAATGTCTCAAATATTTCAAACAAAGTGGATTATCTAGGTCTAGGTGATTTATGAAGAATTAAATGTAATTCAACATGGATGTTTTAGTTTTGTGAAATAATTTTTTTACGGTAATAAATACGGTAAACAGTATCTCGTAAGCCTGAATTCATATTATATTTTCCATTTTTTACCAATTTATTAAAAAACAAATGTGTTACAGTTATTAATAAAGAATCAGAGTACATAAATCAAGCACAGAAATAGTGTTGATTATAACATTTTAGAATACGAATATGTAAATAATTTGTAGACATAAATATTTTTTTAATTTATATATTTTCTATAAAATATTCGTTCTCTGATTAATGATAATTCTCTGGTCTTCCGTTAATGAACTGTCGATTATGAGGAGAATATATAATGAAATCGATGAAGAAATTTATAGAACATAAATGTGTTTGTGTGATATAAAAGGTACTTAATGGTATTAACTCCAAAATGCATGTTTAATTTACTAAATTTATTTTTTTTAATAGTCCCAGATAATAATTTTTACAATGTTTATTTTACATATACCTTACAACAACAACTTGGTACTAATTTTTACAATCCATTTTAACCATATAACATGGACTATATTTTATGTGCTCATTTTTCACACAAATAAGTTTATAATACAAATGTAGTACAGAAAACACAAATATGGCAAGGGATTATCGAAACTATGACTTGCTATTTTCTGGTCGTATTTGTTACAAACTCTAATACTTGAACTTGAATGCCTTGAGTTATGTACAATTATCATTTTGGGTACATTTGCCACCAAATATACCTAAAATAAATATTCAATCTATATATAAGTTTAATTATTCAATCTGCTGAAAAGAACTTAATTTTTTACATTTTTTGATACTGTGACGATAAACTCTCCAACCAATAATTTATCCAACTGAACTGTTGTAGAACTATAGCGTTGTATTGTTAACAATAACAGAACGGAAAGGGGTGATGAAACAGTCCGGTATGTATATAACTTATTACTATTATACCTATATAACTAAATTATTATAATTATTGTAATGTAAAATTGTGATATAAAATTACAAAAATATTCTGCTAACAAAATAATCGTTTACAGAGTATTTTAACTAAGTAACTAAGAACTTTAAAGGGGGAGAAAAGAATAACTTAGAAAGTATCCATGTTTCGGATATAATATAAATAAGAAAGAGTAATATGATTAATTATGATTGATAATGAAAATTAACACAGTATTCTTGAGTACTATTCCTAGAACATGGGCATAATATAATGGTCGGTCTTACTTAATGGAACAGATTCTATGCTGTCGCGGTTTAGTATACCAGGTCTGGCTAAAAATAAACCGGACTGAGTATCAAACCCATAATTATTTAGTGTTTAATGCATTTTCAAAGTGATCACCTTCTATGTACTCCCCTTCTTAATCCATATACCGTTTCATACGAATTTTCCATTGGAGAAAACAATGATTGACGTATTCAGTTGAAAGGCTTTTCAGAAGGTTTGCCGTTTTTTCTGTTACCTTATGCAGTGATAAAAATGTGTTCCCTTAAGTTCAGTTTTAATTTTTGGGAAAAGATCTGGCGAATACGGTGGGTGTTCAAGCACAGGAATGTTTCTTTTTGAAAAAAATTGTTTAATCAAGAAAGCATTGTGAGCTGGGGCATTGTCTTCGTGAAGCACCCACTCCACTTTCATTGTGCAAAATTCATCTCACAATTTCTTTGTCAATTCCAGTTAACTCAGAAATGGCCCGAATACTCAAACGACGATCATTTATAACAATGTCACTGACATTTTGATTGTTTTCATCAGTTTTTGCACTGCGAGGACGTCCAGTGTTTTTGTTATCTCCAAAATGTGTCTCTCTTTGAAACGTTTGTGCCACTTAAACACTTGACTTCGCGACATGCAGTCATCTCCGTACACGTGTTTCAACATTTCAAAACTTTTCGTCACTGATTTGTTCAATTTTGCTAGGAATTTGATGTTAATTCGCTGTTCGGATTTCAAGCTCAACACGATTGCAGCAACAAACACAAATATGGTTGAATAAATACTATTTCATCATTCGCTACAATTTTACTAGATAACTGAGGTTCAAGTTCACTCAAAGAGGGTATACACTTCACAGAAGCTACTGCGAATCATACAAAGTTATCGATAGCCAATTTTGTAACGTTGCATTGTGGATTGGGGCACCATCACGTTTAAGCTACATCCACATTGTTGCATATAGCAAGAAGCTTTTCAATTTCATAAGAAATTTCATAAGAAATTGAAAAGCTCTCATTATTCTACAAGCATATAGTTGTAATAAAATATAAAACATCCCTTTTAATCAATGATTGAATGCTTTGATGAATAGTTTGAATATCTTGAGAACAAATTGGAGACGATGTTTGACCTGAAGATATTTTTAAAAAAATAGTTTTATACTGAAACTTTGACACAAAAAATGTATCTCAGCTTTGTTTGTTCTTCCTGATTTTCTTCTAATACGTGTTAGAAAACTTCGAGGTAAAATTATTTTACTAAGGCAAATATGTTTCGTATATATTTTAATTACAAATGTTTCTCTTACGCAACATCTTGAGTTTTGTGTGATACACTTAATCTATTTTTCACTCAGAAAGGATTCTTTTCTTGCGCCCTTTGTTGGTCTCATAAAGAATATACCAATTCGACAATTTTTTACATGATCTACTTATTGGTCTTAATATAGTATTATTACCCCTTATTTTTCCTTAATAACAAACAATATTGTAAATATGATATATGGAAAACAGAATTTGCGTATTAAAATTGTTTCTATCAAATGGTACTATTTTATTACCACTTTCAGAGATATTTACAAATAAAGTATATACAACATTCCTTAATAATTATGCGAGTATCAACAACAAAAAAATACAGCACATCTATTTCTACTATTATTTTAAAAAAATACCAACTCTGACAAACTCGAGAATAGTTAAATACTTCACATTTTAGAACTTATTACATACAATTTTCACTTTAATATGTCACCTATTTTCATTCTAACGCAAGTCATTAAACAACGAAACAGGACAAAGACAGACATTTACTACAAATAAAAACATTTACATTTACCTGTTGTGCCTAATTGTTTTGAGCTGTCAAGAAGATAGTGCCTTACAACTTCAATTTATAAATGTTTAACAAACGACTTTAGAAGTTGTTTAAGAACGAGTTAACGTGAATTTTCTATATTTCCTTGAGTGCGAAATGTTAGGATATAATAAATATTGTTCATTTGGAAATATGTACAGCGTCAGGAGAACTGTGATGCCCATACGTTTCTACTGAACAGATCCCGGCATACTGACGGCCGAAGAACATCGGCGCGTTGCGATGGAAACGTTTCCCCGTAGAACGTGAAGGCGTCTGACTGAAAGAGATGCCCATACAGTCGCAAATTCAGGCCAAGAGAACCCGAGACAACGTTGTATTGTGAAATGATTTTGGTTGTACGCATGCACTAATAAAACAGTTCTAATGTGTTTTCGTTGTGTCATATTAGTGAAATAAAATTCGCTGGAAATTATGCTTGTGGAAGTCCGTCAATGTAGGACCAAATGAAAAACATAACTCGTAGAACATGCTCTTGTATAAGAAATGCCGTGCAATAAAGTTTTCAGTAAGCGTTTTTAGTTCATTTAGACACAGAAAGTACAAAGAATTACCATCGCACGACACCGAATCGATTATTTTTCCGAATCGGATTATTTACTATGTTCTCTAGAGGCGCATACATTTGCAATATATACGTTCACAACTTACGGTGAATATCCCTATACAATAAAATATTCGGTTTTGTCACCAACTTCGAACACAGTAAACAGTAAAAAATTCGAATCAGTGGCACATTTCTTATCATACGGTTCAGACAAACGCACATATTTATTATATAATTACAAATTCGGAAGAAAACCGAGAGCATGTGAACATTGCCTTGAGTTAACACAGATTCGAAAAAATTACCGATTCAGAAAGAAATTGAAAGTATCTAACTACCTCTAACATGGACAGCTGTTTTCAGGATCTTCTTCAATTTATTCTATAGTGTTGTAGGCAGCTACATATGTTTCTTCAAATGTTTCGCCATCAATTGCTAATGGTACCATCGGTGATATATTATATATTATAATTACATTACCACTGAAGGTGTTCGTCAGTGACGAAAGGCAAAATGCGCGCGTCCACCCCTGACACTTCATGATGGCCTAAAACAAGTGGTTGCTGAGCCGAGCGGGGCAAACCGTTCTTTACCCCGACTCGTCGCTCTAGAGTCTAGACTTAGACAGCCACGTACGGGGTGGGGCCCGTCTTTTCCCCCGTCGAAACGTTTAGAGAAATCGCCTTTACACCACAGCAGAACAACCCATAAAATATTAGTCGACAGTTGAACAATACCGATCATGAATGCCTAAGAGTGATAGAGAAATTGACACCTAGAAATAATTGATGTATATTTATTGTTGAAACTTTGTGTACATGTTCAATACCTTCCAAGCCAAGCACTGATAATATTTCGAGGGCAGCCGTAAATACAGTCAGTGTGTATTATGTTTTGTTTGTGTTTACTGACTTTTTCTTTGTTAACAACGATAACTGAAGGGCGAAAGTGTAACCGCTTTATTCCGATTTTTAATAAATTTGAAAGAAATCGTATAATTGGGTTCAGTAAAGCTGGTTGAAAAGGAAGAGCATGAAGATCCAGAGGTATTGGTTGCCGAAGATATATTACAGAACATCAAAATCGCCGTTGTCAGACTATTGACTGGAAAATATTGATTTATGTCTACTCATTGCGATTTAAAAGAATGGACTGTAAGGGTATAATATGAAATGGAATTATATTGTATTCGGCAATTAGTTTCGTTTTTATTTGGAAATAATCGACAGTCGTATGAGAATAAGGAACAGTTTCCATTTTCCATTTATTTCTAATAATTTATATTTAATATGATACTAAAAACTAATATATTCCTCTTGCGTTGTATTACTGGAATGGAAATCAATGTATAAAGTTTCTCTCTTCCTGTTATTAAAGATGCAAAAACGATAAAAAACGATTTATTTGTTAATTCGATTTGTATAACTCAAGGACTGCTTTAAACCCTTATCGTATATACAAAAATTATTTTACTGGAGTCCTTTGATGAAACAAGAGAACAAATGCATGATCTATAAAAACTACAGGAATCTAGTGGAATACCTAAAGAACCTAATATAAATATAACAAATGCCAATTACAATTATTTCTAATAATACCTAATGGGTAAATGAACAAATTTAAGTGACCCTGACACTTTGTCTCAATATGAGTTTAATAAATGTTGATAGTATTTTATCAGGCCTTTCATTGCATGCACCAGAAAATCTACCATCCATATATTGTTCAAATGGATCATAATGTGGAAGAATTCGGTTCTATTGACCCTCCAGTTGTGCTGCAAGGAAAGCCTTTAAGTTATCAGAACATGATCAGAGAACTTAATAAAACTATCAAAAAAGGATATTACATAAAATGTACCCCTAAAACAATTTTACTATATACCCAGGACAAGGAATAAAATGAATATGACCTATACAAAAATAAATTAATGAAGCAAGAAGACACTGAATGCTATACCTACACAACAAACAATACGAACAACAACGAAGAAATACATGCATTTGTGTTAAGAGGATTGTTCGGCGATCCAACCACTGATGAAATAAAAAACGAACTAAGTAAGGAACACGGTTAATAATAAACAACATCTCTAAATAAAAATAATTATAATACGCCTAATGCAACACTGAATAAATTACAACACAAATATATATATATAAATATATATATATATATATATATATATATATATATATATATATATATATATATATATATATGTATATATATATATATATATATATATATATATATATATATATATATATATATATATGTATATATATATATATATATATATATATATATATGATAGCTTTTGTTTATCAAATTTATCAAGTTTATCAAATAATATTCCGAAATTCACAAAATAACATTTATTCACAATTATCGATCCACCCATTCGCCACACCAAGCTACACGTGATACATAGTACAGACTAATCTTAGGCCCTGACTGAATATCGAGTAATCGTCTAAGCTTGAGAGTATTTGTTTACAATAACTTATAGTTAATGGGGTTGTATGGCATCATCTAGGGCTCAAGTGGCTGCGACGGGACCGCGAAGGCGGCAGACAAGTTAACACGGCCTTCCTGACATAGGGTCGTCCTCGAACCTATAAAGCTACTGAGAAAAACAAAACAAATAACCTAATCATATCAGGGACCTTTTAATAGCCTGAATATATCAGGGACCTTTTAATAGCGTTATCATATCAGGGACCTTTTAATAGCCTGGTCATATCAGGGACCTTTTAATAGCCTGAACATATCAGGGACCTCTAATAGCCTGAACATATCAGGGATCTTTACAAATACTTGGTTCCGTACCATACGGTGCTAGTCGAAAAGGCTAAAAAAGAAAAAGTAACATTAAAACAATACAATACAAAACATACCCTACTCAGGCCAGGTGCGTAACTGTTCATGAGCAGCAACTGTTGTTCTATGACCACCTCCTATACGGCGCAATGCGTACCTTTCGTTATCTAAACAATGAACTACCTCAAACGGGCCCTGAAATTTTGGTTTGAGCTTGCCTCCCGTAGCTAGTTGTGTATTTTGTACAGCCACCCTGTCGCCCACAGCGTACGGCACTGCCGGGACTCGCTTCTCATTGAACTTTGTCGCTGCCTTCTAAGTGATGCATTCCAGACGCTGAACGACCTTGTGTCGTCATGCTAAGGGTTGGGACGGGATATCGGTCAATAGGTGTTCGGCAGCTTTTAAGCGTCGGGTTTCACTAAACATTAGTGCAGTAGGCGAATACCCAGTTGTTTTATTTACAGTTACGTTGAAATCATTTTCAATAGTAGGTAGTACTTGAGTCCATTTCTTTTCGTCTTTTTCGTTGAGTACTGCTTTTCACCTGCTGTCTACAACTTTGTTTTGTATATCAGCTGATGTGGTCTTTAAGCGACGATTTTCGTCTTAACATCTGTATTTTGACAAGTTCAACACAAATGCGGCCTTAAAGAGTACGTCGATTACCAGTCGTAAATTCTGTAGATCTCCCTGAATAGTTGTCGCCGGACAGAGCACGTCGTCAACATAAACAATAGTAATTTTACGTTTTAGTAGCTTAAATACTCTATCAATGGCATTTTGATATTTTTAACTTGTCAGTCATCATAACTGCAGGCGATGTTTGTTTTTGTGCATTTTTAAGAATCGAATTACGACGCTCGTTCAATCCTGACAATCTAATTCATTTTCGTTAAATTTGTGTACAGAATAAATGCGGAACAGTTATTGTTGGTGTAAATATTAACTAGAGGTTTGGTGACACAATTTCCCATTCCCGTTAAAAAATTTCGTGTTTAAATTCTATCTTTGCGATAGCAAACGTCCTCTGTGTGCCCTATCTTTTGACAATGGGTACAGATGTTAACATTCTTCAAACTTTTGTGATCGGCCATTAAATCGATTGATTTAATTCGAGATGGTGAAGGTAAAGGTTTGTCAGGAGTAAATTGAACACATGTTACTTCTTGTCTACAATCTACTTGTTTATGTCTTCCGACATAAACAAGTAGATAGCACTTCCGATAGCACTTCCGACACTTTCCTTGAAATTCAAGTATTTGATCGCGCACGTATTGGGATGGCGAACCTCGTTGCCGTTTTCACAATTTGTCACTAATTTCACGATTTGAAGAGTGTCAACAGTTTTAGTACGCTCGTCTCATCTGTCGGATCTTGCATGCAAATTCTGTTTTTTTTACCTCTACGTCTTGCACCCTTCAAGACGGCAGACTAGTTGACATATATATATATATATATATATATATATATATATATATATATATATATATATATATATATATATATATATTATATATATATATATATATATATATATATATATTATTATATATATATATACATATATATATATATATATATATATATATATATATATATATATATATATATATATATATATATATATATATATATATATATATATATATATATATATTGTTAGGTGCTCTCCTCAGTGAGCAGATTTTGGAGGACCCTGTATGACATATTTTATTTCGTGTCTTTACATAAGCCATTCAATAGACATAACAATAAAAGCGCTGTAGCGGCCAACGCTTGGTTGGGAAAGATTAAGATTATTATTGGTGTGGGCTCGGAGATGATTGATCTTGAGCTGTATTTGCTTTTCATAGTTTTCATTAAATGTGAAATACGGCATTAATTTGTGTTATTCTTGCGTTCACCCTAACATTTCCGAAGCGGGATAGTTACCTGTGTGCCTGACATTTTTACGAGTGCACATTTTATTGTGTGTGAACTTGACCCTCTTATAGGACTTCGGTGAGTCATTTTTATTAAACAATTTGCCTATTCAACTTTACTTATTCTACCTGCTGCACGTGCTGTGTGCTCTGATCTTGTCTATTTATCTATCACTTTGATTGTGCAATAATTAATTGTTTTTCGTCATTATGGATAATTCGCGGTCACATCATCGTCGATCTCGCTCTCGCAAACAAAATAGTCATAGTAAGCGACAATCGCACCGTGAACGCGCCCAAAGTATAAATAATCGCAGTGTTAGCTCAAATCGAAATGAAACTGATACACAACTATTGGAACAGAGACTCGTTGCTTTGGAAAGTTTATTTAATAGCCGATATCAAAATATGTCTGAAAATTCCCGGCGTTCGCCGGCACCGATCCGTTCGCGGAGTCGGAATCGATAAATATAAATAAACAGCGATTCGCTGGCCGTATGGAATTAATTCCTAAGTTCGACGGCACTTCTGATTCACTAACTATACAACAATGGTTAAGAAAATAGACAGTGTTGGACAACTTTATAATTGGGACGACCGTGCTAAAATTTTTGCTGTAATTGACCGATTGAGCGGCAACGCTAAATCATGGCATGACGTGCAAGATATGGATTTACTTATTGGGCGAACTTATACTGAAACGCCTAACCTGTTAGTAATTAAAACCAATGAAAAGCTACAATTCCAAAATGAAGATAAAATCTTGTGACAATTACCGTTAATAGATGGTGAACCTTTTGAGAAATACTCTATTATTGCTGAGAAAACGACAGAACTTTATCCTGGAATTAATAAAATCGAAATCGCTTCTGGTATTCATTTTGGAGAACTTATTTCAAAAGAATCAGAACAACGTCATGGTGGTCATCTTATTATACCATCGTCACCAGTACAGATACATAACGGTACGGGAATTCTAACCGTATATAATCTGAGTAAGGTGAAAACGTCCTACAGAAAAGATGAATGCGTGGCGCGAGGAATCCTTTCGGGGCAGTCTATCATGACTGAAGTACTTGCAAAACCACACACTCTACCAAGAGACGTTGATCAGCGATTACAAATGTTATTGGAAGACTACAAAGACTGTTTTGCCGATAATTATTCTGAACTGGGTAATACTGGGATTGAAATGAAAATAGAGCTCATAAATTCTCAACCTATTTGTTATAGGTCATACAGATTATCATACCATGAAAGACAAATTGTAAGGGAGATTGTTGATAATCTTTTAGAAAACGATATAATTGAGAATAGTACATCGTCATATGCTAGTCCTATTCTCCTAGTCAAAAAGAAAACTGGCGTTATTCGAATGTGCGTGGACTATCGTAAGTTAAATGCCTTGATTATCAAGGACAAATATCCTTTACCAAGGAAATGAAGACCTTTTGCAACAAAAACGGAATAAAACATGTTTTAAATGCCGTTGCTTCTCCCCGAAGCAATGGACAAGTAGAAAGATTCAACTCCACAATTTTGCAAACATTGATGACTGTAATTGGAGATGATCACAGTTCTTGGGAATCGAAAGTTACGGAAATTCAATTAAGTATCAATGGTACTGTAAATGCGACCACTGGTTACGCTCCTTCCGAACTTTTATATGGATTTAGACCGAAACTTAAGTTTGACGCGAGTTTGTGCACTTATGTAGACAATGATCAGCCCCGGGTAGAGCAGGTAGAGAGGGTCGATAGACAAAATAAATTAAATCTTGTGCGCGCTAAAGCCGCGGATAAAATAAATAAAAATGCAATCGCGATGAAAAGGCGTTACGACAAAAATCGCGATCCAGCAATCAAATACCAAGTTGGAAATATGGTAATGATCGAGAAAACACCTATCGTCAAAGGTTTGACGAGTGGAGAACTTGTCCAGAGGTATATTGGACCAGTGATGGTGAAACACGTTCTTCCCAATGACCGGTACAAGGTAGAGAGCCTATCAAGAGATAGACGACGTTTCCGTGGAGTAGTAGCCAGCGATAAGATGAAGCTATTCCGGAGGCAAACTGTCGATTAAAGGTGAGGTAGATTGTATTTGTTAAAAAAAAAAAAAATGGGTTACCACTGGTCCTAACCAATATCTTTTGCATATGACATTATTTAATAAATGTTTCAAATTGTTTAGTTTAAAAATTTTAATATTGAATATTGTGATGTGTGCGAATGAGATTCTATATTTGTTACTCCTTATGATAACGACTTTTACAGTTGAATGAAGTCATGTACTACGAGGTGTGTGACGCCTATGTATACCGCTGAACTTCTTTGTGGTGGTTGAGTCATGTATATTTAAGGTGTGTGACGCCTATGTATACCTCTGAATTACTTTGTGATGTTTAAAGTTACATTCTGCTGTGTATTTTGAGCACTCCGAGCCCTTGTAAGCCGCAAGCGGTTCCCTTTGCGTGCTTCAAGTATCCTTTCCGTTGAGTCCTCTAGTGTGTGCACTCCGAAAGGCAGTTCGTTGAGTCCATTGTGCATATGTTCTGTGCTACCATTGTGGCTACCTCGTTGAGTCCTCTTGTGTGTGTACTCCAGATGAATAAACCATTGAGTCCACTGAGACATGTGCCCTTTTGCGTACTCCTAGCAATTTTGTTGAGTCCTCTTGTGTGCGTACTCCAAGAAATCGACTGGTAGAGTCCATGGGGAAAACATGACTCATTGCGCACTCTGGTCGTTCCTTCTGTTGAGTCCTCTTGCATGTGCACTCCGACTAGGTAGAATGATAGTATTTGCTAATCAAACTAGGATGTACTTTGTAAGTCCAGAACAATTTACTGTGCAAAGCTTTTCTGGTTACAGGTGGATTGGCCCGAGGACGGACCAAGTCAGGATGGCCGAATGTTAGGTGCTCTCTTCAGTGAGCAGATTTTCGAGGACCCTGTATGACATATTTTATTTCGTGTGTTTACATAAGCCATTCAATAGACATAACAATAAAAGCGCTGTAGCGGCCAACGCTTGGTTGGGAAAGATTAAGATTATTATTGGTGCGGGCTCGGAGATGATTGATCTTGAGCTGTATTTGCTTTTCATAGTTTTCATTAAATGTGAAATACGGCATTAATTTGTGTTATTCTTGCGTTCACCCTAACATTATATATATATATATATATATATATATATATATATATATATATATATATATATATATATATATATATATATATATATATATATATATATATAATATATATATATATATATATATATATATATATATATATATATATATATATATATTATATATATATATATATATATATATATATATATATATATATATATATATATATATACATATATATATATATATATATATATATATATTATATATATATATATATATATATATACATATATAGACACTCATTATCCTTACTAATGTTGCCAGTTTAACGCGTCGCTACAACCTATTGCGTTATCCTATAGAGGTAACTGTAATAATGTCCTGTTATAGCTGCAGTAATGTTCTTCTCCACAGCCTAAGACTTTAAGGGAAGGAGGTCAGTTTTCGTGTGTGAAAACTAAAAATCGACCTAGTCTTTCCCTAAAGCCCCAGCCGTCTTTAGTAAAAGGTTATATATTGACGAGGGCAATCACACGTACATATGCTCAAGGAAGTGAATCAAAGTATCTTCATTAAGACTCTAACTTAAGAATACAATGTCATCTTTGTACTGGGTCCAAGTGCAATCCGCTACCCTGAACTACTCTATAAATGATGATATTATTGCAGATACTCTCATAGCTGAATATATAGATCACCCGTTTCGCTTTCTGAATGTTTCAACATATGCTTGACTTATACTAGCAAATATTAAGAAAACTAGTATTTAAGGACTTTGACGAGACGCTAAATGCATTTGGAGACAACATTGATTGGTCAACGGTCGTGCATAATGTGGGGACACTGAAAAATCTGATAGATTAGCTACGAGGACTCCTATTCTGAATATACTTGGACCTTTACTACACTACTTTCACAAGAATAAAGCGCTTAATTAAGGACAGAATATATGAGTTCGAAATCGAAATCGAAAGTTGTCAGTTTATTAAGGAATTTTTAAGATACCGAAATACTGCATTGATTTTCTCAGGAATGCCTAAACAAATTAATGTGGTAGAAAGACTAACTGAACATTGTCAAACGAGGCAACATCTTCGTAATGTGAAGTAAAGCGATACACCTCTCTGTAGAGGAGGATGGAACTGTGCAGCAGATAGATACTTTTGTGACTGTTCTCGTCTCGACCATCAAATGGATCATTAAAGTTGGCTAATGGCCTAACAATATCGATCCAACTGTAAAGTATAAAATCATGAAGTTTAAGGTGAGCAGTATATATTTCAAAAGAACCAATTCAATTCATTTTCAATAAAAATTTCCTTTTATATATATATATATATATATATATATATATATATATATATATATATATATATATATATATATATATATATATATATATATACATATATATATATATATATATATATATTATATATATATATATATATATATATATATACTCTAGAACACGCTGATAAATTATTCAAACAAGATGAATGATCGCAGTTTAATTACATTCACTATAAATGTAGCCACTATTTTCATAGGCGTTATAGGTTGTACAGCTAAGCAACTGGCAAGTTTAAATCTAATATACTTCTGAATTGTGGAGTACCGGTTAACATTTCATATAGTGGGCATTCACAAAATTTATGTTTAAGAGTTGAAAGCTTGTTCAAGCTACAGATCGTACAAAACATGGATGGATTAATAAAATTATTAACGTAAATTTAATGGCATATTCGCTACTAGGTATAATTTGCATTATGATTCTTGTATAAACGTAGAATGACATGATGATAAATGTTGGTATGTATAAATTAGTATGTAAATACGAGTATTTGCAACATTATTTCTATATTTAGGAGCGGACGAGGGCACTGGGTGTAAGAGCCAGTTTTCTCAAATCTGGGAGCAAAGTTTATCTAAATTATGAGAAAGAATAATTACCATTAATTTAAGATTTAGGAGAAACCAAACTAGTTCAGCATCTCCAATATAGAACATAATCAACCTCAATATTTCGATAATGTTTAGATGTAATGATCAATATCACATTCATAAACGATGTCTCCATTATTTATTTATAGAAACAATAGTTGACAGGTGGATGAAAATATGTTAATTAAAGAAAACAATCTAGAGGGTAGTTCGACCAATCACTAATATCGAATAATGGTTTATTTTACTGTTTATCTCTATCTAAAGAGACAGCAAACGCCGACAACTATTACCGGAGATAATATGTGTGGTCATAGCACATAATATAGTGGGTTTAAACAAGAGACATTCAGTTCCGTTTACTTGTTCTGTATCTACAACATGGGTGGGCGATTAGTTGTATTTTCGTATAGAGGTGTCTGCAATATTGTCATTTCTCCTGCTGTCCGAGGTGGAATATTTAGACAAAGTTTACAGATTAGTTATTCTGTAAACTTTGATTTAGATAATGTCCTTCAAATTCTTGGTATTCCAAGTCCCAAAACTGAATGTGTGATGCCTCTCCCAAAGGCCCCTTTCACACACGATTAATGTGGACATTACAAAGACGTTAAGAAGACGTATGTCCACATTCCATTGGTGGAAGGAAGAGGAGCACGAGCTTTTTGACACACAACGGTAACGGCACGGCACCGTTATCGTGCCGTTAAGCAGCCGCCCTTTGCTACTGGAATGGACGGCGACCGTGCCGAGAAGTCAGTGGCATACGAAACCAAATGCTACTGTTCACACGGGACGGATTTTAGTCATGCTTTAGCTTAATAATTAAAAACATTATTTCTGTCGTTCCTTAGCTGTTTAAAAATCGAGAAAATACGCCAATTTCCTCTTTCTCCTTAATTGATTGGATACACCCAAAAAAACTTTATTTTTACATTTCCGCATTTTTCTTCGACGATGTCGCAGAAATGCCATATGCCATAATTTTACAAAAATTATTATTATTCATGAGACTAGCTTTTCTTTCGCGCGTACTCAACAGCGCGAAAAAATTTCAGTTGATCTGGACCAGGTGTACTAGGCTCAAACAACGGCCATAAGTCGTTGTGTGTGAAAATAATTTTGCTAGGATAAATTATCGTACGTCCAAAACCATTGTGCGTGAAAGGAGCCTAAGTATGGATATCTTTGACTTCGTATATATGCGTAACTTTTCCTTCTGCAGCCTTCAGGCTTTATAGGAAGAAGGTTGATTTCAACGTGTCTAAAACCGTCCAGATGGTTTCAAGTCGATGGACCATGTGTACACAAGAACTTAGTACAGTACTCTTAAATCCCTTTGTGTATCCCTGTGATTGGCTTGTAGAAAAACACATTGCTTATTTAATATCAATTTGATAGAATTACTGCAATATTTGAATAAATATCACTCATGCGACTTTTAAATCACACCACTACTCTATCGTAATGATGTGATTTGGTTGATGGAACACTTGACAGTAGTGTTCATCAACCTATTGTCGTACCAGACGTGGACTTCGAAAAGGAAAGCACCACGGAAGAAGCAGGTCCCACATCAATAATATCCCCGGATTTGTATAATTTAAATTTGAGGAGGTTTTCGCCCAGTCCTGTAATAAATTGGTTCATAAATAATGATTCTTAGGTATCATTGTTTATGAATACATGTTTTTAATTTCTGTCTTAATTTTGTACGTACACGTTGAGAAGAATATCGAGGAAAGCTGACAGTACAAGCAATACAATTTTGCTTCGCTACAGATACGACACAAGAATCATCGTAACGATTTCTGCACTCAATACATTTTTTTACAAAACTTCACTATCAATTTTATTAATGAAATATGGTATTACAGTTAATGAAAACTTATAATATATTTATTTCCTTCTTTCAGCATTGTGTATGTAAACAAGATCTCTAAAAAATTATGTTATTCTGTGACACGAAATGGTTTTAAATTGTTGCAATACTAAATTCACTTGATTCAGTGAGTCCCGACTTATCTCGTCATAAAATATTATTAACAAATTTAGCATGGTCATCATGTGCTTTGGTACTGCTTGTGTACTCAAGCCCAGGCTTGAGTACAAAAACATTTTATTGGTTTGATTCTTTATAACTTACAACAGAGATTTTATTATGTGTACACCATTGACAGTAAGCTCCCCTCGCCTCCCATATTGGCAGGCAAGAGGATTTTTTGATTTGCTTATCAAACGTATAATAGTCGGCAAGATCCCTGTAGCGATTCTCCATCTTCTTGAACATGTATTGCAACACATCACATTGTTCCCTAGCATTTTCCGCAAATTTCTCCATGGCATCTAGGAATTTATCGTCCTCGCCTTGAGGCACCCTGTTTGTTTTTAAATTTCTTATACTACTGTCCATCTGTTTTAGCGTTTTTTGAATCTTATCTAAAGATACTCGACAAGTTCTATTTCATCATAGAAATTTAAAATATCTGGCTATTTCGACTCTATAGTTTGTGCAGTATAATGAAGGAGGATCTGTTTGTTTGGGATATTTTTGGTGGATGTTAACTTTGTGAGGGAATAAATTTCAAAGCCGAAAGTTTGAGCGTTTTCACTGCCAGTATTCACGTATCTAGTAATTACCCATAAACAAGATAAGTTCCAAAATCCTTCAATCCCTCATTACCCATAAGCAAGATAAATTCAAAAGCAAATTTCTTATTCTTCTTCACTTCCTCACAAGCCACCCTCATTACTGCTATATTCGACTTAGTATCCTGCACCATTTAAGGGGTTACAATGGTTACACCACCTTGAGATTTTCAAAAAATCGAATTATTTTTTTCGGCTAAATTATTTTAAGAATATTTTAAACGTTTAACCATTTCAAAATTAAAATTATTTCCGAAGTTATAGCAATTAAAAGTGGGCGCGGCAGGGAGTCACTCCAAAACGTCGGTAGCGACTGGAGACTTATAAAGGAATTTTTGACTCAAATCCATATGAAAATTTAGTTGTTAAAAAAAAAAGGAATGTATAGGTCACGTCCAAAAGCAAATGGGTACGTAATTACGCAAAGTAAAGAAAGATAATCCTAGTGGTAGAGGGAAGTTGACAACCAAACTTATTGATGAGTTTATTATGGTCTTGCAATTAGAAGGAGTATAAATACATGAGTTGAAACAATGAAAAGTGCGATATGGGCAACTTATTACCATAAAATATCCATTGATGAAAAGCCACAGCATGACAAGTGCCCATACGGCGAAAATGCCTGGTGTTCGTATTAGAAAGCGAAGGAGGGCCTTTGGAATTTTGGATTTTTATAAGCATAAAAATTCTATTCCTGCAATTGTCCAAAAAGTACTTGAACCGGTGCATACGATAGATTAACTGATACCGATTTGTTAGAACGCTGTTTAGAAGGATATACTCCGAATAAGAACGAAAGTTTAACCGTTGACATTTGGTCTATGGCTCCAAAATTGCACTACGGTGCGGTGGCACAAATATTGTTTAAGATTGTATCTTATATTGCAGCTAATATATTTAATAATGGATATACTAGTGTATTACAAACGATGCAATTATTAAACCTTGCAATTGGCCCAATAGCGCTGGAATTTACCGAGAACTTGGATTATCAACGAATACCTATAGCCAACATGAGAACCCAATAGGAGACTAAAGAAGCCAGGAAATTGAAAAGAGCTGCTCAAAAGTAGCCAGAGTACATCGCGACATTAATGGAAGACCTCATATACGGTCCAGAAATCGCAGACTAAAGGTAATTTAAAAAATATTTGGTTTTAAGATGCTGACGCCGCGCATCGTACTGTTTTTTCTTTTGCGTTTTTTTCGAAACTACATTTTTCAAATGGTGTACAAGATATCTCAATACCTACTCAACTGAATTTGTTAAAACTTACAACACATACTCTATATAATATTATCCACAATGTAGCATATTGAGTGCCACGTTCATAAGTTATAATTGATAAATGTTTGAAACTCAAAATTTAGATAAAAATCAGAGTTTTTCTTCAAACAGCTGCTTTTTCTACAAAAAAAATAAAAAAACTATTATTACCTTTCCAAAATTAGCCATTACCTTTCCAAATAAGATACAAATTATTTTTTATTTTTCAGACGATGCCTGACAGAAAATAAGTATACTATCAGCAAAGATTTTCAAAAGAGGGTCCTACTTGATGCCTCATATTTCCGTCACATTTTAATTTTTTTTATTCGTTATTATTTCAAATTATTCATAAAGCTACTATGTATATGTGTTAAACAAAAATTATTTTATATATTTGATAGCTGTGTCAAAAAAAAATTATATCTATTCTTCCCAGCGCCAGGGTGATGTAACCCGTTAAACGTAATGATATTTAAGGCGCAGTTATTTCAGTTCAGAGCTCTTTCACCTCCGATATTTTAACGCAAAACTGCTCAGCCTCAGTGAAATCACTGTAACCATTTTTGAAGGTTTATTGATATAACGCATTACTGAAAAACTAGAATTCCTCGGACTATTGAAGCACCCAACTATTATCAGATTATTGACAAGACCGCAATATATCTCATAGTAGATAATTTTCGCTCTACATCATCGACACTATCACGTTCAATTAATTGTCTTAATCTAACTACACAATAAATGAATTCAGTAATCAATAGAATGTGTATTATTATCTGAAATAGTTACGTTTAAATCAGATATTATGGATATTGATTAAATGGATCCCATTAATTCACAAATATTTATTTTATAATTATAATTTTTTATTTTTCGTTGCTATTTTTGCCAAAAAATATTGCAGATGGGTTCTATCATGTTTTATAGAAGTAATAATAAAAACCACATCATGAAAAATTGATACTATGAATTGACCGTTAACATTTACTAATAAGACCATATTAATTGATTATTAATACTTACCAATAACATTGCAGAATAAATAAATATATGTAAATGATTTTAAAATATAATCTACATCTAATCGTATCCAACCGAATTCACCTCATGAAATTTTTTAATCATATTAAATTAGGACTTACCGTATCATAAAAAACGATACGATACTGGTTAAAACAAATAATTGATACGCACTGCCCCTATACATTAATTTAAATAAATTATAAACGCACAATATTATTGTATTGTGCTCACTTTTTATATAGACGTGGATGCCCCATATCGGAATATGTATGAATATAACAGATAATATTGATTTTAACCATGCTTATAGATTTTAACTGCACTTAAATATTTTTAAAGTACTAAAAAATATATATTTTTGTTTATTTTTTATTTGTTTACTTTTAATTTGTTTATTTAATTATATCAGGTTGGGGGTTGGATTAAAACAGAAACAATGTATTTGCCTATAAAAACTACTGAAAAGGTAGCTCAAGATGAGTTATTGAAGTTCACTGTTCTTGCACGAAAGATTGCTTGAAAAACTTTGGATGCAAAAAGGCCGTACTTCAATGCTCATCTTTATGCAAGCATTGTAAAGGTGACAGTCATTTTAATGATGAGAAGGAGACATTTTACGATGACAATGAAGAAAAAAGTGATGTAGAGGATCTAATTGATCAGTCTAAAATTGGACTAAAGACTGCTAATGAAGATGATTCCAGGGGTAATGAAGATGGCTCCACTCACTGTCCATTATATATATATATATATATATATATATATATATATATATATATATATATATATATATATATATATATATATATATATATATATATATATATATATATATATATATACTATATATATATATATATATATATATATATATATATATATATATATATATATATATATATGTACAGCAGTATGCCAACACATTACTGGGTGTTAAAGAGGATGAGAGGATGAGGAGAATATAATATTAACAGAACAGAGGAACAACAAGCTGGAGAAAGAACTTTGGAATGTGAGTCACCGCTAGTGAAACGTTCAAAGAGATTGGAAAAAAGAAATCAGTAATATAAATAAACGAAAATTTGTTAATTGTAAAAAAGTTATCATTCAATAAAGTTTGAAAATTTATATATAGTGTCGAAATTATTATTAGTTAAGTAGTATAAAATTTAAAGCCAGAAAAAAGTTTTTCTATATATATTTTTATAAATAAATGCAAATAATTCAAAAAATAAATGAGTTAGAGCTTTAGCTAAATCTCAATTATTTATTATTATGACTTGAAGTATTTTTGCCGTATTTTTAATAGTTCATAAGATATTTAAATTAAAAATTCGAAAAAAAAAATTTCTGTCTTTTTATAAATAAATGAAAATAATTCAATAATTGAATTAGAACTTTGGTTAAAGCTCAATTTATTTATTATTTAATGAAGTCTAAAAATGATTTGAAGTGTCTGCCGTATTGCTGATACTTTAGAAATTATTTGCACTGCAATAATAAATAAAAAAAATGGCAAACTTAAAAACATGAGAATATTTGATATTATATAAAAAATAGAAAACAATTTTTTTCCTCAAAAAGTCGTACATGGTTGCCTTTATTTTTATTTCTGTAGTATCTAAAAAAATATAGTACGGATATTTATTTGTTTATAACAATTTCTTAAATAATTGGAGTAAAATATAGAAAAAAATTGTATAGTTTTCAGTGATTACAAAATATAGCTTTATATATTTATATAGCTTTATTTGTTTTTTTTAATTTTTTCATCCTTTAAATTGTTAATAAAGAAGTGAAAAATCAAAATTTAAAAATTTTATAAAGGGGAATCTTTTTCTTTTTCAAACGGGAATCAGAAGTGGAAAAAATCTCTGGTTTTTAGTTTGAAAATTACGGAGGTTTTTATGTTGATATACAAATTGTAAAAATTACTTGAATAACAAAAGCATAAGTAATTGAAAAGTTACGGAATAAATTTTTTTTGACGGATTATTGTTCATTCATGTATCTAAATTGTACCTGAATTTTTTCATTCCTTAATACTCATATCTAAAATAGCTTGAAAATCATATTCATATCTAAATCCTTAATCCTTAATATTCATATCTAAAATAGAAAAAAAATAGGTTAAAAATTTTTGTTGTAAATATGAGGGAATCGTCCCAAGCGCACGGTAATCACATCACTCGTTTTGAGCAAAATTTGCACCTCTAAATTAAAATTGTAAATATTGTGGTAGAGTTTCGGGAGTTCAGACTTTACTAAATTGTTTATAACTTTTGCATTTTTTTTAAGCGCCACTTGATTTTTTTCAAAAAATTTCTAGATGCCATTCCGAATAGAATGACACATCAACAATAATTTTCTAAGAAGGCGAACTGGAATTTGTAAAAAGTGTATTTGTTGAATAGACAGTCTAGTCAACAAGTATACTTTTTATGTATTATACTATATATTGTAGTCTAGTCTAGACTACAATATATAATCACATTTCTGCCATTTATTACATTTTACTCGATTTCAGTTTTAGTAAACATAAAGCACTCCTAATAATTTATGGCCTTTCTACGTCGAGTTATTTGTAGACTATACACATATTCATTACCATAGAGAGCTACGACCACATAAGGATATTACCTGAATATTTTATAGAATAAAAAGTAGAACACAAAACACGTTTTCTGTTTATTGTTATATTTATAGACAGTTTACTATAAATAATAATTAAGAATAAAATATATTAAGGCGTTTTATTATAAATTGAATACTATACAAGGAAAATTTATAATACTGATGTAAATTTCCATAATACCAATTCCTTAACTCTTTCGTACTTAAAGTATTTTGGGAAGTTTAAAGGTACTTCTTCCATTTCTATACCTTTGATTTCTCGTAAACACCTGAGAAAATAATCATAGCAAGGTGCTACGGAGTCGCAATCCGCTAGTGTGAATACGAAACGTTTCTCAAGTGCCACGTAGACTGCTCTTCTAGGCAGTTTGTAGAGTAATCGTCGAATAGTTCCTACGAATGCTTCTGTTAAACCATCGTCATATACAGCTGAAATAGAATTGTCAATTACTTAGTTGTCGTTACAATACAGATGAAAATTCATTAATATATACACAAAAATTAAAAATAGTAAATATCAAATATAGCTAGCTATTAAATAAGTTTTAGGAATGCGTACCATGCACTGCGAATTTGCACATTTTATAACATATACATAAAATTTCTATACTTTTGCTGAAAATTATTCATTTGTTGGAATGAACCTTATTAACATCTGCGATAGAATATAACTACTTCTAATTTCTATGTATACCTAAACATTGAGCCGGAACCTGAACAAAGTTCTGTTTATTGAAATATTTTATTAAAATTACTTTTAAAAAATATTTTAATAAGCATTATTAAAAGCTGATTATTAAAATTACTTTTAATAATATTCCGATGATATCAACTTGGTTGGCAACACGTGTGTCGAGAGGCATGTAATCTATCGGTGTTCGTGACTGATCTGCTGTTTTTGTCGCTTCCCTTAATTTCACAAGAAATCATTTCAAAGTGTACTAAAATATTGAGACTAAGTTTTTTATTTTAAATATCTTATGTTATAGTGATTTTGGTATGTGAATAGTATGAACTGTTTTTATTGTTGATAAACATGGGCAAAAGCAGTAATAACTAGCTGCTCGTTTCATTACCGTACCAGAGGTGTCACCTTCGTGGTTTCGTAACAATCCAAATAAAATAAAATAAGTAATATTAAGTAATAATATAATACTAAGTATCAGGTAATACGTTACAATTTAGGAGTATAATAATACCATAAAACACGTACCTTCCTAAACAGAGTTATCAATCGGATTAACTCGGTTAAACATCTGCAGCATTAGGTGCATATGTTTTTAGAACTGTTTAAGCAAGTGATGTACGTAATGGTGAAAAAATATTCTTATATGAGGAGAACGACCATTCAACATCGAGTGATGTATTTATGACAGAATTAAAATAATCGTTGCAATTATGTAACGAATCTGTAGATACAAGAACACTATAGATTTATTTTAATTTGGTAAAATCTGAACTTTTTTTTCAAAATAATGTTATACTTTGCTATAACACTATATTATACAGTAAAACCCCTGTTCGTGATAAAGCGACCACCTACGTACAACGACCCATTTTGAATTCACCGAATTTACAAATGGGAAATCCCATACTCTTGTACTCCCTTATACCGGCCGTTCTCTTAAACGACCGCGGGCGCCCATCATTGGAATTTCCTAGTACATACCAATGCTAAAAACGCCCTCAATAAAGAGCAATAAAATGTAAATGCTCCAATTTGCTTACCGACGGGCGGTACTGTAAATTTGCAGTACCGCCCATCGGTCAATCATAAAGCAATTGCTTTATGATTGCTTTATGAATATTTATTTCTTAAGCGCATGAAATGTAGTTTCAACATTAGTTTTTTCCTGAACTTTCACCGGTTAACGTTAAATAATTGAGTATGGCAGGAAACGAAAGCGTCTTTCTATCAAAGAAAAAATTGATATACCTAATCGACGAAAGTGAGAAAATTGATTTCCTGGCCAATTTCCTGTTTTGTTTACCAGGAAATTGGGTGAAGAATTTAAAGTAGGCAAGACTCAAGTCACCAGATTGTTACAAAATAAAGAAGAAGTTGGAAATTTGTATCGAGAAAATCACAATGTTGATCAAAAAAGAAAATTTCCTAAAACTGAGGGACTTGCTGTGAATCAATTCGTTTTCAATTGGTTTTGTAAGGCTAAAAACAAGCACTTACCAATACCTGGGCCCATAATTCAAGCGAAAGCCCTTGAACTTGCACAAAGCCTAGGGCTAAGTGACTTCAAAGCATTCAATGGATGGTTAGAAAGATTTCGACGCCGGCACGATATTACCTTCAAGAGAATATGTGGTGAATCTGCCGATGTTAATGTCGAAGATGTCAAACCTTGGAAGGAGAAGTTGATGGTCATTTTAAAAGATGCATTAAACACGCCTCACAGGATGTGTTTAATGCAGATGAGACGGGTGTCTACTATCGTGCATTGCCAACAAAAACATATGCATTGAAAAATGACACGTGTTCCGGCAGAAAAACTGCAAAACAACGAATTACAATCTTGTTCTATCCAAATATGGAAGGTGAAAGAGGAACCACTTATCATAGGTAAAAGCAAAAAACCTCGATGTTTTAAAGGAGCACATATCGAAAAACTGCTTCTTCAATGGGTCTCCAACAAAAAAGCATGGATGACAGCGGACATCATGACGACCGACGCGGCTCCACGAATTTGATGCCAAGATGAAGAAGCAGAATAGGAAAGTAGTATTGTTCCTGGATAATGCAACATTTCACTCCAAAATTACATTGGATAATGTCAAACTTATATTTCTTCCACCAAACACTACTTCACATTGCCAATCTTTGGACCAAGACATTATTCATAATTTTAAGATGCTCTATAGAAACTACTTTATTAAAAGTCTTTTAACATATGTGGATAGTGGCTGTTCTCTTCAAGAAATAGAGAAAACATTACCTTAACCAACGCCTTAATATGGATTTCGGTGGCCTGGCGAACTTTGTCCGCGATGACAATAAAGAAGTGCATTTCTAAAACCGGATTTACAAATATAGATGTGGAGAATAGTAGATTTCGAAGAAAAAGATAATATTCCACTAGCACAATTGTTTCCTGCCTTAAACGACACATTTGTTAGTTTGAAAGAATTTGCATCAATTGATAGCGATGTGGAAGCAGAAAGTTCAAAATTGACCATCATCGGCTGTATTGAAGAGGTACAACAAACAAGTCAATCTACTTCCGATTCTGAAACTGAGGATGATATTAAGGAATCTGAAATATTCAAGTATCAAATATATCAAACCTATATTAAGCTTGTGCAAGTTTGAGAGAGAAAATGTGAACAATTTTGACATTATTACAAATGTGTCCCAGCTATTATTAAAATGTGAGTCTGAATTTTATAAAAATAAACTAAATAATATGAACCAGTCGTTAATTTCCGATTATTGTAAAAAGTAATACATATGTAATTTGAATATCTCTATTCTCTATGTTAATACATACATACATATTATATGATCATAGTTTTCAATTATGTATATGCACATATGTTATGTATTTAGTGAAATTTAGCGTATTTCTATCATTAATAAGATATTATGATTATGCAATTAAAATTATTAATCAATAAATAATATAAAATGCATTTATTTTCTGATGTTCTGATATGGCCAACATATGATTCCCCGAGGGTGGTCGGTATTGGAACGTTTTACTGTATTTCTTTTCCCTTAAACCATATGTGTTGATGTGCACTGTACATCATCCACTATTTCAGTAACTTCACTAACGATAAGGAACGATTTTATAATTTTTATATTGTTTCCACAAAGCCCTTGTAGGAGGATTGTGAAATATAGCTTGACTTTCCTTAAGCGCAGCTACTTCTTTATGATAAAATTGTCATACATTACATACTGTATTTTGTGGAAATGCTCAAAATATTAAAATTCAAAAATATAGATTTAAAAAAATGTAGATTTTATAAATGAAACTAAAGTCCAAGTCGATAAAACTTTTTATTATATTACAAATATACATTAGTCTTCAAAAAGTATTTCATCAACAATGTTTGTGATAGTCTTTTCTAGAAATATTTGCCGTGCATAATATTTGGACACTTTGATTTCCATAATGTCATTCCATGTGAGTGAATGTCCAGCTTTTGTGGTTCATATTGATCTAAAGGCTAATGTGAACCACAACTTATAGAGAGATAAATTTCTCTATATAAATATATGTACTTTATATAGAGCAGCCCAGAGAATGTTAATTTCTCGACAATGTCTTCAAGCCCAAAAAGCCGTGGAATTAAAGTGCTAAGCAACGTACGGCGCCTGCTGCTTCCGATCTAGCTTTTTAGTTTTCTTATTTTTTGAGTTCCTTTCACTTCGTGATATTGAGGTTGGAGGTTGTTACTTAAAGTTGTAACCTTTCTAATTTTTGTTTTTTTTTTTTATGTTCATGACTGTCATAGTTAGGATTAGGTACAAAATTATTTTAATATAACAGAATAGAACAACACTGGCAAGAACTAAATACCTCAATTTTACACTTATTCACATCTTAACATATAATGAGAGTCGACATTTGAATTAAAACATTCTTCATCGCTGATATTATTATTAGATGCCTGTGCTGCTTTAGATTTTAATTGGTTAAGCCAAAAGGAGAGAAATGCATTTCTTATTGTTTTAATATATTAGTTTTGACTTGGCATTGTATCATCTCATTTGATGTGTATTAATTTCCATAGTACCACAGTTATTGGCAGGCGATTATAGCACATTTAGTTGGCGAGAAGGTAGTTCTGTAAAATTAAAGGATTTTGGTCTTAAAAGCGTCAAATTTTGAGTTACGTCTCTGTGACATTATGGACGAAATGTAAGTTGAGTTCTTGCGAAGTATGGATTCATATTTAATGAAAATGTAATATTAAGTTATTATCGGCAATCATAAAGCAATCTTTCTTTATGATATTTCTCTATAGATTAATTTGTAAAATTTTATAAACGAGTTCTGTTTGCTTTGATATAAATTAAACGAAGCAGCAATACAGTATAGGAATCAATATGGAGTAATATTATCAGTAGCGAAGCGTCGATTAAAGCTGATGGTAGGCTGTCCTGAATTAGGCAAGGGAGGGGGGCTGCTCATTTTTAATGCAATATATATATATATATATATATATATATATATATATATATATATATATATATATATATATATTGAATAGTTGAATCGCAAAAACAACTTACCTATATTTTTTTGTATATAAATTCCATTCGCCACGTTTTCTTTCCTGCAAGAACATCTATAGTTCTTGAAATAAATTGGTAGGTTTTGCTGCTTTCATTTTCAGTTTATAATTTCAGTTTATAATTAGACATGCGTCTTTAGTTTTCAGTTTATCTTCTAAAGATAAATTATTAAAATAACCACTCTTATTAATTCGAAAGTCTACTAAATCGGCGTTATCTAGGGCCACCATTATACTTAAAAATAACACTAATCACTACGAGTAACGACAGGTCAAGATTATAGCCACTGTATTACGCAAATTGATCGATCAGGCTAGCTAAATTGCATGTCACTTTTCGTGTACTCCCCTCTCCTCCCCTGCACCGCGGATCTCTATATGTCCGTTAAAATCAAGCCGCTGTCTGGGCTGGCTGTCGACAGCCCAGACAACGGCCGGCCAAGGTTTCCGCACTGCCGGTTGCCGGCGCTTCAATTTAAATGAAAATATGTATGATAATATGAATAGAAAATGTTTATCATTCTGGCAAAGGCAAGTGACAATATAAGAAAGGGGTCCACCATGGACGCTTCGCCACTGAATATTATCACTAAATAGAAATGTTAGAGATAACATCATTGTAATTTTAAGGAATATTAAATGATATATCATTTAAAATTTATCGAAAGACCTTAACGAGTATTTTCTAAAAAATGCATCAAAAGGCAATTTGTGATTTTTTACAATATATGCTTTATTATAAATTCCAATAACTACATGACTTTCGGAGAAACATAACCGTTGTACATAGCGTTGTATAATCTGATCTACATATTTCTACATTTGCAAACCAAATAGCGTGACAGAACAGACGAGGACGTTATCTCTATGAGAAATCAGGGAGTTATTACCAGTTTTAATATCGTATACTCGCTATAATAGATTGTATAAGAGGAACCTGATTCCCGATACGTACCCTCTTCAATGTATATTCTGATAATCGAAAATTTTATGTCCTTATTCAAACTGTTTTTCAAATAAATGCGAATTAGTATGGATATTCATGTCTATAAATTAATAATAATATGTGTAAAGACCCATATAAACAACATTTAAATCAACCAAGAGAAATATCCTTCCGGAAATTGATTTCATGTGCTCGAGGAGAAGTGATAATACTGGGGAACAGTCAATTTGTTGCTAGGAATTTAGGAGTCCATTTTTATATTACTGCCCCTGATGCTGAAATTGGCATTACTTTTTTCTGATTGGCTCTAGATTCTGAAATAAATATACATGATAAATATTAACCCTTAAATGAATATTGTTGTAAATTTACAACAATGTGTAATATCTGGATTAAACATATCTGATAGCTACAAATACGATGCAAAGCATAGTATTGCATATTTATAACATTCCATTCTGAGTATATAATGTTTTCATCATAGATGGACCCATGGTAGAATTCAAGAAACAATTCTTCAGTTACCAGATGTCAGTTGGTGGTTTATATATCAGTGGATCAAAAGTGCTTATTTTAGTATTTTTACAGTATACACGTAAAAAAAATGTGTTTGTGTCCAATAAGGTATGTAGTAGTGATATATTTATATAATAAATGTCATATATAAAAAATTGACAGTTATAATTGAAAATTTATTGTTGTAGATTTGCAACGTTGCGCATTGGAAGATAAAATTTTCATAACCAGCATGGATACTAAACGACCACTTGCTGAGAAAGAACTTATTGAAATTTGGGACAATTGGTCAGATAGCGAGAATGGATTAGACTTTTCTGATACAGACATGTTGCTGATCCAGATTATATACCTAGTGATGCAGATGTAAGTGATACTATAAATGTACATCAAGATTTGGATGACATTATTCAAGGTCCATCCGAGATGTGTTCTAGTGAAGGTGAAATCATTCAGCCAGAAGATCAAAGTCGACCTGTCGTGCAGCATTCAGTCAATAAATTGTCGACTAGAAACAAGATGATGCAAAAGAGAGGATGATGTGGAAACATAAAAGTATTTATCCCAATGATCTTCAGTTAGCATTTCATGGAAACACTGACCCTTCACCTGAAGTTATGGGTTTAGAAACTCCATTAAATGTTGTTTATTATTTTTTTTACTGACGAATTTGTTAAAAAAATTGTGGAGGAAAGTAATTTATACGCTACTCAACAAAATCCTAATAATTCTACAAATTTTACGACAACAGTTTATGGGCATCTGCTTTTATACATCAATAGCTCATTTGCCTAGCATTAGAGCTTACTGGAGCACAGACATAGGCTATGATCTTGTCAAAAATGTTTTTTATTATCTGGATTTTGTTGTCTGAATAAATTTGAAAGAATTCGACGTTGCATTCATTTCAACGATAATTCTAAACCTGTACCACGGGACAGTCCAGGTGATGACAGGCTACATAAGCTTCGACCTCTGGTTGATCACTTAAATGAGAGATTTACTAGTATTTCACTTGAACCTATTCTTTCAGTGTACCTTATGCTTTATGATGCAAAAAGGGGAATATATTCACTAGGAACAATTAGGCGTAACAGAATACCAAACTGTAAACTACCTGCAGAAAATAACATCAAAGAGGGCAAGCGTGGCATCCCTGATGAGTGTATGATGACCATTGATGGTATAGATGTATCATCTCTGATATGGAGAGATAATAAATGTGTGACTCTTCTTTCAACATATGCAGGAAAAATCCGGTAATTGGCATCAGGCGCTTTATCAAGAGAGTAGGGGGAGTGTGGATGTGGACTGTCCCTATGGCATCCTAGATATAATCGATATATGGGTGGGGTAGGTCTAATGCATAGTTTCATGGAACGTTGTCGGATTATGCTGAAAAGTAGAAAAAAGCCAAGTGGCAAACTGTCTCTGTAATGTGGGAAGTACTAATGATATAAGTCGGAGTAGACCAAGCATTAATCTGGAAGAAGTTATTCAAGCTAAAAAGCACACAGGCAATGCACGACATATTCTCCCAAAAGACGTACGAACAGATCAGGTTGGACACTGGCCAGTTCATGCGAAGAACAGAACCAGGTGCAAATATCCAAGTTGCAAGGGTTATACTGCCATAACATGCGAAAGGTGTGAAGTAGTTCTATATTTAAATAAAAAAAAATAATTGTTTTAGAAGATTTCATCATTAAGGAAAATATTATGTACATATTTATGCACAATGTTGCATTTTTGCAACAAGAAATTTTGAGAATATAATGTGTTTTATTGAAAGTAATTTTTTTATTATTTTACCCACATCCCTATTCTTATATTTAAACGAAAAATAATTTTTTGAAAACAGAAAAAAAATCATGCATTTAATGTAAAGTAAGAAAAACCAAATAAAATATGTAATTTCTATTTTTTATATATAAAATCTAGCAAGAAATTAAAGAATAATTGATGCAGAATCAATTAGATATTATGAAAAAGTTTTTTGTATGATTTTCTTTTATATTTCTGCTGTGAATAGCCCCTTTGCAAATTCCATCAGTAATCAGTCACCATGTGACGATCCCACCTTCCTTGATACCTTTCGTCCATCATTAGGATATCCTGATGAAACCATTCACCTTGTTCCTCACTACAATCTCCTAGTTTGTCTGAGTGACTATGTATGTATGTATGACAAGAAGATTGTTTATGTGACTATGAAAAAATGGAATTTAATGCTCATATTAGCTACCAATTTTTCAAAACATTTTAGCATCTTATGTACTAGTTCTTGGTAGTTATTTGCTTTGTAATTACCTAAAAAATTTTGAATCATGCATGCACCAGATTCGATACAACATATCTATTAAAATTTGGATCTTTTACCAGTTTTAAAACTTGTGGATCGTCAAAATTTTATTTAATTTTTCCATACTCAGTACTGGAAATGCTTGGCAAATGTACCTATTTAAAACAATCACCTGACTTGTGCAGTGCTTTTACAAACTGTTTCATTAAACCCAGTTTGATGAGAAGAGGCAGTATTCTTTTTTCTCTCTTTATTGATCGTAAACAATGTTGGTTCTTCCAACGGTAATAGCGTCTCTCAAAGGCCAAATAGTTTGCTGATAATGTTTTTCTTCTGTACAACTATCCCATAAACAAAGGTGACAAGAATATTTGGTATACCCATTTTGCTGTTCAAGAAGTATGGTAACCATTTTTAAATCGACCATTTAAATTTTGTCGAATGGTCGATTGGAATAGACGCAAACTGATTGCCATTGTGCAGTAATACACAGTTCATATTATTTTTAGAATTATCCACGAAAATCCGCCAATCATCTGGTAAATTTCAGGAGTCTCCATTATTTTAACAAACGTAGTCAGTATAGCTAAAATGAAGATATGACGTGAAAGTAAGGTCCTCAAGTATTCAGCAACCGATCTTAAATTTGTAGCAACATACCAATTTTTTTTGTTCCCTAGTGTAATAAATGCCAAAAACACAAGATCTAGATTTTAAGTCATGGCCAGTACCATAGACGGCAATTGTACACATATTGAAATATAACGCCAATGTATCGTTACATCTACTCTATTAAACATTGTTTATCACCGCAGTGTTAACTACTGTATTATAATAATCAATATTAATCAATCAAATATTACTCGTAACAAAATTTATTAAGTGTCGTTCCGAAAACATGCCATAAAACACTCCCATAAATTAGACAATCCCCACAAATCCATAGCCGAAATTGTCTGGGTGGGGGATACACATTGAAAAAATGTGCACAACATCCATTTTCATTGACATTGCCAGTGCTGACACTTGGAATCGAATCAAGATAAGGAGAGTCAATAGTTGTCACATTTCCCATATAACCCGCTTTAACCAACTCGGCTACCGTGATGACATCGTCTTATATATTATAAGTCGATTTGCGGAAATGTTATGTATCAGCGTTATTACTTGTACTGAAGCATCGCACTATACACCAAATTTATAAACGAAATGGTACAAAATACAAAAGCGATAAAGAGAGACTACAAAATATGTGCATAAAGTTAAATAAATCCGATTTTATTTTGACTGACGGTTTGGGTGAAATACTTAATAGGCTAGGCGACAGGTCGAAAAAAAGCCTCAATAAGGAAATAATCAGTGGAAAGCTGGAAGTTGCTTTAATCGCTTTATTTGGACCCAGATATTACTCTCCCAAATTTTCCCCCTCGAGCGAAGTCGGAGTTGGCTCTTCTGGCCCTAAGAAGGTACCATTTTTCGGTTTTTTGCAAACATCTCCCAAACCATCAACTTTATCAAAATGCCTATTACAAAAATAATCTAGAGTAAATTTGCTACAAAAAAGTTCTTTACCGTTTGTCTTTAAAGTGAACCGCTACGATGCTACGACCATTCAAAATGGAGCCCTTTTTGATTCTTGCGGAAAAGTTATCGAAATCATATGCCATATCAAAGTTTCTACATGTTATAAATATTCGTCAGCATTCCCGGTGCACAAGCTGTTAACTTGTTACAAATATAACAGATTTTCAATGTAAACAGCTGTGGCAAAGTACCTACAATTAGTATTATTATTGACTAGTATTGACATAAAATCACTCTTCCACACCACCTGGCGGTAGAGTAAATGGCGCGTTTTTTTGTAAGTGGTGTCCTCAGGAAACCTAATCCACTGTTCAAATGTCAAAGTTAGTCGATTTTCAACCGTTTTGATGAAGGCTGGCAGTCTTGATCATCTGCCTCAATTTCTCCGTCATCGCTTTCATCGTCTGCATCCGTACATTTGCCTGACGTCGCAAGGCGCTCAAGATTAACATCGATGTCTCCGTCACAATCATCCATATCATCTTCCTCGACAGCATTTGTACATGACCGTCCCATACAATTCATGCAGATTCTGGAGCATCGGAGGCCCGTTTTCCTGCAACCACACGCAGCGTTACATCCTTTCGAACATTTGCAGGACACTGTGTTTAGAAGCGTTTGTGGCGCCGGACCCCTTGTCGTAGGTATGGGAGCCAAACCACATTAAGAATTTTTCCAGCCCCAATCCAGTGGATTTGTATCATTTCCATACCATGTTTGGACTTGATGGTATGTTCTTAAAGAGTGCTCACGTACCGCTGATTCGGTGGGAGGTAGGCTTGCGATATTAAATCGATATTTGCTTAGAGATTTTGCAAACAGTTGGAACCGCAACTCATTCAGGGTGTTTCCCGTGGTTTTGTTGTCATAAAGCCTAGCCACAACCAACTGGCCCGCTTTGTCAATTTCATCGGGGCTTGCGTTCACGTCTCGGAAAACCCTAACAGCTGTCTGCGTTCCTCATTACTCATCAGCAATGTTACGAATTTCATTTTGTCCTGCCTGAAAAACGAAGACGTTGTATCGCACCCACTAAACGCATGCAAAAAGAGGATGTTTTCTTGCACACACGGCGGGAGATTGAAACTTGTTGTGCAAAATAGTTTGGTTGAACCTTTGCCGGGTTTCATAAAATACATTTTCGTGGAGGGTGGCACACGAGCCGCCAAGATGACCAGGATATCTATATCTTCAGCCACTATAATGACCGAATTGTCGGGCCGAGATAACTCGAGTGCGGTGAGCACATCGGCATCTTCTGGAGCTTGTCTGATTTCGATTCCATCGCTTTCGAATTTGACGCGCAACAAATCGATGAATCTTCGTTTGTTTGTGTCATTAGACAACAATCTTGCTTGTGGCATAGGTGCCGTCATGGACTCATAAAAAAAACATTAGCAGCATCATGCTTGTGCGATCGTCGAAGACGTTCAGCGGACTTGGTACTGCGAGCTACTGGGTCGTCAGGATACCCATCGAAAATGATGACACTGTTTTGGAAGTATCTTTTGACGTAATTCACATATTTGGCGCTAATGTCGGCAAAAGTATCGGTTTGGTGCCAAATTACACAGCGCAGAAGATATCCTCCGTTTTTTTTTATTGATACCTGCATTAAAAGCATCTGGAATGCTGACAAGTATTTATAACATGTAGAAACTTTGATATGACATATGATTTCGATAACTTTTCCGCAAGAATCAAAAAGGGCTCCACTTTGAATGGTCGCAGCATCGTAACGGTTCACTTTAGAGACAAACGGTAAAGAACTTTTAGCAAAACGGTAGCAAATTTACTCTATATAATTTTTATAATAGGTATTTTGTTGATAAAGTTGATGGTTTGGGAGATATTTGCAAAAAACCGAAAAATGGTACCTTCTTAGGGCCAGAAGGGCCAACGCCAACTTCGCTCGAGGGGGAAAACTTGGGAAAGTAATATCTAGGTCCAAATAAAGCAATTAAAGCAATTTCCAGCTTTCCACTAATCATTTCCTTATTGAACTACCTGTCGCCTGGCCTATAAACCATTATGGGTTTTACTTTCGTCTCATCACTATTACGGTTTTAAGTTATTAAAATTTATAGTCATCATTTGCTTCCATCTTATATGTATATTAAAATGATCATTTACATTGTCTGACACTGTATAAAATATATTCTACTGTAACCTGTAAGTTGCTTTTTATTCTAAGAATAGTACTCGTCTCACATAAACAATAGTTATTTATGTGTTACTATTTGAGATATGTAAGATATTTACTATCAACAGTTTTATTTCAAAAGCAACATTTATTTTACATGGCACAAATATTCTTTACCTGATAAATGAGAATACTAAATCCTATCTAAGATGCTTCCAGTGATCAGGGTTTGAAATGATTTTATTTGAATTTTTTATTTGTTTCAGAGAAATGAATATTTGTTCACCCATATCCGAAATCAGCATTTATTTGTCATAAACGTAATTCATTAACAAAAGCTGAATTGTTGTCTCTATGTAGATGTTCTCAATCTTATTAAAAATAAATATAATTTTTCGCCTGAACCTATAGTGCTTTTTAGTAAAAACATGGAAATGTTCATCAAGAATCTATACGAATTACACTGGCTTTTACATATGACAAAAATACAAACTATTACAAACTATATTTTACAATACATTGGAAAGTATTAAAAGTTATCCCAGTATTAACGAATTAAGGAAAACGTAAAAAATATCTTAATTTAGAAATTCCAAAAATATAAAAGAAATGCAACAAAAAATTTTATAGAATTATAAAATATTAAATATTATTATATTAATATAGTGAGATATGGGAAGGTATGTTTA
Organism: Rosalia funebris; assembly: GCA_037954035.1. Taxonomy (NCBI): domain Eukaryota; kingdom Metazoa; phylum Arthropoda; class Insecta; order Coleoptera; family Cerambycidae; genus Rosalia; species Rosalia funebris. The sequence goes on along the minus strand of JAZFAV010000012.1, from coordinate 5,276,193 downwards.
AGAGAGAGATAAAATAAATAAATCATTTTAATAAATAAATAAAATTGAATCGATGGTTTTTATCGAATAGTTATTTTACTGTTCTATATATTCGTCAAATTTAATCTAAAAGAATACATAGCTCAGATAACAGTAATATATATATATATATATATATATATATATATATATATATATATATATATATATATATATATATATATATATATATTTATCTAGAGGTACAAGAACATTAAAGGAAGTGAACATATGTAATTCTGAAAATTCACTTATCGGCCCTAATACAATATATGTATGTCCCTATCTAGAGGTCGACCATCATTTTAAGAAGTTAAAACCGTAATACGTAAGTTGACCCTAAAGATATTCGATTATATTTAAAAAGTCAGCAGCAACTCAGGTACGCTATAGTTAAGTAATATTTAAATTCTTGAAATTTAAACATTACGGTATATAAGGTAAAAAGTTATAAAAACATGTTATCTTTAAAGGATATGTATCTATGTTTCTGGGAAAAAATCATGAAACAGTTATACATTTTAAACATATGAAAATCGCAAAAAAAAACTATTATGATTCTCTCTCAAATAACTTCATAATATAAATTTATATAACCGAGTAATTACTTCATTATACAGGATCATTTACGCAAACATACATTACAAGTTTCTGAGGTTACGTTTTGTTAGAAATGTTGAATATTTGAGAAAATTTTATATGTACGATCAGTCTAACATATTAGCAACCCTGTACAAGTTCTCGTTTTATACCAGTTGTTAATCTATAGGTTTCGATTTTTACCTAGCTTCGATAGAATAATAATTTCGATGGGTTTCGGTAGATACATATATCGGTGATACGAATTAATTTTTGAGTTAATTGTGATTTTGGTCAATAAAGGACTTGGCCCTTGACCAAGAGACTCATAGCGAATTAACTCCACAAATTAATTTACAATTGACAATATTTCAGTGGTATACGTAGGTGGATAAATACGATGACATCAGAGCTGAATTGCTTGTACCTCCATTTATTTAAATATTACAAGTCTATATGTCCTCGGCTGAAGCAGAGTTACCCGAGTATAACACCATGAATAAAATAAATATGTACATAAGTACATATTAGTTCATTTAGGGTAAACATAAGTTTGCTCTATCTAATTGATTTAATGGTTTAGTTATTTTAGTTTAATTGGTTATTCAATTTGTAAATTGCTATTATTAATTTTTATGAATTTTTTGAAGGTTAATTGTGAACAAGTTGAAAAATATATGGCTGAAAATGATAAAATTGTTAATAAACTAAATTATGGATACACTATGTACAATTTAAGTAAATAGTAGATACCTGTAAATTGTATTTACCATGATATAAAATGTATAAATGTAAAAATATAACTATCCATTAAAAATAAAGATAATCGCCCACTTTCGGTCTAATTTCAAAGAAATTGGACCCTCAAGAACTTCTAATGAACCGGTAAACCCTGTAAATTTTAGTTATGCGATATACATTACATGTTATTTAACTATTTTAGAAGTACCATTGGATAGTAATATATTCCATATTCAACTAATATTAGAAGTTGAAAGCAAGAAGAAATATAAAAAAGTGAAAAAACTATTTGTGGTTTAAAAATTTTAACACTATATCAGTAGGTAAGACAAAAACAAAATGATCATTATAAAGAAAACTAAAGGCCAACGTAAGAGTTTGATACATATCCAACATACGCATTGACGAAAGTGTCAATGTATTTCTGGCGGTATAACCTTTACTAATTGACCACCAAATAGATAATTTGTTGTCGTCTAGCAACCGAGGAAATTTACTAATATGAGGGATCAAGATTTCCATAAAATATGGATTTTTATAAAATTCTTTTAACCACTATTTTAAATTTAAGTATTAAAAATCGACGTCCTTCCCCTGAAGTCTCAAACTTCAGAGGGCAAAGTTCTATACCTGGAGACGCGAACAAACGCAGTCAAGCTCAGGAAGCGGTGTGATACTCTTCCAGTTGGGACTAGAAACCAAGCACACAATGACGCCCCTAAAGTTTGCCATCCGAGACCATAGGACAAATAACATTGTTGCAGAAACTTTGTAACCTACATTTAATTTAGTAACATTTTTGTCGGTCATATTTTAATAGAAGCAACACGTTCAATCTTTCCAGATATTCTTGAAATTGACACAGTCTATATTATTTCATTGCATTTAGTCTTTAAAGACTTCATCTATATGAAATCGTTGAGATAAATTGTACTGAAAAGATTTGGTTCTAGAGAAAATTATATCTAATGCCGACTTGACTTTTTTTTATGGCGATTACATACTGTTTTTCTATATAGCCATCGATATACACCCAACCAATATGTTGTATAACTATTAATCCAAAAATCTTGGAGCATTTATGAGTAAGCATGAAATAACTAAGCTTTCGCAGATTTGGTTATATCAGAAATTTGTGTCTGCAGTCACAACTCGACGCCGGATGATTTAAGATACAATTATGTATGTATGTATGTATGTATTATATTTAATATTATATTTAAAGAGACTGAATCGTACTGAGATTTTATTGTAGAATAAAATAAGACAACTTACTATCTGCAGCAATAATGATTCCTACTTTTGGTAATATAGAAAGGATCTGTTTTGGAAATTCTTCTGTCATAAAGTCTAATTCAACCACTTTTACGGGGTTTTTCACAATATGTTTATTCCTTTGCACGTTACTTTCTATTAATTTTAGTAGGTTTCCCTTATCAATATCTGGAAAGTACATAAAATAAATATGTAATGGGAAATAATTTTTGATTCCTGTCTTACCTGTACAATACACCGGCGCAAACATAGAGGCGACTATACTTGTTAATCCTACTCCTGATCCGAGTTCTAAAATATATGAATCCCTTGGTATGCTTTGGTTGTTATGAATCAACCAATCGGCAAGAAGTAGGGAACCTCTCCAGATTTGTAATCCAACTAAATCTAGCACTGTACTCTTTTGATGTTCTAGAAATACACAACAACATTGTATTATTATGCATATTAATATTTAATTTAAAACAAAATATTAGGTACAATAGGTATCAATTACTTAAGATATTTATACAATTTTGTGTCCCATACAGACTATAAAATTGGAATGTAGTGATATGTATAAAAAAGCTAAAGGACTGATTCCATTACGTTATTCTTTTCTGGAATATATTCCTAATATGGATATGAACACATTATTTTAAACGATAATCCTGAGGATAAGAGAAACCTTCAACGCAATACTAAAAAATAAGAAATGATCAATTATCAGTCATTAGAAAGTGAGTTAAACTATCAAGTTTTAATTATCGAGTATATATAGTCCGCCGAGTATGGTATAGTTCCTTCACGATGTAAAAAGGACAGGTATGTCATTCAGTGGTATCTGGTAATCAGAGGTACAGGAACATGCCCACCTCAATTTTTGCATTTAAATTTTGCAAGTTTACATTATAATTGTAAACCTTCTAAAAAACACAAAAATATTTTATATAATAATATACTTTATACTATAAAGGATTTTTAATATCAATTCTACATGCTATACTTTTTATCGAGTCACCGTCGTCTGAAATTGTACACCGTAGATTTGCCCATCGGAACACAGGGGCTGCAGGCACACGTTTAGATCGCCCTCGGAGTTAAGGGGGAAACACATTTACCTGACGCAACCCGCCGCGAGGCGACTCAACGCCACCCGATGCCAATCCAATGTCCAATTTTCCATCATCCTCACGGTCCAGATTTTCGTCGAGTAGCGTCGGGTCAAGACTGTCGGAAGTGCTTGTTTTGAAGAAGGTTATTCCAAGGTTACCTCAAAAATCGTCCAACTGTTCCTTTTGCCACGATGGAATCTAGTCAATCTGATCTGATTGAATTTGTGAGGGAGCATCCTTGTCTATTTGACGTTAAAAGTAAAATTTATAGGAACGCATTAATGTGAAACGAAGCTTGGGAAGAGATTGCAAGGCAGATGAAATCAAGTGGTAAGTAAAACAAAGATATGCTTCACAAATGTTATATAATCTGAAAAGCGATCATCTTGGTATTTTAGAACACGTTCTATCTTCCTCTTCGTATGCGATCATTTTGCCAAGAAAGGCGTCCGTCTTCCGATGTAAAGTGGTCTCTAAATTTATCTCTAATATGAGCTGCTTGATAAGTGTAGTTTTGTCTCAACGGGGAAAGATTCATTAGACACGCATCAGAATGATTAGCATATTCAATTTCTGGTTCAAAATCGTCTTCGACGCTTAACATATTATGTAGACAACAAGCAGCTGTAATTATGTTATCTGCCATATCCAGTTGTACTTCCAAGTAGCGTAGAAAAATTCTCCACCTGGCACTCAAAATTCCAAAAGCATTCTCTACTACCCGATGAGCTCTTGAGAGTCTATAGTTGAATATTTTATTAGCATGATTTCCTGCAATATTTTGTCTACTATATGGACGAAGCAAATACAGTTTCAAAGGAAATGCCTCGTCTGCTACAATTACTAGGAGCAAATTTTCTCCTCCTTCCAATAATGGTTTTTCGGATGGTACGTTCAAATCATTAGTAGCCAATGATTTTCCTAGTTTAGAACTGCTAAATACAGCACCGTCAGTATTTCTTCCATAAGAGCCTACATCAATTACGACAAATTTATGGTTTGCGTCCACAAGCGCAGGAAGAACCACAGAGTAAGTACCTTTATAGTTATAAAAATCTGACCCACTATTAATTGGACATCGAATGTTTACATGTTTCCCATCCAAAGCCCCAATGCAATTTGGAAAATCCCACATGCTTTTGTAATGGTCTGACACTTTCCTCCACGATTCCTCAGTAGGAATTGGCATTACAATCGGACCTAATACTTCCCAAATAGCTTTACAAACACCTAGAACGATTTTATAGCTGAATGCAAGAGCGCTAAATGATTTTCCAGTTGCCAAGAACCTGAAAATAAATAAAGACTCACATGTATAAAATATGTAAATATATTTTTTCTTGTATGCATAGGCACGTTTAAGTAAATAGTTTTTATTTATTTCAGCGGAAACGAGGCAACCAAAATTATTCCTTGGAAATTTAAAAAAGAAATGTCATTTTTGAATCCCTTTTTTGGAATTGAGGCCAATCAAAGCAATTTGAGTGAGAAAAGAACAATTTCTGAAATCGGGGAAGATGACTCTATAGGCAAATTTACTACTGATTTGCAAGATGACGACGAAGACCAAAGTACATAACCCCCACGAGAGCCTTCCGTTCTTCCGAAATTCATAAAACAAAAAAAACATAAGGCAGACGTTCAGAAAATAGTCAAAATCATGAAGCAAAATGGTTCTATGCGCAAAATCCGTCAGGATCAATGCAAAAAACCGTACGATATGGATGAATTTGATATGTTTTTTTTGAGCATGGCCAAAACTGTAAAAAAACTACCCGCCATTGAGCAAGCCAACATACGGTTACAATTGTGCAAACTTGTAACGGAAACAGAAATTCGCGTTCTTCAGGGTTGCGAATATCAAAGCTCCACTACTCCTTTAGCTTCAGATATTAGTACTTCGGCACCTCCAGCAACGCCTCCGGCATTTCAAGACCAAGGCCAGTCACAACTATTACTTCCTTACGACCCCTCAACATCTCAAGATTACGTTTTGTATGATATGTAAATTTCCTTAAGGGGACTCTCTCCTCAAAAATGCTAATAAATAAATTGTAACACTCCTTTGTGAAACTACTTTATCTAATGCTTCCTTTTGCATAAACTATCATATATTTCATGAAAACTGATTGCAATATGAAGAAATAAATGTATGCTTACCTCAAGAAAACTGCGAACCGTTCTTCGGAACTGATAGCCCGGTGAAAATTTGTAGTAGTTTTCCTGATTCGTTCCTTTATTGTTCCATGAAGGTAATCAAATTTTTGTTTCGTCATCCGAAAATACATGTGAAATCGATCAGCATTTTTTTCCTTTTCTAATATAGATATCAACGTAACGTAATCAACGTCAGATTGCAGCTGCTGCTATTTCTTCCATCTCTTCTTCATATTCATCCTCAAAGCTCTCCATTTCACGAAACTTGTGATTGTAAACTATCGTGATATAGGTACACTGTGCTTGCGTCGAACTGATATGCACACCCCATCAACATTCGATAAGGCGTCGGGTGGCGTTGAGTCACGTCGCGTTGTGTTGCGTCAGGTAAGTGTGTTTCCCCCTTTAGTCATGTACGCCTTGTTAACAGTTGGTGACGAAAGGCTTTTAATTAAATTTAATAAGGTTACATCGGAAATGATCACATTTTAGTAGGTGACCGTCTATCGTGGTTAACTGTTCTATTCGCTGCGTAAAGTGTTTTGGTCGTCAGTCATAACTTTAAATGTTAAACATTAATTCAGTTGATTTTATATTGATTAATAAAGCAATAATATACGAACAAAGGACGCAAATTAAAGGATTAGTTAAGCTCGACGCCTGATATAAATATTCCTAAAATTGACCATGGAATGTCTTGCAATTTTGAAATAAAGTTTAAGTAGTGCGTACAATAAATTTAAGTGGTCATGTGGGTGTTCTAAAGGAATTAAACTATTTTGCTTTGATTATCTTATACATTTTTTTATCATCATGCCCCTCCCCCCACGCACAACTGTCACATCACCTGTGATCATCCATATAAACCGCCGCTGATCTCACTGTGACAATTGTATATTATCTAATTTTCAGTATTATACTTTTTAAGCCATCTTGTGCCTTAATAGGACTTATGTTGGTCATACCTGGCCTTTTCATAACATGAAAGAGCTGGAATTTTGATGTTACACCTTATTACTTTATGAGATCAGATAACATAAATATGACATCCAAATAATTTGACAGTCTGCTGATTTTTAGCTGTTAATGGTCAAGGTTCTTTAGTGGTGATTCAACAGGGTACGCAGTTGAGGCACTGTCCACCAAGAAGAACAGAGATGATATCCAGAAAATGCACTATTACTTTTCTGCACTCCACTATAAGTGGAGTGCAGAAATGTAATATGCAGAAATGGAGTAAAGTAATGTAATCGTGTAAAGAAAAAGTGAAAAAACAATTTTCTTTGGGTATATTTTTCGTCTTTCGGCTTAAAAACAAAAAAAAAATGGTTTTTAAAATTCCATTGCTGTGTGTGTGTCGTCGTTGTCGTCGGAATTTCTTGTTAACACGATAACTCAAATAAATCGTGTCGGATCGATCGGGTTTTGACTGATTCTAATCGGGAACGTCCGCCCCCCAGACGACACTTATTGATTTTGAGGTGGATAGCACACACCACTCCCTCCCTTGGGTCTGTTTGAGAATTTTGTATTAGCACGATAACTGTCGGATCGATCGTGTTTTGACTAATTCTGATCGGGGACGTTTCCCAGATGACACTTATTGATTTTGAGGTGGATAGGACACACCCCACCCTGTCCATGGGTCATGAGAAATCACGATGGTGGACTATTTAAGATATTTGTTGTGTTAATACGATAACTCAACTAAATCGTGTCGGTTCGATCGGGTTTTGACTGATTGTGATCGAGAATATTTCCTAGACGACACATATTGATTTTGAGGTGGATAGGACACACCCCACCCTGCTCATGGGTCATGAGAAAGCACGACGGTGGAATATTTGAGATTTTTTTTTTGTTAACATGATAACTTAACTAAGTCATGTCGGATCGATCGGGTTTTGACTGATTCGGATCGGGGACGTCTCCCAGACGAAACCTATATTGATTTTGAGGTGGATAGAACACACTCTACCATGTTCATGGGTCATGAGAAAGCACAATGGTGGATTATTTGAGAAATCTGTTTGTTAGCACGATCACTCAATTAAATCGTGTCGGATCGATCGGGTTTCGACTGATTCTGATTAGGGACGTCTACCAGACAACATCAATTGATTTTGAGGTGGATAGGACACACCCCACCCTGTTCATGGGTCACGAGAATACACGAGGGTGAACTATTTGAAAAAAGTAAAACTGTCGCATAAAACATATTCTGCATTTATGTGTTGATTTATTTTTTCTTGGCCACTCAGTTTCGAGATAAATATGTGCTACGTGCGGAAAAGTCTATATTAAGGTTTTAAAACTGTTTATTTACTATCTTAATATTTTATTAATAAAATACCAAACTGATATAATCTGGCACATTTAGAATGATCCAAAGAATCAGTAGAATGCATTTAAATATCGCGTTACATTTTAAATGCATATATATATATTTGTACTTCTCTAGTATATCTACGGGTAATAGTAAGAAACGAACAGTTACGAAATACAATGAGGATGAACGAAAGACAAACCTCCTTATATCGGTTTAACAAATCGCAAGATTTAAAAATATAGCTGCCTAACATTTTCTCAGACAAGAAAACGAACAAACATCTTTAGGCAGCTTTGCATTATGTATTTGCATCAAGCCGTGAGACACAAGACTTTAAATAGCTTGGGCTGTTAGTTGCATAATGGATAATTTGTTGTGCGGTTACGGAGATTATTTATTTCGTGCTTGTAATTGTTCATTACATATTTCATTGTAAAATATGTATTTATTATGTTACTAATAATTATATATGGTAATAATCCGGTTGCCTGTTACTGTTGCCCAATTACTGGCGCGTAAAATCTATGTACCGTAACCTGCGGTTATGGTAAATGGAGATTTTAGCCACATAGCCCATTGCCATTAAAAAATGTGTCTTCCACGCTCTGATTTAAGTAAATGCTTAATAAACAATAATTCTGGAGACAGTGTGACTTCTAGCCATCCGATTGTTAATTTATGGTATATCAAATGTACGTGGCTGATCGGAAATGTAGCGTAGAAGAAATTGTTTCGTTAACAGTGTTAATAATTTTCAATATATTGTGAATATATTTTGCGGAAATGGAGATCTAGTTAAACTTTATTATGAGCAAAAAATAATACTCTTAATACCAAAATCATGTCTCGATTTTGTTACATATTTTATGAAAATAATATATTGCAAATATTATTCAAGATGTCAACACATCGACAAGATCGACAATGAAATTTGTTCAGTGAATTTTTCACTTAATTCTTGATTCGCTGAACAAATTTCAGTGTCTAATACATCTTGAATAATACTTGCAATATATTATTTTCATAAAATATATAACAAAATTGAAACATGATTTTGGTATTAAGAATACTACTACCAAATTATGTCAAGGTAATGTTGACTAAGTAAAGCTTCCTTTCGATGTCTCGTTCAACTCAAGCCAAGAGTGTCAAATCATAAATGTCATATTTCAACTGTCATCTCATCTCGTGGAATTTGCTATAATATCTAATATAATAATTGAGTATTTTTAATTGATATTGTAAGTAATACTACAAATGTAATCATGTATGGAGTAATCATGTATGTATCAAGTTGATATCATCAAGATATAATTAAAATTTGGTATTTTCAATAGTACAAATAAACAGTGCTTTCATTTAAATACTACGGATACACATGGAATAGGTATGGAAATTAATGTAACATTCTAACGACTGTGTTACAAATTAATTGAAAGTAGGAGGCACTTTTTTGTGGAATTTCTGCCTCAGACTCAACACTGATAAATTTTATGTTTGTTTTATTCTTTTTACATGTATAATTTTTGCTGATATTCAAAGTGAGATAACAGAGTAGGTATTTATTTTAACTCGTTGCGCATATGTATGTTAATGCACAATTTAGAAGCACAGGCTAAATAGATGAAAAATAAAACCAACTATTGGATGAGCAAAATTTATACTTTCAACAGGATGTCGCACTACCACACTACGCATTAGCTATTCGAGAATTACTTGATCAAAAGTTTACCGACAATTGAATTGACAGAAGAGGTAATTACTCCGGAATGTCTGGCGAGATTTCCAGATACGACTTTTGGATTTTTTTCCTCGGAGGTTATTTGTATTGTATACAAAATTCCACCCCAAAATGTTCCTTTCAGATTCAAGATAATTACTAAAGGCACATTTTAAAACTCCCTACAAGAATTGGGGAATAGATTGTACTTTCGTTTACTAGGTGGGCATTTTTAGCACTTAATTAGGTAAGGTTTTATGAAAAGCAAATTTATTCCATTAATTTATTTTGTGTTTTATTTAAATTATTTTGTTTACTTCTACTATGACAAGGGATCAACCGATTTCAGTTTCCTAAACCGGGTTGAATAAGAATTTTTAAGACCTTTAAAAGGACAATATAGATAAGAGATTTAAAATTTATAAGTGAGGCTAGTGGGGGTGGTCTCTTTCAATATCTAAATATACGTGTTTTTTGTCTACACTTAATTTTTTTGCTGAGATAATGGGGGTGTGATTAAAGTGTAATTACATTACGCTTCCCTCTACAAATAAAGTTCCGTACATTACCCTTGTGATATAGAGTAACCTACTAAAGGCACCGTACAACTTTTACCATATGCTAATAGATGGCGCCATGCAATCATGGCATAGCATAATGAATGGTCCAATATTTATTCATTCCAGGTTCAATTTAGAATTTAAAATTGCTATAAGCAAAATATAAAAATAAAGTATTTTAAATTAAAAAGGATTGTCAAAACTTATAATAAGAACTGTGAAAATAAAAATCATCATTAATGGGTAGGGTACATATTTTCCTCAAATGTATAATAATACAGTACAAAATTGGCTATTAAATGAAGTTTCTAAATCATTAAATCCTAGTGTTTATTTTAAATTAAAAGAAAAAAATATAATCTGGTGTATTATTAGAGCTGTTATATAAATTCAAAACTTTAAATCTGATCTGGCATGGCTAATTTCTAAACTGATTTATAAAACTTTAAAGAGACAAATTAGGTTTAACAATAGGTCATCAAACATACGCGTTTTGTAGTAGAAATGTTTATACAAATATGGATTTTATGTGATATGGCATTATCATGAAGAAGATATTGCAAAATTGTAACACCCCCTCATAGTACAGATACGAGTATGCAATGTCATTACAATCCGTCATGACCGTTGTCATGTGCTTATATTCTACTCTTTATTAATAAGAAATTTATGACAGCGTTTCCAATTGAATACATAAAATCGTGATGTCGTTTGAAGAAGGATAGGTCCAGAAACGTTCAATTTTCTTTCACCACTAAGTTTTATCGTAAGCATTCTGGATGTTTTCTGCATAAACGCAGTCTGAAAATCATCTATATCACGTCTCTAAGGTAATACTCCTCCTGTGAAAAAATAAGCAACCCAACCACTCAACAACTCCTGCACATTGGGGTATTTTGTTAAGATGGGGGGTGTATGGTTTCACTAGACATTTCTAGTTGGAGGAAACATTCACCTATCGTGATGTCTCTTTGCTGGTCTAGTTATTTCATAGTGATAAAGCGTTCGTTATATTCCATTAGCACCATGGTATGATCCTTACTGGCGTCTGTTCTGTCTTTATGGAAGATTTTCACCCAAGCCTGTTCTTTCTTAAATAAATATGTACTATTAATTTCATCGTTATTTTCCAAAGAAAAAACTTTCTTATATTGCCGATAAACGGAACAGTCTACCTGAGCTCAGCCATAAAAACATGTCACGGTATGAGCTAATAGCCGTTTGGGATTTTTTATTTGGCAAATAGAGATGAAATAAACTATAGACTTGTCCGCAGCTTTCACTATCTTTCTGGAATATTAATGTCCATCATTTATAATTTACTGTAATTCTGTCAATCTTAGATCGTATATATTTATTTTTTTACCTCATTTTACAATGCATTTATAGTCATATTTGATATACCTGTAAGTATAAATGGTGTCAATTTTGGATTTTGAAAGTCTCCGTACCAGACATTTAAGCATCTTAAGAAAAGTCTTCTAATTTCTTATTTTCGAAAAGTCGATTCACTCGTAAAGAAAATTCATTTATTTGTTTATATAGAATTATTGCCTTTGTTTGATATTTTGAATTTTCTGCAATTTTGAATGTTTATTTTTTTAAGGCTAGCAAGATAAATAAGTAAAGTAAGGACAGCAAAATTAAAAGTAATAAGTAGGTAAGTTTGGAGTTCATGAAGTTTTTATTTTATAATGATATCAAAACTATTAACTTAAAGTGCTGAAAGTGTAAAAAGACCCTCGTCTTGAAAGAAATCTATTCACCAGACACTTGACACGTTTTCAGGTACATAGGCTGATTATCTCTTACTCATTGATTATATCTCTTTAGTCTGTATAAATGGATATATAAATATCTCAATAAAATGTATCTATAAAATGACTATTTCAGATTTCAACATCGAGAGATTTTGAATAATGGATAGCTACGTAACTAAGAGCATTACTTTTTAGAGGTATCGTGTCATCGCATCCTTTACAAATCATTTGTTACCTATTGGCTGTCAGTTACCCTGACCAGCAACATGTTGAAGAATTTAATTTGATAATAAGATTTACATGCAAATCTAATTTCTAATCATTAGCAAGAATGTTAAAATTACATATATTTATTCTTCCTTAATAGCATCTGGGGTGTTAGATTACACGAAGATATAGGTATTCTTTCAATAATAGTTCATATATCTTTAAAATGACTACGCGATTGGTGCAGTAGATGGACTAATATATAAAAAACTGTGCGTGTTTGAGAAAAAAAGCCCAAAGCTTTAGGATTGTCGTAGTATTCAATCCCGCACTGTTGAGTTTGATCCTAGAATAAGTGAGTATGATAAATTCAAATGTTAAATAGATGGTCTATAATTATGATCTTTGTCATATGGAGATAAATTTCTAAGGACTGAGTTCATAGAAGATTGTTGTATACAATAGAGAATAGTTGTTTGGCGACACAATTGATGGCCCACTATTTTGAACTCCAGGATATCAAATTTATTTGATTTCCACACAATATCGTTTCTACTCAGTGATAAAATAGATATTGTGATAGACGTAGATAAATAGTCCTTACTCTAGATTACTCTTAATAGACGTACTCTTCAAGGGTTACGAGTTAGTGATTAATGATATTAATAACTACTTCGAAAATGGAATTGTGTTTCTTTAACGTCACGTATATATTCGTAGTCCCACTCTGTCGTCTTTATTTTTCCTATTTTCTATCATTTCGTTTATCAACTTACTGTATATTATTCCATATGTAGTGAGTAGGTAAAGGTTGAAACAAATTGAATAATCGTGACCGGGAGGTCGGAAAAAGAAATGCCCTAAAAGATCGATTATGTATTTTATATGCGTATTATTTGGTATTTGTATATTTCTTTCCGCGTTATCAGGTTATCTGTTGGAACATGACATGGACAGTTTTTTAAATAGTAACCCCCTTATATAATGATACTACATAAGTGAGTACATATTTTTCCATATGGTACATCAAATTAATGGTAGGCCACTTAACCACTATTTCAAGAAATTTATTAACTTAATTTCTAATAGAATACATTTCTATTCTATATTTATGAAATCTATTGTTTCTTGCTTATTTGCGCTTGTTAGACTATACAGCAATGTTACTTATCTGATATCACAAGTTTACAAAATATAGTGCGTATAAGTGAAACACACCACCTGGGATGCAACTCCTTTAGTAAATATCCAAGATAACCATCAAAACTATTCAAGGCTCATAAAAGAAGCTCGTTTCAAAAAACGTCATCTGAGGACAAGGGGGATGATAACTAGAAACACACAAAACAAGGCGAAATTGGACGAAGCTATTAAAGAACTAAAGGAAACACTCACCAATGAGAAAAACCAAGCTATTCAACATGTCATCGAATGTTATAACGAAATCTCAAGATATAATTCCACCAATCAAAAAACAAGAAAGAACATGGGCTAGAACCCATAAAAAATCCGAAACATTTGCCGAAGACTTATGCAATGTCTTCCAGTCATTCCCAAGACGTTACATTATTTCTAGAAACGCCATCCTAACTGGCTCTACCTATAAAAGCCATAATATTCACATCACAGGGCAAGTTATAAAACAACTACCGGACAAGGCATTAGATGTCTTACCCAAATTTACAATGCAATCAGAATTTAACACTTCTTAGTGGAAAGTTTGATATACCATTCTGATCCCCAAACCTGGGAAACCATTACAAGTGTCATCATATAGTACAAGTGTCATCTTAGAGGAATTGAATATCATTCCAGAATCTAACTTCGACTTTCGAACTTTTGAAGGTGCAACCCATAGAACAAGTACAAAAAGTTGTCGAAATAATTAATGTTATTTGAAGACAACAAGTTGAGTTCTGCTACTTTCTTGGCTGTGCCACAAGTCTTCGACAAGGTACGGCACTCGGGTATTGAAGTTATATTTGACAAATAGATACTTCACCGTTAGATACAACGAAGTAATAACCTGCATATACTTCATACAGTTAGGAGTACCTCAAGCGTACCTGTATCAAGTTTTTCACTACTGGTTTGCCTACTAGTCCAGGAACATTCACAGTTACCATTGCAGACGACACATGAGTTATAGCAACAGTAAAGTATAGATACGCATTCAATAAACTTCAAAAAGCTCTTGATAATACCCAGATATGGTTGAAGAAATGGAAAATAAGAATTAACCAATCTAAATCACAACACATAACGTTAATTTTCGGATGAGAATTCTGCTCGAGTGTTAGTTTTAACGGACATCAACTTCCATAAACAGAATCTGTCAAATATTTTGCTATGTATCTTGACAGAATACTAAACTGGAGACACCCTCTTTATGTCAAAACTTTAAAATTGTCAAAACTTTACTAGTTAATTGGAAGAAAATCTAAATTATCCTTGGCTAATAAACTAATTATTATTTATAAAATGTATGATACTTAGGATGTACAGCTCTGGGGTGCTGTAAGTCTATCTAATATAGAAATTCTACAAATATTCCAGTCGAAAACTTTACGAATTACTGGTTTGTAACTAACCAAACATTACACTCCGACTTAGAAATAAAACATGTGCTAGAAGTCAAATGCGCGAGTGCGAAATACCTATCGCGACTTGAAGTACATTCAAACTCCCTCGTTGTCAGTCTCCTCAATAACAGGCAAAGGACGCACGGATTGAAGCGCTGTAATCCCTTAGAGATAGATAATATTAATAAGTCTAATTTTACAAAAGAATACCCTAGATTTAAGGAACTCTCAGTTCATAGATATGCTTGGTCTGTAACGTAAGTGTGCTAAACAATGAATGCTGTTAAACAACTTGCCTTCTAGAATTAAACATTAGAACATCCGCCTATTGCATTCGTGCAAATTGGGAGTAGAATGACAGTTAAAAAAAAGTCAAACAATGATTTTGATGATGATTGGCTAAGGAGAGAGGACTCGTACATTAGCTGAGATTAGTGAGTTATTTAATAATATATAATATCCTAAACGCTCTATTACATGCTCAACTGTAAGTAAAATTGAAGCAAATTTGAGAATATCTGGTATTATGAGAGGCGACTATATCAAAAATTATTCTGCTCTTCAAAAAGATACACAGTCGGATATGTTACTAGCTGAAAAATAATAAGTGGCACCCATACAAAGTGCAATTAATTCATGAGCTTCGGGAAGATGATTTCGATAGCAACATATATTTATAATGAGAGTGATGTAGTAATAATCCCCAATTCTCAAACCAGATTATTTTCTTTGATGAGGCTACTTTTTGTTTCAATGGCTCAATAAATAGGTAGAATCACAGGTATGGGGTTCGTAAAAATCCTAATTGAATGATGAAGGGTTGCATGCAGTTTGCAAAGAAAGTCAATGTGTAGGCGGGAACTGTTGATACCACAATTGTAGGATAATTTTCTATTAACGGTCCATTAACTACTGAAAAGTGCTTGAAGTTGCCACAACAACATATAGTTCCCTCATTTGTGGTACTCCATCGAAATAATGAGAACTCCAAATACCAGAATGTTGAACAGAATACAGTCCTGGAATACAGATGAACTTTTACAATTTAACTAACGAAGATGAATTTCTTGACAATTTAAACCTTGTTTCAAGCGTGGAACTAAGTTTTGAGAGTTCAGAAGTAGTATTATTAGTAGAAAATTAGTTTTATATTTAGTAGAAAAGAGTTTTTTTCAAAACAAACAATAAAGTGTTATGCTCTCAAATGTACTTCACTGATTCGATTTGTTCTTTGTATATTTGATAAGAACCTGAAGACTGTAAACACAGATATAATTATGCTTATGTTTACAAAAGGAGACATACAAAATTGTACAAATTATAAAGGAATTACACTAGGCAATATACCTAGTAAAGATTTTATCAAAATATTTTATCAAAATATAGCAGAAAAATTAAGGGAAAAATTGAAAACAACTATGGAATAATCTTAACACGGATTCAGGGAAGGAAGGAGTACCCAGGATTCTATATTTACTTTGAGAGAAACAGGAGAAAAGCTACTAAGAATGAGAAAGGAAATTAATTTATGTTTTATAGACTTAAAAAATTTTTAATATAATAAGAAGAAATTATATCTGGAAGTGTATGAGACAAAGAGGAGTTCACAGAAATACAACAATCGTCCAAGAACATACATGAACTTACTACATAAGAACAAACTTACTATATAAGAACAACAGAAATAAAATAAGAATGCACAATAAAAAATCCTCAGAATTCGAGACAAGAATGGGATTGGAGTAAGGATGTGTATTAAGCCCACTACGTTTCTCTAGAGTCATAGGGGATATTATAAAAGAATTCAATGAAAAGTGTAAAAACTTGCCAGTAGGTAAATGGAAAATACTACTTGCCGATGACATGGTTTTGGTAGCTGAAACTGAAGAGAAATTGCAACAAAATCTATGCCAAAAAGAACTGAGTAAAATAAACATGGAAAAAACTCGTCGAAAAAATCAACCATGATATTTTTCAAGAAAAAAAAGTAAACATAGAATTGTCATACAAACACAAGTACGAGAATAGGTTACAAATTAAAATTGCAATTATTAAAACATAAGCACAAGCATAATCATAGAAGAATCGAATAAATCAGAAAAGGAAATAAACTAAAAAATTCGAAGAGCTGGAAGATTGCACAACCCCCTTAAAATCACATTATAAGAAAAGCAGGAATACCAAAGGAGATAAAACCATAAGTATACCAGAAAGTCGTAAGATCATCTATACTTTGCAGAAGTGAATCTTGGATATTACATGAGACTTCTAAGAAGAATAAAAGGAGTTATAAGGAGAGACAGAATAAGAAACAAAACAGTAATAGGAGAATTAAACATAAAACTGATATAATCAATTATTGGGGAAAGACACTTGAGTTGCCTAGGTCACTCAATGGAAGGACCAAATGCGACAAGAAACGGGAAATTCAGTGGAGTGAGACTAGACGATTGGCACAGGAAAGAAATTATTGAAAAAGGAAGATACGCTAAATGCAATAAGAAAATATAATATTATATTGTATTGTATTGTTTAATATTTAGTCCTAAATATTTAAATATTTGATAAGTCATGACGAAAGTATGCCTGTTAAAATGACGAAAATATAAGTTAAAACATTTTTGTTAAGTTTCGTAAAAGAATATGATAAGAAACATTTTATATAATAAAATTTGTATTAGGTTCAAGCTAATAATTATATTTCTAACAGACAAATTGTGGCAGATCTGAATTTATAACACCGATTTATGTGAAAAACATCTGAATGCAGAAATATTTTAAATATAAATTTGTTTATATTTAAAATTCTATATTGCCCCACCTGTAGATATTTGAAATAGCAAACGGAATCTTTTTTAAATAATGTATGATATTATAAATGTATACATATAAATGTTATAAATATAAAAAGTTCATCAAGCACGAAATAGCTGGATGTTTATTGAAAAGAATTACCAATTAATAAATAATGATTGCCGTGTGACTGTTGATTTTTTCGAATTTAAGCAATCCGAATGATAACTGACAATAGAAAGTCTAAATAGACCTCAGGATTTAAAAACAGAATAATATGTAAGGCGTAAGAAAGTTAGTGGGCACTTTCGATATAACCAGATATGTAATAACTTGAAAACAAATTTACTTAGATAGTCTACCCTTAAGTTTCAGAATTTTGTGTACTAGAATATAGAAAACATTTGACGAATTAGTCGCGGGAATGACCCTGTATATAGTGTCATATCAATTAAGTGATGATGAATCAAAACCATTTGTAATATTATCGATTATTTTTTGTATGTCTTCTTTAAGCTTTGTAGCTGTTGTCTAGTGTAATAACTAGAAGAATTTGATCAAGAGCTGCCTATCTTAAGTTCCCCAGTGTTTTAAAATTCTTAAATAAAAAGCTAATTAACCCAATTTATATAAGCCCCTCCTTAAGGACCGCCTACTGGTGAAAATAATGGTAAGAAGTTAAACATACACCCGAAGAATATTGGAATTTATATAAGAATCGCATTAACATATTTTCGCGAAAACAGGTTTACTTAAGCAGATGTGCGGATTTCAATTTAATTATCACCAAATGACTATGTTAATAAGCACATGCCAAATTTACAAATGTGGAGGCTATATATTAGTCTAACTGAGCAATTAAAGATTTTATCAAAAACGTCTTTTCACTATTTTAAATTTATTTGTATATTCGCAAATATATAAACACATTATGAATTAAAGATACATTTGGGCACACAGAAAAATAATGTTATTTTATATATTCAGAAATACATATATCGGAAATTGTAATTGAGTCAAGGGTACAAATCAGCTGAGGTATCATTTCTAAACTGAAAAATCGGAGAAGTTGGTACCATTTCCAGTGCCAGTATTGTTACTATAAATATGTTTTAGTGCAGAAATATCGCCTATATCAATTTGTTTATATTCAAAGTTTCATGTTCTCCAGCCTGGAGGTAGAAATCGACACTTGAATTTTTTCTTATGCAAAGCAAATGAATTGATAAATATATAAATAGTCTAAATAGAAAATCTTAATTGAGCACAGTAAAAGAAGTGGCGCGACATTTAGTGAACATACTTGCCAATAGATAAATAACACTGCGATTGTTGATTTTACTGAATATAAGGAAAACTACCGAAAGCGACAATAGACATTGTAAATCTAGCAGAGGAATTCCAAAATATAATAGATTGCAGGGTGTTTCATTTAAAATAATAAAGTTATTTGGCACTTTAGATATACCGAAAATGCTATAAAGTAAAATAAATTTACTTAAATAGCCACTAACTATTACTCGTTACAATAGTTTTACAATTTTATGTGCCCTACAACATGGAAAACATTCAATGAGTCAGTCGTGGGGATAACCCCGTATACAATGAACATAATAATATTCATAACTGCAAAGAAAAAAAAAAGGTCAAGGGTTGTAATTCAGCTGAGCTATCATTCCTAAGTTGATAAATTGGAGAAAGTGGTATCATTTCCAGTGCCACTACTGTTATTATAAATGTATCTTAATCTGGCGAAATCCGGATTTTTCACACTGTTAATTTTTTCTTTTCTTTTTAATACCTTTCTCGTTATTTAAAGTTTATAGCACTTTCTGCACGTTAATTGCAATTATTTATCGATAAATAATACAATATTTTGTAATTTAATTATGGGGTGCTCTGACTTCCTCTAATGGCAGCTAATTGATTAGCATCGAATAGTAAAACTAACGATATCGTTTTTTTTTTTTGAAATCTTGCAAATAATAAACAATAGCCTCTAACCATGATTGCCACCATGTAAGAATCGGCTGTGGAAATTCCGGAATACTAGGATATTGTCTATGCAATTGTCAAGGGCGCTTGGGAAATTTGGGAAAAATAAATACCTTCTTTAGGTATAGTATTTTTTGAGAACTTTTGAAGAACTTTCACATTACAAGGTTATATGAGTTGATTCCTCAAAATGTTATATTAACAGTACATCGATACAGAAAGCGACAATATGGTATTGAAGCGCGCCACAGTTTAGAAATCGATGAAATTTGTTGAATTCATCGGAATCTCGAGTAAAGGCAGAAGGGAGAATGTTAATATAGTTGTAGAACAAACAAAAAGTGTGCATAGCACTGGCGGTACATTATTATCGAAATTGATCCTAACCAAATTATACAAAATATTAAATATATTTCGATGCTATTATGCGATATAATAAATGATTATGTAAAATTGTAAAATATGATTTTCTTTAAATCAATACGATATACATATATTTGTTGACAATATTGCAATTAAAACATAATGTTTGGAAATATCGTGCATTTCTGGACACAAATATCTAACAGAACATAATTACATGGACCTAAGAACACTACAATAGCTAAGCTAATTAGTTCGCACATTATAATGTACAGTCTTTCCTCCCATATCATTTGCAGTAGTTGCATTAAGTGATCCAACATGACATATGCGATCTAGAACTCGATCAGTGTTTCAAAAGCTTGATAATTTGTTTCGCATTAAGATATTTTAGTGTAGTTATAATTTATACAGTCCCTAAGAGCTTTAGCGGTCCAGCTTTTTATTTAATTCCATTAGCAACCGCACGATGTATTTGTAAAAGTGGGAGGGCTTCATTGTTAATCAGGAAACATGATAAGAATGATCGTGTAACAGAATTTGCTTTTCAATAGGACCACTGTACCACAATTGGATTCTATTAGGATTCTTTTTGTCTTTTTGCTGGGGAAAACAACGTTTCCAATTTGCATGTTTGAAATGAGCTTTTAAATATTTTACCTACCGGTTCAGGGGTATAAATAATTTTCTTTATATTTTGTAAAGGTTTTTTCATCAAATAATAATAGTTCAAAATAAAAATTGTTATTACATTTATAAATATATCATTGATTCAGGATTTGTAATTCAGCTAAGGTATCATTCCTAAGCTGAAGAAACGTAGGAAAGAACCCTTCCAAGAAGAAAGTTGATGATACCAGTAGAATTATATTTAAACTGTAGTTTTATCGGTACTTTAAAGAGTTAATAGAAAATCTCAATTCATGTGAAATTTTGCCTCCAGTAAATGTTACTATTTAATTGAATAGGTTTAACTATAGGCAACTAGTTTCACGTTGAAATATTTGTAACGTGAAACTAGTTGAATGAATACCTATTGCAATTAAGAAACCTAACAAGAATGCCTATTACAAATAAGAAACAATGAGTGTAAATTAAATAAAAGTAAGAAATAACCGAGATTACGATTGACAGAATAAGAGAGATAGGGTAGGATGGGGCAAAGCGGCAAAGATCTATTTCTCTTTTAACTTCCATGTTACGCAATACTTATGATCATTTATGCAACCTAATCATTAAAACTGTTGAACCTGCTAGTCGCTTTGAAATTTCGAAAATTTAATTCTCGAATGATTCGCAATATTAGAACTTTGTACCTATTATTCATCAGCACTAGGTACTAACAGTACCTAGTATGTAATGTACCTACTTTAGTATTGATTATTTATTAGTAAACCGGTACTATGTACAAATTTAAAATATATAAAGAATAAAGCCGTTTTACCGATTTATGAAAAATGTAAAAAAATTTGTTAAAAAAACGTTTCATTTGCAATTAAATCCATACACACAACGGTTGAATATATGAAAATAATTTACAGTATTTAATTTGATACAAAAGTTACAGATTTTACTTTAAAAATATCTTACATACAAGATTTACATAGTTTTTAAAATATTTGTACTATTTTTGTTTATTAAAGATTAAGAAACGGTTAATTTTAGATATAGGAAATCCTAGTAAGATTGTTCAGAATAATTGAATAAAATTTTAAAATAATATAGAATAATAATATATCTTTGCATCTAAAAAAAGAATTTAAGATCCACTTATATTCTGATATTACTGAAAGTGATACAGGGTTATCAATATTTTGGATTGATAGAAAATGTCGAATTGGCCCTAACATACACTTTTCAGATTTTCGAAGAAACTAAAACCCTAAGAAGGCCTTTTCTAAATTTATATTATAACTATTTTCTATTATCTAAATAGTCTAAATGACAAATACTCTACAATTTCATACCAATAACTCTACAATTTCAGACCAATATTGATTACTTCAACAGCATAAACTCTACTAATTTACTAAACGGCTGTTTTCGTGTGTGTCACGAAAATTTTAGGTCGATGTACGAAATGAACGTTTTCGTTCGAATTTCGAATCCGAAGCCTCTCGAGGCATGCTCCGGAGGTGCATTCGATATGAGCGAGGGGCGGCGCAATATTATTTCGATTTGATTACTCGTTTAATCATTAACGCCATAAGGAATTAATGAAGTAAATTGTTATTTAAACAGTTAAATATACTTTATTTTCATTTTCAAATATATAAAAAATAAGTCAAAATGTGGACTTCTGATTATTATTTTGGTGGTAATTCATAATTATATTTTGGCAGTCGTTTCGACATTACGCACATAAAAATTCATTAGTGTATTTTTTTTTTCTAAAAAATATTTAATTTTCATTTACTTAAAAAAATTACATTAAAATAATAATTTTTCGTTTTCACAACGAAGGAAATGATAACGATATAAATGAAGAAGTTGCAAATTGGATGAAAATAAAAAAAAATCACACGTTCGGTTCTCATTTTATATATCCTATTTCAAAATATTTACAATATATACTGGCCTTACCTATCTCTATCACATCTTCATTTGTCGCTTTCGAATGCTTTCGAGGTACTTCTAAATCACCATCGGAATCTATAGTCACCTTATATTGGGGATATGAAAATTCGAATTTGGACACAACGTCTGAAAATTAACTGTAACAGTAAATTGTCATTATTGTAAAATATATTATATTACTATTTATACAAAATGTTGGCTTCGATGTGGAAATATAGTCATATTCGTTGTAGATTTCTGAAGACACCTGGTAGTCTCCATCATTCATTTTATGGATGGATTAAACTGAAACAAAAATAGCTAATATAGGTCGGTTTATGGTCAGCAAATATTTTTAAATATCATTCATATGATTATATAATAGAATTTTAGGTACTGTACACAGTGCAATGATAAAGTGTCGCATAATATTCATTATTTCCTTATTATATATAGGAGTATATTTTTTTAATTCTTCAACTTTATTTTTGAAAACCACCGATTGATGTAAAAATTACTTTTTTTCAGATTTTGTAGTTGGGATGTAACGTCCTCATAGTATTTCTTACGTTGCAATCTTCCTTTTTTATAAAATCGAATTGAAGTTATGTAGTAGTAAAAAAAAAGAAAGTTTGGACACACAGAAATTAGAACATCCTTACCCAGAAAGCCTACAAGCAGGTTTTGGGTAGGGGAAGGTTACACATATAAACGCGGACCAACACCCAGCCCTGAGGGAAGTGCCAAGTTCCCTCTGGTGAGAATCGAACTCACGCACACAATGTGCCCAGTATTTGGCCCAGTTGCCACCCTGTTACCAAATACCAAGTCAGCACCACCGCGGCACCATGAGAATAAGACCATGCGTCACCCATCCAAGTCGCAACTGTGCAATCCATTGCTTGACTTCGAACAGCGTAGGTCCGACAATGAACGGAGTACGCTGCCTCATCCTCAGTACACCAGTAGGTGGAATACAATAGCCCATACTAAGGGTATTCTATGTATTGCTTATAAGATGGAGGGTACTTTTTTTTGAAAAAAAATTCAAACAAAGGAAATACGGCTCTATTTGAAAAGTAAAATTTAAAGTTGTTCTAATGCTCCCCGTTAACAATCTGGCAATAGCAGGCACGCTCTCCCTTTCCACTTCCTTTTCAACGTTCAATTATTCCCGAGGTAATATTTTCCATTTCAAATAGAATTTGTTGCTTCAATATCAGCAAGAATAAAGTAACAAAAGTCCCAGTTGATTTCCTATTATTCCAGTCCATACATTTAGTTTACCTTGACGCTGGCTATGCATGGAGTTCTTGAATATAATAAGGATTTTCTTGTGATCAATATGCTGCAGTTATGACGATGCATCTATTCAAGGAATCAAAAAGAAATCCTTCGTCAAAATTAAAATAGCAAACTTTAAAAAGTGGTAATTTACATCACAACATAACATAACTTCGCAAAATTGTATTCAACGATTTGGATCATCCTCTATCAATTTTTGTACTAAATATGTTTATAAGGGTGAAACATTTCCTTTTTAAACAATTTTTCAACTGTGGTTGAAATATTGTTAAACAAACCATTTTTTTCATACTTTATTGTTTATTAAGTAACGTATTCAATATGTATATGTCTTTAAAAGTGATCTTTAAGGCGATTAACGGAATAATTAATCAGTTTAATAATTTGATATTTCTTAAATCATTTTGAGTTCAGTTTTTTTTACTCAATTCTCTGAGTAAAATATTTTTATTAGATATTACTGTACCCTTTTCACTTACAAATTGATTTTAGTTACGTTTTCAATTTTGAAAATAAAATCCGTGTAGGATGTGAAAGTAATATTTAGTCAAAACGTCTACCAAATCTGTGATACGATAGTAGTTATCTCTGTACTTACCTCTGTAGTTTGAAAATAATTTTTATTTTTCAGTATAACCGTATTTACAAGTTTTAAATTGAACACCGCCTATCATATACGAAACTCCTAATATAGGGTACTATTGTACTGGGAATCCTTTAAAGAATTAATTTTCATTAAAAAGAAGTGGATTGTAATTTGAAATTATGAGGTGATGACATTCTAAGTAAAATATAAAATCTGAAAAATGAATCTGTGGGGCAGTCCACGACTTGGTTAAATATAAACAGTTAGTTGAATAGAAAAAGTGAACGTCCTTCGGAGTTTTCCAAAAAATAATTTAGTAAGGAAATCATGAATATTTTATGAAAATTTATCACTACGATGTATATATTAAATATGTTATCCTAGTGTATGTAATTGCGAAATAATTACGAGAATATATTTATACTGAGCAGTGATCTGTAGTGAAATGGATTCTCAGAAAGCCATAACAGTAAAACATGATCTTCATATGTGATATATTGATATATACCTTAACTATAATCATGACAACATTAATTTCAAAGTGTCTATTTTAATTTGACTTGAGAGTAATGCAAAATATTCAATAAATAGAAGTAATTCTTTCAGAGGAATAAATTTTGTTTATTATTTTTGGTTAAAATTTACACCCCACTGATGTATATTTTTTCCGATACTCATATTCAAATTAGTTCAATCTTAAATAGGAATCTCAAGAAAAGTTACTTGAAATGTTCATGAGCGTATTGTACATTATAACAAAAAATATTAATTTTTATTATAATTATTATACTAATTACAATAATTATTATTATATAATAATTATATTATAATTATTATAATAATTTTGTTATAATATTATAATATTAAATATTAATATTTATTATTCATATTAAGCCAGATACATATTAAGTCATATATTCTTGTTATACATCGGTAAAATTAATCTTTTTGTGCAGGGGTGTCTATGTACAATTATTGCTAACATCCTGAGTTCTTACTGATTTTTGAGTAACTTGTTTCTAGTAATAGAAAAAGAATTGCACAACAAACAATAAGACTATATACTATGTAAAAATGTAAATTTAATTATATTTACATAGTATATAACCTATTATTATTTGTATTTACCATTGAAACATGAAACGAATTTTATTCATTTCATGTTCCAACATATTTATTTTGTCAAGCATAATTTTTCAAAAAATGATCAGGGGCGTACGACAATTCAACACTTAATAAATAAAATTAAGTAAGATAATAAATTTTATGAATTGAAATTTTATTCCTTGTACCATGTTTCCATTTCATCAGTAAGAGATCTGTAACGATATTAATATTTTCTTAAAGTAATTTTCATTTTTATGATATATTTAAATTGTATTAAAATTATATGGCGACCATTCGGGGAAAGGGGTATATATTAAAATTATTGGTTTGGAGAAAAACTGTTTCAAAATATTTTATTTTTCATCATTACGAAATACCGTGTATTTATAACTAAATCTCCGTGATTCGTTTTGCTATCAGTATAAATATTATTTAAGTTTTAATACATCCATTCAGTTTTTGAAATTAATTTTTATTGAAGAAAAAAATACTTGTACCCTTTTTCCCAAAAATATATTTGTTAAAGTAATATTTAACACCAAGAAAAACAATGGGAAATGGGATAAAAATAACGTTTTAATGTAAGAAAACAAGAGAAAACAATATTTTAAATTGGCATCAAAACCAGCTTAACTGGCCATTTCTTTCTCTTCCTCATGTTTATTGGTTTCGTTTTCTTTAGAGTCGGTATGTGGACAAACATTTCTTACATCATCACTAGCTTTAAGATTTTGATAAAATTCGTGGAAATGTTCATTCACATAAGGCAGTAGGTCTAACAAATTCCTTTTCTTCAATCGAAGAAAAGTTTATCGGATTTGGTCCTTTGTAAGAAAAAGGAGCTTTGATTCCTTTTGGCCATGTCTTCCACTTCCATTGTAAATTCCATATTTTGAAAGGTTCTTTTTCTTTTAGGCTATTTTTATATTCTACTATTCCTGGTTCCTGAGAGTATCTTAACTATTTAATGTCTTTCCAGATTACATTTTCTCCTTGGTCGTTGTTCTTTTTCTGTGGAACGACATTTTTATAAAGAGCTGAATTTTCGAAAAAATCAGTTCTTTTCATCTCTATTACTTCAAATCGTTTTTTCGTCCCACACAGACGAACAAGATTCATCCAATCCCGTGGATGATTTGTTGGACATGGATATATATTTTTTTCTCAATAATTGAATGGTATCCGTCACACTCCATATGAGTGTGACCAGATACTAGAAACCTATGTCAGTAACATATAAGTCGGAAATCGAGAAAGGAATCACCAAACCGCCAAGCGGTTATCAAAGTAGTTCCCGAATAGCAAAGCTATTACATAATCGCTCTAGGAAACAACTACTCCTCGGGCTAAAGCCCCGCCAGGCATTGAATTATACCTAGAAACGATCGTCGACCCCTTTCTCGTGTTTCTGCACGATCAGATAAGGTTTCAAACAGTAAAACCTTATCTTATATGTTACTGACAGAGATCGTATCGATAAAGGTGTATACCCCATAGAGTTCATTCGGCATTTGTCCTGGATCGGCGTACCGTGTACGGTACTGATGAGAACTAATAAGTTCGAAACAGCTGTATGTCGTTCGGTTCCGATCCGGGGCAGATGTCGAATCTTACCTGTGGCGGGTTTTATTTTTAGAAACATATGATTGATGTAACGTAGATTATTATAATTTTTAAGGACTAGCAGAAACATTAATGGCAAAAATGAGTTCCTGTTCTGCCACCAGACGTGCCTGAGTAGAACGTGATTTCCTCTATGTGCGTTGGAGTGCAACTAAGATACTTGTATAAACATGAGGCGCCCCTACCTATTATAGCTTCGTGCCACATCAAGCAAATAGCCTAATTGTCATTGCACCTATATAACGTTAAGTAGAACATCCAGAGCTGTCGTTTATAGAAGGCAACTGAGGTCTCTATAGCGGAAGTGGGCAGACATGGTTGCAAATCGAATGTATATACTTCTTTGGTAGAATCAGTTAATGAAACTTTTTGATCGATTCGCTTAGCTTCGTAGGCATATTCCGCCTGGGCTTGATGTTCTTCTAATTGAGTGGTAAACTCTTCCTTCTTCTGAATATCAGAAGTTATTTTCAAAAGCATCTTGAGTTTATCACAAGTGGCACATGTCTTTATTTGGTTTTTTAATTTTTACACCGAGTGTGTGAAAAATATTTTGATATACACATCTGGAAACTGGTGGTCTTTCTGATGGAAGTCATTTTTTGTACACTTCGTAAATCCCCGAAAGAGTGTGGTGGAAGATATTTTTCATTCGATTTTTTAGTAGATAATAATCGAAGAATTAATTTACTTCTTTGGGAAAACATAACCACCAAACCTGTAGACTGTTTACTTATTTAATTTTATAAACTGAGACTGAATAGCAATCAAATTCACAATATTTAATTTTTACACTTAATCAACACTTCACAAAAATAAAACACTGTTCAAATATGTACAAGCAACTAGCGGCTAAAAGAAACTGAATATGTCGTTAAGCCCGACACGCACTTAATAAGAATGAGAAAACAGATATAAGTTAAGTTATAACTCTTAAAAATGTAGACCAAATTAGTGAATAAAGATATATAAGTTGACTTGTACCTCTTTCCCCTATAAAAATAATACGTGCAAATCTTATAAGTAAACATATATCTCTTTACATTGTCAGACGCTTGTACAGAAATATTGAACAAATTAGCGAAAAGGGATATAGATTGACATGTACCTCTTTTCTCAAAATGTATTGGAAAAGCAAGCGCTATAAGTAGACATATAGCTTTCTCACTTAAAAGTTTGATAAACGTATTATGAATTAAGTTGACTTATACCTCTCTTCTCTAAAAAATACTTTTCTAGGTGAGTTATACCCTGTTACACATAACAAATTCTAGTATTTACACTACAAGTATACTTATATCCGTTTTCCATAACACAAAGAATAATATTTGGCAGCATTTAGTGTACTTAAGTCATTTTCTACATATTATGACTTATACCTCTTTTCCTGAACAGGCGTCAATTATGTCAATCCTAAATATTACATTTGTCTTAATATACAGAGACTACTAGCTGGGAATGAATAATAATGTATTACTTTTTACTTTAACAAATACTAAAAGTGTATTGTGAAATAAGGAAGATTTTATGATAATATATAAATCAATAGTCCTACAGTTTACATTTTATTACAAAATTAAGATTCTGTTTTTAAACTTCGTTCATCCACGTACATTAATTATTAAAGAAATATATATTTCAAAAATGCGAAAAAGATGTAATTGATAAATTAACTCTTGATATTACATCAAAAATATCAAGTCATAGTGCAAAGAAAACACTGATACTTTATCTACAATAACACTACTTTATTGTCTTCAATGACATAAAAAATAACAAGACAATGACAATAATAGCTTATTGATTTAGTTAAGCTTAGAGTTTCACGTCATAGTTTACCGTAACTTGACGTTTTAAGAGGGTATATTGCTCTGCACTTCCGAAGGCCATAACAAAGACTGCTTTCCAAAAGTTTCATAAAGCCTTCAGAAGAAAGTCTCGGAAATCAACTAACTAGCGACGGAAGTCAAGGCAACCTCCAGACCAAAATTAATTAAAACAATAATATTTTGGGAAGGAAAATTTTGCGGTAAATTTTACTCTTAAAATTATAAAAGACCAAGTTATTAAAATTCATTATATAATGATAGATTATATAATGATAGATAGATAGATACTTAAATTAGGGCTAACAATTTTCGGAAATTTATGTTTCAAATAGAATGATTTAATAACGTAGTTACTTACATATGAATTCGCGCTTTTCAGTCTGGTGAGGTAAAATTTTATTCGGTACTTTTAAAGTTGTGAAAATGGTGCAAAATTTTACCTGTGCAATTGAGAAAATTTTTATATCATTTAATAATGACGTTTAATACATTTTTAGTATAAAACTGTTATAAACACATTATATTCTAGTACAATTTACGCTGCGTAGGGTAGATTATAAGCCGTATGATATAACTATTCCAGAGTACTCAAACTGACAATTGTTAAAAACTGAAGCAATGTGTTTTTTATATTTTGAGCCTAATAATAAAAAAACATTAATGTGTTATTGAAAATTACTTTATCGTTTTTTAAAGCATTTTTCTTCATGATGAATTTTGCATGTGTTCGAACGATTTGTCAAAACATTTTTTCCATTCCACTTGAGATATTTCCAAAACATGGTTTTTGAGCGCATCACCGGCTTCTTCTGCCGACGAAAATCGTTGTCATGCAATTTATTTTTGACGTTCGGGAACAGAAAGAAGTCATTGGGTGCCAAATCACGACTGTACGGCAGATAACCCATTAATTCAATTTTTTGAGTGCTCAAACATTCGGTTGTTAGACGAGATGTGTGAGAGTTCGCATTGTCATGATGAAGAATGATCCGACGGCGCTTGTTTATTCTTATTTCGCCGAAGTCTTCTGGCGAACAAATGGTTGTGTACCATTCAGAATCAACCGTTTTACGTTCCTCTAATGGTACTATTGTTACATGACCAGTTTTTACGAAAAAGTAGGCGATCATTTGTTTCGAAGTGCTTCGAGCGCGAACAACTTTTGTTGGATTTGGTTCATTTTGAAACATTCATACAGTCGACTGCTGTTTACTTTCCGACTCATATGCATAGATCCATGATTCGTTACAATGTTACAATGTTATAAGTATACGTCTTTTGAAGCACCATTATTGTATTTGTTGAGCATTTGTTTGCACCAATCGACACGAGCATCTTTTTGAGATTTGTTCAAATCATGTGGGTTTCAACGAGAACAAACCCTTTTTTACAGCTAAATGATAATGTAATATTTTATATATGCTAGTCGAACTAATGTCTCGGGTTGCTTCAATCTCACAGTATGTCACATGACGATCTCGCATTATCAGTTTTTGCACAGCATCAATGTTTTCTGGCACAACAACTGATTTTGGACGACCTTCACAACTTTCGTCGGTAAGCGGATGGCGGCCACGATTAATTTTACAGTGGCTAAAGATGGTGCTTTATCGCCAAAAGTGGAAGTAAGTTAATCGATGCACTTTTGTCTTGATAATCGTGAACATTTTCATGAGTTAATTCCATTTTTTTGCCGAGATACAATTTTCAAATCACTGTAAATAACACATATCGCACTTAAATAATAAAGTATTGTGAAGAAGGTTATAGTCAAGAATGTCTAACTTATTGACAACTTAAATGACAACACTTAGTGCTGCCAAGGTTCAAAATATAAACAGTGCCCCTCGTATTCCCGATTTGTGGTTAATCAATAATCAACTTATGTCCGAATGTATCCTATGAAACAAACGGTAAAGGTGATATGTTTATTAAAAATAATTCACTGAGAAAAGTCAGTGGAGGGTTAAATTGAATCAATATGCACTTATACTTATATTTCATAACAAGGATGTACATAATACAGTAACATAAATATAAACTTATTATTTCTCATTTATTGTCTACTTTTTTAATAATATATTGATGTTATTAAGAATGTATCTAATTAGTATATAGCAAAAGAACATGGGTACATCATAAAGATCATTGAATTGTAATCAAAATGTTTATTTTCAGTAAACTATACATTTCCATTTTAAAGAACCATTATTAAAAAGTATTCACCGAGTTATTAATGTCTACCAATATTATTATTATTAACGGATATTAAAGTCTCTAAAACGATAATTATTACCTACCGATTCAGAAGGGTGTAAAATGGTACAGAATTTGAATCAAAAAAGTAAATGAGACAAATACTTCAAATATGATTTGATTGCATTATTCATGAATATATAAGAATTTTCCAAACTTGTAAAGAGGAAATAAGTACATAATGTCAAAGATTTTGTTTTTATCTTTTTAGCGATATTTATAATTAAATATAATTAGGAATTAAAGGTACATAATCATCCTAATATGTGTTTACATCATAAAACATGTAGAAACGGAAGTTTACATCATAGATTGTTTATAGAACCACTCGAAGGTGCATCTACCACCTACAATATGTATGCAACACTAAAAGGTAATTAAATGTCCACCACATGTATATATTTTATTGATTTATTGAATTTGAAATGTTTACAGCTAACTGTGAACCATTTAGTGTGAATTGATTTTACACCATATTACAGTTAATACAAATAATGCATATTAATACAATGGTAACAAACAAAATAACCAGCTTTCCTATAGTACAAAGGATTTTGCCGGAAACTTTCTATATTCTGAGATACTCGTGAAATGATTATGGAGAAGAAAACCAGGGGAGAGCAACTTAATGACGGTGGGAGCCATTCAACAGCACTTACTTATCAAGTCCTGCCTGTTCCTTCAAGCTATGGAAATAATAATTCCAGATGTGGTATAGGTACAATAGGAACAAGCTGTACGCAGATGTTATATTTGACACGTACTTACCCTGTATTGGTTCTAGCAGTTCATTTATAATATGTAATCATCTATAATTTTAACTGTTAATTTGTCACTAGTGTGACATTAAATGACTTGATGGGTATGTTAAGTAAAATGTGACTTTGCTGTTTGTAAGATAGGTGAATAATCGTTATTACATAAACTTATTACCTCGATATTCTGTTCCTCTTATATTTTATAAACAATACCACCAACTAGATAGTTTAAGCTATAAGGAAGATTATTAGTTATATGAAGACGTGTATAAATTATAATATTTCAAGTAACAGTTACTAGGTTGATTGCTTATAGAGGTGGCCAAAGAGTACTAGAGTGATCTACGCTTGTTGATATGACATACCAACAGGCAGTTTTTTAATGTAGGAGAATTATTGTTTAAAAAATTTAACAATAAACCTGAAATAATTGCTTCAGTCAAAGAAATGTCGCTGTCGAGAAACACCGTTATGCGTAGAACAGAAGCGATGAATAAAAATTTAGAAGAGATTATCTGAAAGAAAATATTAATGAATGCAGGTTCCTATATTTACAATGATATATTCCTCGACGAGTCAACGGATATCACTGATACCGCACAGCTTTGTTTATTTATTCGAATATGTTTCCAAAATATGTCTATTGGAGAAGAACTGCTAACAATTTTACCGATGAAGGGACAATCGAGAGGTTTATATATATATATATATATATATATATATATATATATATATATATATATATATATATATATATATATATATATATAAGTCGTCATATATAGGTATATATTCGTTTAAGTCTTTTATCACTAAAACATAATTCCCAATACATAAACTGGTATCGATGACGACTTATGGAACTCTTTCTATGGCTGGGAATCATAATGGATTCATAACTCTTTGTAAAAGTGATGATAATACTCCAAGTTTTACTAACTAGGTACCTTTACCTATCAGCAGATATTGTGTTCAAATGTATTAAACTCAGATGATGTGATCAACTTCGCATTCAAAATAGTTAATTCTATTCGTGGAAGTAGTTTGCAAAGACGCAGATTCATAACATTACTAGAGGAATGTGAGTCTGACCTCGGGGAACTACTATTACACACCGGTGTAAGATGGATAAACATGCTAAGTTTTTAAAACGATGCTTGGATCTTTTGCCTGAAATAAAATAATTTATAGCAACTGTTATTAAATTATATCCTCAATTGGAAGATATTAGATATTGGAAGATGATAGATGGAAGATATCCTCAATTGGAAGTAGATCATCATGCACCCACTTCCAATTGAGGATATCTTCCATCTACCATCTTCCAATATCTATTATCTTCCAATTAAGGATATCTTCCATCTATCATCTTCTAATATCTATTATTATTATTCCAATACCTATATATAAAAGCACAGTTGCTTTTCTCTCTGAAATTACAGGAAAGCTAAATGAATTAAATTTGCAACTTCAAGGAAAGAACAAAACTTTGACTGAAATGGTTAGCGACGTGAATGAATTCAAGGGGAAATTTACATTCCTAGAACCACAATTGAACAGAGGAGATTTAAAACAATTCAAAAATATGACTGTATTTATATGAGTTTTATCTGTAGATCTAGCTGTCATATTTTCGAATTGTTTAATCAATATGCTAATAAGATGTTTCTGTTACGAAATGAGTTTCATAGAATATTTAAAAATATTTCAAAAATAGAGGATATAATATTATTCATGTTATTCCCATTCAGTGATGAAATAAACATAAAAAAATATCTATAAAATTAAAAAAAAATTGTATGAGGACCAAATAATAGTTGAAAATGAAATCCTTAACTTAATATGCGATATATTTTTGAAATCAAGGACCTCATCTCAAAATAGTTATTGGAATTTGCTTTGTGTAGAAAAATATCCATGTTTACGGAGATGCGTAGCATATTTAACAACCTTTTTCGGTTCTACTTACTTCTACGAAACAACATTCTTTACCATGAATGCAATCAAAACAAAACATCACTCCCGTTTGAAACATGTCCATTTGACATCATGTTTACGAATAGCTATAAGTACATATGAACCACTATATGAAAAGCTTGCCGAAAATATGCAGTCATACCTCCAGCGCGTCCTCTGATACGAAATAAAAAATAATACTCCATAGTTAATATGTATGTATAATAACATTGTTCACATTAATAATAAGAAAATAAAAGAATATACTGTTTAATTTATAAACTAATAGTTTGAAAAAAAATAGTTATTTTCTCTTATTCAAATAATTTGATATTGAATATGTATTAGTATTATATATGTTTTATTTTAGATTTAAAATTAGTTTTGGTTTAGATTACTACTATTTTTATTATCACCTAACACATACAATGTTGGTAGACCGCCGCCTATAATTTAAAAAATAGGTCGCTCGTAGTGATCAAAAGTTTGGCCACCCCTGGCTTATAGTAACAAGTCATATTTAAATTTTAATTAATCGATAATAATTCTGCCTAATAACAGAATGTTGACTTTCATTAGCCGTTATTAAGGGATTTTTGAAAAAAGCTTTAATTATCCTAATAAATTATACTTGCTATCCTTGTTTAATTAAAATTTTTTGCTACCGTAATTAATGTTTTGTCCTATCTCTACCTCCTATTTTTTTTAACTTTAACGTCTTATTTTGAGGATTCAAACTGAAGCCCCATTTCATTATAAATACAGTAGGCTTATGTCTACTGTATGTAGAAAACTGTAAAAGCTGTTAAATAGTAGCAAATGTACCACATTTTCATTCCACCGTTCCATTTAATTTTGGCTATCAGATATGCAAAATTAATTTAATTTATTTATTTTTTATTTAATAAAATGTTGTCCTTTGACATAAAACTAGAGAAGACATATACGAAATAATGATGACTTTTCTATAAGACAACCTCTATTATTTGGAGAATAAACGGGGACATAAAAATTGTCCTCAATTTTTAGGATTACCATTACCAAAACTACGCGGTGATAAATAATGTAGTATTTATTATTATTATATTATATAGGTTTGGGCTTCATCAGCCACTGATCGCATGGGTAGTTCCTTGGCGATCGCCTCTTATACGGGTCATTATCCAAAAATGCTATCCCATAAAAGGGGCAATTCAGACACGTCCCCCGCCTTAAGCCTCGCCTCCTCTAGGATAACAGGGGTCCCTAATATAAGATACCTCTTCTCCTCCAGTGCGGGGCAGCTGTAAAGAAGATGAATCGAAGTTTCCTTGTCTACTTTATAGTATCTGCAGACCGGACTATCAGTCAGCCTCAGCTTGTGCTTATATGCATTCAGGCTACTATGGTGGCCTGTTATGATTCCCACCAGGGTTCTATGTAGTATTTAAATAAACAGACAATTGTTTTGACGAGGACGATTTGGATGTACAAGTACTTGAAATATGATTAAGGGGCTACATCCACCTAAAATCTTAAAAATTTTCGATAATTTCTTTATATATTATTATCGTATCAAGGCTTAAGAATACATTCTGAAAGTCTCAAATCGATATCTTTAAAATTTACAGAGATATAAAGCTTTAGGTCACGGGGTCGAGGGCAGCTAATGCTATTACGTGCGTCCCTCAATGAGCGCCCTCGTCGAGTGCAGAACATGATCGATTTAACTAATCAGCGACAACCTTGAGGAATCATTGTTTCATGATTTTTTTCTTACTATATTATAATAATGTACACGCACAAAATTTCCCGCGCTGATGAAGATGAAACAAGCACGAAAATCCATTATTCTGAAAAAAAATCCATCGTCCTTTCATCGAGAACCGATCGACAGATTCATTTGAAATTTGGCACAGGCAGTGACACATTGATCCATTTTTAACAAAATGACGATAGCATTTTTCAAAAATAACCAAAATTGTTTAAACAAATTACGATAATAACTGATTTTTTTACCGATTTTTCGTACTTCACTCCATGTGCCGTTCTTTTCATGAACAATTTTCGGAAACGGCGATCGTCAGTCTGTTTCGTATGCACTTAACTTTATAACAGCTTACTATCTTTGATTTCAGATGATCAGTTTTAGCAGGAGAAGGGGAACCGCAAACCCGGACACGAAATAGGTGCTCCATTTCCAGCGGGCATATCTCTTCCGGTTTTAAAGATTTTTAAATCGTGCTCACTTCACCATGTTTACAATAAACTTATCTTCAATTAAAAAAAATGTTTATTTATCATTAATAGTTCCCAAGAAAATTCATCCCGAAAATCGACTATTTTTTCATGTCTCTAAGTCGATGTAGCCCCTTAAGCATGTTTGAATTTAATTAATATATGCCTTAATATATGTTCACCATAGAAATGCATGGTTACCCCGGCTTGTTGTCAGCTGAGAACTACTTAACTTGTTATATATGTATATTCTGTAAATTTTGCTTTAGGGGGCAAAATCTCCGTGGGAAGGGGCTGTAGGAAAAAAAATTATAGGAACGTGTCACGTTTTAATGTTTCTTATATGAACCTGGAAGATTTACATATTCTAGGACATGCTGTATAGGCATAATATGATGGCGAATGACTTATGATGGGAAATGGACCAGTTACCTAAGAAATTTGATGTTAATTAACCTTACCACACCTGTAGGAGATTAATCTGGAATCTAAGTGTCCAAGATGAAATATATGCAACTTTAGCATTAGTTATTTATTAGTTGGCCGCAAGGAATATAAAGTATAAACAATAGTGAAATCAATCTGATAAATATGTTACCGGTTATGATATTAACTAACGTGATTTTGGCCATCGTGTTGATCAAATATCGCACTATAAAAATATAATTCCTACAACACCGTTAATATATTTCAAAACCAATCAACACCCTTCGCATATTACAAATGGAAAATTAACTTCGCATGTAACTTCTGGAAGACAAAAATAAATGCAACATACATTTACCAATTTTCATTAGCTTTTACATTTTGGAGACATAAAATTTTGGCTTTAAAGCAATTATAAAATATGTATTTCTTATTTTCAGCCCCTCTATCATCACACGAAATGGCATCGACATCAAGGGCGCCATCTGGGACAGTTTTGCCAACCATAACTTTTTCCGCAACTTCCTACTTAGCAACCATAATTGTTCAATAAGTATGAGGGAAGATTGAATAACTGAGAATAGATAAATATAGAAGATATTCAAATTTAAAATAACGAACAGCCATCCAATAAATAGTATGACGTACATTTTACTTCAATAAAATAATTCAATTACGCCGATACCGATATCGTATGATGGCCAACTGTTACCTTGTTTTTGTTAGTTTTAGCGGTTTTGGCGCAACTGTTGAAAACATCACGTGAAAATTATCGCATACGATTTAAAAAATATATTTCATAGCGTTACGTAACTGCCACTATTTATTTTCTTAATGAAACCAGTTCATTAATAATATAGACAAGCAATGGGCAAGTAGCCAAGTCTAATGCATCAGGCAAATGAAGTTTTGTTAAATACGTTAACTATTAATTTTGGTAGGTAGAATGATACAAAATAAAAATAGTAATTATGTTCGTGGTATAAGAAAACAACAAAATGTATTAATTAATGATTGCTAGTAAATGGTTTAATTTTTGTCTAGTAAGAATTACTTAACATTAAAATTAAATTACCTTGACTGTTAGTAACGTTAATATACACTAAAATAAATTAATAGTTGTTTCGGTATTATAATAACTATAATAACTCACATTTTGAAAAAAAAAAGGTTACTAACCTCAAGTGGGAAGAGAACAAACAAAACTATATTGATATTGGCGAATATCTAGGTTTCTATCACTGTACTATTTTAAATATTCAGCAATGATCATCTGACATAAGTTTGGCTACTGTCTATAGAAACTTAGGGGGAAACATATGTTATTTTGGTTCTGAAATAACCTTCCCAATTTGACATACAAGTTAATTTTATAGTATCGTGCTTAAATAATTAAAAGTTATATGTATGAGCAGTATGAGTAAAGTTTTGTGAAATATCGACATGTTTTCTATAAAACGCATTGCAGATAATTTGTAATTACTTTTCTCTTAAATTTTCTTTTTGCAGAATTTTCTGTTTATGTGAACTAGGTAATTAACAAACTTTAGCAGGGTAATTTTTGGTTATCACAATAGTGTTTTAATAGAGCCACTTAATCATTTTATTTAATCCGACACTCTATACCCACACATTTTCTGGGTTTTGGAAAGTAGCAAGGATCTATATTAAAAACTGGCAATCCATCTGACATATAAATTTATCGCCCAATCACTATTCTGTCAAAGGTTTTCTAAATGTCAGTATACACCCACATTTATCTTGGCGTGCAACCCATTTTATCTCATAATCAACATAGCAAAAGGCTCAACAGTTATAAATTTAGTAAAATTTACCTAAAATAATCGCAAATCACATTAATAATAAAGGTGAAGTATATGTGGTGTAAACTGTTGTATCGGAGGTCTTTGACAAGGTAAATTATAATATACTAATTTACAAATTAGAAATACATGGATTCAGTAGTAAGTTTCTTCACTTAGTAAAATCGTATTTATCCAGACGTACATTATTTGTTTCATATAATGCATTTAAATCAGATACCCTTTTAGCGTCCTACGGTGTATCTCAAGGCTCAAATTTGTGATCACTATTCTTTATATTATTTACTAACGATTTATCTCCAATGCTTACGTCGCATCATCTTCTTGCTGATGAAAAACTCATCGATCCTTGTTGTATTGTGGTGTTCGGAGAATAAATTATCAATCACTAATATATGATTATTCTCTTGGTAATACGATTTTAATGTTCTGAAAATATTAAGGATCTAGGCGTGTACTTTGATGATAAACTATCGTTCTCTGGGTATTTATCCCATGTGGCTCTTAACGCATATAAAATCTTTGGTTTTGCGATTAGAAACACGACATCCTTTAGTAACACTGCTACGTTGAAATGTTTATATTTTGCGTTAGTTCGTTCGAAATTATAATATTGTTGCCTTATCTGGTATCCCCGGTATCTATGTCATATGAATCCACTTAAAAATTAACAGAATATGGGATATTGATAACTTTTGATAATCGCCAATTTGCTTTTGATAATCACCAATTTTGTTTTTGTCAAAATTTGTTAAATCACTACTTTTATTATTGCTGAACAATAAGTTATTTATAGTATATTTTATTATTTCTGTTAATTAGGATCCTTGTTATATGTTAATTATCAGGGTAATTATAAAATGATGTACAAACAAGAAGAGGTCTAAATAGACCGACCAATTTATCTATATGTCAAAATTTGTCCCTAAAAAATGCAGCTTTTTAAAATTAAAATAAAAAATATATTACAATTAAGTACCTATATTGCAACCGATTAGGTTATAATATAGTACCTATATTAGTCCGAACTAGTTGTTGCTTTTGTTGTTGCTGTATCATTTTACGTACATAATTTAGATTCGCCCTAAGTGAGTGTAAGAATATAACTGGCATCATTTACCGGTTGATGGTTTGGACCTAAACAAAAGTGTTAACTGTTGTACCATTTGTATTATACTATAGTACCTTACCATTTACGAAAAAAAAAAAAAATAAACGTAAATTACTTAACTATGGATATAAAAAATATATTGTGGGCCAAAAATAAAAGTAAAAACAGCAAGATTTGTGGAATTCCTTAAATAATAAGGAAACATTTCATGTTAAAAATAATGTAATTTGTGGAAACTAATGCTAATTTGTCTTTAAAATTTGTCGTATGTATAACAATAAAAATTATTTTCGACAATTTATATTATTCTGTAGAAATGGAGAAGTCGCTAGGCGCTTGGTGAAACATTTTTGAGTAATAAACGAAAGAACACACTTGGTAAGTTTCATAATATTTGAAGATGCACTGGTTTTGTAGAGCAGTGTATAACAAACAATAATTTTCAGGACAAAAAATAAAACTTTTACACAATGAACGTAAAGGCAGAAGACTAGATTTATTAGAAGTAAAAAAGCTTTCCAAAAAATAAAACCTCCACAGGTAGGATTCGACATTTGTCCCGGATTAGAACCGAACGACATACAGCTGTTTCGAACTTACTAGTTCTCATCAGTGCCGTACACGGTACGCCGATCCAGGACAAATGCCGAATGAAGGCTATGGGGTATACATCTTTATCGATACGATCTATGTCGGTAACATATAAGTCAGAAATCGAGAAAAGAACCACCAAACCGCCAAGTGGTTATCAAAGTTAGTAGTATAGCAAAGCGGGTTCTGGGCCACCCTTGGATTTGTCCGCGGACATTTGATGCGGATGGCATGTAGTCATTGTTGATCTGAATAATTCTTGGCGCAAGTATAAAACAGGTCTGTACAGGTATAAAACAGGTGTGTACCGGTTTAAAACAGGTATGGTGGTATTAGGAAAAAAACATGACGTCATTAAACAGGTTACCATATCTGTTTTAAACCGGTACACACCTGTTTTATACCTGTACAGACCTGTTTTATACCTGCGCCAAGAGTTCTTCAGATCAACAATGACCACTTGCCATCCGCATCAAATGTCCACGGACAAATCCGAGGGTGGCCCAGAACCCGCTTTGCTATACTACTAAAGTTGTTCCCCAATAGCAAGGATATTACATAAGCGCTATAGGAAACAACTACTCATCGGGCTAAAGCCCCGCCAGGCATTGAATTATACCTAAAAGCGATCCTCGACCCCTTTCTCGTGTTTCTGCACGATCAGATAAGGTAAAAAAAATAAAACCCACCACAGATAGGATTCGACATTTGTCCCGGATTGGAACCGAACAATATGCAGCTTTTTCGAACTTATTAGTTCTCATCAG
This sequence comes from Rosalia funebris, assembly GCA_037954035.1. Lineage (NCBI taxonomy): Eukaryota > Metazoa > Arthropoda > Insecta > Coleoptera > Cerambycidae > Rosalia > Rosalia funebris. The sequence goes on along the minus strand of JAZFAV010000012.1, from coordinate 5,235,109 downwards.
TGCCGTACACGGTACGCCGATCCAGGACAACTGCCGAATGATGGCTATGGGGTATACATCTTTAGAAACTTAGAAATTTTGGTACTGTGGGAGAAAATTACCCCGAAAGATGTCCTGCTAGATATATTGTTGGATGTATCACTAGTTGTGCAGAACAATTCTCATCAAGACACTCTCGAAATCGCATCGCAGCGTACAATTTTTAGACTCGTCTGAGTTGTTCACCCTCACGAAAATCCTTAGTAAAAGATTGAGGTGAAACAAAATATTCGTTTTGAAAAGAAGCCAGAGTCCAACCAAACAAGGTATCAATCATATGTTTTAAAGTACCCGAAAAACCATAAGTGGAAGCAAGAAGTGGAAGAACAGAATTCCCTTAGAGAACGATGCAACGATGTAATAATAATCTCCAATACGCAAATCAAGTTATTTTCTCCAACCAGGCCACTTTTTGTTTAAATAGCTTAGTGAATAGGCTGCACTACAAGTACTGGGCCCTTGAAAACCCTTATCGGATGATACAGGGACCCACAGTTTTCAGAGAAAGTCAACGTATGGGCAGAAATTATTAATAATTATTGAAATATGATAGAAAAAATGGTCCTACAATAATAATTGTGTTGTAGGACCATTTTTATTGACGGTGTTAAAAACTTTTTGGGGTTACTATAGCAGCCCATATGGTAGTTCCCTCACAAATGGCACTGTATTGAAATAACTAAAATCTCCAAATACGAGAGCACTCAACATAGTACCAACATGATTGCGCGCTACCACCTTATTTACGAATTGTGGGTAATTCTTGAACACCGTTTTTCTCAATAAGCAATAATTAGTAGATGGAATTAAATCCCATTAGATACTGGGATTTAATTCCACTGGACAATTTGTTGTGAGGTTATCTTAAATCTAAGGTGTATCTTAAGAGGCCAAATACATTTGAGGCACTAAAACACCAAATTTGGAATGGAAGTAAGACCAATTAATGTCAAAATGATGAATAACGATTTACAAGAATTTCAGTTACTACTTGGTTATTGTCAAAGGTGAATGGTAGATATTTCGAACACTTAAGTTCTCACTCAGGCTCACTCTCTGAGGAGAACACTCCTCAGGCTAAAGCCCCGCGAAGATCGCTTCTGGGTATAATTCAATGCCTGGCGGGGCTTTAGCCCGAGGAGTAGTTGTTTCCTAGAGCGATTATGTAATAGCTTTGCTATTCGGGAACTACTTTGATAACCGCTTGGCGGCTTGGTGGTTCGTTTCTCGATTTCCGACTTATAAGTTACTGACAGAGATCGTATCGATAAAGATGTATAGGCCATAAAGTTCATTCGGCATTTGTCCTGAATCGGCGTACCGTATGCGGCACTGATGAGAACTAACAAGTTCGAAACAGCTGTATGTCGTTCGGTTCCGATCCGGGACAAATGTCGAATCCTACCTGTGGCGGGTTTTATTTTTTGAAACCTTATCTGATCGTGCAGAAACACGAGAAAGGGGTCGAGGATCGCTTCTGGGTATAATTCAATGCCTGGCGGGGCTTTAGCCCGAGGAGTAGTTGTTTCCTAGAGCGATTATGTAATAGCTTTGCTATTCGGGAACTACTTTGATAATCGCTTGGCGGCTTGGTGGTTCCTTTCTCGATTTCCGACTTATAAATTAATAACATTGTTTTGATTAATTTGCTTAAATACGTAAACAAATTGGTCTCTTAAATAGTAAGTATCATCAGATAAGAGCGTCGTCATTTAAACGAACTTTTGATTACGCGATAACTTCAAACAGTGATAATGTCAAAAAAAAAAAAAAAAAAAAAAAATATATATATATATATATATATATATATATATATATATATATATATATATATATACCAACAAATGGACATTTAAAAAAATAGACCTGTCTGATAATGTTTTTCATACTTGTCCAACCTTTATGTACTTGCTCTATGAGGGATGATATGAGAAATGTATGTATTATGTAAATGAAATATTAAATTAAAGATGAGAAATATTAAGATTATCAAAAGTAATGAACACTAGTCGTCTACGTTACATACAATCTCATCGGATGGAAGAGAAAATATTGCCTGTTGTTTACCTGCCCCTACACGCTTGCGTTCTGTAGGGGTAGAACTATCTAAAGATCAAATATAATCGACAGTATAAAGCATATGTTTCGGATAATTTCAGCTGCAACAGCTGGAGAACAGACCGGTAGAGACGTCTGGCAGGCGCGTGCCTTGCTGCCTTGGTTGTTCATTCGGATTGCCAGCTTTTATTTTTGTATTTTCTAAAATGAAACTTTACAGTTATTCGGACTAATTCATTTACAATTACTCGTGTATGAAGATTAGATTCAATTAATGTCCTTATCTCTTAATTATTCGGTAGTATGTTTATATATATATATATATATATATATATATATATATATATATATATATATATATATATATATATATATATATATATATACGCATTTTTAATATATATTCTTCCTGTACAAACAAAAATACAGATCACACAAAATAATTATTCTAGAAATCTAACATAATAACTAGTATTAGTAATTATATTATGATTATTTTAGTTCATTTTAGTTATTTATTCATTTATTAGTCCCATATAATGGTTATTTTATATAGATAGAAGTAATTAAAAATACATAAACACAAAATATAACAATAACAAAACTCATCATGATTTATTATAGAATTGAGGACACTATAATATTACTTATATTACTATTTTTCTTCAAGTTAAAGCCCAATTAGTCTATTGGTATGTTAGTGCAACTAGTATATTTTTCTTCACACTACAGAGCAAGAAATTCTCTCGTTAAATAAAGCTGCTAAAATGTTTTAACATATTCACTGAACTTAATTATTTACTCTGCAAATTGATATAAATCCGTTGAAATATTATTAGAATTAATTGCTTTATAGTTCAATAATTAAAATATCAATTAGATATGATACATTCAGTGACATATTACTATTTAATAGATTTGTATATTTAAATTTATTAGCAAAAAGAAAACATAAGTATCTATTATTGTGTATTTCTTAAAAAATAATCTCTGTAGAGCAACTAAAGAAATAATTAAGAAAATATCAAATATTTTAACAATACATTTATTACCTTTTCTTATAACCACAAATAATATTTATTTTAATACATCTGTGTGTATACAATTTGATATGTTAAGAATAATAACATTACTATCGAAATATGACTATATATTTAAATTAAAATATTGGTTATGGTTAAGGTGAATATAATACATATGTTGTATTTATTAAAACTGTAGAAATGCTTTTTTTATTTTTATATCGCTGCTACGCTAAACACAGTCAATGTCTACATAAACTTCTTTAAAATTTCTCAGAACACAAACCCTTTTTATCGCTTGAATCTTTATACTATGCCAAAATATCTTTACAGAAAATATCAACCAGAATATTCAAAGGTGCGCTGCATTTAATACTCGAACGTATTTCATTGTGAAGATTCCTATGTGCTCAAATTCCACACCTATTATGGCAGAAAAAGGAATTCCTAAAGACCATTGATCGTTGATCAGTGTGGGACAGGTACACTATTATTCTGAAGAATCAAATTCCGGGAATGTTACCGTATGGCAAAGTGGCCAAAAGCTGCTTTCAAGTTTTACCTTTTTTTTCTGTAAAATCGAATACAATTATATTTTTTTAAATATGCAATACAACATACGATATAATTTATCTTGAATATATTATTCGTCTACAATAAATATATGAATATAGTCATGTATATGTATATAATTAATACAAACGTATAAATAAATAATTGTTGATTACTTCAAACTACATGCTTTTAACAAAAATATCTGAAATACAATATCGTTAATCGTATACTGTAATCCTCCACAACACGACATCCTGCTACACGGTTTCGCTCTAACACGGTAAAAATAAATTGTGGAAACCCTTCTACAACACAGTTTCGCTTTAACACGATAATAAAATTGTGGAAACCCTTTTGTAATATTGACTTCTACAACATTAGATAACACGATTTTTATTTAACACATCTTGAAAACTAAATTACACACTATGGATACACAATATAATTGTGAGAATATCTAAATTTTGCTATATCAATCCTATCAAGTTTTATTGTATTTTTTTATCGAAATTAAATTAATTGTCATCATTGAGTATTTTGTGTACCATATTATGTTCTGTTTGGGCAACAAAAATCTTTAAAGAAATTTTAAATTCTTGGAAAGCACTTTTATATTTCTTTATCTTTATTATTATCTTTTATATACAAACTTTTTTGGGTATTTAATACATATTCAAAGCAGTAAGTGACTGCTTAATTTTCAAAAATTATTTTTGAAAAATTTTATTTAAATCTCAAATCTGTCTATAACAATAAAAATAAAACGCTAAAAAGAAAATTTAGAGATAAAAATACGAAATTTTAATTTACATTTAAAAAGAGTAAAGGCATTTTACATTGCAAAAAACCATTTGAGATTTCCTGAAATTAAATGATGCAGCAATGCGAACCATTAAATGAAATTAAAGAGGAGATCAGAAGTGCAATTGTTGCAGGATTCTTCCCGCAACATCCCGATCCAGATCATCCCGCAGAAAACGGAAAAGCACCCATCGTTTGAATTGAGGGTAGCTGTCAATTGGGATTCCATTGGATGGTAATATTATCAAACGAAAAGCATCTACCAATTTACAACCAACTTAAAGAAAATGAAGAATCTTCTGTCAACCTAGATTTTCCGCCAAGTAAAAGATAGTGTAAAAAATCAAAATGCGTTTTTCAATTCGAAACTGTCACGATATATCCAGACAGAAATGGAAAAATTATAGAAAAACAAGGATACACATAAAATGCATCAAATTGCGTATGCCGATAACACTGAGTTTTAATAGAAAAGAAAAAAAAAAACAAAAAGTGCCTAATATAACCTTTATGTAATAATGTATCTGGTGACTTTAAGATAAAAAAACCTTGCTGATTCATAGATCTTTAAATCCGCATGCACTTAAAAACGTAAATAAAAATACCTTACCGCAATACTAGAAAAGAAAAGAAATAGCTTGGGTAATTGAAGGTTCGTTTGGTTAATCGATTTTAATTAATTTTGCCAGCGATTTAAAATTACTAAAGGCAGAAAAATCTGAACTACTTTAACATCCCACGTTAAAGTAGTATTTCTTGCTTTAGCAATGTTGTTTTGTTTGCAATATTTGTTGCTTTAGTAATGAAGGTTTTACATATACCTTTAAGACTTACTGTGATTATTACGATGATCACTACAATGGATTTTAAATATAGCTAATCCGAAATCAATCGATGTACTCGTAATGAAAATCTGGAAGCAATTTTCAATGGAAACAACGTTAAATGCATGTTGCAAAGATTAGCGTTTATTTTTCATTTTTCGACCTAAAACAAAAAAATATGGTTTTTTAAAAAAATTTTATGTGTGTGTGTCGTTGTCATCGGCATTTAAAAATCTTGTTAGCACGATAACTCAACTAAATCGTGTCGGATCGATCGGGTTTTGACTGATTCCGATCGGGAACGTCTCCCAGATGACCGACACCTATTGATTTTGAGGTGGATAGGACACACTCTACAATGTTCATGGGTCATGAGAAAGTACAGCGGTGGACTATTTCAGAATTTTTTTTTAGCACCATCACTCAATTAAATCGTGTAGGATCGATCAGATTTCGACTGATTTTGATTAGGGACGCTACCAGACGACATCAATTAATTTTGAGGTAAATATGACACACCCCACCCACCATGATATTTGAGAAAAATTGAAAAAGGTAAAACTGTCGCATAAAACACATATTCTGTAACATTTATGTGTTACTTTAGTTTTTCTCAGCCACTCAATTTCGAGATAAAGATGTTCTACGTTCGGAAAAGTCCATTTTAAGGTTTTAAAACTGTTTATTTTTAATGGCAATCATATTTTTTTATTATGGAATGTGAAAAAGCACACTCTACATCTGAATATAAAGCTAGTAGTGGATAAATAAGGTCGCCTTGAAGACATTCCAAATATCTTACACCAATTAGGTTCATACTATGCTAGTCTGCCTTATCTATCACACATTCACTTTCTGGAGATTTTCTATTCCGCACTCCACTATACGCGAAAAAGTAATGTAATCGTGTAAAGAATAAACAGTTTTAAAACCTTAAAACGGACTTTTCCACACGTAGAACATCTCTATCTCGAAATTGAGTGACCGAGAAAAAATAAGCCAACACATAAATGCAGAATATGTGTTTTATGCGACAGTTCTACTTTTTTCAAATAGTTCACCCTTGTGCTTTCTCATGACCCATGAACAGGGTGGGGTGTGTCATATCCACCTCAAAATCAATAGATGTCATCTGGTAGACGTCCCTAATCAGAATCAGTCGAAACCCGATCGATCCGACACGATTTAATTGAGTGATCGTGCTAACAAACAAACTCAAATAATCCACCATTGTGCTTTCTCATGACCCATGAACATGGTAGAGTATATTTTATCCACCTCAAAATCAATAGGCGTCGTCTAGGAGACGTTCCCGATCAGGATCAGTCAAAACCCGATCGATCCGACACGATTTAGTTGAGTTATCGTATTAACAAACCAAATTCTCAGATAGTCCACCGTCGTGCCTTCTCATGACCCATGGACAGGGTGGGGTGTGTCCTATCCACCTCAAAATCAATAGGTGTCATCTGGGAGACGTCCCCGATCAGAATTAGTCAAATATCCATCAATCCGATACAATTTAGTTGAGTTATCGTGCTAACAAAACAAAATTTTGACATAGACCCAAGGGAGCGGGTGGTGTGTGCTATCCACCTCAAAATCAACAGGTGTCGTCCCTTGATTAGGACTGATTCTGATTAGGGGCGTATACCAAACGACATCTATTGATTGTGAGATGGATAGGACACACCCCACCCTGTCCATGGGTCATGAAAAAGGACGATGGTCGACTATTTGAGAATTTTTTCTGTTAGCACGATAACTCAACTAGTTCGTGCCGGATCGATCGGGTTTTAACTGATTCTGATCGAGGACATCTCCCACACGACACCTATTAATTTTGAGGTGGATAGAACACACTCTACCATGTTCATGGGTCATGAGAAAGCACAATGGCGGACTATTTGAGAACTTTGTTTTGTTAGCACGATCACTCAATTAAATCATGTCGGATCGATCGGCTGTCGACTGATTCTGATTAGGGTCGTCTATCAGACGACATCTATTGATTTTGAGGTGGATAAGACACACCCCACCCTGTGCATGGGTTATGAGAAAGCACAATGGTGGACTATCGCATAAAACTCGTATTCTACATTTATGTGTTTATTTTTTCTCTGCCACTCAATGTCGAGATGGAGATGATCTACGTGCGGAAAAGTCCATTTTAACACACACACACAGCAAAAATTTTACCATTTTTTTTTTTTGTTTTTAGACCGAACAACGAAAAATAAACCCAAAAAAAATTTTTGTCAATTTTCCTTTACACGATTACATTACTTTTCCGCTAGTATAGTTGAGTGCGGAAAAGTAAAATGCGTAACTAAAAATAAAATTTGATGGGTGCGAGAGCCCCGAAAGTTATTCTTTTGATTTTTAACGAATTTATTCATTACTTTACGAAAACACTGTATATATTTTATTATATAAAATTTAAATTAAACTGACTGGTATTATAGTTTGGTGAGATGATCAGGTGATGAGATATTCGCACCTATAGTAACAGAAGTTAATGCACTAAAATAATAATGATTATCAAGCAATATCTTATAATACAAAACCATCTGCCTTTTCGTACGCAAGGCTTTAAATGGTAATCTTTGGTTTTAAATAACTCGGCGCATATGCTCGTTTAGCAAAATAGTTGGAGGCAAAATAAGGCTATCTTTTTCTTATACACAATAGTGGTATGCGTGTGTTTGACAAGAACCGCACCGCAAAGGACATGACGGCGTTACCTGAGCGATCAAGGTGTTCACGGAAAAGAACAGCTGCCGCACGTGTCCCATCATAATATTAATGATAATGAAAATGAATAAGTATCTAAGGATCTGCTTATTTCAAGTTTGTTATGTAGATGCAATAATATTTAATTGGAATCTAATATTTGAAAACAAAATTACATTAGTGTTGTCAATGTTTCAACAGAGGATTTAAAATGTATCTTCTCGTTCTTTCTCTATATCCATTTATGCGGGTAGTATACAAAACAACAAAAGATTAACTTAATTTTATTATACTTTATGCGTCATTTTTTATTTCATATTTGCAGCTGATTTGATTCAAATTGTGGTAAAGTAAAAGTGAAATATGATTAAAATTAGATCCATATATCATTTTCGAAAAATAAGAGATGAACGTTCTTAAACATATTCCGCTATTTATTTTTAACAGTACTGTAAAACGTTTATGGATAACCTGAAGTATGTATATCGTTAGCAAACTTACATAGTTAGTTTGTTAAACATTTCCATATACAGTGAGTCCGAAAAATAATGCATAAATTTGGTAAAATTGATACTAACGTTTTTTTTTTAAGACACTCAGACATCGCAAAAGATGTATTTAAAATACCACTTTTGGAGCTACCTTTTAATTTTTCCCCAACAGAAAGCTCCATTTTTTACTGCGCCATTTGAAGTAGGAGTAGGAGTCATCAGCAGTAAAGTAAAATAGGATACTGGTTACATAAAATTTTGTTGAGTATTAATTCGACAAAGTAAATGAAAATGTAATTATTGAAATTTAAAACAAGAAAATTATACTAAAACTCAATTTATGATTGCACTAATGGTCAAAAGACTCAAATAGTTTTATACGAAGTTGCCATGTGTCAAGTTTGGTTTTAGCCATAACGGGGAGTAAGGCACCTATGGCATGTCCAGCTTTCTCACACGAAACTGAGATCTTACTTTTTGCGTCACTTAAAGCATCTAGCTGTATGCGTACAGCTGTACACTATTTGTAGTGACTTCACTAACGATAATGACGGATTTTGTAATTTTTTTATTACTAGTCATTACAATGAACTGAACTAGTCCATTCTAATTGTTATGAGTAGTTTGTAATCTGATTAAATATGAAATTTGTATGCTGATACTGCCCAACCTATTGTGCATGTTTATGTGCTCGCTGTATGTAGTTTCCATCCGAATAAGATTTTGAACTTTCTTGATTTTACCGTACTTAATATATTTGTTTCATAACCCATTTTAATTTTCTCAACGTTTTTTAATGTAACTGATAAAGTGCGTAATTTAGAATGACACAAAAATAAACATTACACAATTAATTTTTATGACAATTGTTAATAGTAATTACGTATGAAAAATTTCTAAATGTTAGTCGTTGATCTATCGATGTTAAATGTCCTTTTAACATTTTCCAAACTATCTGTTTAAATTACATACCCCGGATGCCATATTAATGATGTGCATTAAACAAAATATCAGAATGTTGGAATTTGTAATATATATAATATTATAATATATAATATAATATAATCTATACCTCTCCTACCGTTAGGTGTAGAGGCTAAATACACCTTTCTTTAAACAATTAATCTAAATACTATAATTACAGTTACTTAACTAAATACCCCATTCCGTGTTAAATAACTTAAAAGAACTTTTACAATTTCATCCCACCCTATCTTACTCTGTCCCTATATCTAAACTCCACTCTGCTTGTGGTATCATTTGTCACTTTACTACCCCTTCCCTTATACACCCCTCTTTTCTCCTCTTTCTCATTCCAAACCTATCAAGTATGATGAACACCTGACTTTCACGGTTTTCCTCACTATTTTATCATTAGTCTCCATCTAACCCTGTCCGTTGCTGTAATTTCAGCCTGCTTTAATGTGATTCCTCTTGTCTTTATTATCTTCGCCACTTCTTCCCACGTCATCCTTGGTCTGCGTTTCTTTCTCTTTCCAATGGCTTTTGCTTACCATATTTTTCTTACTTGTCTTTCTTCGCTCAATCTTTTCATGTGCCCCTACAACCTCAACTGAGCCCTCTCTATGACCTTCTCGATACTTTCGCTATACAATCTTTTCATTTCTAATACCTGTATCTTTTTAAGTTGCCTCTCTGTCAACACCCATGTTTCGCATCCATATAGTAACGTCGGCAAATATACAGTTTTATAAATTGACATTTTTGTTTTATTTCTAATTTCTGCTTTACTAATGAACCCCCTTTTCATACTATGGAAGATCTTTGCCGCTGTCGTTATTCTATTATTTATTTCTTCATCTTGCTTTCCTCCTTCCTCTATGGTTACTCCTAGGTACTTTAGGCTTTTTAATTTCTCGCTTATTATTATTGCTTATAACTACTACCTTTGTCTTGATTACATTTATTTTCATTCCCTGTTTGTCCAACCCTTTCACCCATAGATCCACATTACATTGTAACTTTGTTTCCGTGTCTGCCACTATTGCAATATCGTCTGTAAACACACATTCACTCACTTCTACTGGCTTCATTTTATAGTATCCTACCGTCACCTTCTTACTTTCTCTGCTTACTTTTGTTATTATTTCATTCATGAAAATGATAAAGAGTAGTGGGCTAAGATTTCCCCCCTGTGTCACTCCTTGTGTGGTTCTGAATTTTTTAGTTTCCATATTGTCCTTCCTTACTATATTCTCCGTTTTACTGTATAATGATTTTACAGCCTATATCAATTCCTTTGCTGTACCATTTTTCTCTAATATGTCCCATATTTTCTCTCTCACCACCTTATCGAATGCTTTTTCCAAGTCCACACAACATATATATTTTTTTTTTATAAGGAAGCATTTTCTCTATTATATTTCTTATTGTAAATATATGGTCTTGTGTGCAGTAACCGGACCTGAAACCACTTTGTGCTCCATGCAACTTTCCATCTACTTCCCTCCTTAATCTTTCTTCCAAGATCATCTCATATACCTTGCATGTTGTGCACAGTAGCAATACCCCACGATAATTTGCACAGTCTTTCTGATTCCCTTTTTTGAAAATAGGTATTGTTATTGCAGTTCTCCACTCCTTAGGTACTGTATATGTTACCCATGCTCTATTTAATATACATTGTAATAACACCATTCCTTCTTCACCCATTCCCTTCAATAGTTCTGCTTTTAATCCATCTACTCCTGGAGCTTTTCCGTTCTTTATCTTTCCTATTGCCTTCTTAACTTCTTCTATGCTAATGCCATCACTTATTTCATTCTCTTGTCTACTCTCTCTCTCTCTCTCTCTCTCTCTCTCTTTTCCAATTTCCTCTTCCTTTTGTGTTCTTTCTTCCGCATTCTCCAGTGTTATTTCTTCCCCCTCTAACACCTCCTGGAAATATTTCTTCCATCTTTCCATAATTTTATCATCTTCCATTACTATTCTTCCCTCCCTGTCCATAATCTGTTTCGTCCCGATTTTCCTTCTTTTATTTCTCATGTTCTTCAGTACCCTACAGAATAGCTTTTGATTTCTCCCTTTGTCCTTTTCCATGTTGATCCTAAATTTTTCCCATTCCTTGGCTTTAGCTAATTTGACTTTATCCTTTCCTATTTATCTCACTGTCTTATATCTCTCATACGCTTCATCACTCTTTCTTTGCAAATAGTTTTTCCAAGCTTTCTTCTTTGTTTTAATGGTGCTTTTAATTTCTTCACTCCACCAGCTTCTTCATTCCTCCTGTTGAGGTTAACCCACAGGCTTTGGCTCCTGACTTTTTAATGATTTGTTTAAATTTTTGCCACATTTCTTCTATGTTCATTTCCACTATCTCCTGTTCCACTTCTTGTATCCCCTTCCTGATCTATTCCGTGTACTCTTCTCTTACTTGTTGGTCTTGCAATCTGTGCATCTTGATCGTCTTTATTTCTTTCTTCTCAGTTTTCTTCATCCTTTTCTTTTTTATTTTCCATTTTTGCTATTAATAGGTGTCTAGTCTTTAAGTTTATTTTTATACAAGATTTTTATAGTCTCTTTTTACACAAATATTTTAGTATTTTATTGATATATACTAGTTTTTATTGGCTTTTTATATTTATAAGTTTTATAGTTGTATATATACTTTTTACACTTATATTTATACACTTACCTTTTTATCTTTTATTTTTACATAGTTTTTTCTTATTTATTCAAAGTATTTTTATTTCCCATTTTTCTGAGATGATAAAGGTTTTACAAACGAATTTAAATAGAGCGAGGGCCGCACGTGACCTGGGACATGCGCGGGCTATCAAAGATAAAATAGATATTTTAATAGTAGGAGAACCTAACAAAAGAAAGACGGTTGAGGGGTGGATCAGGGACGAAAAAGGCGACGTGGCTGTCATGATTTATAATAAAAATATGAAAGTGGAAGAAGTGAGACCTAGACAGGGTTTTGTTAGTATAAAGTTTAAAGGTCTGACCTTGGTGGGGGTATATATCTCTCCAAACATATCTATGGAGGCTTTTCAATTTAAATTAGAAGAAATATTTAATGAAATAAGATATATTGACACAGAAGTCCTCCTATTGGGGGATTTCAATGCAAAAGCTGCAGAATGGGGATCTCCTGTAGAGACAGAAAGAGGGAGGATACTGGTAGAATGGATACATATGAAAAACTATGTGATACATAACACAGGCAATACACCCACATGTGTGAGACACAATGGCTCCTCCTATATTGACATAACAGCGTCAACACAGGGAGTGGACAGTGAGGTGAAGAAATGGAAAGTAAACCCAGAGGAAACCCTGAGCGACCATAAATATATTTCTTTTGAGGTAAAATTGCAAGGAGTGAAGCGAATGGAAAATAAGTTAATTAGGAGACTTGACCTCCAAAAATTCAAAGAGTCCCTGACAGAGGGGGAAGAGCGAGCAAGGGGAGACGGAGAGATATGGTCTCCCACTGCTTGTACTGCCATCTTTAAAAGGGCTCACAAGGAATCTACCATCAGAGTTAGACACCGTAGCGCTACGGTACCATACTGGTGGAACGAGGACATTGAGAGGGAGAGGACAAGATGTACAGCATTGAGAAGAAGACTGTCGCATATAAATCGTAGAAGAGAAACAGAAGAAATAAATCGACAAGAGACTCTCGAAGATTATAAGGAGGTCAAAAAACACCTAAAAAGCCTCATTAACAAATCAAAGAAAAAACATTGGAGAAAGTTATGTGATAAGCTTGACCAAGAAATTTGGGGACAGGGATATAAACTTGTAATGAAGGAGTTGAAGGGAATGACGCCGAGTCATGACATAAATACTGAAAAAAAGATAGAAATAGTAAAAAGTCTTTTCCCTCAGAGACACGATACCTGGGAAGAAGAAATTCTGACGGAAGCCCCTCAGCCTTTTACAGCAGAGGAAGTAAGAACTGCCATAGAAAAGCTGAAGGCAAAAAAAGCCCCGGGAATGGATGGCATCCCGGCGGAAGGTGTAAAAGCAGCATGGGAAGTGGTGCCAGAACAAATCATGGGGATGTTGAATGAACTCCTCATGATACAAAGTTTTCCAAAAGAGTGGAAAGAGGCAAAGGTTATTCTTATACCTAAACCCAAAAAAGACCCTGCAGTGACACAGACGTATAGGCCAATCTCCTTAATAAATGCCACGGCCAAACTTTATGAGATATTAGTCAGAGATAGGTTAAGTGAGGTACTGGAGGAAAACGGTAGGTTGTCAGAAAGACAATTCGGTTTTCGAAAAGGAAGATCTACCATTGATGCGGTCAAAAATGTCCTACAGAATAGTAGAACGGGTTTTACGACGTGGTGTGTATTCATAACCATAGATGTCAGAAACGCTTTTAATTCAGCCAGTTGGAAGAGGATAATAAATAGCCTTAAAGAAAAAAGGATACCCTCATATTTGATAAGGATTATCTCGAGCTACTTAACAGAAAGGACCATTAAGATCGATGGGGAGATAATGGAGATATCAGCGGGAGTCCCACAGGGCTCCGTCCTGGGACCCACATTGTGGAACGCCTTATATGATGCGATGAAACAGAACAAAAAGAAGTGGTCCTAATGCCATCCTTGAGGAACTCCTGGCAACACGCGTATTTCAAAGGATTGGAGAGTACATTTCCAATCCTTTGACGTACTGTACGACTGTGCGCAACGTACTGTATTTTTTCGTTGATGTAGGATTTAAAAGTGACAAAAATAATTCAGATCATTGACATAACAGAATGTTACGATCAAATGCCTCAGAGAAATGTGTATATAAAAAATCTACTTATAGTATAATCCATACCTTTCCTACCGTTAGGTGTAGAGGCAAAAAAATCTATTTGCAAGTTTAAATCAATGCATTTTATAATATATTGTGATATACAAAAATATTGATCTATACATATATAATTCATTTCATCGCTATTTGCCAAATAAAAAAATTTCTTATCTTGCCGATAAACGGAAGAGTCTACCTGAGCCTACCCATAAAAACAAGCCAAAGTTGTTTTCAAATATTTTATTTGGCAAATAGCGATAAAATAAACTATACATATAGGACTTCAAACAGTGGTTTCAGTTTATAAGTTTTCACAAAGTTCTATATAATTGTAGTTCGTCTGTAGTTCTCGACATCGCTGCTTTCATTTTGTAAACACAGGGTTTATAGGTGATTTTTTTCCAAATCGTTAGGAATATTGTAAACCTTAACGATAAGTTACAAATTACGAGAAGATATTTTGCAAGGATATATGCAGTCTCGCCTTACAAATAGTGGTATTTGATCAGACCCCTTGGTATTCTTAGGTTTAATTTTTAGGACAGAAATAACATCGTTAAGAGCATTTTGAAAGTATTGCTAAGATGTATTAACAATATCTTACCCCATATTTAACTATTGATCACCATATACTAAATTTTTGAAGATACTAGACGTTCCGTTTTGGATTTGACGTTCAAAAATAAAATTGTTTTTAACGCTATATTGAAACTGTTTAAATACAACTTATGAACGCCATCCATTCTTTGTAATATCAGTTCTTAATTTGACATGCATTCTCGTCTCCCGATTGCTTGAATATTTTTCTTGTTACTCATATTTGCATTATTATCCAATATCTCTTAATAGAATTAATAACTATCCCGCAATTACTGTGCACCTGTGCTAAAGGGTGGTCCAACCATAATGCACGATGTTAACTGTGAGTCACACCTTAACGTAAAGTTTTTCCCAACTTAATTTGACATTTCTTTATTTCAGTGTTTGACAAATTCAACCATGGAGAGGTACATAATTGAGCAGTGCGTTAAGATTGTTGAAGCCTTTTACGAAAATGGGCGTTCAAATCAAAATGCATTTCGTGCACTTCGTGACTTTTTGGTCAGCATAATCGACGAAATGTGTCCACAATCGGGAGAATTGTGCGCAAATTTCAGCAAACCGGGTCTGTAGGAAATGTGAAAACACCTGTGCATGCACGCCCAGTTCGTTCTACGGAAAACATCGCTGTTGTTCACGATAGTGTAGCAGAAGAGCCGTCAACCTCGACTCGTCGTCGTGCCCGGATGATAACGGACTTCTTGTGGCCAGAAATTGAGGATATGGACCTGGACGATATGTGGTTCCAACAGGATGGTGCCACTTGCCACACAGCCAACGAATTAATGGCACTTTTGCGCCATTCAATTCAATGGCCGTGTTATCTCACGTCGTGGCGATGTTAATTAGCCGCCACGATCATGTGATTTGACACCGTTGGACTTCTTTCTTTGGGGATATTTAAAAGCAAAAGTGTACGTCAATAAGCCAAGAACAATTCAAGAGCTAAAGGATGAGATAATTCGGCACATTAATGACATTGAACCTCAATTATGTCTCAGAGTCATTGAAAATATGGACCATCGGATAGAGGTATGCCACCGAAGCCGTGGCGAGCATTTGGCCGATATTTTGTTTCACACATAATTGTCATAGATCCTTCTATCATAATAGAAAATATTAAGATAGTTCTGTGAAAACTTCTTGTTTATTTATAATTAACATCGTGCGTTTTGGTTGAACCACCTTTTATAATGTCATTGCTGTGTATAAATGTCATTGAAATAATTCATAATTAAATTCAAATTAAAAATGTCATCGAAATTATATGAACTGATATAAAATAGCCAATCTAAAGATGATTTAATAGAACATAACTATACTTTTCCCAGAAAACTGTGTAGGAAATGATATTTACTATTACGAAATTTGCTTAAAATATCTCTCAACGTATTACTTAGAAAACATAGGTCTATCTGAAGACGTTCATAGGGAAAACATAGGTTTATCGAACTACCTCATTTTCTAAAGACATTTTTATAGTATAGGTAATTCAGTTTAAAGCGTAATCTCAAATAATCGCTAATATCATGAACGTTAATATACAAATAATTACAGCATTAAGCTAAAAATTGCGAATAATTCGTTATTCCAGTTCCTACTATTATAGTTGGATTTTGAACCATTAACAACGGGACATAACTTCCGTTTGCAATTTATTATCTGATCTATTCAAAGTATACATCAATATGCAAATGTATTTTACAAAGTGATAACGTCAAGTTTAACAATTACGTAACATATTTTCTGTTACGTTTTCATCCTGTCGAAAAGATAAAAGGAAGGTATTAGCAATTGCCAATTAAAATAGATCACAGTAATTTTGTCATATCATATAATATGTATACTAACACTTGTAATTTTAAAAAGAACATTTAAATGATACACTCTAAGGTGACGGAAATCGTACGATAGTATCGTTTAATGCCATATTTGTGTTTAGAGGTTAAATTAGTGATTAAGTTTAATTTTGGATTTTTAATAGCAACATAAATAAATATTTTCTTATTAAATACAAATAGAGTATGTAACTAATAATAAAGACAAGGTAAATCTTTGACTGCATTATAGATTTGTTCCGGACGGAAACCAATTTTCTGATTTTTGTTGCAATTCAATTCGAAAACATTATACCGCATATTAGTCATTCGACAGTTTCTCATCACCGATTTTCAATAAGCGGATTCCGTATCTATGCTTAAAGCTTTGAAACAATCCCCTGCTAGTATCATTAACCTTTCGCCATAATTAATTTCCTCGAAGAGTGTTTTTTTGACAATAATAGCTTATAACATTGGTGCATGTCATGATCTCTGTTGTAAAAATCAAGTACATAACGTACAGTTTTTCTCAATCCTGGTCCTTTTCTAGTTAAAGACTCATATCAATGAATTCCTTTTCGATATTGGTTATGGTAGACCTTCCGACATTAAACCGCACTGCTAGAGAGGTAAAAGAACATCAAGATTCCAGTTGTAAATCCTCAGCCTTTTGTTGAAACGACAATGTAACATGCTTCCTTTTTTTCCAGAGCCATCACTCGAGCACGCGACAATAGTTACCAACCGCATTTATGCGTACGTAACTTTGAAGAGAGGTCTCAATAAAATAGTTCCACTATCGACTTCAGATTATGAGTATTTTAAAACAATTAGGTTGTTTTGATTAAAGGAGTGTTCAGTGTTATAGGGGACACAGATTATCCAAACATTACT
Source organism: Rosalia funebris (assembly GCA_037954035.1). Taxonomy (NCBI): domain Eukaryota; kingdom Metazoa; phylum Arthropoda; class Insecta; order Coleoptera; family Cerambycidae; genus Rosalia; species Rosalia funebris. The sequence goes on along the minus strand of JAZFAV010000012.1, from coordinate 5,217,482 downwards.
GTATATTGAAATATTGTATACTGTATTAAACTATAAATAAGCGACTGAACTGGAAAACTTTACTGGACAATATCACAATGTGACAACAATCTTCATTCCCACCGTAACATCATTGAAAACTTATAAAATTTTATATCACAGATTTGAAAATAGCAATTTTTACATCTTTTTCTGCTCTATGTAGAAAAATTTTATTCTCGAGCCAATCTATAATCGCAGTTTCATATAAAAATAAACAGTTTTAAAACCTTAAAACGGACTTTTCCGCACGTAGAACATCTCTATCTCGAACTTGAGTGGCCGAGAAAAAATAAACCAACACATAAATGCAGAATATGTGTTTTATGCGACACTTTTTTCATTGGCGACTGCTTCAGTGCCATACCAATACGTTTGTGATCGAACGAAATTATTTTTTTCTCATTCATTCGTTTATGATACAGGCCGAATATATGTTTTTTTTTTCGTTGAATTCAAAATCAACAACGCGTTAAATTTCTATGTTTAAAATCTCAGAATGGACATAAACATTTACATCGTGCTTTCTCATGACCCATGGACAGGGTGTGCTGTGTCATATTCACCTCAAAATCAAGATAGATGTCGTCTGGTAGACGTCCCTAATCAGAATCAGTCGAAACCCGATCGATCCGACACGATTCAATTGAGTGATCGTGTTAACAAACAAATTTCTCAAATAGTCCACCCTTTTTGCTTTCTCATGACCCATGAACATGGTAGAGTGTTTTCTATCCACCTCAGAATCAATAGGTGTCGTCTGAGAGACGTCCCCGATCAGAATCAGTCAAAATCCGATCGATCCGACACGATTTAGTTGAGTTATCGTGCTAACAAGAAATTTTTATGCGACGACAACGAGACACACAGACACAGACACAAATTTTGTAAAAACCATTTTTCTTTTGTTTTTAGGCCGAAAAACAAAAAATAAACGCTAGAAAAAAGTGTTTTATTTCCATTTTTCTTTACACAATTACATTACTTTTCCGCTTTTGTATATTTAAGCGAGGAAAAGTAAGATAGATGTGCATCAACTTCCATACATATGTTCAATAAAAAAAATATATATCTCTTTTTTTAATTTTGACACAAAATTCGACTTCCTTCCTCGAAAACTTCAGCTGCGGAGGGGAAGGTAACATATAAAGGTCATGACAAATACACTCACATTGAGAGAGAGATGCAAGACTCGTCGGGTTAGAAATTGAACACAACCACGCAAGCCTATATATTGTTTGGAATTCAGTTGTTAAAGAACTAAGAAATATATTAAATTTTTCTTTGATATTAGCAGGATGTAAGTATGAAATCAGAATAAGAAACGGTAGGAAATATTGGTTCTTTATCTTGTAGGATGTAATAAGCCCTAATCGTTGTTCACATTCAAGGAATCAATATTAGATAACTAATAGGAGAAATATATAAAAATAGAGTAGTCAATTTGATATTCTGATGTGTTGTGTGATGTGATGTGTGTGATGTTTCAACGTACGAATGAGAAATTAAAAATAAGAAATTTAAATGTTATCTATTTTAAAATTTTTATTGAAGAAATAAATATGGCAAATCTGGTTGTAAACAATTACAATATTACTTTATTATATTAAGTATACAATTCAATAAATCACATTACTATTTTATTATAAAATGTGAAATGCTACAATTCGTCATATGTAAAACAAATATTCAACTGGGCTTTTAATACACATTTGTTTCTATTTAATTCACTGTTGAGTATGCCTTATTATCTGAAGCAATTATTGACATTCTGGTCATAATTTATAAAGAACGCACAAAATAGAAATTTATGAAGATTTCGGTAACAACATTTTTACAGCCACAGGTATATGTTATGCCATATATGATTATATGTACCATCGAGAAAGAGAGTAATGAGACACTTTCCCTAAATTTACCTTAAATCGAGAGAATAATGAATTGCTTTTAGAGTTAATGATATTCTTGGTCAATATAGGACGGCACCGTTTTAAGACTAAGAAATACAATTAACATTAAGATTAAATCATTATCGCCTATATTTCAGGGAACCGCTTCAAAATGTCCTTTACATTCTTTCATAATGATACCTCACATCCAATTTTTAAATGAAAAATAATACACAATATATTTAATTTTCATTAAATATGTAGTGAAATATGAAGAAATTTGGGCAATGGGGCCTAATTTTTTCATCAACGGGGCTATCAGCAATGGGGCCTAATTTTTTTATCTGAAACTTTTTAATACATAAACATTTATATATTTTTAATACATAAGGCCAAATATTAAGTTCATCAAAATATACCATGTGATGAAAATTCTCTAATGAATTATTCTTAATTCTCCAGTTAATAAAATAATAAAAACATATTCCAATTATTGATTATTCGAATACTTTCAAACTGAATATTTATTTGTATAAAAATAGCGGAAAATCGAAGAGAACCTTAATTAAGGTTATGGTTTTCATTCTCTCGCAGTTCAAATTATGAAAATATGATATAAAAATCATATAAAAATGTTTTTTATATATATATAAAAAACATCGTTAATCTATAAAATACTATATTGTCGTACGCTATATTGTAATTTAGTATATCCTATACTGAACAACTGGGAATTTTAACTTTTAATACTATGCATATAGCAAAAAACTCCAATTAACATATCCTTTAACACTTTCAAGTGAGATATTTAATGTATTTTTTCTGTTAAGCTGAGTTCCCTTTTCAGCAACAAACATTTGCCACATGAATATGAAGAAGATATAGTTGACTGAGTTTTAAAATACGTGAACCATCAGAGGGCGGACGCACTTCCGTTTTTCCGTTAGTATATAAACTTCCCCCTATTTGAAATTACCTGCGGCATGAGACGAGGGATACTAAATCCATCACATTTCATATAAACATTTGATGTTTAAAATAAAAATACTATGAGTAAAACACTTTTCTTTTAACATTTACTTATAGTTTTACCATCTTATTTAATAAAATTAATTTAAACATATATTGATTTAGGCATTAAATATAATTAATTAATTATTCAGTAAATAAACCGGGAAGCATCACAAAACTGTCAATAAATAAACAGTTTTAAAACCTTAAAACAGACTTTTCCGCACGTAGAACATCTCTATCTCGAAATTGAGTGACCGAGAAAAAATAAACCAACACATAAATGCAGAATATCTGTTTTATGCGCTAGTTACTTTTTTCAAATAGTCCACTCTCGTGCTTTCTCATGACGACTGAACAGGGTGGGGTGTGTTCTATCCATCTCAAAATCAATAGATGTCGTCAAGTAAACGTCCCTAATCAGAATCAGTTGAAACCCGATCGATCCGATACGATTTAATTGAGTAATCGTGCTAACAAAAAAAAAATTTCAAATAGTCCACCATTGTACTTTCATATCACCCATGGTAGAGTGTGTTCTATCCACCTCAAAATCAATAAGTGTCGTCTGGGAGACGGCCTCGATCAGAATCAGTCAAAACACGATCGATCCGACAGGATTTAGTTGAGTTATCGTATTAACAATACATATTTCTCAAATAGTCCACCATTGTGCTTTCTCATGACCCATGGACAGGGGGGGGGTGTGTCCTGTCCACCTCAAAATCAATAGGTATCGTCTAGGAGACGTCTCCGATCAGAATTAGTCAAACCCCGATCGATCTGACACAATTTAGTTGAGTTATCGTGCTAACAAAAAAAAATTCTCAAATAGACAAAAGGGAGGGGATTTTGAGGTAGATAGGACACCTATAGATGACACCTATAGATTTTGAGGTAGATAGGACACACCCCACCCTGTCCATGGGTCATGAGAAAACACGACGGTGGATTATTTGAGAATTTCTTTTAACACGATAACTCAACTAAGTCATGTCGGATCGATCGAGCTTTGACTGATTCGGATCGGTGACGTCTTCCAGACGACACCTATTGATTTTGAGGTGGATAGAAAACACTCTACCATGTTCATGGGTAATGAGAAAGCAAAATGGTGGACTATTTAAGAAATTTGTTTGTTAACACGATCACTCAATTAAATTGTGTCGGATCGATCGGGTTTCGACTGATTCTGATTAGGGACGTCTACCAGACTACATCTATTGATTTTGAGGTGGATAGGACACACCCCACCCTGTTCACGGGTCATGAGAAAGCACGAGGGTGAACTATTTGAAAGAAGTAAAACTGTCGCATAAAACACATATTCTGCATATGTTGGTTTATTTTTTCTCGGCCACTCAATTTCGAGATAGAGATGTTCTACGTGCGGAAAAGTCCGTTTTAAGGTCTTAAAACTGTTTATTTGTATGTCTACGCTCAAGTAGACTGTTCCGTTTATCGGCAAGATAAGAGAGTTTTTAATTTGGCAAATAGCGATGGCAAATGAATACCTTGTAGTTATACCTTGTTCTACGTCGTTTTTTATTATTCTAGACATTTAATTACCTATTAGCAATAATCATTTTTATAATCTTGGTAAAATTTTTATAAACTTGGTTATAATCTTGAAAAAGATTCTATCATGTTATAAAATTCAATTGTAAATATTGATTGGGCGTAATTAGTTTGATTAGTGCATATCTTAATTTTTTAGTAAGAAAAGAATAAATCCTCTATGATTAATTTAATTTTGTAGATTATTAATCTTCTGTTTATATTTTCTGTCGATGTCGTTGCATTTTCAGAATTCGTGAGATTGAGATCAGCATAAAAATGACAACCATAATCATTGTCATGGCCAAATTTATTAAAACTAATAGATATTAAATGTGGAAAATATGTAAAATTTTGACAAATTCCCTGGGGGACTTCATTGGGTAGATAGTTAAGGGATATTCTATAATTGTCATTCTTACATATGCCTTTTCAATTCAAATCCTGCATTCCTTAATAGCAAAAAAAAAGAGTTTAATGGAAAAAATTCCTACAAAAATATTTAAATCATATAACGGGTTTTGAATTTAGACTAGACAATGTTCTTCTTGTACTCTATAAAACTCATCCTCTGTGTTATTGTTTATTATAAATACGGTGTAAGAAAGAGTATGTGTTAGATATGTTGTTTAAAAAAATATGCATAATTGTAATTAGTTGACAAACGCTTGGAACATTTTACATATAATACTTTCATGTGAACACATATCTACGAAAGGCATTTAACGAAGTGGTTCATTACAAGTAAACTTCTTTTATGTAGATTTTGAAAAATGATGCGATATTCTCTTACAGATCCTATCTGTAAGAGAACACAACACTTAAACCAGTTATAAACAGTCATTTATAATAACAAATTCGCTATTAAATTCTATTCTGCATTACACCATTCGGGACAATTAGATCATTTTTGATTATGCTACAATGTGGCCCGGAAGGATAAAAAACTCTTCCTACAAAACGAAATAAATTGTATTCTGCAACTGACCTTGAATATTAATAAGAAACCGGTATTTTGACCCTTGCAATTAAAATTAAAAAGTAGCTGTAGGGTTTCCCACCCATTTGAAGCATAGAGGCATTTATAATACTAAAATAACTTCAATTTCCACATTTAATTTAATCTAGATAATATTCAATTTTATATATGTTTATGCATTACGTAGATGTGCTAACAAATGACATTAATATAAATATTTTAACAGGTAATCATGACAAATGAAAAATTATTAAGTAAAACCATACTTTAGTTCTAAAATATATCTATTGGTCCTGCTTTAAGTGATATTTGCAACAATGCGAATAATTAAGAGTCAATAGAAGCGTGGAATGTAATAAATTTATAGTGACTACGTTAAATGTTTCAATTAAACTTAATATTAGCAACAAGCATTGCAATTTATGCAGCCTAATCCTGGTATTTATTTTGCCTAGTATTTTGTGTAGTCGATAGTTAAAGAACCAATTATCTTAACCTAATATTGTACAAGATGAACTTTCCAATAACTTAACATTTAATCAAAAGTATTTTCTATCAATTTGAAGTAATAGAAATTGAATGTATTGATTTTGTTGAATTGGAATATAACCAAAATTTTTTGTAATGACGAATAAAATAACCAGCGAAATAACAAAATCAAAAGTCATCTTCCAATTCTTCATTGTTCTGGTTACAGTGGTTACTTAGTAATTCATTGCTGAGAAACAAAATTAAATACTTTAAAATACCGAATTGATATATTTGAAAAGCGATAATTAATTGAATGTCATGTAACATGACTTACATTTTAAGCAAGTTCTTGCAGAAAGAATACTTGACGGAACAACAGAACAAATGCCTATATGGCCTGTTACTCTTTCATTTGAGGTTGACTATTTTTGGAAATATACTATCTATATTTGAAAATATAATATTTTGTAAATAAATATACTTATTTTGCTTGATAGTCTCTCTAGTAGGCTCATGGATTATGTTAGTGGAGCAACACTGAAATAATGATCCCATATTTGATTTGTGGTATCCATGCCATGTGACTCATTTAAAATAAAGATACCCGGATGTTTTCATCATTTTTTGAAATCCAGATTTGAACTATGGCACAATTGTAGTCCTATATAGGACGTACATTTCAAGACAACCAACTTAAATTTAAGTAAGAATATGAGGCAATGGCAGTCCTCCAGATGGGGCCCATTCCCGATATTTTGCTTCGCATTGAAGACATCGTTGAAGTTTTAGTTTACAATCGTAAAATGCATCTGTATTTAAGGGAAAAAACCAAATAAGGTTATATGATGGTGGGACTCGTAGTAGCAGAAAAGTAGTCATAGAATTTAACCGAAAACATACTTTACGAGTCGCTATTAGTCATGGAACTGCAACCGCCATAAATTCTATTTTCAATGAAACTATGATCAACCTTGTCGAATACATCCGTATCAGGAAGATCAATATTAGTAGCAAATCAAGCGAACCCAAGAATGAGTCTACGAGATATAGATAGCGTCTCAACTGAATATCGACAAGGAGATAATTAGAAGATGTTTCAGTCGTCATAGAATCAAATCTTATTAAAATCAAATTTTCTGCATACTTTAAAAGAAATTGATGAAAAATAAAAGGTTGGAAGATTGCTATTGGGCCCAAGGACATTTTTTAGACGATCGGAATTTTCTACATCAAATTTTGTTGACTGATGAGGTTACATTTACCACTGGCAGGGTGGTATCTTCTCAAAACTATAGATATTGGGCTATAAAATGTCTTCATAGGGTTATTAATTGTAAAGACAAAGTGTATTCAGAGAAACTTAATGGTGTGGAATTTTAGGAGACCGAATAATTGGTTCGTTTAAATAACTAGTTAAATTGTGAGCATTTAGTTGACTTTTTCGATACGGAATTATGGGATGGAATTGAACATCTTCCTCTTAATATGCATCAGGAGATACTTTTCCAGGTAGATGGTGCGTCAATCCATAACTGCAAAATTGTTAGTCAGTAATTGATTGAACATTTTCCAAAGGAAAAAATAGACTCTTTTCGCCTAGGTCCCCCAATATTACACCATTAGATTTTTATTTCTGGAGAACAGTGAAGAATAAAATTTACAAAAGAAGGGCCAGAAATCAAGAACTTTGTGCTAAAATAAGTCGAATGTGTCGCATTCAAGCTGTAAAGAGTAACCAATCATAGTTGTAAACGAATTGAAAAATGTATTCAAATGAAAGGATTATTTGAGACAGTCTGCATCCGATAATTAATTAAAATGTTTATTTATATGTAACTCCGCCTGGGATGGTGGTTGGGTGGATTGAGTAGCCCAATGATCATCTCTGCCGGTCCCAAGCCCGAATAAAGGAGGAGGGTTGGGCTAGGGGCTAACAACCCCTTACCGTAAAAAAAACCCTTGTTACGAAAGTTCAAATAGAAGATTCCGGACCGAAACCTGGACGACGACTTGGCGAGAAGAAGGACAAATATTTAGGATTATTCACGTGGAATGTGAGATCATTGTATAGACCTGAAGCCCTGGGAATGTTTGTTGACACCGTGGATAGATACAAAGTAGACATAATAGCACTCCAAGAAATTAGATGGCCTGGAAATAAAATAATTGAAAAGAAGAAATACACGATGTACAATAGCGGCCACCCAAAAGAACATAAATTTGGAACAGGTTTTATAGTAAGCAGCGGAGTAAAACACCTAGTAATAGACTTCCAAGCCATAAACGAAAGACTATGCAAAATTAAAATTAGAAGTAAATTCTTCAAGTACTCAATAATTAATGTCCATGCACCAACAGATGAGAAACCAGATGAAGAAAAAGAAGAATTCTATGAAGAACTGGAAAGAGATATACAGAATTGCCCGCGAAACGATATAAAAGTGATATTAGGAGATTTCAACGCAAAGGTAGGAAGAGAAATTGAATACTCACCAACCATTAGAAAACATAGCCTACACGAGGAGTCGAATGACAATGGGACGCACCTAATACACCTGGCAGCCTCAATGAATATGGTGATAGCCAGCACATATTTCGACCACAAAAAAATACACAAAGGAACATGGGTTAGCCCAGACAGGCAAACGATTAACCAAATAGACCACGTAGTGATCGACGCAAGACACTTCAGCGACGTCATGGACGTACGTACCAGACGCGGAGCAAATATTGACTCCGATCACTATTTAGTCCAGTCCAAAATAAGGGCAAGAATCTCTAACGCAAAAAAAAAGGAAGTAGGGAAGAGAAGTAGAACCTGGACGCGTTCATAAATCCTGAGAAGGCTAGAAAATTTGAGCAGGGCCTTAAAAGGAAGTTGGAAGATCAAATGGATATCGCATGTGAAGTATTGATGAATACTGGGGCAAGTGTAGGAACATAGTGGAAGAGGTAGCAGCGGAAGTCATAGGGAAACAAAAACAAAAACGAAGAGAAACGGAGTTGTACGACAAGGAGTGCATGCAAGCAACGCAAGAAAAAAATCGGGCAGATAGAAGGCTACAAGGACGAAGAACAAAACAAGTAGAAGAAGAATATAAGCAACTAAGAAGAGATGAAAAAAGGATTATAAAACGAAAGAAAAAAGAACACATAGAACGTCAAATACAAGAAATAGAAAGGCTTAACACCCAAAATAAAGCGCGAAAATTTTACAAAATTCTCAACCAAAACAGAAAGGAATTTAAACCTAGATTATCAATGGTAAGAAATGGAGAAGGAGAAATTATCAGTGAACCAGAGCAGATAGTAGAAAGATGGGCACAAAACTTTGAAGAGAGGCTAAATATTAGAGAACAGGACGATGCAGATGAAGCAGACATGCAGTTTGGAAATATGGAAGATGATAGAGAAAGACACAATCCCCCAACGGAAGAAGAAGTTATTAACGCAATAAAGAAGCTAAAAAACCACAAATCACCTGGTATGGATGGAATACCCTCTGAGCTCTTGAAATATGGGGTAGCCAAACTAAAATACCGCATAGTAGCGCTAATTTGGAAGCAGGTAAAAATTCCAGATAATTGGAACATAGGTATAATCATACCTATACATAAAAAGGGTGATCAAATGATATGCGAGAATTACCGAGGAATTACGTTACTAAATTTGGCATACAAAGTAATGGCATACATACTATACGACCGCCTAACTACATACACTGAAGGTATAGTAGGCAAATACCAAAGTGGTTTTCGTAGAGATAAGTCAACAATCAACCAGATATTCACTCTTAGGCAGGCCCTAGAGAAGACTTACGAATATGGGATTGATACCCACCACTTATTCATAGACTTCGAAGGTGCCTACGACAGCATAGACAGACGCTCACTTTATAACGCTATGATGGAATTTAATAACCCAACACACCTGATTAAGTTAGTGAAGGTAACCCTTTCTAAAGTTGAATGCAGAGTAAGGATACAAAGCAACATGTCAAGACCCTTTCAGACACATACCGGCCTACGCCAAGGGGACAGTCTATCGTGCCTGCTGTTTAATACCGCACTAGAAAAAGTCATAAGAAAATCAGGTATAGCGACTAGAGGAACCATAATTAATAGGAGCGTACAAATCCTAGCGTACGCGGACGACATTGATATGGTATCCAGGACAAGAAGAGACTTAATACAGGCTTTCAGAGCAGTAGAGGCAGCAGCGAAGAGAATGGGGCTACAAGTTAACGTAGCTGAAACAAAATACATGAAAGTAACCAATAGCACGCAATTAGCGCCACCCGAAGACCTGGTAATAGGAACATATACTTTTGAAGGCGTAAGAGAGTTTATATATCTTGGCTCCCAAGTAAACTAAAATAACAGCATCAGTGTAGAAATCAAGAGAAGAGTTTACCTAGATAACAGAGCCTACTTTGGGCTAAAAAAGCTCCTAACATCATGCATAGTAAGCAAAAAAGCCAATATATTGATATATAAAACACTTATTAAACCAGTACTCTCTTACGCGTCAGAAGCATGGACTATGACAAAAAGCGATGAAATGCTGCTAGGATGCTTTGAAAGAAAGGTCCTACGTAACATATATAGAGGTGTGCAGGAGAATGGGATGTGGCGGAGACGCTATAATTTTGAGCTATACCGCCTATACGAAGAACCTGACATCGCACGGTCCATTAAAATAAATAGGGTAAGGTGGCTTGGCCACCTAGAAAGGATGGACGATATGGACCCCCCAAAGCAAATATTCCAGCAAACACCGGCTGGACATAGGAGGAGAGGAAGGCCCAGAATCAGATTTAGGGACCAGGTCGAAGAAAATCTATGGATACTAGAAGTAGGAAATTGGAAAACCAAAGCAAAGAATAGGAAGGAATGGAAGCTGATACTAGAACATGCCAAGACCCACCCTGGGTTGTAGCGCCAAAGATGAATGAATGTTTATTTATATGTAATGAGTAATTATCTCAAAAACTGATTGTTACTTTACTGTTGTTTTTTACTTATATACATTTACCGATAGTTAATTGTTCTTTTTTCTCTTAAAATGTATTTTTTGTCAAATAGACACTTCTGTTCAACATATTTTTTTCCATTTCTATGGCATTCTATTAAATTGAATACCAAAATTGTCACCGTATATGAACTTGTGCGGAAAAGTATAAAAAACCTAAAAATAAAAATTTCCTAATGAAAAAAAGTTTGATGTTGGGGATCAAACTTAGATTATGTTTTCGATATCTTCAACGCGAAGCAAAATATCGGGAATCGGCACCATTTGGAGTACTGCCGTTGTCTTAGTTTGTCACATAAATTTAAGTTGATTTCCTTGAAGTGTACGTCTTATAATAGTTCAAATCTAAATTTCAAAATATGACAAAAATATCCGGATGCCTTCATTTAAAATTAGACTCTTGGTATAAAGGTATAAACTAGTATAAAGTACAGCTGTAAAAGATGTGAACTACCTTGGAAGGCAGCTTATGGAACAGTCATACATCATGTAACATGTGTTTATGTCACGTTATTCTACTAGATGCAATCATTCTTAGTACAACGAATTACAGGACCTGCAAAGCTGTAACAGATGGAAACTACCTCGAATAGTAGCTTATGGAACATTCATATGACTACGTGTAATACATGTTTGTCATATCATTGAGGTTCAGGTGTCATACACTAACGATAAGTTCAATCGAATTGAGGGGATCATTTATGTTAAGTTAATAAGCTCAAACCATAGCTGTAAAAACTTTTGAAAATTGCATATATACACGAAAATCAATTCAACTGTCTCGTAATTATTGGAAAAACGTAAAATCCTGTAATAGTGATTATTTTAATATAGTAGTGTACTAACGTTTTACATATATTGATTGCTTCTCATTTCCTTTATTAATTATAGAATATGTGTTTACTTCTTCTTTGTCAATTCAGATAAGGCTATCACAAAATTTGGAACATATCCACCTAAAGTGTAACCACGAGTACTTTTTGGCAGTTGTACTGGAGGGTCATTTGGGACGAACGATTGATAACGTACTTTAATGACACTTTTTGTATTTTTGTTGTGGCTAAAAACTGCTTTATACAAATAAGTTCTTCATACTTGTATTTTATCAATTATAATAAAACATATATTTTATAAATTGATGTTTCAATTTAATACTAATTATCATATACTTGGACATTTCTTGTCCTGTTGGTTTCACACATTTATATTAAAACTTGTTATCTTTAAAACAAAGCTAGTTCCGGCAGGTGATAGGACACTTTACTTAATATAATGACACGGTAAATTTTTAACTTTTAGCTGAATAAGAAACATGTAAAACAGGCATCTGAAAATAATAAATAATCGTTGTGTTTGAAAAGAAATAATTAAAACGCTAAATTCTAGATTTTTGTAAAACATTTCAACGAAACCTTCGACACTTTCAAATATTCCAACTATTAGCAAATTATTAATATAAATTCAATATAATGTAATTCAATATATTTGTATAAAATATGCTACACTACAAATAATACTAGCTATTAGCTAATGAGATTACCTAAATATGATCTCTTTAGAAAATATTAAAATAAAGATCAATATAATGCAAAGTTTTACTATCAGTTTATTTACTGAGAGTAAAACTTTGCATTATATTGATGATCTCAAGTTTTTACTTTGATTTAGATTGTTCGAAACTACCAAGAGATGGCGTTTGGTACGTTCTACTGCGGTGGAATGTAGCAACGTCTACTAGATGTGAGGTTTATCTGTCGAAGGTATATTCGTTTACACTGCACTGACGAGACCCAAGATAGAAAGGTCGAAACCGGTCTGCAGTTAACGATATCCTGAGATAGGTGACACTTTGCATCTTTCTTGGTGGTTTTAGAACAATCACTGTATTTTTAGTGCTAACTCTGTTAAACAAAAATACGACAAACAATAAATTTTGTCATTTAATTCAGTGCTCGGCGTTTGTCATATAGCCAGGAGAATAGCTGTTTTGACCTAATTTGTTTAGTCCTTATTATATAAGGCATTTTCAGATGGGTTGGAGTATATACTCCTTATTTTTGTAGCTTAAAATACATATATTCAAATATGGGTAGGTACTAAATTAACGTTCAAATATTATAACATTTCAATATAAATGCGATAGGTAGAAGGTGATTCGTAACAACTGATATGAATGAAGATTTAGATACTCTTATTCAGGCAAGCACCCTTTTTTTAGATACTCCTATTCGGCTTATACTTCTTGTGCTTGTAGGCCTTTTCAGGACAATTTCGTTTGATGCTCCAGTAATAGTTCTCCATGATATGTTTGTCCTAATGCCCTTGGTAGTTTCTCCATCCTCAAGAGGTCATGAAGAAACACTCCTCTGTTCGTCACTTACAGCGCCAAGGTTCTTTGGGAACTGATCAAGGTGACTATATAGAAAATGGAGCTTGATATTTATATCGCAACCAAGATTTCGAAAACCACCAATTGCCAACAGCATTGTAGTAATTAGAACTTCATAGTTAGGAGCTTCCTTGTTGCCAAGGAAGTCTACTCAAAACATCGTATAACTGCCACGAAAGATAGCCACGCTGTTTTGTCCTTGCCATTCATCTTCCTCACAAAGTCCTGCGTATGCAGGAATATACTATCTATTTACACCCATATATATGTAGTTCAAACTACTTGAACATTAAAAAGCAAAGACCTGCTTAAAGGCGGACCATACCTCAGATGCCCGTGTTAATTATAAGTGGGATACAGTTTTTTTTTTTTTTTAATAAGGATAGGCAGTTTTTTTTAATTAATTTACTATTTTGCATTTAGGACTGTTAGTACAAAAATTATGCTAATGTATAAATGAAGTATTCCTAACACTGCACAAAAAAATGTCAGAAATTATAGGATAGGTGGTGCATCATAGGGTTAATACAATGTATTAACTTAAAATAATACACTGTATGTTCAGCAGCAAATTGAATCGAAACCAGAGCATGTAGCGAAAAACCAATTTCAGAGTTGAAGTCAGCGATGAGAATATGACTAAAATCAGTTAAAAAATCTCTTGTAACAGAGAATGACACAAAAATTTACTTAGTCAATTTTTGTAATTGATGATAGTTATCTCAAATTCAATATGTTAAAAAACAATACAATATTTTGCAAATATATCTACACATATGCACCTATAGTGAGGATATTTCCAGGCTGTTATAGCAGACATGTAGTCATCTCAATGAAAATATTGTTCGGTATTTTTATGTTACTGGAGTTATCTATCTTATACCAAGTATTTTTTTAAAATCTTTAAGCCAGTTTAAACCTTTAGTGAAATGTATGTATTAGGAAACTGATACACTTTCTGCTTTTGAAGATAAAATAGATTCTGATAAGGAAATGTGAATGTGAGAGGCACTCCTAAAAGTATGAAAGAAAAGAACCTACCAAAATCAAGCTTCCTGAATAATGAGAGATAATAATAACCGAAATCAAGCACCCTGCTTTATAGAGATCATTTGAATATAGAACACAGATTTTTAAGACTTCAAGAACAATTTTTCTCGCCTGAAGTTAACCTGAAAGTTTTGAATTCCAAGTAATATATGTAAAATTATTAGTAGTGACAAATAATGTATAAGCAGTGCCTGTACGGGATTCATGAAAAATATTTAAATTGTTTAAATATATATTAACTTTCGTTATGGAGTTTAACTATGTTGTAAATAAAAAAGTCGCATAGCACTAAATAGACTTGAATTAGCCAATCAGTACTATTCGACTGAATAGTACTGATTTCATTACTTTGTATTAGTATCAGATATTTATATACCAAATGGCTCATATTTAATCACGTTTCATCATCATGAGGTCATCAGTTCTAAGACTGGTTGGACGCTAACCTCCAGCTTCTCCTATCTTGTGCTAACCTACGCATTTCGCTAACTGTGCTACAACCTAGATCCCTTACAATTTGCGAGCAGTAGTCTAATCTAGGCCTACCTCTGCCTTTCTTCACTCCTATTTCTGCCTCCAAAATATCGAGGACTATTCCCCCATGTCTCAGCAAGTGGCCTACCATTTTATCTCTTCTCTTCTTTATGTTTTTCCACATATTTCTTTTCTCGCCGACTTTCTCCAATACTTCTTCATTTCTAACCCTATCAGTCCATGGTATTTTCATCATTCTTCGATAATACCGCATCTCAAAAGCTTCTAATTTCTTCCTACTTGCTTCCCCTACCGTCCAGGTTTCGCAACCGTATAGTGCCGTGCTTCATACATATGTTTTCAAACATCTCTTCCTTGTTTCTAAGTTTATTACCCCCGAGCATAAAAGTGCTTTCTTTTTGTTAAAAGCTACTCGACCCTGCGCTATTATTTGTTTTATGTCTTTATCGCTTCTTCCATCCCAATTTATTTTACTTCCTAAATAAGTGAAGTCTTTAACTTCCTCCAATCTTTCATTATTAATTTGTACTTTCGTTTTTGCTCTGCTCTCGCGCCCTCTGCACACTAACACTTTAGTTTTGTTTTTATTCACCCTCATCCCGTATTCCTCTGTCAACACTGCCTCCATTTCGTTCAATGCTGATTCTAATTCCTCCTTACTAGATGCTAATACTGCTATATCATCCGCGAATCTCAGCATTTTTAGTTTCTGTCCCTGTACTTTAATCTCGAAATCCACTCTATCTTTTACCACATTAATCGCCTCTTCGATGTACAGATTAAAAATTAGTGGTGATAGCGTACATCCTTGTCTTACTCCTTTCCTAATACCTACTTCCCTTTTTTCCCCTTCTACTTTTATAACAGCAGTTTGCTCTTTGTATAGATTGTGTACTACTCTCCTATCTCTATACTTCATTCCCGCGCTCTTTAGTATCTCGAACATTTTTTCCCATCTTACGTTATCAAAAGCTTTTTCTAAATCTACAAATCCTATATAAACGTTCTTTTCTTTTTCTATTGTTTTCTCTAACATTACTCTTAGCGCTAGAATAGCTTCGCGAATTCCCCTATTTCGCCTAAACCCGAATTGGTCTTCTCCTAGTATTTCCTCCGCTGTAATCACGTTTATGAGACTAAAAGACATGTGGACATATATTTCTTAAACAACTTACTGTTCCTTAAAAAACTATTTCAACGGTACCATTTAAACTTTTTATCAAGCTATCTATGAATGCACAAGGGTATATACTCGTAAGTATCAATTTGTGGCAAAACACTCCGTAGTCTCGTTACATACCAGGTAAGTTGCAGTATATTTTATTTCGTATGTATAAATTTACTATACCATTTGAATTTACTATATTAATTTATCTACTATAATATTTCCAAGGCAAGGAATGAATTAGGTGACAGTGTACGTACACTGTCACCAATTCTGCATACCTTAATATGTTCTACTCTCAAGGTAGGTTTGATATATTGGGTAGAGTTAGGTAGATTATATGTATTGATTTTCTTGTTGGATACAATTCAGACAAGCCTCGTCACAAGAAAATCATAACCTGCGTTACTTATTGGGTCTTTCAATAGGGCCGCTCGAAATTTGTTAGGTTATAGCGGTCATGTTGTTAAAGCAACATGTGTTGAATCTATTGTGAATTATTTAGTAGTGTATGGCAAATTACCCTGGAAGTTTATAGCATTCAACAACGTGTGAAAATCATCAAATTTTATTTTCAAAATCAGTACTCCGTTCGAGAAACGTTCCGCGCATTACATGATTTTTATCCTCGCCACAAACGTCCCGCCGAGCCGACTATTCGACGTTTGGTGGTCAAATTCGAGTCAACCGGTTTGATAAATAATTAGTCAACACTCGTACGTAAGTGAAAGATCTGCTGAAAACATCGCTGCTCTGCGTAAGAGTGTACGGGAAAACCCGAGGCAGTCAATTTCTCATCGTTCACAAGAACTTGCTCTTTCTACGACTTCAACTTGGCGAATTTTGCGAAGTCGAGACTTAGGCCAACACCAGTACAAAATTCAACTGAGCCAGGAACTTAAGATAAACGACCACAGACAACGCCCTGTGTTCACTGATTGGGCTTTGGAGCAGTTGGAAGCTTACACAAACGCCAACAAAAATCATCTTTAGCGACGAGGCCCATTTTTGGATGAATGGATATGTAAACAAGCAAAATTGTTGGATTTTGGACAATATCAATCCACACGAGATACACCAGCATCAAATGCAGCCCGAGAAAGTCACTGTTTGGTGCGAATTTTGGTCTGGCGGAATCGTCGGTCTGCACTACTTCCAC
This sequence comes from Rosalia funebris, assembly GCA_037954035.1. Lineage (NCBI taxonomy): Eukaryota > Metazoa > Arthropoda > Insecta > Coleoptera > Cerambycidae > Rosalia > Rosalia funebris. The sequence continues at coordinate 5,200,268 of JAZFAV010000012.1, read as the reverse complement.
GAACGGAACTGGTATTGCCGTAACCGTCAACGGCGAGCGCTACAGATCGATGATAAGCAATTTCTTGTAGCCTAAACTGGATGATATGGATACGGACATGTGGTTCCAACAGGACGACACTATGTGCCACACAGCGTATGCCACGATGGACATTCTGCACGAGCGATTTGAGGGTATGGTTATTTCGCGCAGCGGTGACGTAAACTGGCCACCAAGAGCGTGCTATTTAACGCATTTAGACTTCTTCTTCCTTTGGGACTATCTTAAATCGCAGATCTCTGCGAATAAATCGCAAACAATTAATGCCGTCAAAGTCAACATCCCCCAACGAACGCCATCCAAAAACTTTAGCCAGATTTATGCGACAAAGTCCTCGAAAATTGAACCTCCCGAATACGTGCTACCAAGCGATGCCGCGGCGGACATTTGAACCACGTTATATTCTATACTTAATGTCATTAAATATTCTTTCAAATAAAAAAAATTGAGTGGATATCTCATACACAACTTATTTTATTTACGTTTAAAAATCGAACGTCGTTTTTGAAAGACACTTTATAAGTTATACTGGACATAATATTCTACTGTGTTGATTCAAATACTAAGATGAACCTCAGTCACTAAATGTAAAAGAATCACGGTTTCGCGGTATACACTCTTATTTTTTGATATATAAACTCTTATTTTTTATAGAGTTTACAACCGCAACATATTGGTACTCGGTATGTTGTGGATTTATATTCACTGGTTTCTTCATAATTTCATCTTCTGAAGTCATTATCAACATCGAATTTCGAATTTGAGTCATAGGTAGAAAACAATATGTAACGAAGAGTTATTAATGTTTTTACGTTTCATTCTATTGACTTTAGCAAATTTATTGCTAACAATTTTTCTCTCATTTTTCGTTTTCTTACTTTTGCTTTTTTTTCTCATTGTATTTCTTTGATATTTCGATTTTATAACAAAACTAAAGTCTCACTTTTGTCTCCGAATTACCTGAGATGAATGACGAATGATAAATTAATTTAATCCTTTTATATTTCTAACGTCTAATACTTTATTGAATTCCACCTATATATTTGTCGGTGGGCTTTAGGAAAATATTAGGACGCTTCGGTAGTCTGATGAAATGAAATTTAATCCTGGATCCTTCCATACAATAATAAAAAACGAGAGACGAATATTCCACAAGCAACAACAACAACGATAACCATACAACCCTATGTACAGGAGAATATCGACCTTCTCCTCTTCATGGTTATCCTTCCAGCGCAGCATTGGCCTTCCTCATGCTCTTGTACCTGCAGGCTTTTCTGTAAGAATCTTTTTTGAACAATGTTGTTGTCATATCTGATAAAAAAAAACCTGTCCATCTCAATCTACCAGGTCTTATCGTAGTAACTATGATTTTATAATAAACTCATCTATACCTAGATATTATGTAAAGTTCAAAGTTATACCTCCCTCATCATATGCCGTCTTCACAAAATGGCCCATATTTATATTTCACAACATTTTTCTTTAAAAAATCAATGACAGTGATTTATTTGATTTCATATTATGAGTCCTTACTTTTGAACGCATACATTACGAGTATAATAATGGTTTTATCCAATTTCGTTTTTGTGGTTCTTGAGAAATTACGGCTATTTTGAAAGACCGAAGTAGTCATTGGTTGTTAACATAACACGCCGTCTGATTTCTACACTCGTGTCGTTATTTACAGTTCCAGTCGCATCTAGATAAACAAATGCCTTCACTCTCAACAGTGATGTTCTGCCCAAAGTCTTATGATCTACTGTTATGAGCATTTGTGCTACCCATAAATTTCGTTTTGGTTTTCATTAATGTCGTTCCATGTTACCTTAAAATTCATTAATGCTTCCTTAGCCTGTCGCTCTTGTAATAATGCTTACACCGTTTGCATATACTAATTTAATTTATTAAAGATAGTGCCTATATTGTGCAGCTCGAATTACTTTTTCCGGGGCAATGTTAACAAAAGACACGACAGCGTATCACCTTGTTGCACACACCCATCTTTGTTTCTAATGAGTTTGCGATTTCTTGTTATATTTTAACAAAGCATAGTACCTACTTTACATACTATAATACATATTAGATATCATTGAGGCGAAGTTTATAAATGTCTCTGGTATCACTAGCCTCATATAGGTTTGGTAGTAACATACTCGTACTATCATAAACTGCGCCAAATTCGATGAAAAAGTGGAACGTACCTCTATTGAATTCATTAGATTTTTGTAAGATTTGAAGTAATATGAAAAGCTAGTCCCTTGTAAAGTGATCAGAGCTGAATCAGCATTGATATGCTGAAAGACTGGGTTCGGCATATACGCGAACACGTTCTGATATTATATGTGAAAGTATTATGTAGACAGTATTTAACAGTGTAGTACAGCCCCTATCATTGTTGTACTCTACCAGATCTTCGTGTTTATGTAGTGGGCATTGAGCCCCATATGCTATTTGTCTTGTACGTGTTGTTGGTGCCATATACATATTACTTCATTATTACTTCAAGCCATTTTCCAGAAACATCGAAGCATACATCCCTCCACGCGCATTTCGCCAATCAAGTTGGCATCATTAAGAGTTTATTAAAACTGAAGTTTTCGCCGAGAAAGATTTTTAACCATGTTGTTTGTGAAGAACTAGCATTCTGCTTTTTTATAATAATGAAATTTTCAAACTTCAGTACAGCATACTTTGGGTTAAAAGTGTTGAGTTTTAGCAATGTTATTATTGTTCCGTAGTCAATATTTTAATTTTAACTGTTCCTAACAGTTAAATTATTTATAACTATAATAACGATACCTAAAATTATGTCATTATCATGAGGTCATCAATCCTAAGACTGGTTGGACGCTAACCTCCAGCTTCTTCTATCTTGTGCTAATCTACGCATTTCGCTAATTGTGCTACAACCTACATCCCTTACTATTTGCGAGCAGTAGTCTAATCTAGGCCTACCTCTGCCTTTCTTCACTCCTATTTCTGCCTCCAAAATATCGCGGACTATTCCCCCATGTCTCAGCAAGTGGCCTACCATTTTATCTCTTCTCTTCTTTATGTTTTTCCACATACTTCTTTTCTCGCCGACTTTCTCTAATACTTCTTCGTTTCTAACCCTATCAGTCCACGGTATTTTCATCATTCTTCGGTAACACCACATCTCAAAAGGTTCTAATTTCTTCCTACTTGCTTCCCCTACCGTCCAGGTTTCGCAACCGTATAGTGCCGTGCTCCATACATACGTTTTCAAAAATCTCTTCCTTGTTTCTAAGTTTATTACCCCCGAGCATAAAAGTGCTTTCTTTTTGTTAAAAGCTACTCGACCATAAATTATGTGTATTATTCGAATTGTTGTGACGGAAAAGTTAAACGTTTAGAAATCATGCTATGTCTACGATATACTTACTTAAATAGTAAGTAAATTAATGAAATAATATACGTCTTTATACTTTTTATAGCAAGAAGGAGTGAAGTAAGTAGTTGCATAAAATAAGTAATTACACATAATAAAATAATTAATTAAAAATTAAATTATTAGCTTGATTTCCTACATATGTTAGTGAAATGTTTTCAATGTTAACCCTAGAACGGTAACATCGGTTAACGTTACTGTTAACGTTACTTTTTTTAAAATAGGTAAATCTGGCTTACACTAAGCAAACCATTAAGCGAAAGCGATTTAGAAGATCTCGCACGCAAATATGAGGCAGGGGACACTGACTTAGAAGGTGATGATCAAGAAATTCATAGTGAGGATGATGAAAGTGATGACCAAAGTACACAAATCAAAGATATGTGTATGGGACCGATGTAGACAAAACACAAGCTTTACTAGGCCTATTGTATATTAGCGGTGTTCTAAGTAAAAAACGATCTCAGTACTTCGGAAATGTGGTCTAAATAAATTGGAACTCCAATTTTTGAAACTGCAATGTCCGAAAAACATTCATTCAATTTCCTTCTAAGTTGTATTCGGTTTGATGACAAAGTTACAAGACCTCAAAGAAGCAAAATGGATAAACTTGCTCCGATTCGTCAAATATTTTCCCATTTTGTTACAAACTGTACCAATAGCTATACTCCAAGCGAAGATTGTACAGTTGACGAGCAATTGCTCGGGTTTAGAGGCAGATGTCCCTTAAAAGTGTACATTAGCAATAAACCGGACAAATACGAAGTAAAGATTGTAATTCTCTGTGATGCAAAAACCTCATATATGCTAACAGCTGATCCATATGTTCGAAATCCAGAAAGAAGATCCAATGTTGGTTTCTTTTTCACCAAAGAAAGACAAAATCGTCTTGCTTTTATCCAGTTTCCATGGCCTAGGAATGATCGACCAGCTCAGAAGCCAAAAGTAGTCATTTTTTGTAACTCAACAAAAGGCGGAGTTGATACTTACGATCAGTTGTTACTCAAAAACTGTTGCCAAAAAAAAATAAAAGATGGCCCTCCGTGCATTTTACGGTATGCTTGATGGGGTTGGGATTAACTCTTATATCATTCTGACACAAAATACTGTCCAAAAAAGTGGAAATGATAAATTTATGTCAAGATGAGAATTTCCGAAAAATTTAGCATTACAACTTGTTAAACCCCATACAGTATAACAGGTTACAGAATGTTTTAAATCTGCCGTGATCATTGAGGTATCATATGGTCGATATTTTGAGAAAGACTGAGCTGATTTAGCTGAGAATATACAGCTAAGCTGATAGAAGCGAAGATACGAACCCGTTGTCTAATGTGTCCAAGTTCAAAAGATAACAAGGGAAAGGATAAGTGTGTTAGGTGTAATTACGTCTTATGTGCAGAACACAGAAATGCTATCTGTAAGGACTGTATAGACGATTTCCTAAGCTGAACCATTTGAATATATTTTATTTATCTACTTCATTGATAAGTTTCCTTAATGTTTAAAACAATAATATTTTAGTTTTGTGTTTAAAAATGTTATTTAAAAATTTTTTTAGAAGTAGAGTTTAAAATATCATATTTTTTTTTTAATAAAAACCAGTAAAAGAACTACTTTCGTTTTATTGTAAATGATAAAACAAATATACTTACTACAACTTGTGGTACTTATATTACAACAGATTTACGAAAGAATGTTAATTTTTTTATGGATCATATACAACCCGATGTTACTTTCTGAATTTCAAATTTTTATGTTACCATTCTAGGGTTAATAATGATTTTTCTGATACATTGATTTCCCTATTTGCAAGTTACAAATATCTGAAATACACTTTTAATATGTTATCAAAAAGTAACAGTGTATAACAAACTAAAGTTACGATGTCATACCTTGTTTTTCTTCTGCTTTATAGGATACCTAAGTAGAAATAATTTTATTTTTTCCCTATGCAAGAGAACATATAATTCGATAACTCGAAATTGTCTATTCCAAGTAAAATCTAAATTTATTTGAATCCACTGAAGATGTATAAGTTATTTACATTTAAGTTATTTAAGTTTCGATTTAACACTGCCACAGTTTTAGTGACTTTTAATTGAAATTGTTAAATGGATAAAAATTTCCCCCTCAAACATCTGCCGCGCAGGTGATTTGATTAACTCACGTGAGCTTCTTTCGAGACACTCCATACAACAAATACATAATGATGAACAGGTACAGCGAACGGTGGAGGATACCTTTAATGAAAAGCAGAACACCTGCCCTTAATCGCGTCTGCGCGGTTCTTTTCCATCCGGTATAAAACCAAATGGTACCCTGAAAACTTATTTAGTGTAAATACATTTTTGTTAAACGAAACTGAAATTATGAGGAAGTGGGTGCTCGTCTTGTTTATCGCAACCGGAGTGTGTTCAACATGTGTCGATTGCATAGGTATAGAAGAACAATTGCACGTGCTCAGCAAACAAGTGACGGCGCTGTTAGAGAACAGAAAAGAGGATATAAGAAGCATCGAGGATAATATTCGTAAGACTATTTATGACAGTCAGGAAGTCATTAATATTCGCAATGAAATGCAGAACTTAAGGTATGACAATTAAGATTTATTTGTTCACTTCGGATAATGTTTACAATTCGCAATAACGGATATACTTTTCTATAATTAATATCTAAAATTCTAAAGGTTATTTAAATTTGGCGGCCGATTACTATGGACTATAATAAATGTTGCACATATCAATTTATTAATACTAGATTATATATTAATAATTTAACATAATTTGATTGCGTGAAGACAGAAATTAAAATGAAAGGAAGCAATTCAGAAAATGTGCGCATATTGTCACGTGGCTACACAAGTCGTAATATAAAGTTTTTAATACTTTTTGGAAAGTAAATTTTTTGTAAATTAATAATTAACCAGTTAAACTTATAATTAGCATAATTATTTACGTATTTTCCTAGTTAAAAGTTTGAATTAAACAAATGAAAAACTGAATTAAACAAAATCTGAATAAATAAGAAATTTCAAATTTAGTGCACAAAAACATGCGAGCTATGCTTGCAAATTCTAAACATTTCAGAATGCTAATTAAACATTAAGAAGGTCCTACTGAATATGCAACATATTTTTGAGAATAGTTTTCAGAATAATTTTTAGAAGTATTATAATTTGCGTGGTATATGTAAACCTAGACAAACTAAATAATATATGTTGTATCTGGGAGTAAAATACAGAAGCCTTTACAAACTTTGTATCATTGATTGCACAGAGTTAAGAATACTTCATTACCTAAATTGAGTAACTAAAAAAATGGTATTTTATTCCCAAATATAAGCCCAAAACTTCTTTATTAGCTAATTTAAACTTATGTATCCAGGTAAATTAGCATCATACTTAAAAAAAAGTATATTTTAACGGTCAAAGTCGTTCTCAAAAATAGGTCTTACATAATATTCACGCATTCATAATGCACTTCCAAGTACAAACAAAACTTTACTAGGAGTACGCAATTACGTTATACGTATTTCAGTATTTTATTGTAAAAATGTTGAAAATCGTAAAACGAAAAATACTTTTTGTGTATAAAATAGTACAGCTGCATCAATTCACTAATAATACTTATCATAAACTAATTTAGATAAAAATGCGACGCGTCTTCTAGTTTAGTTTAAAATAAAACAGACGGCATTAACCAACATAAAATTCTTTATTCTATCTAGGTATTTGTTACAAAAAAAAACACAGGTCAAGAACAGACAAACCTGACGGAAGAAATTTTATATTTTGAGTAAAAAAACTGTAACAATTTGATACGATACACGATAAATACATATAATTAGGTCTGGGAAAGGACTGGAACGTTCGATGGAGCAACAAAAACAGAAAACCAGTTTTCCACGAACACCAAAAGACGCTCGTTTCGCCAACCAAGCTGGAATTATTGGGAGACGATGTTATTTTTCTGAGTTCATGGAAAACTGGTCTCCTGACATATAATTGGAGCAGGACTTATTGTATATTGTTTTTATACCTATATTGTATTATATTATTAATTATTATAAAATGACAGTTATACGTCAAGAATACTACTATAAAAGACAACATAAATAACAACAGACAAGAATAAGAAAAACTATTTAATTCTTTCAGGCATGAAGTAGAGCAACTGCGCTCTGGCAAAATTCCGACACCACCTCTGCAGAAAAACGACAGGTTAACAGTAAAGTGGATATTTAATACCGTTGAAGAATTGAAAACCGAAATAACCGAAATCCAGAGTACCTTTAATTCTTCGGTCATCTTACAAAACCATGAACACGTTGAAACCGAATTTAGTCTGCTGAAAAGTGATATCAGCAATCTTAACAGTGAACTAGATAATGCCAGAAAACAAAATGCCAAATACCAAGCTGAGTTGCAGGTATTCCGTGAAGAATTCCAGTTGATCAAGGAGAACTGGAGAAGTACAGCGGAGATTTGTGGCCTCACAAAAAATCAGGTAATTATTTTTTGTTTTTTTTTTATTAATAATTCAGCATAATTACGCACACTTCTATATATTATAATTATATGTATAATCTGCAATATATCATATACTTAATAATTTATTACAACGAATCATATCCTGTAAACATCATACACCATTTTAAGTAGATACAAACATATATTTCAATGTGTAACTAGTCTGTTTTGGAGGAAATATAATTAGCTTTCTTTTTAAATTTTTATAATATTTTACATGCACCCTGCTCAGTCCAAAACAGTTGAAATCGCAGGAGTACAAAAAATATGAATTAGTTAAACTCGAATAAAAGCAAAAGCTTCTATGTTTTCTTTGTTTTATTTAGCACCATATAAGTTAGCAAGTTATAAGTGTATAATTAGTAGTGTCGATTAAATTTCTTTTTTGTATTTCTAAGATTTGCAGAATTTGGATAACTTATTCTACAAATAATGTAATTGGATCACTTATTCTATAAATTTTCAGACTGCAAAATTAATGAAATAATTAAGGCGCGTGATGAGTATATTAGTTTTTAAGAACATAATCACGATTATGTTCTATATATATAAAATAATATATCACGAGATAATTCCAATTATTGAGAATAATAATATAATAATTAATGATATAATAATTAATATTGTAATATTAAAGTTAATACTCTAATTCATAAATCGAATTTCAAAATAAACTAAGTATGTTCATTTCAACTTTCTACTAATGGTATATGTTAAAGAAGTACATAAAAGAACATTTGTTCAGATTCCGGCAATATAAGGTATAATAGTATTTCTTAAACACTATTAATTATATTTAATCATTAGAGCAAACATTCAATTAATAATTTTATAATCACTGTGCCTAGTAAATCATTATAGAAGTATTTTTGTATTACAAAATTATGTTAGTAAAATAACATTAGATAACATTGTTCTATAAAGTATTTTATACTTTTCAGTATAATGTTAAAGTAGCGTAACATTATAATATTAATGACTATAAAAAAGATGCCATAATTTAAAATTTTGCTCACACCCATTATTATTATTTATAATCTTCACGAAAATTGTTTACAAAACAGTTACGTTTCGTGTAACAACCGAACGGTTTTTAAAAACTTTTACAATTTGATTTAAAACGAACAGAACGAACTTTATTTCTGGATTAATTATACAATATATATTTTATGTTAATTACAAGAGAGTATAATACAGACTGACTGTGTAACCTACGGAACTAGAACAAAAGTATAATGAAATTTAATAGTCAGCAATATATTATCATCTTATTCTTATATGCTGCGGTGCAGTGGGATGACGTAACTCCTCCACCCTTAGAGGGAAGTTTTATCGGGAACAAATAAAACTTTCACATTGGATTTTCCACGTGATCCGGAGTTTTGGGGTTCTTCTTCGTCAGGCTGGATAGAGGGCTTTCTCGATCTCCATCTCCAAATTTTGTGAATAATAAATGCTATAAAAATAACTACGATTATAGCATATAAAGGGATTGTCCATAGATTAGGTCTGATTAAGGGGTTGTCATCAGGATTAATCAGTTTTATCTGCTGTTGCTCTTGCTGAAGCATATGTAATTGATCAAGCGGGATATTCTTAATGTTTACTTTGATAGTGGAATCGTTATTTTTTATTTTCGATATTTTTATCTCAGGTAATAATAATGGTTGACCTTCTAGAACTTCTTCTTCATTAATGTACCTGTATGCTGGAGTTTGAAAAATACACTTTGGTGGTAATGTAATGAGATAATTGCCTTGTAATGTTGTAAAGTCCATTTTTTCACACTGAATTTGGACCTTTAGAGGGTCTGGGAATATAGCGATATAATAGCCATTAGTGATTTGTTAAATAAAGTGGCTGTTAATTGATATAGGTGTTTGCTCGCAATTAGTATTGTTGCCAGATAGTTGTAGTAACGAGAATACACAGTCTTCTTCCCGAATTCCATTAATTAGGTTATTGTCCTCACAAAAATATACAGGGTCCATATTTCGGCATGGCAGCGGCTGGTACTGATAAGAGTCACTGCCCATGGTAAGGTAAGTATTTTTAGGTATAATAGTGGTAGACATTGAGGTAGGTATGGAATACAGGTGGTAATGGAAAAATTTATCAGGATGTACAAGAGGAAACTCTAGTGCGAATATTAACCGTTTCCCTGAATAAAATGCTTTTACCTGAACTATATCATAATACTTATATAAGTCATTTTTGTTAAAATACATCAATTGTTTTTGTGAATGAAATTCCACAAGTTTTTCGACAATGGCCTCCATCTCGTCTAATTTTAAAATGCTATGATGTAAAGTTCCCAATTTCGCGAAAGATATACTATTTTCAATATTTGTTAATAATTGCATAACCATACTTAGATTAATACTTAATTGATCGAGTACATCGCGAATCCTCATGTAACGTGAAAACTTGAATACAAATTTGTTCAAATTATTTTGAATTCTGTCTATACCATTAGTAATTACATCTTGGTTATGTAATACTAATGAAAGTGTTTTATTATAATTATCTAAAATTTTAGTTGTTAAAGAAATCTGTTTATTGACTTGAGATATTATTTGCCTTTGCTTGTCCTGCAAATTTTCAATAGCTTTATCATATTTTATTGCATCTTCTTGATCTAGATTTCCAGAAATTGATTTAATTATTGATCCCAATCCATTTATTAAACCCCTTTTTAGACGATTATTATCGAAAAAAGGATATATAGAATCAAATTTATTTTCTACCGATTCTAATTGGAATTGTATACCTTGATTAAAGTTTTGCAACGCAAATGAATATGGTGAACTTAGTTCTTGTTCTATAGTTTTTGTAACATTAACATATTGTCGTTTTATTATATTAATTTGATTTGATATAGGAATTAAATCAAAATAATGAAGGAAGGTGTGGGTGGCAATTTTGACTCTTGCATACCCTAATTTGAACGGAAGTATACCTGGATTTTTATTTAGGTTAGTTATTTCCATTTTCGGTACTTGGGCCAGGACGAGGGTCCCTAGAGTGATGAGCCTGTAACAATGTTTTTCGTTGTAATCGAGGCTTTTTAAATACTTGCTTATGCAATGTTCGCTTTTTTGTTGTTAATTTAATACCATCTTGTCCTGTAGTTATCTCTTTTCTATATCTGGGTTCAATTTTATCACGATTTGGTAAAATTTTGTAAGCAGGTTTCTCCAAAGTATACGTAGGAGGTTCAATGCGCTTTTCATTTTGTTTACTTATTATATTCTCTTTGCGTGTTTGCGAGATATTATGTATGTGATCATACATTAAGCGTACTTTTTCTTTGTGTAATTCTATATAATTTGTGATAAGTGCCTTATTAAGATCAATATCGAAAGGATCATTGGTATCTAAGTGACCATTAATAATTTCAATTGGTTTTAATTTTGTAACAGAATGTATTGAATGATTATATCCCCAAATTGCATATGGCATTAAATCTATAATATTGGAATTTGGCATTTTTATGTTTAAAACTCTTAAATGTTCTAAAATGGTCGAATGAAAACGTTCGATTACACCATTACTATTAGGATTCTGTGGCGTAATGTAATGAATATTGATTTTATGTAATTTAATAAAATCATTCATAACTTTATTTTTAAATTCAGTACCATTATCAGATACGAAACTTATTGGTAATCCGTGGTGAGACATATATTTTACAATACATTGTATAGTATGTATCATGTTAGCACTTGTCATTGGATAAGCTTGACCATATTTAGAAAATGAATCCACGATTGTTAAAAATTTTTGATTTTTAATTTGAAGTGTGTCTAAATGTACGACTTCAAATGGTTTGTTTGCTGTAGGTGTAAGTTGTAAAATAATACGATGAGGGTTTCTTTCATATTTTGTTGTTTGGCAAATGTCACAGTTATTGATATGATTTTGAACATCAATTTTTATATTCGGCCAGTAATATTTTCTGCGAATCTGTAGTTCGGTTTCGGTTATACCTCTGTGGTTTCTTTTGCCATCATGTATATATTGTACTAACTCTTTTTGTCGTTCTGAGTCCTCAATATCTTCCAAAAGACAGGTACATCGTACTAATTTAAAAGTGGAATTTTTAAATGTATTTTTAATTACGTTACAAAGGTCTGGTATGATATTTTCATTTTCAATAAAAATTGCGTAAGTTTTGTTCGGTTCAATATAATTTTTAAAGAAATTAATTGTATTGGTTTCAATTTGATTTTTAACAAAATTTACAATGGTTCTAGTTTTTGTTTGAGAAAATAATTTTTGTATAATAGGTTCTCCTACAGGCATATTCACTGTTTTTATTATAATTTGATTTTGAAAATAGTTTAAAGGTTTTTCTGAAATTTCAATAAGTTGTACAGGATTTTCAGTACTACTGTGAGCTGTTTCAGTACTTTCATCTAAAACTGTTTCAGTACTTTCATTATCATGACTACTTGTATACGCTGTTTCTGTAGTTTCACCATTGTTTTGATTTGGTGGTTCGCTAATGTTTGCTATCATTGATAAATTGTCATTGTCAGGTAATTGATCATCATTAAGATTATTGTTAGTTTTAGGTGTATTATTAATATCAATTGATTGATTGTCACCAGTTGATAACATTTTGTTAAAACTATCCATGAATTCTTCAAAGGGAGTTTTGCCTAAATTCTTATTTAAATTTGGGTTTTCTGAAATATCTTTAGTATGAATTTCGATACTAACAGGAATTTTTATTCTCGCAATTTCATGAGAATTAATTTTGTGACATGACGTAAGAATTTTTGGTGTCTCTCTATATTTAAGTTTAATTATTGAATTTGGTGTTATAATACAATGATTGGCAATATCAATTCGTGCACCTAAATTTTTCATTGTATCAAATCCAATCAATCCATCAAAATAATCGTGAAATCTAAACAAATGAAATTTAATATATCCTTGTTCTTTGAATTCTGGAAAATATGGAATATTTGCACAAGATTTACAATTATATTTTTTGAAAACTGTACTAAGAGAAAAATGTTCAGTATAGATTTTGTTAGAAAAATATTTTTGTGCTATATTAGGATTAAGTAAAGATTTTGTTGCGCCCGTGTCGATGAGTAATTTTAAAGGCGGGTTTTTAATTTCAATATATGGTAATTCTCTCTTATCTGAAACAACATGCAATTCTACTACGTGTCCGTGTTCGGTTCCTGGGTCATATGAAAATTTTGAAAATTTTCGGTATCATTTTCATACACATCTGTATTTTCGTCAGAGTAATTATTTTCTTCACAAGTTGGTACTTCATAAAAAGAATTTTCATCGTAATTTTCTTCTTGATCGACATTAAATAATTCTTCCGAAACAAAATTAGAAGGACCAGCTGATTGAAAATTATTTGATCTAAAATTTTGTTGACGATTAGGAGTACTAATACGAGTAGTTGTACTCATAGGGATTGGTTTGTACTGAGCGTTATTATTATTTTGACCTGGTTTCCAAACATTATTATTTTGTTTTCCGAAAACTTGTCGATTTGTTAAGAATCTTTGAGGGGGCAAATTTTGTCTAGGCTGAATTTGAATCGGCCCTCTTGGAAATTGAGAGTGTGTTGGTATGTTAATATTTGAACCCATGTGTGAATTAAATGGTAATCTTACGTTTTGATTAAAATTTTGTTGCTGAAAATTTGGTCTAATATTATTATTATGATTAGGTTTATTTGTCGATGGTTTTTGGAAATTTTGCTGGCGGGACATATACCTAATATTATTATCTTCTATCATATATTTTAAAGCTTCTGCCAAGTTTGTTGGTTTCAATGACCGTATCATTGATTGTTGAGGTTCTCGCAAGCCGACAAATAAAGTTCTCAAAGCCTGGTTATTATAAGTAAGTAATTTACTTTTACGAATATTTTCGTCAATTTCATGTAAGCTAATATAATTATGCAATGTGTTTAAATTTGCAATAATTCGATAATAAAATTGTACACAATCTTCGTTTGGTTTTTGTCTTAAGCCAATTAAATCTGCCAAAAGACTATTTTCATCACGTTGATCCCCAAAATTAGTGATCAGAGTATTTTTAATTTCCTCCCAATTTTGTGCGCCACTGATAGAGATAACCTCTTCAGCACGTCCTTTTAATTTTGATATGATACTATTAAAAATAAAACGATTTTGTGGACAATTTTCATTTTCTGGTGTGGAATCCCAATATGTATTTAATACATCTGATGCCATTGATATAAATCTAAATAAGCGACATGGCGACCCGTCAAATTCAGGTACTAACTCTAATGGTTTTACCTCGATTCTTGGCCTTGCCATTGTGATATTTAAATTACTTGAATTAAAATTTATTAAATTACTTTGAATATTACTAATAGGTAATATTGATTTATTAGATTTTTGTGACTTTTCTGTCGTTAGAAAGAGTTTAAATATTTTATCTGTTAATTCGATTATTTCCGAATCAATATCGACACTAGAGTTTGGCAGTTCCTGATTTCTTTGTGAGTCTGTCATACAAGGAAATTAAAAAGGAAAGCAAGTGACTTACAGTACTTTCTTCATTCCTTTCTCTCTTCTGGTGGATACTGCTCTCTGTGTGATGGTTCTGAAGTTCGTCTTTTTCGCCAGATCCTCGATGGACCAATTCCTGGACTCGATGGAATGCTGTGTTCTTTCCAATTAAGAAGATAACACTTCACAAGTTATCCGGTATGGATGTCTTTTTGGAAATCCTACCGGCTGCGCCAGTTACGTTTCGTGTAACAACCGAACGGTTTTTAAAAACTTTTACAATTTGATTTAAAACGAACAGAACGAACTTTATTTCTGGATTAATTATACAATATATATTTTATGTTAATTACAAGAGAGTATAATACAGACTGACTGTGTAACCTACGGAACTAGAACAAAAGTATAATGAAATTTAATAGTCAGCAATATATTATCATCTTATTCTTATATGCTGCGGTGCAGTGGGATGACGTAACTAAACTGCATTTTACGTGGGGATTTCAACCGTGATTTTGCCACAAGGACACTTATTAATGTTTCTACCTGGGTCTCAAACAATTTCATGTCCTCTGTTACAGAAATTCTATAATATATTGTACATACAATTTATATGATGAATCTTTGCGCGTGTATCAATTGAGTGACGACGCACGGATCACATGGTACACCACTCGTTGTTACTAATATGCCACAATTACCACCACATACGTTTCAACCAACTACGTACGGCATAGACAGTTAATAATTTGCCGAACAAAATGCAATTATGAATTCACGTCTTAGCTTTATTGTATAAGTTGATTCATTGGCGTCTCAATATTTCTATAAAATTTATTTCACTTATTTTGATTTTTGTTGAATTTATTTCATTTATTTTGATGGAAATGTCACTTCCATTGAATGTTTTTGTGGACAACCTATTCATTATTCTATCATAGGTTGACGGATCTGTATTGTACTAACTGTTATCTTAAAATGTGTTTTCGGCACGACACTGTTCAAAAATGTCAGTTGATTGATTCATACGATTGTAACTTGTGTTGCACACGCAAAAATCATTATACAAACCATATATGCTAACATTTTACTTTTAAACAATATCTTTGATTGTTGATATACTTGAACATAGTTACTGAAAATAACTTCCGCTGTTTCCCCAAAATTTTAATGACATTAAAAATTTCATCAGCAAATTTAATCAATCCGATATATACAATCTAAACTAAAAAATGCTTGGAAAATAAGAACATTAGTTGACAATTCTGTCCAACCCCGTATATTATAATATAATATTTTGTTAATCTGTATACTGTATAGTAAGTATAGTATAAACTGGATTGTTTTACTGTTAGAAATAAGAGCGATATATTGAGAATATAATATCCAGCGATATATTATAGGAAAAATAACACTTTCTCTATTTTCTGCACGTAATTACCGCTACTACTATTCGGGTATTAAAGGGTACAAGTTATTTTCACGTTGGTCAAAACAAACCATAAATGGAAAGTATATAGCTAATTTTGTCTGGCGCCCTACTTTACGTAAATTTTACTTTATGCTGGTTTTTGTTGTACCGATGTTGCGATGTTAATAATTGCAACATGATTTATTATGTAATATATTGACAATTGATACCCATGCGAGTACAATTATATCAACCTATACCGTATGTATGTATTTCGATGTTAATTATAACTTCAACAGTTTATCAACCAAAACGATCATTAATAGCTAATATTTTAAAATACTAAAATCTACGATAGTCACGATAGTTCTACACCCAACATTGCTTTTTATGAATTATATGTTTTGTCTAATATAAATTATACAAGTTCGTAAAGTTTATATTAGTGTCTACATATAAATTAGAGATATTTGCTTCCAACAGTAGGTAAATGTTTTTTTTTGTGACGTGATCTGTGAAAATTCATATATTTCATCCTGAATGCAAAAGAAATAAAGTAGAAAATATTTTAACAATAATGGTACGTTTTTGTCTTTTAGGTAAACCTAAAAATTTTCTGTTAAAAACTACATGTTTTGTAAAATCGTCGTTTACATCTATAGTATGACTTTTTACATTTTTAATTTTTGAATTGTCAGTAAACATATTATGCATTTCCGATTATATTTAAAATATTAAAATTTCATTATATTCAATGAGCTACTAAAGCTATGTGGGTGTAAATAATTAAAAACATTTGATATTACGTTCTAGGCATGTTAGTCATGGAACACTTCCTTAGATACGGGAAAAGTTCTACATAAAATAACTTGTTGGTATAGACACATACAGTGCTATTTAAAAGTCCCCTCCCCCCCTCTTATCTTTGGAACGATTATACATAAACTAGTGAAATTTGGTAACTGAATATTAAGGGTTGTAAACTTCCCTACTAGTGATGATAGATGACGTATACGTCAAAGATGACGTCACAAGGTCATTGTGACCAATAATTTTAAATGGAACCCTATGGCAAGCGACACCTCTTTTAAAAGGTATCGAAAAAACCTATTCAATGATACTAATATTGTGTCTGTTTACGGCAGTTTTGACAACTGGCTTTCAAAAACCGCAAAGCTGTGATGAATTAAATCAGTTAATAATAAAATTTAAAATTCAAGCTCCGCCACTGGATAGCTGGATAGTAAATAATCTGACGTTTTTGCAAGTCTCCCCAATTTGATGTTTTTTTAGCTGTCAAAGTTTTTATACATTTAATAATTTGTGTATTGTTGATCGAACGTTTAACTGTTTTAGTACCTTGTGGTAATTTTAAAATATTTGTACATTCAATAATTTGTTAAACTGTTGTGAGCTGAACGTTTAAGTGCTTCAAGAAGAGAAATGGTACGTGTTTTAGGTGATAAAGTAGCAGCGATCCTAATACTTGGTGAAACTGGAGAAAATATTCATGCAGCAGAACGCATTTTTAATGAAAGGTTTCCCGATCGCCCAGTTTCGAGGACTTATTTGAGAGAGCTTCTTCGTAAGTTTAAAACAACGGGTAGTATTAATGATGCAAAACGATCTGGCAGACCACAAATTTCTGATGAGAAAAAAATTGATATACTGGCAGAAGTAATAGTAAATCCTACTTCTTCAACAACTCAAGTTGCATCAACCTGTGAAATCAGTGAAAGTACAGTGCACAGAGTGTTGAAAAAAAACAAATTTCACCCATACAAATTAAAAATGGTTCATCAACTCTCAGACGACGATCCAGACCGAAGACTGCAATTTTGTGAAAATATGGAGACTAAAATTAACCAACAGCCAGACTATGTCAAAACAATTTGTTTTAGTGACGAAAGTACTTTCTATCTAAATGGAAATGTAAATACACAAAACGTGAGATATTGGAGTGACGCAAATCCTCACATGTTTTGTGAAACACATACTCAGTATCCCGAGAAGGTCAATGTTTGGGCAGGTATACTGGGAAACCACATCGTTGGGCCGGTTTTTTTAAATACCAACTTAATCGGTGAGGTGTATCTGCAGATGTTGCAAAATGCAATAGAACCGTTAATCCTTGAAATTTTGGAAGATAATCAAGATGAATTCGACATTTTGGAAATAACATTCCAACAGGATGGTGCTCCTCCACACTATTATGGTGCAGTAAGACGGTATTTGGATGAAGAATATCCTGGTAGATGGATTGGACGACGAGGTTCAATGGAATGGCCGCCTCGATCACCGGACCTCACACCTTTAGATTTTTTTCTGTGGGGGTATCTTAAATCGAAGGTTTACGCCACTCAGCCTGACAATATTGATGTTTTAAAACAACGTATTGTTACAGAATGTAGGGCTATTTCCGCAGACACATTTGAAAAAGTACGAGAAGAGTTTCGCAATAGGATGTTTTACTGTCAGGAAGTAGATGGAGCTCACTTCGAACAATTACTATAAGTAGGTACTGATTCTTGAATCTGTAATTAAAATTATTATCCAAGTTTACTGATTACTGATTTAATCCATCAAAACTACCATAAATACAAACAATATTAGTATCATTGAATACGTTTTTTCGATATCTTTTAAAAGAGGTGTCGCTTGCCATAGGGTTCCATTTAAAATTATTGGTCACAATGGCCTTGTGACGTCATCTTTGACGCATACGTCATCTATCATCACTAGTAGGGAAGTTTACAACCCTTAATATTCAGTTACCAAGTTAAAAAAATAAGAGGGGGGGAGGGGACTTTTGAATAGCACTGTATGTATGTATGTGTACGTTTCATAGTATGCCAATAATTATCACTACATTTTGGAATTTCTCATATACTACATCATAGCGAGTACATCGCTTCAAGCAATGTCCAATTATAAAATATCACTAGCTATTAGTTACTAATAGCTTATTAACGTTAGTTGTTAAATTATTAAAATAACTACAATTAACATGATTATTACATTTAAAATAATTATGTGGATACGTTCGTCAGAATATTATATTTTTTAAATATCTCAGAACATAAATTACGAAATATACGTGTGCAACGACCGTATTGTTTATTTATAACATAACGATCCGTTAAAAACAAAAACAGAAAGGCCGATTATTTCCATCAAGGAGGTAGCGACAAGCAGGTGTTTTGCTTCTGCTTGTGTCCGATATCAACCGTGTTTCACCTGCCATTTTGGACCAATAGTCGAGTTCGAATACCGAACACCAACCCGCATACCTGCGTCTGTAAATATTTCTTATTACGTATAAGTAGTGGAGACACGATTAAAATAAAACTTAAAATATTGCCCGCATCAATTCATCCGCTCTAATACCTATTTAAATTCCTGCGAATGTTGGCTGTCATAAAAATAAGATAATGGTAATAATGCCTACATGAAGAACTTCTTATCAATTTTAAATCTTGTTAACGACAAAAGTTCTCGTGTGTTCTCGACATACTATTAAAGCAATAAATTATACTCCTAATTTTTTACTGAAAATATTCTAAATACTCAGGACAGTATACTATTATTACTCAAGAACCAACTTTTATATCGCATAAATCGTAACCGCACAATTTATCAGATGATCAGTATTCAGTTTCAAACACTGTTCACTTTCAATTATTCATCATATTAGCTTACATTTTATAGCTACACAATAAATATCATTGTATATAGCATATCGTCAGATTATTTTATTCGAAAAGATTATTTTTGTTATGTAGTGAATGCATTAATCTGCTTTATTCCATTATAATATTTTATATGTAAACAATAGATGTTGCTAATTTGAAAACATGGGTCATTCACTTTGACAGTTATAACAGGGTGATTAATTACCTGCTTTATTTACTGGTTTTATTTATTTATTTTAGAATTAACGTTCTTCTCTTTTGGGGAAGTAATTAGAGCACTATATTTATTGGTGTTGATATTTACATTGATATTTAACACTAAACAATTATTCAACAATACTTCAGTATTCTCGCGATACCGTTAATTGAAATGTAAGTATAGGCAGTAGTAATATAGTCTAATCTAAACTAACAGTTGTGGTTATTGCGTTTTGACGAAAAGTAAGATAAATTACATTAAGATTTTAATAAAAGAAACTTTATACTTTATTTATTAAAAAAACACCACTTTAATAAATAAAGTATTTGAAAGGCTTTGTTTTTATAAAACTTTTTATATGCCATATATCTGAAATGTTGGCCATTAATTTAATCTCAGAAAATAATTGTTTTATTGTCTTGATAGGTATTTCAAAAGAAAAATGTTTTATATCGAACCATGACTATAAACCTACATTTTTTTATTATTAATAGTTTATTGAACACCAATCATAATTTACAATTCTATGAATTATTTTGTTAACTGAGAGACTTGGAATATAATCTCATATATATCCTGATGAGGTTTCTCCAGCTAGAAGGCCTCCTACACCTTATTTAAGATCCATTGGCCACTTCCTCTTAAGTCTTCTGTCGTCATTTTCTCGCATTACTGGTATTAAACAGCTGTTTAAGTGGATTTCAAATCGTTGGTGGTGTTTCTGGCTTCTATCTTTGATCACTTAGACTTTTGATTTGATTCTTGGACTGTTGAGATTCGGACGTCATGATGCGACATCTGATTGGTGATATACTATGGGGCGTCTACCATTACTCGAAGGATCTTCGATTGTGCTCGCTGTATAATAGTAATGTTAAACTTACTAGCACAACCCCACAGTTCAATGCCGTAAGTCCAGATGGGGATTATGACAGTTTTATAAATTAAAATTTTGTTACGTAGGCACATTTCTGATTTTCTTCCAAGTAGCCAGTTTAGCTCTGTCATTTTCATGTCTATCTGTTTGCGTTTTTTTGAAATATGTTCTTTACAATTGAGATGGAGATCTGAGTCAAGATGGAGATCTAAGTATTTTGCCTATTCTGTTTACGGTATGATCGTCTCATTTATGAATACTGGTGGACATTCGGCTTTTCCAAGTGTAAAACTCACATGTTGCGATTTACTTTAATTGAATTTTATTTTCCATTTTTTGAGCCAAACTTCTATATGGAAGAGGTGATCTTGGAGGTTTGCAGATTCTATTACTGGGTCTTCATGGATCGCCAGAATGACAGTGTCATCTGCAAATGCACCAGTTACAGTGTAGCCTGAGATTTGGAGGTCTGCAATGTTATTAGATATAATATTGGTCCGAGAACGCTACCCTGTGGGACACCAGATTTGAGTTGATATTGTGAAGTTTTGTCATTTACTTTTGTTCTAAAATATCTGTCTGTTAGACATGACTTTGTCTGGAAAGATAGCAGAGAAAAACTTTGTCTTTTCTACCGCTTCATTGATTGTATGTACTACGCGGTGGCCTTGTTGAGTTGTTGAGCGCTTTTGGCGAAAACCAAACTGGTGTCCTGGTATGACCTCTAAGATAGGATTAATGCGTTGCAGAATTAGATTTTCAAGTAATTTAGAGATGAAAGAAAACATACTTATTTGTCTATAGAAGTTTACATCAGTTAGTTTCTTTCCAGGCTTTGGTATGAGAATGATTTTTTTAACGAAGTTTGCAACGCTTTAGGAAAAACTTACAAAACATTAGATAGTCAAAGGTTTACAATGACAGTTGACTATTATTTTTTGCTTTTCTGTTAACTACTGTATGAACATCAGAACATTTTTATGTTCATTCTTCGAGTGATATGTACCTATGTGCAACTCTTGGTACATATTTTTGTATTTAAGTTTATAAGTTTTACAACATTTATCTTCAAAAGGATTCTGTGTTCTCGATTATTAATCATCACATAAATTATAATTTTTAATATAATTTAAGTATAATATATATATATATATATATATATATATATATATATATATATATATATATATATATATATATATATATATATATATTACAAAACTTGTACACATTACAAAAATATATTACACTATATCTGTTATTTTATTTGTATCTGTATTTCACTGTTTCATATTAAAATAACGGCATATTCATGACTAGGTACATCTGAAGGGATTCTAATACTTCTTTTTCACTGAAGAATTTTTTCTAATTGTTCGTTACCAATGAAGTATGAGGATAACACTGTATGATCATATTATTCTATATATCGGCATCAAATTTATCATGCTTGATTTATTTTTCCCCCTCTCAATTTGTTTAGCTAGGAACCATAAATAAATTATGTTTTCTGTTGCAGTTAAAAGCAGTGCAACTTGAATGGAACCAAAACTGGAAAATATGGTACGAAAAATCTCCATTACTTGAAAATGAAATTTTATCCCATCCTTCAAGACATCAAAAGATTATAAAGAAACATATCGTATCCCTAGAGAAGAGTTCAAAAACATTGCACAAGGAAAATTACATTTTAAAAACAAAGTTGCTCGAGTTGGAGGATGAAATAAGATCTCTAAAAACAGCATACCAACCAAAACAGGTGGCCGAGTCAAAGAAAATATATGATAGAATTAATGGAAACGAAATAGAAAATTATATAGAGTTACAAAAAATAAGAGAAGTAAATTCTCTTTCCAGTGATAAATTAGTTACAAAATTATTAAATGTCACACAGCAGCAGATAATTAATACGAAATCAATCTTTAACTTGACCAAACAACTATCCAACTTCGATAAATTACATCTCTCTATGTTAGAGCTATTAGAAAATGTGGAGATGATTGAAAATAAGGTGGATAAAAATTTTCCAGAATTTCGAAATGAAATTTCTAAGTTAGAAGTTCAAATATCCGATACCTCTTCCACTGTATCGCTATTAAAAGAAGACCAAAAGAACATTATTGAATCTTTGAAAGCAATCAGTTTTACTGTGTCAAATATGCAAGATAAAACAAGAGAAGACCACAAATTTTTGGAGAAAGTAGATAATACCGTAAAGAATATGATTAGATCATCTAACATCCAAAAATCGAAACTTCATAACCATATATTAAAGGTACGAAATAAACAAATACTAACAGTCAACAAAACGTATTCGGTCAATTTAAAACATTATGGCATTATTGTTCTCTTATTATTTTAACCCTTTCACTATCACACCCTTTTAGAGTTTTGAAAAATACAAATTTTTGGTATGCAAAGCCTAATTACAGTAGATAATTTTTTTTTTTCAAAAAAAATTACTAACCCCCACCTCCCCCTACAGGATGTCTATCACAATGTACAAACAAAATTCATGGAAGTAAAAGAACGATATATATTTTTTATTAAAAACTTATAAAAACGTAAAAATAAGATCTTTGTCATAACTAAAATAAGTGTTCATACATCTACTTTGAATGAAATGTAGAAAACAAATTCCTTCCTTTCAAAATACAAAGATGAACTTTGCATTTCGCACAAAATATGTGTGTCCCATTCCTACATTCCTCATTTTTTCATCTTGAGACTTCCTTTTTGTCATCATAATGGGGGAAATGACTATATCCGTCATACTTAAGGTTTTTTATAGGTCTAGTTTCAGTTTTTTCTTTTTCGTTTGAACTGGAAACTGGATTCTCCAAATTTTCCGATGGTCTTCCTCTTCTAGGCGCACGTCTAGTCCAGATTAGATTTTCACCCACTTCTTGGCGAAAAGCTAACAAATTCAAGGATTAATTTTTTTTTTACTTTTAAAAGAACTGCTCTCTGAAACATCATCATTCTCCAGATACTACAAGAGTTCATCATCTGTTAGTGTTCTTTTTGTTTTTTTCTTGCGTTTGCCATCTGAAAAAAATACAAGAATATCAAGGCTTCGATTCAAATTGGGTACAAAACAGACCAAATATTTTTAAGAACTATCTTCATTATACTCAAAACTGCTCTACTACTTTATGCTCTCTCTAGTACCTAATTTCAACCATTATTATGCAAAAAAATACAGATGAAACTATAAAACAAACGTCGAATTTTTCAAATTTGAATCCCAAAAAATTGGATATTACCCAAATTTTAGGGGTAGGACCCACCCTCATTAATTTTTTCTCCCATATTTTCTACCCTAATAAGGAAAAAAATATTAAAATTTACCACTTTTACAAAAAAATAACTCTTAGCCCAGAGCATTGTTTTCTAATTCAGGTCTACAAACTGTGTTTGGTCATCCTCGTGTACATAATAATTCAAAGCACATCTGTAGATTTTATATAATATAATTCTTATCACAGTATTATAGAACTATAAGGTTAATATCTATACTCACCAATAACAAGTCACAAAACCACTAATTTTGCAAGATTGACAAGTAAACACAAAAAATATAACTTAACCACAAACGCACCTGTTCGTACGTACCTTTGCGCATTCACTATCAACATAAGAACGTAAAAATAGAATGTACCTTTTGATGTACTAACGTAATTTAAAGACAAAAATTACTCTGATCATATAACGCAATATGATTAGATGTACATGGTGATGGACAAAAACAGTGAAAGGGTTAGTTATAAGAAAATCAAATCCAATATAAACTATTAAATGATGTACAAGACATGGAATATATCGTCCTAATGTATAAAAATCAGTAGTAAATTTAAAAAAAAAAAAAAAAAAAAAAAATATATATATATATATATATATATATATATATATATATATATATATATATATATATATATATATATATATTAGATAACATATTTGACTATGTACGCAAGTAACTACTAATCGATGCTATTGTTTGTCTCCAACTAGCATCCCTTCATGTAATAGTCGATGGCAATATCGTTGGTCTGGAAGAAGACTATGATATACCAAAAAGGTACAATTTTCAGAAAAGTAATTTGCAATTTTAAAAAATTTGAACTTAAATTATTTCAAAGATGGCAGGAGTCATTTTCAGAGTCAGAAGTCAGATGCAGGAGAAATTTTTACCGCATAACTTTAGTATCTTGTGTAACAACCACCTACTATTTTACTCTGTTTAATCTTTGAGGATACTCAGAGTTCTACGAGTTTTCTCCTCCCATTTTGAGTTATAATAGTTTTCTACAAATGTATTCACCAATTTTTGGATTTAGGATCTTGTAAAGGCAAACAAAAATACTTCTATCGTGATTCAAAATGGTTTATTAAAAGATTTTTGTAGTGTAATTAAAATAATAAAATAAAATAAAACATTTGAGACATTAGAAATACCATTAGGTCTTATTCTTAACACAGTTCAGTTCACAGCTCACAATTATTTCCAGTCAGTTAAAATATTTACTCTTAAAATTACTTACGAATGACGTTTTTATTCAATTAGGAGCTGTTCATAAATTATTGAAGTCTTATAAGTATCAGTGTCAGTATCTACTAAACTGTTTCCAAGGCACATAAACAACACATAAGCTTTGCAAATGAAAACATCGTATAGGAATTAAACCTGGCGAAAAAAACTAGAGGGCACTTAACTCAAAGTAAAAAAGAAAACAAAAATATCACCCATCATAAATAGGAGAAATGCGTTCAAGAGTTAATTTTAAAATTAGAACATACATCTTCTTTTTTTTTTTTCGTCATAAACTGTGTAAGCAAGCTCTTTTCAATAATACCTACTTTCTTTTAGTAAACTTGTTTCTATGTAATAGCACGAACCTTCTTCGTGAACAGATTAAACAACTGAGATGAAATGGTCTTCTCCAAAAGGCGCAAAAAAATTATGCAAGTGTTGTCGAGAGCTTCCTAGCAGCAGTTAGTTGAACTACGCTTGTGAAAATCTGCCATAAATTTTGGACCAATTTTGAGTTATTTTGTGAAAAAAAAAACGAAAAGCGAGTTTCTTTGAGATATCATAGTTTCTTCCAAACCGACGATATATTAAAATGGACGAGAAGCAAATCTGTGCTGAACATATATATATATTTTTTTTTATTTAGTAATAATGTATCGTATTAATATTGATATTCTGTCATAAATACATTCATACTTTGTAGGAAGAATCCAGCTCCTTTAATTTAAATGCGACAAAAGCTACCGTCCATCTGGTTCAAGAACTTAAGTCGTTTGAAAGCGAATACAAAAGTATTGTTAACAAGTTACCAAGAGATTGTGGAACAGTTGATGGCCCCACCGGCATCTACCTTATATCCCCCGGAGATGGGGAACCAATACTTGCTCGTTGTGAAAACGGATGGACAACTATTCAAAAACGATACGATGGCTCTATAAATTTTAATCGAAATTGGAAAGAATATTCTAACGGTTTTGGCTCGGTCACAGGAGAACACTGGCTTGGAAATATAAATCTGCATTACTTAACAAAAAATAATTGTTCGCAGTTACAAATTAATATGAAGGATATTTTCGGTAAATATTGGCAAGCAAATTATGCAGATTTTAGGGTGGCAGACTACACATCGGGCTTTAAGTTATACGTTGGAAGATATAATGGAAATGCGAGTGATGCTCTTAATTATCAAAATCTCATGGAATTCTCCACAGTTGATAATGACAGAGATATATCCAATACCCATTGCGCCAGCAACTATGAAGGTGGTTGGTGGTTTTCGCATTGCCAACAAGCAAACTTAAATGGAAGGTATAACTTAGATTTAACTTGGTTTGATAGTTCCAGGAATGAGTGGATTGCCGTCTCAAGTAGTGAGATGCGAGTAAAACGTAGAGATGTCTGTTAAAGTAAACAATTGTTTCCTTAGCTAGCCATATCAATTATCCATTTTAAATACTGGATGAAAATGAGGATCCAAAGATACTACTAATTTACCCTAATTTTAACATTAAATAAATAGTTCAGTAGGGCTGGGAGAAATAATCGATTAATCGATAAATAATCGGTTAATCGATCATTTGATTACATTTTCCTAAATAATCGACTATACATAGATTAATCGATGTAATCCATCAATCGATTATTAATCTAGATTCGATTAATCGACCATCTATTGATTATTAATTGATCTACAAACAGTTTACAGAAGTTTTACGGTTACACATCTTTTGTCATCATTTATCAATCATAGCGTTAGCTTTTACTTCGCGTTTCGTAAAATATTGCTACAGTTCCAATTGCAACTTCGGCAGTCGGCACTAAAATAATAAAAAAAAAATATCTGTGACATCATGACAGATCGCTTCAGCCAATAACTTTTTCATTTTTGATTTTACGAAAAAAAAAACCAAAGGAACAGAAAAATGTTTGTTTGACTTCAAACACTGAAATATAAAATGAAAAGTGCAATATTGCCACGGATATTCTTAAAATAAAAAAAGCAAAAAAAAAACGAAATTCTCAAATTTTATATTTAGAATTATTTTTCAATACTTTAATAGAAAGCAACCCGTTATTATAAAATTTTCCTCTAAAATCAGAAATAATGCACCTTTCCTCTTTAATCATATTCATGTTTCCTTAATTTGTGAATAACCTGTACTTCAAACGTCAAATTTTTTCACGGTATTGTCAGTTTTTTGACAAGTGAAATTTGTTATGAAGAATGTTTTTTCGTAAAAAAAGTCAATCTGGTGACCGGTGAGGTATATAGTATATATTATATCATATGATCATATGCGAATATGATATAATATATACATATATATATATATATATATATATATATATATATATATATATATATATATATATATATATATAATATCATATTCGTATAGTATATATACGAGTAGTACCTATATACTATACGAATTATCAGTATCACTTATCAGAATAAAAATTTAAAAGTTAATATCTACATTATCTACACCTACCCATCGAGGGCCAGGAGAATTAATCGATCATTTGATTACATTTTCCTAAATAATGGATTATCAATTAATCGATAATCGATTAATCGGAAATAATGGATTATTTTTGATAAGCGACGATCCACTGTTATATTTCATAATCGACCCAGCCCTATAGTTCAGTATGTAGTCGTTTAAAAGTATGTACTTATATTAAGTACATGAACTTGCCAGTATAGGAATGAACCAAAGAAGAACTAGTTCGTGAAATATTTATGTATAAATTATTACATAGATCAAAAACGCACATATCATTGTACATATTTACATAACTTATAAATTAATTATAATTACACTTATACGCTAATGCCATACGATGTAAAATATTTTTGTATGCCTGTATATATTAGCTGTTAATATTTATTTTTAGAGATTATGAACTGTGAGATATTTGTATACCAATGATTAAAAGTATTTTAATAAAAAAATATAATGTTAAACTTGGTATTTTATTTTTCACATATTTAGACTGAAAACAGATAACTTTATTGACTATACTCAGACTAGTGTTTAAACAATATCAATTATGTACTTGTAATTACTTTTTGAAATTATATTTGTGATTGTAGTTAACAATTTTCAGCTATAATATCCCTAGGACATTGATAATGTACGAGATAATTTTATGACAATCGAAAGTACGAAAATTATTAGGCATTTGTCAATATCAGAGGGATATTCGGTCAGAAAATTTTTCGAAAAAATAAAATCAAAAAGTCGGAATACAGCAAAACAATTATTTATTTATTAAAAGTACAGTTGGTAAATGTACAGTTACTAAAATTTAACGTAGCATTAGATTGGTTATTTTTTTCTACTACAGAAGATCTATTACCATGCATAGTATTTATGATCTTATTGTGGTGGTCTTGGTCGATGTTTAAGTATGGTTTTATAGAATTTGAATTGTTATGACCAGTAATTTTCAGCAATTGTTTTCTTGCACACCATTTTTTTTAATTCGCTAACAGCAGTTGACCTGTTCGAAGGGTTCGTTATCTTTTTGTTCTTTACATTCAGGCCAATAGTCTCAGCAGACGATTTAGTCCATCCATTAATAGTATTTCTTCCAACAGGGGCATTGTCGTACCATCAATCGGATTCCGTTTTCCAGTGTTGATTTGGTTTTAAGAACAGCCGTGGTGAGGTAATATGTTCGCCTCGTTTTGATATCAGTTTATGAAAAAGGCGTACAGGGCAGTTTTGACTTTCACTATCGGTAATGAACCATTTACTATTTATACAGCTTTTTGAACCGCCTTGGCAAGTTTTACTGAATACCGGATTATATTCCATCGTTGAGCCATCGTTATTTTTCTCCACATATGAGCCATCGTTATTTTTCTCGATTTGAAAAAAATCCAAGACACAGGCAACTGCCTCGCCTCCTCTCCACGCTAATTCTACAGCAGCAATATGGTAGAATTTACGCATAAGGCTTTCAGGGGTATTTTCATCCAAGAACAATATTATTTGGTTTATTTCAGACAAACTTAATGAAACTGAACTGGTCTTACGTTTGCATGGATCTGCTTGCAGTTTCTTCCTGGTTGCATCGCGGACATTTCGGGCAGGTTTAAATACTAAGCTCTTAAATGGGTCAATCATAATCTTATAGTCATTATAGTACTTTTCTTGTAAAATTTTGCACGAATTGTTCCACACAGTTTTTATTGTTGCTTCTTTGAATTCTGTTCCATTTTTCTTCCTCATATTGACCGTCCAATCTTTCAGTATCAATGCCAGTTCTTCTACGCTTCTATGCTCATTTAATTCATATTTTCGTTCATGGAAAAACTCCATAAATATTCCCCACGTGTATTTGTGACTTTTTGTGGTATTTATTGGAATTTTTTCTTTGATTAGCGTGTTTATAGATTGAGAATTGGCATTGCCAAAACGTGACGTTTTGAAATTTATTTGGCAGTTATTATGATGTTGTTAAAGTTAAATAATTTTGTTGTCATAGTGATTGAAAATTTCCCTGGATGGTGTTATCAGTGTAATGTTAAAATGGTTGAGTGACTTGTGTCACATGACAAGAAATAACGAAATTTAATTGGTTGTTAGAACTGTAAAAAAATTTCATAGTAATTTCATAAATCTGCCTTGGCAGTATGCAAAAGGCAAACACGAAATAACTTCCTAACTCTGCAATGCAATATTAAGAATTAATCATTTTCTTATATCCTCAACTTGTAAAATGGCAGATGTTATTTTAACACGTCGACTTCGATGTGTGACACATCGAAGTCGACGTGTGACAATTGTAGGTTCTCAACTTAATACTCTAATTTGAGACTTCTCATTCCTCACTATATCCTCTTTTATTTTCTTCTACAAAAGATAACACAATAAAAGATATTTCTTATTGTAATAATTTTTTAGATGAATTGATGGTTCAAAAATTTAATAAATCACATTTTTATTACTGTCAAAATGAAAAGAATACCTATCTAATTTTTATCATATGGACATTTTTTATAGCTTCAGAATGTCTTTAATAGCTTCAAAAGCCCAGTAGAACATTGCTAATATAATTGATATATTGAAACAATAGAGTTACTGGGATAAGTAAATGTGGTACACGCAGATTTCTCAAAGGTCTTTGACACTACTGATCATGTCATAATTATTTCAAAATTGGCACATTTTGGATTTTTTATCTTCTTTTAATTTTTTTTGCATCGTACCTAAATAACAGCCCTCAGTTTGTTGTTCATAACAATTTAAGTCAAATAAGTATATAGTTGCTTCAGGAGTCCCTCAGGGATATAATTTTAGACCTTTATTTTTATTTATTAATACTAAAATTATTGAATGTAACTAACTTCCATTTGCAATGATATGCAAATAGTCAAAATGAAATCTTTAGATAATTCTTTATTCCTACAATCACAAATTGATAGGATCGAGCAGTGTTCCAATTATAGCCTGAACTTGAATATTTCTAAATGTAAGATAATTATTCCCGTAAACCAGAACCAATAATTTTTTATTATTCATTGCATAATAAGAAACTGTAAATCATTCACAAATGAACCATCATTAAAAACTCTATTTTATTCACTTGTATGCTCCAGATTAGAGTACCTATGGTTCTTTAACATAATCGGTACCCAATTTATGAGGGTAAGTCACTAATTGTGCTCTGAATCAGTTCAAAAAAAATTGTTCAATTTTTTGACCTATAACAATGATGGCATATGTCCGTCCTATCCATGGTTATCATGAACTGCTGTACTCATATCTAGATTTAATATGCAGTCATTGAAAAACAGACGAATACTGAAAAGTGTAATTTTTCTTCAAATTTTTCTTCATAGTTCATAACATTTAACATAGTTTTGATTTAATTCCATGACCTCTGGCTTTAATTGTTTGTTTGATCAGTGTGACGTAAACTACTCCAGTGCCTTAGTGAAAGAAACTGTGTATTTTGAGTAGAGAATATGAACTGTATCCATTAGCTTGTATAATTAGATTACTCTTATTATTGTTAGAATTTATGTTAAAATGTTAGAATTTAGTTTTACTATCCATATCTCTATTTACTAAATGGCTGTTTCGTGTCACGAAATTTTTAGGTCGATGTACGAAATGCTTTTCGGTCGAATTTCGGCATTTTGACAAAATCAATGCAGGAAATCGACCCTTGCGAACAATGTGGTAACTTTTGTTTTTTGGTCCGAAGCCTCTAGGGGCATGCTCCGGAGGTGCCTTCGATATAAACGAGGGGGCGGCGCAATATTATTGCGGTTTGCTTACTCGTATTATTATTAATACTTAATTTGTATATTTTTTGTCATGCAATTGGGTTTCTGTGAGCAAATAAATAAATAAAATAAACAAAGGTTGTAAAATTCTATAAGCCGACACATATTTATGAGCCGCTTTAAATACATGTGGATGATTTTATTAGTAATTTATAACAATTAAATATGACAAATGTTTTATTAAAGGTATATAAAATATAACGAAATGAACTTCCATGAAATACATACTAACTATATTTACGCATTTATTACGATTTTCGATGTTGGACTAAATGTTGAATAAACAATATAATTTTTTTATTGATTAGTATCTTCGTTTGCACAAGTTTGTTTTTGTTTTCAGTCTTTAATATTGTTTTCTAGTAATTAATATTCCCATTAAAAATAAACATTATAAAGATTTATCTTGTTGAAAGTTTTATCTTGAAAATATCAATCTTCTTCAAAATACTATTCACTAGATTATATGCACGTGTTCCAATTGTTTTTCCAGTATTCGAAACTTTTTATATTCTCCTGAATTAATGCTGCTAAATACCTACTTAAATCGATTGTTGCTTAACCTCCTCTACGTCCTGAAAACTATTTCCCTTCAGGTTTATCTTCATTCTAGGGAATAAGAAAAAATTGTAGGAGGCTAGGTCGGATGAGTAAAGGGGTATGACACTGTTGTCATGCCGTTTTTTTTTTATCAAAACTGGTATTTTTAACGCTGTGTGAGCAAAGGCGTTGCCATGATGAAGAAACCAGTCCTCTGATCTCCACAATTTAGGTTGTTTTCTTCTCACTGCCTTACACAACCGTTTTAGAACCTCCAAACAGTAATTCTGATTCGCTGTAGTGCTATGAAGAACACATTCGATGTGAACGATTCCCTTAATGTCGAAAAAACAAATCATCATAAACTTCACATTTTATTTCACTTGCCATGATTTTTTTTATCTGGGCGATGAAGGTGTTGAACTGGCCGGACGCCTGTTTTGTTTCGGGGTCAAAGTCGTAATACCCAAGATTCATTTCCTGTGATGACTTTTGACAAAAAATCAAGCTCAGTCTGTGAATGTTCTTTAAATTTCTGGGACACTCTCAGACGGTTCTCGCTCTAGGCATCGGAACACAGTCGTGAAACAAACTTTGTCACGACGTGTTTCATGTTCAAATCTTCCGTTAGGATTATTTGGAACGAACTCCAGAAAATTTTAGTTAATTTCTCCGATTCGTCGATTGTTTTGCGATGATCTGTTTTGGACGTTGAGCGGAGACCCGAACGGGGCTCATCTACAAGTGACATTTATGACCAGGTAAACCACTCGTAAATTCCTGCCTAGTTTAGAGTTTCTTTTCCATTCGGCCGAAACGTAGAAACTGTATCTGCCGCTGTTTTCTTTAACAGGAATAACAATTTGATATTCACGCATTGTTCCTTGCAGTTTGAAATCGCAAAATCGCTGAAAGAGTTGAGACAGGTTCAAGAAAAAAATCACACTGTTCGCTTTGATGGTTTCACAATCAGATGAATGATACTGGGCCAACTGAGCAGGGGGCAGTGTCTAGTAAACGTACCTAGCGGTAGAGGGCAACACTGCTAACCCACTTGTCTACAGATAATAATTTTTGTTTTTGAAGTGAATACTTCTTTGCCGGCATTCTGCTGCGAGAAATTCCCAAAAATCAAGACGACCAAGAAGACCACCACCCCTGCAGTGATCGTCGCCAGGCAACCCGCGAAGGCTGCAGCATCCCCGACGCAGTAGCCCAGGGCTACGCCGAAGGCAGCGCCTAGGGCATCCCCCGGAGCGACGCAGATGAGATCCTACGCGGCAGCGGTAGGAGCCCAGAAAAGGAAGACGCCAGCCACCTCGGCCCCGGAGGCGGCCACGAATATCAAGGAGTTGGCCGCGATG
Source organism: Rosalia funebris (assembly GCA_037954035.1). Taxonomy (NCBI): domain Eukaryota; kingdom Metazoa; phylum Arthropoda; class Insecta; order Coleoptera; family Cerambycidae; genus Rosalia; species Rosalia funebris. The sequence goes on along the minus strand of JAZFAV010000012.1, from coordinate 5,166,847 downwards.
ATGGCCAACATGCAGCAGATGTACTCGGCGCTGAGTGCATTTTTTGCAAAAATGCCATCCATGGGAACAACATAAATGGCAGGACAGCGTGATGCAGGTAAGTCCCTTAGGATAGCGTCATGGAACGTCGGAACCCTCAGAGGAAGGAAGACTGAGGTAGAGGAAATAGTCGAAACCCATCGAGTGGACGTCAAGGCACTCCAGCAGACAAGACTGCATCCGGACGACCCGCTGCACATACGAGGGTACCATGTCCATAGGCGGGACAGAAACAGGCGCAGAGGTGGGGTGGCGCTGTTGGTGAGGTCCAACATCGCCCATCATGTCCAGCCCCATCCAGAGACGGAGAGCACCGAGGCGGTGATCATCACCATCCGGACCGGACAGCAGGACGAGCTCAGGATAGCTTCCTGTTATCAGCATCCCGGGGAGAGAGTGATGGAACGGGACCTGGACGAGATCTTTCCGCGGGGAGGCAGGACCCTCGCCGTGGGGGACTTCAACGCCAAGTCTCCGTTATGGAACAGCTGGACGACCAACACCCGAGGCAGGACGCTACTGGCGTACACGGACAACCACCCGGAAGTCCGAACTGTTGGCCCGCTGGAACCGACACATCACTCGGTAGGAAGACCGGACGTGCTGGACATCGCGATGGCCCAGAACATAGACGTGGAGAGCATCGAGAATCTCAGAGAAGGATCCTCGGATCACGACCCCATCCTGGTACGGCTAGAGAATGAGGCACAGGATACGAGAGACGACTTCGTCACCAGGCGCACGGACTGGAGCAAGTTCAGGACGTGTCTGGATCGTCGAATCGAGGTCATCCCCCCGCTAGAGACGGCGCAGGACGTAGAGGCAGCGGCGGATAGGCTCACCGAGGACATCCAAGCAGCCATGAGAGACAGCACCACGGAGAGGACGGTAAGGAGAAATAACCGTCATTTTGGCTTCGTTTCAGACCCCACCAGGAACCTGATCAGGGAAAGGAGGGCCGCGAAACGTAGAGCCATGCGTACAGGACTGCCGGAGGACAGAAGAACGGTCAACCAGCTGAGCCGCAGGGTGAAAGCGGCCTTGGACGAGGACAGGCAGGACGCGTGGAACCGCTTCCTGATGACCCTCGAGCCGGAAGACAACAGCCTGTGGAGTACGCAGAGGGCCATATGCAGACCGAGACCGTCGATCCCGCCGCTACACGGGGAGAGAGGACCCGTGTTCACTAACGAAGGTAAGGCAGGGGCATTTGCAGACAGCCTGGAGCTGCAGTGCAGGGAGAATCAGCCGGACGACGAGGACGAGGACTGGATGGACGTCAGGAGGAGGGCGCGCCGCATCCGAGAGGCTGACGACGAAGGGTACCAGTTCCGACCGGCCACGATGGAGGAGGTCAAGGCCATCCTGAATACCCTCAAAGTCAGGAAGGCCCCCGGACACGATGGCATCGGCAACAGAGCGCTGAGGAGGCTGCCGAGGAAAGGAGTCGCCGCGCTGCTGAACATCGCGAACGGAGTTCTGAGGACCCGCCACTTCCCGGAGGGATGGAAAATGACGGACGTTATATTCATACCCAAACAAGGTAAGAGTTTAACCCATCCGACTCATTTTAGACCCATCAGCCTGCTGCCAACCTTGAGCAAGGTGATAGAGAGGGTAATCCTGGCCCGCCTGAGGGAGAAGACCGAAGAGCTGGAAGTCATTCCGGACGAGCAGTTCGCATACAGACCGAGACACTCGACGGAGCTGCAGGTGCTACGACTGGTGGAGTACGTCGCGGAGGGCTTCAACAGGAAGAACGTCACCGCGGCGATGTTCCTGGACATCTCCAAGGCATTCGACAGGGTCTGGCACGACGGACTACTGGTCAAGATGCTGGACCTGGGATACCCGACGGCCATGGTGAAGTTGATCAAGTCCTACCTGGGAAGGAGACGGTTCCGAGCCAGAGTGAGGACCTCTGTATCCGGTTACAGGACCATCGAGGCAGGAGTGCCCCAGGGAGCGGTGCTGTCGCCCCACCTTTTTAACATTTTCACGTCGGATCTGCCGAGGACCGAGCGTACGGCGGTGGCGCTGTACGCCGACGACACGGCGATCGTCGCGAAATCGAGGAGGGCGCGCACGGCAACGACGTACCTGCAGCGAGCGGCGGACGAGCTAGCGGAATGGTGCAGCAAATGGAAGGTGGCCATCAACGCGGAGAAGAGCGCGGCGGTGCTGTTCAGGAAGACGAGGGAGTCTCCGGAAGGACACGTCAACTTCAGCGGTGAGAATATCCAATGGAAAGACTGTTTCATGTACCTTGGAGTAACCATGGACAAATCTCTGACGTGGAGAGAGCACATCCATCGGACGACGGGACGTGCCAAAGCCATCGCCGCCAGACTCTGGACGATGACGGGGAACGACAGCCAGCTGAACCCGAGAAACAAGCTGCTGTTCATCAAGCAGGTCCTTCAGCCCCAACTGATGTACGCGTCAACAGCCTGGGGCTATGCCGCTCAGACGCACATGAAGAGGATCCAGGCCGTCGAGAACGTCGCCCTCCGCCGCGCCGTGGTATGTGAGGAATGCGGACATCAGGCGAGACTTGGAGTACACGACCGTGACGGAGAGGATCCGAGCCAGGGCTCGGAATCTCTACATGACATCCCCCTCATACGAGCGGCATCCGACTATGACCCGGGAGGACCGAGCAGGCACAAGAGGCCCAGGATGCAGGTGACACCGGTGACGCCACCGTAGGACAATAGGTAACCTCGTATCGGTAGAGCCCGCGCGCCCTACCGACATTCCCGCCACGGGGCCTAGGCCCCATAATCCATTTTCTGTTTCAGGAAAGACACACGACAATATCCCCCCACCCACACGCGCCCGACTCCTAAAAAACGGGATCGTTTTCAATTGAAAGGGAGCCCGTTTCCCGAGTAGCGATACTCACCCTCCCGAGGGCGATGCAAGCGGCGCGGTTCGTCCGCATTGCCGTGGAAGATCGCCCGAAAAGACCCACACCCCGGACGACGCGCCTGTCGCGAAGCCCACGACGAAACGACACCCCCTCCGGGGGGACAGACGCTGGCAAAAGTAGCTGAGGAAAAACAAGGCGATCCAAGGAAGAGAAGAGCCGTGAAGAAAGTCCCAGCCAGCGGGACCGAAGGCGCCAAGATCAGAGGAGGCCGAAGGGAGCCCACCGACGAACGGGTCCCGTTTGCGGGCGGCGCATTGCCTTCCGCGTTGAGACCCGCGAAGGCGGAGGCGAAGCTCGGCCTGCTCAGGAAGACGGGACAGCCATGGAGACCGCTCCAGGTCAAACAAACTCAGCCGAATCGCAGTGCCACCGTCGATTCGGATCTCGTTTGCGGGCGACGTCTTGTCTCCCGCGTTGAGATCCGGAAAAGACGGAGACGCGGCTCGGTTGACCGCGTCCGCGCAGGGCCCCCGGGGCACAAAATAACCCTTCTATTTTTCAGAAGACATAGACAACCACCCAAACACCCAACCTCCGACCCTGGGATCGTTTCCGATTTGGAGACGAGCCCCCTTTCCCGAGTTACATAACTCATACGCCCGACGGCGATCCAAAGCGGCACGGGCCGCGGAGGATCGCCCGACATGACCAAAATCCGGGCGTCGCGCCTATTGCGACCCCCACGACGATGACACCCCCCGGGGGGCGGACGCTGGCGAAAAGAAGCAGAATATCAAGGCGACAAAAGAAAGAGAAAAAGCCGCGAAGAGTCCCCGCCAGCGGGACTAACGGCGTCAGGACCAGAGGAGGTCGAGTGGAGCGAACCGCTGCCAGTAGCGCGCGGTCTCGTTTGCGGGCGACGTCTTGTCGCCCGCGTTGAGGCCGCGCGAAAGCGGAAGCAAAGCTCGGCCCACCTTAACGACGGTCCAGGTCTACATGATGGGCGAGTAGGGAGCGGTGATCTCGCTCGGCTCGCCATACGAACCCATCGAGGCCATTACGCCGGCCAATGGATATTGGCGCGCGCCGGCGTTCTGATATTTGACGAGAATGGAAAGTGAATTGTAAAAAATGTAACGTTTCAAGATTTCGTTACACGAGAGAGAAAAAAGATATAACGTAGAAAGAAGGAGAGCTATACATCATATATATCAGTTTAGGCTATCCGCGTCTCCCTATTGTCGCGCATGCGCGCGTTATAGATGTACGCGTCCAAATGCTATATATTAACAGCTGAAGCAGCACGCTTGCTGTATGTGTACCGAATATTTATCATTGTGTTTTGTAATTATTTACGTTATTTACATCTGTGTTCTGTGATTATTTGATAATATCCTTGAACCGTTTAACTTGTTAAAATCTAGAAGATATATTTCATTCACCGCTCCCTACTGGTTTACAACCACACAGGTGCAAATGCACTTGGAAGAAGCGAAGACAAAATCCATTTGATTCTCGGAGGAGATTTCAATGTAAATTTCGGATCCAATGGTTCTTTGACGTTGATTAACTTTCTTCGAGAAACATTTGGTCTGCTTATAAATAACAATCCCAAAGAATCAACAACAAAATCCGGAACAACAATAGATGCAATTTTTACACGTTATCTAGAAAATATCGAATCACGAACATATATTTCATATTTTAGTTATCACAAACCAATCATATCAGTATTACCAATCATATCAATTGAACCACCAGCCGATGATAGTGTAGATAATGAATGAACCGAATATTTTTACACAAATTTTATATTGTTATATTTCTTTTGAAATTATCCCTCTCCCTTTCTCTTTCTCTCTCTCTCTCTCTCTTTCAATCTCTCACTCTTAATCTCTCTCATTATCTATTCTAAAGAAGTATCCACTTCTATCACGTGTACTGTGCTGCACATAATTTTTTTTTCTGGGTACACTCTCGTTTGTATTATGATTACTATTCATTTTATGAATTTTATATCCTAGCTATTGTACGATTTTCAGAAACAGTTACAACTGATTCGCTTTAACAATAAACTATCTAGAATTCTAAAAAGTAGGATTTTTTTATTTTTTTTTTTTGCATACTTTTGGCATTCTTATATTTTTACCATAATTGTTTATAGGTACGGTGATGATTTTGATACATCACGTGACGAATTATATTCTAAAAACCACAGATAAAATATACTTTTATACCTTTCTCCAAGAGATATGTCATAATTAAGGCTGGCACTCAGCGCCATCCGCCAGCGGCAAATCAGCGAGATCATCATCGCGCACGAGTTATGTTATATAACACATAACTCGTGCACGGTGAGGACCTCGATGATATACCGCTGGCAGATGGCGCACAGTGCCAGCTTTAGTTATCACTATATCATTGTGAAGATCAGAAACGAAACGAAAAAAATTGATTATGGAAAGAAATCAAAGTTTTTGTTTAAAGAATATTTGTGTAAGTAACTTCAATATATTTATTCACAAGTATTTTACAAAATATGTGTTAAACATTATTGATCATTAAAGTGCCATTATGACACAAATACACTAAATACATAAATATTTACATGAAAACATATTGTACACTTAAAATATAATTTGAGCAATCATAGATTAGAACTATTATTCTAACTAGGGGATGGATTTCAGCGATAATTCCAGTATTGTACTTAAAATATGTTTGTTGCAATATTTGTATGATTACCATCTTATGAGAACTACATTACAATACTAGAATAAATCGTTGAGTTCCTATTTATATAATAATTATGACTATAATTTGATTTTACAACTTATTCGATTTTACATATACATTTTCATATTCCATTCTAGTTGTATAATTTTTCTACAATTCTAATCTGTCAAACGTGAAGGTCACTGAATCATTAAAAAAATAGTATGCACACCAAAATTTGTCAGGTAATATTTACTACGCCACTGGTACGGATTTATAAAAGTTTGTACCTTCTGTTACTGCGATTATTTTTTGAACAAGTAAACAAATCATGCTTAAGTACCTTAGCTGTAGCGATCTTACCAAATTGCTACTACAAAAAATGAATCTATAGGATGAAATGATCTATGTATTAATTAGTCCCTTCAAATTAGACAAAAAATCACTGATTTTGTGAAATTTTTCCTACAGCTAAGCGACCTATATAGAAAGTTGTGTTGGGATTGTGTCAACATATTTTTCACGTAGCGCATGATAAAAAAAAGGGTTGCTTTTTAGATATATATATATATATATATATATATATATATATATATATATATATATATATATATATATATATATATATATATATATGCGTTTTTGACCATTTTTTCGGTTTTTTGCGTTTTTCTGAAAAACTGCATTTTTGGGAAAAGATGACCTCTTTTGCTGTTGTAGATTTTGCGATTCTCCACAATTTTTGTTCTTTTCATTTTTTCGAACTTCTGCTTCTAGTTGCGCCGCTAGAGCGCGCTGAAATATCTTTGAGTTGTTTTTCGATTTTATGCCAAAACTATGCATTGTAGAGAAAAATAAGAAGAGAGCAAAGTTGTAGATATAAAAATTTCCGACACATTCTGTTTTTTGTTTTTTTTAAGTCGCACGGTTTTGCCACTAGAGGGCGAAAACCGTTTTCTTTTTTTTTTTCTGTAATACTCTGCAAATGAAAAAACACTCTAGAGCATTATTTTTGATTTATAGGCAAAATTATGCATTTTTTAGAAAAGTTCAATCACATAAAAAGTTGGAGAGCAAAAAACTTCCTACAAATTGTCTTATACTTTTGCCTATAAATAAAAAATAATGCGCTAGAGTGACTTTTTCATTCGCACAAGAGTATTACAAAAAACAAAACGGTTTTCGCCCTCTAATGACAAAACCGTGCGACTTTGAAAAAAATCAAAACAACAAAATGTGTCGGAAATTTTTATATTTACAACATTGATCTCTTGATATTTTCCTCTACATTGCAGTTTTGGCTTAAAATCGAAAAAGAGCTCAAAAATACTTCAATACGCTCTAGGGGCGCAACTAAGCAGAATTTTGAAAAAGTGAAAAGAACAAAAATTGTGGAGAATCAAAATCTACAACATCAAATCAGGTCATGTTTTCTCAAAAATGCATAGTTTTTCAGAAAAACGCAAAAAAAGCGAAAAATCGGCCAAAAACGCATATATATATATATATATATATATATATATATATATATATATATATATATATATATATATATATATATATATATATATATATAACAACCCTTTTCTTATCATGCACTAGGTGAAAAATATGTTGACACAACCCCAACACAAATTTCTGTATAGGTCGCTTAGCTGTAGGAAAAATTTCCCTCAATTTTCCTAATTTGAAGGAACTATATGCTATATTTTAAGCACACATCAGGAGATGTATCAACTGCTATTTAGTAATTTGCTATAGGCCATATTTCATTTTTTTTTTTTAGTTCATATTTCAAATTGTATCATCAACTAATAGGTTATACAAGAATCCTATGAGTTGAAACTGTTTATTATATTACAAGATTTGTACAATTAATTTCTTATAATTTTCATAGACCTTTTAGGTAAGTCCTACAAGATTTTTATTCCGCATTATTAATTTTGTTAGTTAACCTGATATTAATTATATCGTATTATGATTTATTGATAATCGAGATATTGATAATCGATAACGAGAGTTACATCAGGCTTATCGAAAATATAACTTTCCACATTCCAGACTATACAGAATAAACAGACGGTATGGTATATTTAAAAATACCTAGATCTGGTGCTTTGAATGGATATGAAGAAATTCCTTTTTCAATATCGATTTAGAAAAAATAAATGAATAAAACTATCATAAAAACTTCCTTTGGCTAACAATGGCATCTCTTGTGCTTAGAAAATGGTCGTAAAATGATTTAGACTATTGTTGTGTAAAACCACAACAAATTTAGAAAAAAACTAAATGTCTCAAAAATGATAAAATTTAGGTATTTAGCATAACATATACACAAGAACTAGCATAGGAATATAGAAAACTATCTAACATTCTCCAGTGACGCTGTGAGATTAAAATGTAATTATTATCAACTATGTACATATGTATTTATCAAAGTTGATCAGTTTTACTTAAAAAAACAAAATAAATCCTGGAATCGACCTCACATATGGTATAAATTCTTAAGAAGTACATATAAGCTATTTAGTTTTTCAATATAAGCTTAATTATATTATCATACGACGTCAAGTTTAATATTAACTGTAAATAAAATATAGAGATAAAAAAGCAATGACAAGGTAATCTAGAGGAACAATTAAGCCTACACTACAAGCATACTTTGGTTTTCATGATGCACATTATGCGTCTAGTATTTTGTAACATTTTGTTCTATAACTGTATTTATTTTCCTATACTAAGAGCTTAATTATAAACATGCGTATTCTTATTACAAAATTGACATTTTATCGTAGAAATTAAGTCAAGTACCCGAAATAATAATGAGAATCTACTTTAATTGTCTTGATTTCACAAGAATAAAAGGCTTTTTAAAAACGTTTTACGATTGCAATCAGAGTGGTTTACCCGTGACATATTTAAAACGCCCCAGAAGAACTTCGGAGTGTTCCAAACATGTCACTTGGACAGATTTTCTACAATGTTCCATTGCTTGAGGATATCGGATATTTTATAGTTACATATTAATTATATAAGGGAATTAACAAGCTTTTAATCCACGCGAAAAAATGGGCACTCGAGGCGCAGCCGAGAGCGCCCATTTTTTCGAGCGGATTAAAAACTGTTAATTCCCGAATGTAGTTCAACGTTTTATCCACGACCACGGGCAAAACCGGTCAATTAGGAGGTGAAAATTTCTGGTTTTGAAAAACGTCAGATTTGACAGATTTATTTTGATCAAAAAATTGATTTTGAGCTGAAAACTAAAAAGTCTTGGAGTCGTTCCTAGGACTGCGTTTGTTTATTTGTCAAGACCAACATTATTTGCAAAATCGACAAAAAAAATGAGTGATAATGCTGCAAATTTCTTCATTCCGACTGAAATTATTTGCAAAATCGATACAAAAAATGAGTGACAATGCTGAGAATTTCTTCATTCCGACTGAAATCCAGCAGGAAGCTCAAGAAGCAATATTACGTCTGTTACTAGCAAAAAGCAAAAGTGTATACGAGAATGAATTGGTGGAATTCGACAACTGGCGCAAAAAAGGGGCATAGGAGAAGGAGCAATTACAGAAGAGGTACTACTATCCTACTTTTTCAATGTGGAGAAACGGTTTGCTGTCTCTTCAATGTGGACAAAGTATTCGATGTTAAAATCAATTTTGAATGTGCACAAAGGTATTGATATTTCGAAGTATAGTAAACTTACTTCATATTTGAAAACCTAAGAAATTATAAAGCAAAGATACTGGAGAGAAACCAAATCGAAGAATTTTTGAAAAAAGCACCGGATGAGGAATATACACGATGACAATATTTCAATTTATACATTGAGCTTTTTATTTTAAACTCTTTACAGGTTGCAACGATCATAGGAGTCGCAGGTGCTTGTCGAAGCAATGAATTAACTTTTTTGGATATCAGCCATGTCCAAGACAAAGGCAGTTACTTGTACGTACTCATTCCGAACACGAAAACAAACATTTCAAGAAGTTTCACGATCTTGGAAGAAGCTTTTTCAGTAAATGCTGTAGAAATGTGTCGAAAATGCATCAATCTGCGACCTAAAACTGCCGGTGAGAGAGTTGCGATATGTGGCTGGAAAATGTATGAACATGTAGGCATCAACACAATTTCGAAAACCTTTTCTTCAAACGTGGCTTCATTTCTTGGGCTCCTTGATCCGGTAAGTTATACCGGACGTGGAATGAGGCGTTCTTCGGCAACATTATTGGCCAATGCTGGGGGCAATATTACCACTGCCAAGCGTCACGGTGGTTGGAAATCGACTACAGTAGCGGAAAGTTACATTGAAGAATCACTGTCCAGCAAGATGGCAATTGCTAAAAAAATTCAGGTCCTACCTAATATTGGCGAAGTTGTAGGCCCTTCCAATCCTTCAAAAACTCTTTATCGATTAAATTTGACTAATCCCGGTCAAAATGACACATGAATTTTAATCCACTAGTGTATTAGAAGGCCTCTAATCCACGGAAAACAGACGTATTAAACCGTCCTAATGTAGTGGTCATGAATAAACTATATTTTTATAATTCATTTTACCTCTGAAGTTTCTACTGCTTTGATATCATTTGCGTGTCAATATCATTTACAATTTTTTACATGTTGGAATTACGCATTTAGCGGATATTCACAAATAAGAATACTGGATATGACACATGACACTGAATAACAATTAGCAAAGGTTAAACAAAATATATCAGTAGTGACCAGTAATTTCTAGTAGTCACGAACCATCCAGAATGCAACACACAGAACAACAAAACACCACTCGAGACGAACTACTAGATGGTTACTATTAAAATTCGTTGTTAATTTACCACTTTGTAAACACGTGGATTTAAAACTATATCAAAAAATCAACTTCAAATTGATTAAGCAACTATTTTAGAGGATAATTAATCTCTACGATACACTGCAAATTATTTCACGTCTATACACATACTAGTGTATAGAATTATATTTACATTCAATTAGAGATAGAAATATTTGGACCTGGCTGCCAATGCTCCATTGTCAAACAAACCGCTTGGAAAAATAATTCGAATATAAAATTTTTGGTAACTAAATCATAAATAAACATTTCTTATGGATCACCGGAAAGGTTAATATTGTATGGCACTGCTCATAATACTTTTGATGCTACATAAGCCGCTTACCATGATGTAGCGTTAAAAAAAATGGAGAATTGATTAAATACACATTTCCTCAAATGTGGTGTTTTGAATTCTGGAAAATTATATCGTATGATGTTTATGGCTAGGGTGTTAAAAAAGGAGTAAACTAGATAGTGTTCTTTCGAAATAGAAATAAATAAAAATGTATATACCTAATCTAACAAATTAATGTAATATAAATAAATAACACAGATCATTAAAAGAGAACTCTCCTCTCAAAAAGTCAATAATTTAATTTATACCGAATATTAAATATGGAGTAATCAAGTATGTACATACATAACTCATTTACGTATTTTACATGATAAACAGTTTGTGTATCCGTTACAATTGAAAGACGAACACTAAATTCTTTCTTATATTCCTTGTTTGTTATTTATACAAATAATCACATCAATGTATCACGTTTTTGTATCAATGGAGTATTTAAAACAGTTTTGATCAAGTTTTGATATTTTAATAATACAGCGAAACCTCTCCTTAAAGACACTTCTCTTCTGTTACGCAGACCCCTCCTTTAAACGAATACATTTTTTGGATCAAACATCACCTTATTATTTAACAATTCTTATAACCGAACACTAATAAACTAATAAACGAACGTGTATATTGGTTTTAGTTCCAGAAAAAAGCTTAATTTCTCTTAACGGGTCGCACATTTCTAAAAACGGGACGGGATACTACTACTAGTAAATCCACTATCTTTCATTTAGTATCGGGAATTTAATGCGGGGAATACTCTTTCTATCCTATGCATATAAGCGCGGTTACTAACGGGTGTCCCAGTGGGAGGTAGCCGATTTAAACTTGCCACCATTACTCTTGCGGCAGGTTTTGGAAGTACAAAATGGAACGCTATACTGTTCAGCAACACATACTTATTGTCAAAGCGTACTACGAAAGTAATGGTTCTATTGTGGGCACTGAAAGAAAATTACGTACAATTATGGGTCGTCGTGAGGCACCTGCTAAGCGTTTAAGACCCCATAAGATCCCATTAGACTTTTTCTTGTGGGGTTGGAAAGTCTATGCCAATAATCCCGTTACGATTGAACAGCTGAAAAATAACATTAGCGAAGTTATTGCGGACGTAGGGCCACAGCTATGTCGCGAAGTGATGGTAAACTTCATCAAAAGAATCCACTGCTACCAGAGAAGCAGAGGCGGCCACTTACAAGATATCGTATTCCATGTCTAATGGCATAGTTTAAATAAACAATTGAACCAAAAATTATTGTAAAAATGTTATTAATTTGCCCAATAATTACAAACTACCTCTCGCTGGGACACTCTATTTTCATTAAAGATTTGAGTATTGGAAAACTATGCTGGTTTTTAAAAACGGCGCCTAGTGAAAAACTTTTTTGGAAAAAGAAAATTGTCAGTTTAGAAGCTTGCTCAAAAATTTAATATTGAAAATACTCAAGCTGTAAATATAATATAGAACAACATATAATATATACAAGGAAAATATACTCGTACGTCTATAGTGGAAGTAGAAAGCAATACATCCAGATAATTTTTTTTTTTTTGAGAACCAAGGGACTTGGTAGTGACAAACTGTGTTTTGAGTAACCGGTCAGTCCCGAAGCCAAAAAATTCCCATATCAGAAACTTCAGTGAAGACCGAAGCTCAAGAAATAGCAGGAAAACTTCATCTTGCCAAATTTCAAGGATCTAATAGCTAGCTGAAAAGTGGCGTAAAAGGCATAGGATTAGTTTTAAGTGTATCTTTGGTGAATCAGCTGATTTCAATCAAAAGGACGTATCAATTTAATGGCAAGCTCCCGTCATTATTTTTCAGTGAGATAATGTGTACAGTGCTGATAAATCTGGTGTCTTCTTTTTACCATTTTGTTTTACGCTAATCGGGCAGGGCAAGGAAAAGGTCTGCTAGTGATTGGAGCAGCTTGAATGTATCAATGAAAGATTTATCGAAAATTTGGAAGTTTAATAAAAAAAAACATGAATGACACAAAATATTATGAAGGCATGGTTATTACAATTGGGCATAAAAATAGTGACATTTATGCCGATTAGGCAAAAATATATATTATTCTTGAAGAATACAGGATTTTACTCCGTGAGGTAAAACTATAAAACATAAACTTTCCTTTTTACCTCCCAATACAACAGTGATGTGTCAATATCTACATCATGGCATCATACAAAATTTTTAATTTTATTATCGTGAGTTAATATTAGAATAGATTTTGTTAAAAAATTATCAAGTAGAATTCGCATCAGAGCTATCAAAATGGATGAATATTTTAGAAGCTCTTTGTTTTATTGAAACCGATTAGAATAAATTTACGTGAACAACGATACAAAATTGTTTTTAAAAAAATAATGACACTCTCACAAAAATAATGACCCTTCTGCATTAGTGGAATGAGATCAAGAAGATGACCTTCCTCTATCAACAATAGGTGAAATGGAATATGCCAAAGAAATGTATATGAAACAACGACAATCTGGTAAATTACGTTGAAATTGATCACATAGCAGCAACGGAGATTAATTTTGACACTAACAATGCATTTGAAAATATGACTGGAGATCCGAAACTAGAGAAAGATAGTGAATCCGACGAAAAAATTGTTAAAGGGTTTCAAGTAGACACGAAATTAATTCCTACAATTAGATTAAAGGTAGTTAAAATAGCAAAAGTAGTTAAATTTCACAAGTTTCCGCCAACGAAGAGTACAAGCAACGACAGGAGTACAAAATATAAATTCCAATTAGAAAACCAAATTTCACTAACAACCTCTATCATTAACAATTTTAATACCACTATACAAAAACCACAAACTGACGAAGCCACTTTTAATAGGGACATAAAAATCATTTCAGACACGATTTACTAAACAGCCGATAAAATAAAAGTTATCGAAGCTAAATTAAGATTTCTGAAACAATGTGGATTTCTAATGGAGATTTATTTGTATATCGAGGATCAATTAAATATCATAAACTCAATCAATCTTGCGTGCTTAAGAATAATCAATAATTAACCCTGAAAGTCTGGTTACCTCACTTCAAGAAATATCTCCAAACAACTTGCCATTGGTTATCAAGTTATCCAACGTTGCTAAATATATTTAGACATAATGGAATTGGAAGCCTTTGAAACAGACTCAGATCTTATTTTTGTTTTAAAAATTCCATTAATGGATCAACAAAGATACACACTTTTTAAAGTGTTCCCTATACCAATTCTAAATCATAGAACTGGATTATATCATGTACCATCAACCTCACAAAGATATATTGCGCGTGATTATGACTCTTTGATGTACATACCCATGTCAAATTTAAATAGATGTAAACAACTTTACGCAGGAATAAAACCCACATGTACAAATTTTTTCGCATATCCTATAGACGATAATGCCATGTGCGAGGCACGCATTTTGAAAAATCTAAAAACACTACCCGAAAATTGCGAAACGTCCCTAATATTCGCAAAAGGATACAACGTTAAAAAACTAACCAACTCATGGCTCATCGTAAACTCCGAACCATTTCAAGTTACCATAAATTGTAAGCAGATGAATACCAAAACAGAAATCATTTTCAAAAACTCTATTCTAACACTACAACAACGATGCGGTGCATTTGTAGGAGTCACCAAAATATAATTCAATTCAAAAGAAACCATCCTAAAAGAGCTCGATATTCATCCGATTTTAATTCCATACAACTGTTGTCACGACATTCCCGACTATTTCGAAATTCCCAAATTACAACCACTGAAACTAAACAATCTCAACACCGAAGACCTGAAAATCGCAAAACATAAATTGGACGAATATTCGAAAACACTAGATAATATGATTAATGAACCGTTCATCACCAAACATATTCCATGGTTCACATACTTCAGAAGTGCTGCAATGATCGGCATTATCCTATTATACATACATCTGTTGTAAATGCCGAAATAGAAGAATAGCCATTGTCTTTTCATCCAATTCGCCACCGCCTCCACCTAGACCAAGAAAAACTTTTCTTGGAAAGAAGCTTCGGCAGCATCTTTCCTAGGAAAAGACGGTCAATCAGTCAGGAAGAACCATGTGATGAAGGTATTGAACTGAACTAATTCTCAGTGATACAGTGCTAGTGTTTCAAGTGTTTTATTTTTAACATTCAAACAATGTAACTGTCACCTTGTGTAACTTTTATCCCAATGCTTTTACAATTCATTTTATATTGCTATTAAGCAAATTTAATGCTATTTAATCCCACTGTCAATTTTTGAGAAAAAGTTTGTATGCAATGTCGTGTTTTCACAGGTTTGCTTGAACTTAATACCATCGATTATTTTAATCGATTTTTACCTTGAAAAGAAAAAAGTTGTTGTATGACACCAACTTTTATTATAAGGGGGGAGTTTATATATCAAAATCCTACCCTATTATTATACTAGACTTAGAATAATACCATACTGTATATTATAATTTAGGCCATTCACATGCAGGATGTTATGTCTAAGAAAGTGTATACCTAAAGTCATTGCGGTTATCGCGTAACTAAATCCTTTCGTGCTTTATCATAAAACTATATTGTATTATTTATTACATTTATTGCAACTCGCAAAACTAAGAGAAAAACACTCCTGCCACCTCAGCAACAAAAATGTTTTAAATAGAGAAATATTCAAGTAATCCTCAGTAATTGTCAAGTATGTATTAAGCAATCACCAAGTAATAAAGGTTACTCTCTCATTTTTCGACAAAACAAGTCGAAATTATAAATTAAATAAAATAGGTTTTAAAAAGTTAATTTAATAAAAAAGTGATAAAATGTTAGGCGGACATCCGATTATGGGAGATTTCATTGTATACAACAAAGCATAAACCTATTAATATTACATATGTAATGTATAAATATGAAATCGTTAAATATTCATCTTAAACTTAAATTTGTTTCAATCGATTGATTAAATACAATATTATATTGTGCTTTAATAGTATCTATTGGATTTTTGATAAACAGATAATACAGACAAATGTAAAACTAGTTTGAAATTAATACCTAATAATCCGTTACTTAGTGTTATCAATTACTTAAATGAATTGTTTGTTAAAAATATATCAGCAATAAATTGGCAGACACTATCCAAATAATCAATAATCCTCATAAGTTTCTGACATTTGATATTAATGTCTGTGAATTTTAATTTCTAAAAACGATGATTTTATACGGGTATACAGAATGCGGAAACATATATCAGAACCTTTGATAAGTATGGAATCAATACGTTTCAAAGGCTCAAGAACATTACTCGAGGCTATACGAGATATTTAAAAAAAGAAAAAAATTTATAAAACATGACTGTCTATAGTTAGGGATTGATTAATAAAATTATATAAAAAATTACAAAACATGTTTGATAATGATTTATGATTATAATATATGTAGTTGTATAGTAAAATCCCTTATCACTACAGCTGTATAATCGGTGCCGTGTACATGTAGTTTGCGTATGGGGAGCTGTAGCGGGGGCCTCGAACACGTGACGCGGACTTCAATTCACGTTGATTTAATCTGACTTTCCACTTTTTCACGTGCAGATGGTACATAGCTGCGCAATGTGGCCCTAGTCGGTAATGGGTACTTCTAGGATTGTATTTCTCCCAAAAATCCTTAAATCGTGTGTCAAGTAATGTAAGTGATAAATTACAGGTAATTAACATAAGAAATAGATCAAAAATGAACTCCCGTTTTTCGTGGCAGGGCCTTTCTTATATTAATATGTACCATACTATTTATATATCTTTTGCAGTCTCTCTTGTCCCAACACAATAAATCGTTTTCACAAACTTTACACCGTTTTCGCCCCATCATACATTAAATCTGGAAAATCCCGAATAAACTTATTCACATTGTAGGCAAGCGGTCGTTTTTTCGCCTTTGGCATTGTGGACATTTTTTGTAATTACGATCGCTAAGCGATTTAGTTCTTTCGCAAAGCAGACGCACACCGTCTCAACGTTAAACAGTAACTGGATACCTAGCACAAATCGAGTGTTTTGTGATACCTAGTTTGTTTACACTGTGAATTGAACTACGCGTCGCGTGCTCGAGGCCCCCGCTACACCTTCCCATACGCAAGCCACATGTACGCGGCACCGATTGTACAGCTCTCCTTTTCATTTTTCCGATCTTGATTGTATTAGAACTAAAATTTTTCATGATTTGATATGGCAGCAAGAGGCTTACAGAGAGGAATTTTGTGAATACCTAATAGTACTAGGTTCACAAACACTTTAATATTAAAAAACGAAATAACAATAAAGAGACAAATATAAGATAAATAAAAATAAAATTAAATTAAAACAAAAATTGTTACAACTGAAAACAATTCTTTGAAGGTAATATGAATATGTACGTTTGGTCAACAGTTTATTTTAGCTCTTAACATTTCTTTATATTTTGTAGATTCTATTAAAACGAAGTTTCGACTTTAGACCAGCTAAAGCATAATTATTAGTATAAATTATCAAAAAATTATATATATTGCATTTAGAGAAATTATGACATCAGTATCAGTTGATTTCTGTTAATTCGTATAATAAATTTGATCTAGTGGTACTGGCGAGCCCAGTTTTATTAACGAAATTATACTGTTTTAACGGGCTCGTGGTTATACAGACTTTCAAATTTATAACTATACAGTATGTATCTATTTCTGAGTCACTAGAATGAAAGAAAGTGAACAATAGAACCGTTTATAATATATCTTTCATTTTTCAGCTTTATTGCATTACCTTAATAAAAGGTAGGTAACATAAGGTAGGTAATATTTTATTTTACATTGGTTCTGTTGTGTCCCGATGTGAAAAGTGAAAGGTGATCAAATTTATCATCAACAAGCGATCTTCATTAATCGATATTTAGGCCAGATCTAATGCGTATCTACTGACTACACACAGTAACAATGGAAATCTTATGGAAAGAGAAATAGAACAAGAAAACGTGGATATAGAAGTTCGATGCCGGAAGTAGAGATGACTGGGCGCCACACTTCGAAGGCCGGAAGAAAACATTGCAAGTAAATTCCTTAACTGGAATCCCCAGGGTCACCAGAGAAGAGGAAGGACAAAAATAACGAGGAGCAAAAAAAATGTAACACAACTTGCTTTTCAAGCATAAAAGTAAACAATATAAACAACAAAAAATAAGTATATTTAAAAGTCCTATGTTCATATAAAGCAATCACCGTAATACATATGCAGCTTATAAAAAATCGTTTATAATTCGTGGCCATCATCTAAAAATGGTAGAACTACCATAATTCTCGCAATGAAAAGTATCGACTTAGAAGAATAATGGGAATGAAAATAAATAAACTGGGCTAATAAAATAAAAATCCTAATGTATTGTTATTAAATATTTTTCTATGTAAAAATTATCGCATAAAAAGTAAATCCTTTATTAAAAAACAATGTTAAAAGAATATTTAGTGTTTTCAGATATATTTACACCTTCACGACTTCCATAATAGAGGAAATCAAGAAATAGTTAGTGACAAAAAGAGGATTTAAAAAGGAAATAATACATATTTAAATAATTATCTATAAAATCTGTTTCTATCATCTATAAAATATCAAAATATATAATGTTCTATAAAAACTTACGTAAAATTAAAAAAGAGTTTAAATTAAATAAGTTCAATCTAATAAAGTTTGAGTTACTGAAATGGTGAATCATTACAATACAATATAGTAAATTACTATAAATTTAATTTTACGCATTTTCATCCTAAAATTGTAACACAAAATTATTAATTAATTGATATAAAATAATTTTGAAAGTGGTCAATTTTTCTATAGCTTACAAAAGAATTATTCATATTTCGTGAATGTTGCGTTATAAACTACACCGACAAACAACTTTTAGCAAATAAATCGTTATTTATATCACACCTCTTAACAAACCATTATCTAGAATTTGATTATAATAGTTTATGATATTAATTTATCCTTCATATATATATATATATATATATATATATATATATATATATATATATATATATATATATATATATATATATATATATATATATATATATATATATATATATATATATATTGCAGGAGCAGTCATTTCGCAAAAGATAAATAAGAGGTATATTTAAATATAGATAAATTTATATATTTAAAAAAATATATCCGCGCAGTAACAATATATACAATTTTCACGATCACATTCGAGAGAATACAATTTACATACTATTCGCGATGATTTCCCCTCTAGTAAGTTTATTTTTAGCAATTATTCATTCGATTAGGTAGTATTTACCTACATAATCCTTCAAAATCGGCATTAATAATTCAATCAATAATAATTTAAATTATGAATTGCGCCACTAAGGTTACAACTTAAGCAGTAGCCTTGTCTAACTTTTTGGTCACTATGTACATTCAAATAAAAATATGGATATCCCAAAGTAAACATGCAAAAATTAAACAATCACCTTGAATATTACACCGGAATGCATTCGGATATATTATCTATTTAACTGTACGTTAAAGAACGTTGATAAAACTCATAAAATGGTTACGACATTGTTTTAACTTAATAATTATTTAATTGGCGTCCACTTAAATTAGATTATTATTTCTGATTATTCTGATAATTGATTGATGATTCTTTGAGGAATCTAGTATTAGTTTCGATCTCTGTAGCTAGATATACAGATAGATAGCTCGAGAGATAATAAATGATTTTCATTTAATTTTTTTATCCAAAAGGTTTTATGTTATTTCCCTAGCCAAAAGAATGGCAGGTAAATACTTTTGGCATCATCAATTCATGAATGCTATATGGCGCGAGAAGCTCTCTTTTACTTACTTTAAATAATACAAAAATTTAATATCATGTAGATAATAAATAGGTATACTGTTTGAAGTAAATAAAAGAGAACTAATTCTTTTACATTAACCAGATAATTTACATTTTACATTATACATAGGTAATCTATTTGAAGATTACCTTATACCAAACGTCTTTTTGCATATCTAGATATGTACAAATAGTTTTATTTGTACATATATTTTTATTATTTATATTTTTTCTCTCGTACACATTTACCAATCAAGTTTTAAACAAAAAAATTAATAAAAAAAATAATGCACCAAAGCTCAAGGATTTGTTTTTAAAGATACTGTAATCAATGGCTACTACATACAAAAAGAAAATTCAACCCTTCATGATTGGGGAACTCAGTTTTTACTATTTCCTAGGAAAATAGCATTAATTACCATACATTTCTGTTACATATTCGTGTGCTGAAATATGTATAACTATGCATATTATTAATCCAAAGGCAAGCACCAGTTTTCAACTTAATATTTTTTTCTCTACCAATAATTTTCTTTTATCTATGTGTTGATTATACACATTATAAATTCCTTTAAAATCTGAAATCGTGTAATTTCTAGATTAGAGGTTCCGATATTTTTCAATAAGGCAACAAAAAATCAGTAGCTATATAAATGAAGATAACAAATAATATTATGTGAATGACTTAGATTCATGAAGAACTGGGATACCTAAGTTATGCAAAAGGCTAATCTCATACACATTAAGTATTCTCATGCATAATATGCAATTCTTGTGAATATTTTAACTTGTTTTTTTTTTAGATTTTTGTTAATGTGGTCAAATTTTGACTAATTAATATTGTACTGCATTACTAGGAATATACCTAGATCAACATTTGCTGAGGAATTTGCTACATAAATATAAATAATGAGGATATTGTTATGAATTCACTGTATATAATTTAAAATACATACTAGATTACTCCATGTTATCAAGATGATAAAAAAACGTTGATATAACAATTAGTTAAAATTAATATATTTTGCAGACTGATAACGAATAACTAGTATGATGTTGCTTTACCTCCTATAATAAATTAAATGTTATACAATATTTTCCAGTTTTCCAGAACTTTTCTCGTTGCTTGATAATGGTACATATGAAACAGCCTCTTTCCTTTTAAATGTAACGTATGTGTAAATTAAACTACCCAAGACACTAACATTAATACCTATAAAGTTCACCCATGAGAATATATAATCTCCACCAATGACCATTCCTAAGTATGTAACACAGATATTCTTCAATGTTCCAATAATTGTTGTTGTTAGAGCTGAATTATAAAAAGTACATAACACCACACTATATGACAAAATAAATCCCATTATACATGATAAAATAAACTGGCCCATAAATAAAATATCATCCCAATATTTATAATTGTATGCAGCATCTAAATCGCCAGAGTAAAATGCAAAAAATGCTGCTGGAATTATCATAAACAGAGAGTTGTAATACATTAGTCCATATTTTCCCAACTCCTTAGAATCCAGCTTCTTTTTCATATATACACCATTTGTCGCAGTAAAAAAATTATTTAGAAAAATATATATATAACCCTGTAAATTAAAGGCGATGTCATTACTAGCTGCTACAATAGCACCAGCGATCATTGTATATACACTAAATTGCACACTAAAGCTGGGTTTAATACCCAGTATATATAGTTCTAAAATCATTGTCATTAAAATAGAAAATCTTCGTAATGCTGTAAACATAGGAAGACTTAGCTGTTTCGTTCCTCCGAGCCCAAAAAACATATTTCCAATATAGATCAGCGGTAAGGGGAAAATCTTGCCAAACGTGCTTAGTTCGAGACTTGGAAAATTTACTATTCTAAGCTTCTTTCCAATAAATAATACAACAATGGTGGCTACCATTTGTCCTAACCCCAAAACTTGAAACGAAGGAAATCCATAAGTGGTGAGAACTGTCTTGTTAACTATAGTTATCATGAAAGAAGCCACACCATAAAAAACTGCTGATAATACTTTCCTCAAAAATAATGAAGCTTCATTAATTTCTTCTTGAGTTTTAACCACCATGATTTTATATTAGGTGTAAATATCTGATATCACAAATATTCAAATTATTTAGCACTGTGCATCGTTGTTGATAAAATATCGTACACAACTAACTATTAAAATAAATTTTCATGATTCGCGTTTTAAATAGATATGATACCGCAAGAAACGTCAACACATAAAATTTTAATCCCGGGTTATATGTAATTAAATTTTTGACAACCGATAAATGGAATCTTCGGATGCGCCATCTATTCATGAATGCTTAAGTCAATCTACATCTGCTGTTTAGTTTCCAATTTATCCAACAGAAACAAAATAAGTTTTCTGTGTTCTAGATGTACAAAAATAACTTACTTTTTTTACATAATTCGTGTACATATTCTATTCTTAATTTAAAGTGAACATTTACCTTTGTTTTTACACTTTTATTCGTCCACGCAATGCCTTCAATAAGCCATCAGCCGATGTCTCCACAATTTAACTAAAACCAAATTGTTCATGTTAGAGAACAGAGAACCGTAATGAGATTACAGGACCGTATTCTTATAAGTTAGAAAATCTGAATATATTGATATTCATTTATTAATTTGATGTTTATTATTGTTACTTTACAATAGAACGTTTTACAATTTAATTGAATTAAATATAAAGTTAAATGTGTAACAAAATGATATATAGTCGGTCCTGTGAAGAAATATTCATGTTCTAATAAGTTTAGTTTCAACAAAACTGAAATAAAAATGTTGCAAAAAGCATGCCTCTAACTGAACAGACTCCTTAACAACCGGGTGTTGTAAGAACATGAATGTATCATCGATCAGAATATCTGCTTTATTTTATAGATACAATATTTAATATAATATAAATGAAACATAAACAACACTATATGAAACTTTATATATTTAATACAAAGTTTCATATTGTGTTGTACTTACTCTTTTATATTTATTTTGTACTTGTACTTATTCATGGGCCGACAGCAGGGTGCAAGGGGGTGCACTTGCACCCCTTTGTCAAGAAAGAAAATACATAAAAAAAATTAATTTTTTTTTATTGAGTTATTGTTTGAATAAAAACTGAAGGCGTCTAGGTTGCTGTCCAAATCTGTTCATCACCTTGTCAATAAATTCAGTATCCTCCTCTACTCTTTTCCTGTGAACACTGAGCATGCACAGGCCGCTTAGCCTCGCGTCTCCCATCGTTGAGCGATTCCACGTCTTGTTAGTTAATTAGGAATAGTTAAACAAATTTTGATTGCCTCACATACCGCTGAGTAAAACGGAGTGGCTTGAGCAATTACATCTGCGTATTCGACAACAGATTCATTTAAAACCGCATTATTTGCTTCATTTGTCTTCATCATCTCGTACCATATGGTAGCTTCGGTAATAAAATTATGTAGAAGACCTCCTTAGAGGTTCTGTATATCTTCTGCTATCGCTAAAAATGCTGATTTGTGTAATTTTCTCATATTTTCTGGGTGAAGCTACATAAGCGAAAATGCTTTCTTGTGTGTTGAAGAAAATCGATTTTTTAGTGAAGAAATAATGGAATCTAAGTATGGGATGAATATAGATATTCTGAAAAATTCTTCCACATTTTCAGATGGTTGATTTTATCTGTAATTATGTTTTGCCACTACTCGAGAACGCGAGGCTTAAATTCAACATCCAGAATAAAAATGATATGTCGTATAGAAGTTTTACTTCGTACGCGTGTACACTAATACACGCACTTTTTTTTTCTACATAATATACATGTATAATTCTATATTTTATATTAGTTATTAACGTAATGTGTAGATGCAGATACACCTACCTGAAAGTAATCCTGGCGGCGCCCATGTACTTATTACTTTCTATTACTTATTACACACCGTTTCGTCAGAGACAAAGAGTTTACGAGATTTTCCAATATATGGGGAAAATTCGAAACGGGTACAAAAATGAATTTTAAATGCACTTATATACTAATAAATTTCACGTCTAATATACAATGTACTAACATAAAAACATACATTATACACTTCGCTTGTATAATCAAGCCAATTATTAAATGCTAAAAATGTTTATATATTCGGATATAAATACTCACTTTTAATGAGTTTTACAAAATTTTCTTACATATCAATTGTGATAACAACAGGGTATGACAATATGAGCAACCATAGATCACCTTGATTCCGAGTCAAACATACGAGGTGATAATTAACATTTAATGTATTACTGAATTATAATCACCTTTAGAATGTGAACACAAAATGCGATTACCTAGGTGTGTTCTACTTTTATCAGAAATAACCGACAACTCCCTAAAGCACAAATGTTTCATCGTATAAGCACCTTCCCCTACGTAGTCGTTATGGATAACCTTATAGAAGAGGCCGCGGAGTTGTATCCTGTGTATGTATCCAAATATATTACATCGGGACTGATTCCAGTTGTTTGGGTTGTGACAAACGATATCTGAAAATAAAGTTCAATCTTCGAAAGAACGATAAAGAAAACTAAAAATTACGTTAACATATTTTTTCGTTACATATCTGTGAGATATAGTATATAGACATGAACATTGAACATTAGGAACAATTTATTTATGGTTATCATCATAAATACCATTGTAAAAACAATTACGTGGGAACACTATGTACACACTTACAGAATGATAACATAAGAAAGCATATTTATATATAAATCGAATATAAAATTTCGTATCGAAAGGTTTAATGCTAGCGAAATTCAAATACCTACATAAACTATGACATCGAATTTTGAATAATTCTTTTTTATTATTATTCATACATATAAAAATCATTTCCTATACATATTTCTAATGATTTATGCATCATCTATGCTTTTTTCTTTTTTTATGTATACTAAGCTGTTTCCAGCTACCTTCGGAATGAAATTTTACCGTAATTTTCTTATCCTGGTATACCTGTATTTAACTGTAAAATATTTATGTACATACTTACATAGGAATATGTAATATTCTTATATATATTTGTACATTTAGAACTTTTTTATTGTATTTAACTCCTGAATCCATATTCACATATTTCTGATGTAATTGCGGTAAGTGAATTCATACGTTTCCTCTCAATTCATAATTTTTATTCATAATCTCCATCAGTCAATTCATAATCTTCATTCCGAATCAACCTACCCTAAGTCCAGTCCTGTAGACACGAGGCTAACTATGAGATTGTAGAAGCCTGTACCAGACAACACTCCTTGCAATTGCTACGTTTGAGACTGAGTTTGAACTACTACAAGTGGCCAAAAGATGACAGACGTAGTTACCATATTTGACGTTCTGACAACTATAGGGTGGTTCGTTTCATTGTGATCTGCCTCATTCAGGCTGCGCGCTGTCATGATTTTTAAGTGTCATCATAATTTTATCATTCACACCACTCAATTGATCAAATCACACACGTTATTTTACCTGTGCAATAAATTTTCATAATAGTTAGAATCCTGATACTAGTTTAAATAAGGTTAACTAACAATAAGATGATATTAAATATTAGAAAAATTAATTGTGGAACTAGTGACAGATTGTTATTATATAAAGAATTTCATTACAGGTTTATTACGCTATATGTATATATAAATAACATTAAATAAAAATTATATATACTTCAGTGGAGTTTAATATTAATTTTCTATTCTGTTTATAACAAGATTTGAATATTTTGAAGTAAGTATACATACAAGGTGCCTGAGAGATATTTTAATATGTACTCCTATTTCTGGAGATACTCTTTAATGCACCAAATTGCAGATTAAATAGCTCGTAAAACATTAAGGTACTTAGCCTGTTGATATTATTACTATTTATTACTATTAATAAACAAAAACACAGGAGATCAATCGAAAGATACATTGCTTAAGGCGCACTTTTCCGACCAAGTTGGCACGGTCAAGAAATGATTAAAACTGTTCTTTAAGTTTTCATATTTCTAATATTCTCCTGATATAACTTGGTTGCCGAAACGTGCCTTAAGCGATGTATAATTTTTTAGTATTTATGAAAAATAAGTCTCCTATTGTTTGTACTGTAGTTATTACAGAAAAACAAATTTTTTTCAAATTAGTTATCGTCTTGTAGCTTGGAACGAAAATCTCTAGAACATAACTTCATATAAAAAAAAATCTATTTTTGTTTTTACTGAAAAATCCACCATTTAATTTATTCCCAACCTTTATGTTACAACATATATAGGTACAATCGATATTTATCCCGAAGTAGTTGAAATATGTGATATGGCGTATTAAACCTTGTTGAAAGACTGATAAGACAATTTATGGCTGTTGATTACAACACGTTTGAAAATGATATATAGATTAAGTAATTGCAACGTATCTAATTTTGTATTATAAGTTGGATAAGTTGTTACATTTTGTGAAAATATCAAGTCTCCCAAACAACCAGTGGCGGTGTTGTTGAAGAGGGGAGAAAAAATGTTGGATATCGTTGAATCTAATAAAAACTCTTTTAAACAAATTTGGAAAGAGCACTAAATTATTTAGAAAATGTGTCTCTTAACATACTTTCGTATCGACAATGTTTTTTTTTAGCAAAAATAGATTTTCCGTTCGGCTTACTTTCGAATATTAATTATATTTCTTTTTTTTTTTGTTTCTTTAATTAAGTAGGCTTAGAAAACAACATTTTAAATAACTGTTTGAAATATCACCATATTTTATTAAAATGTGCTGAAAATTTTAGGCAAAATTTTTATGCTGGTAAACAATACTTTTATGCTGAAAAAATTTTGTTTAGTATTTGTTAGTGTAAATTTTTTTGCTGGTGCAGTATTTGAAATGATAATATATAAATAGGTTGGCCGAAAATAATACACCATAGTATAAAGCGTTTCTATATTAATCATTTTCCTAATCGACATCTGCCAAATTAAAAACATTTCTAAGAATATAAGGTTTAGAAATCCAAGGAATTTTGAAAACTGTCATGGGATAATGACCACTGAAACCGGATATTTAGATCCACACTGATGGTTTAAGAGTGTTAGAAACATCTGGATATAGCAATTTTCTGAAGAAGTCAATGAGTTACTAGACGATTATGTCACAGTATTCCAGGCTGAAATTATGGGGGCAGTGTGAGCAACAAATGAAGTTACTAATCAGAGAATTAGTAGTAAAACCATTGGCATATTTATAGACAGCAACACCACGTTGATAACCCTAAGCAATTGCAGGACTAATTCCGGATTAACTGATTCTAAAATGTAAAGAGTTATTGAATATTCTAAGGGAAACAAACGACGGCATTTTATGTTGGGTGAAAGGACACGTAGGAAATCATGACAATAAGGAGGTGTATACCTCGCTTGTCACGGCTCTAGGAACTTTCTGATGGAACCGGAACCAGGGGCTCTTAGTGAAACCACTCGCAATTCCAGTATTAAATACTACTCTCTGAAGTGTCACAGAGATAGGTGAATCAAAACTAGCAGTTGTAAATAAGCAAAAATACTTTTTTATCTACACTTCGCAAACTATAAAAATATTGCGTCAATCTGTCTCGTACAAATCGACGAATCTTAATAAAATTGTTGACGAAACATTGCAGGCTAGATAAGTATTTGCATGTTATCTGCTGTACTATCACTCCTATGCAATCTTGATTATGAGACTACTTTGGAACATGTCCTAAAGGGCTGCCCTGTACTGTCAATAAAACTAGGAGTTACAGCAGGGAACCATTGGCTAGAGACGGCCGATTCTCTTCGACTACTAACGAGTTCAGTCAACACCTATATATAGAGGTATTGTTGGTTCAGTTCTTTAATACATCCACGCAATGAGACGGCTGAAGGAGTGAAGTCAATTGGCAGCTCTAATTGAGGCAGCACAATGGGCACAATATAATGGCCTGAGTACATGTGAATTCTGTCTAACCTCGCCCTTTATACGATCCGAATGGTAGATGAATAACTGTTAGAATTATTGAAATTGAGGAGCGAATGTTGGAACACGTTGAGATGAATCCAACATCAGTACCCAAAATATCGTTGCTCACGAAAATATCTGATATGCTACAGTATAGGAGATTTTTACAGCAGCAACTTCTACACTCTTACTACCTTCGCCGAGTGTGGATATAAACGGACATAATTTCCCTCCACGAATGGAGTTTTACATTTCACTTTTAGATATGGTTACTCGAAATCAAAACTGCGCCATCCATTTTTCGTCATCTATTACTGATTTATTAAATGTTCATAACAAACGTTATTGAGCTGAGTAGAATCCTCATATCGTTCACCAATCACGTCACCGACACAAATTTAAAGTAAATTTCTGGGCGGAAATAATAGGTAACAATTTAATTGGACCTTTTTTATTGATGGATCATCAGCAGGTTTTTATTTTTTAAACAACAAAAATACATGGAAGTCAAATAATAATCGGTAATAACTCGAATGAAAATCGGCAAATAAATGTTTGTCGACAAACAGTGCCTAACAGGATAATAACGAAGATGTTTTTGTATAAAATTAAATGCTTTATCTAAAAATTTCAAAGAGTGTTTAATACGGTCGTTCTATTTTCTCTTATTTAATTCAATAATACCGATCATCTCTACCTCCACCACCGATTGCTTGTGAGGCTTGACATTTTCACAAAATATGTACCCCGTAACCCTTAAGGTATTCTGTACCAAATTTTTAATGATCAGGATCTCGAAAACAGCAGTATTGGATCTATGTTTGTACGAACTTTTATAACAAATAACAAATGTTATAACAAATTCTGTATATCATAACAATTAACAAAAATAAGAATACAGAAATAACGATAATATACTTATTTTATTACGATAAACAAGAATACACAATTAAAATGCGGTTTAAATTTGCCTGCCATTTACTTTTTGAAAATAACCAAAGTGAGATTGAAATTATCGTTGAAGCGGTCCTTAAATTTGTCAATATTGTTGGTATTACATTAATATTATCTGTGGATATAAGATAACTCGTAAACAATAATGCAATAGCGTTAAAATTGGATATTGGCCTACAATAATGGCCAGTGAAATCTCCATATTTTCTAATCTATGTTTATCGATGCTCTATTTGTAAAAATAAATGAATATTTCAAATGATTGAAATAAACAGTTATTTCTGAATTTTTTTTTTCTGGTGCGACGCACAGTGGGGCCGAGGTGAAAAACCTCATTTTACAAGATGTCCACTTCACTGCCGTGGTATACTTTTCTTGCAGTATTCTTCCCGTAGAATCTGGCTGTGATAGTGGTTTTGCCGTAAGAACATTGTTTTTAGCATAAAAAAGGGTTGCAACTTGAAAATTGCATGTTATCCCTATTAAAAGGGTAAATGTGAAAAATCGTCATTTTCATTGTTGACTGGTCATTAAAAAAATTTCTATCATATATTTTATGGATTCTAATCCAATATTATATTATATATAAAACATAATCCTTGGACAAGCTGACACGTGACATTCGTTAAAAAATCGATTTTCGGGCGAAGTTCGTACTTATATAGCGTTACAAAAAAAGCTCCACTTTCCTACTCTTTGTGGTCTCTTTTTCCGGAACGCAGCAATATTGAACTCACTATCCTATAAATTTTAAAGCCGCAATTACCCGCATTCACAATTTATTACAATATTACAAAGGTCGGCAAAGATGAGGAAAATCAGTGGTCTGTTCAAGCATGATTTGTTTGCTCAAATGGAGGTGAACTCAAACCGCTACTCACTGCATTCGACATTATTATTAGAGCTATATAATCGAAGCCAAGGAACTAATGTTGTAAGGTACCATCAATATTATTTATTGATCAGTTTAGTTGTATTTTTAATACATACCATGTTTTTCCATTAGTTTTTAACACATTCTCAAGTTGAAAGTGAGTAAACAAAATCTGAAAACACTGTCGCATGTCGTTTTCAGTGCAGAAATTCTAATTGAAATAAACAGTTACTTAAAATATCGGCGAGTAAATTTTGGCCAAATTTGGGTGGATTGATGAACTTTGAGATTGTTAAAAGTTGCAATTTGCCTTATTGAAGTTTTATGATTTTTACTTCAATCGAACAAATATTGAGCAAACAAAAAGTTTTATCAACGGCTTGACTCCCAAATTTCTCCCAATTCGGATAGTATGATTTTTTTTTGAAACTATCAAACATGTTATTCGGTACCTTATTGAAGTTCCTTGAGTTTCATTTCGATCTGGCAAATATGGAGGAAATGAGAGGTTTTTTCCATAAATCCGGCATTTGGAACTGGATTTTGGACGGGCTGCAGTGGTCCAATCAATTCAAAAATAGTTTCATTGAATTCAGCTCATGAGAAAACATAGAAAACGATACCAATGATGGTTATTAGTGATATTTTATTAATTTTTGGATTTTGGACGACAACTTTGGACGCGTTGCAGTGGTCCTATCAATTCAAAAATAGGTTCATTGAAATCAGCGCATGAGAAATCATAGAGAACGATACCCAATATAGTTATTAGTGACATTTTGTCTATTTTTGGATTTTGGACCATAATTTTGGACGGGTTGCAAATTGATTGGTCCTCCAGGTTGGGGGTTTAGGCGTTAGGCCAGCCACCTAACTCTTAGAAAACAAAAATTTTGCTAAAAATTCTATACTTTGCCTCGGAAATTCGGACGGATCAACTGGAAAAGACAAAAGGCAATGAAAAAGATTATGAATACAGCAACATGGAATATACAGGGTAGTAGAAATAAGATGGACGAAATAGTAGATGAATTAAAGAATTATAGGATAGAAATATCAATCCTGACAGAACCAAAGAAGAAGGGAAATGGAGCGGAAATGTTAGGAAAATATATACGTCTGTTTAGTGGAGTTCCCAAAGATACGCGTGCCAAGAGAGGAGTTGCAATATTAGTGAACAAGAAAATGAAAAAACACATTACAAACTGGGATCCAATTAACGAAAATCTAATTAAGATTAATATAACAATAAAAGGAAGAAAAATGACATTTCTCGGTGTATATGCCCCGTCAGATGATGAACCCCTAGCTATCAAAGATGCATTTTTCGAGAAACTGGATGAAGTCATTCAGGAAGTTGGAAGTACAAGAGAACTAATCCTCTTAGGATATTTTAATAGTAGAACAGGAAGTAAGCTTCAAGACTCTGTTGTTGGTCCATTTGGAGAGGAAAATATTAATGACAACGGAGAGCGTCTCATAGACCTTTGTACTTCAAATGAACTTAAAATAAACAGCGGATTCTTCAAATACAAAACGATTCACAAGTAGACATGGGAACAACATACTAGAAAACAAAAATCTATTATAGATTATATAATTACTAGACAAACAACAGAACTTCGAACGCAAGACGTAAGAGCTTACAGAGGCGCAACTTGCGGATCGGACCACTATCCACTTAAAGCAAATATATTTATATCAAGGTGGAGAAAAGAATCGGATGAAAGAAATACAGATGAAAACTTAGAAAAGGCTGATTATCCACAGTACAACCTCGATAGCTTAACGGAAGAAAGCACGAGATATCTATACCAAAGCCGACTGGATAGATACTTAAATGAACCAAAAACATATTTCTCAGAAACTTACCGAAATATCACCGGAAGCATATACAAAGCAGCCAATGAAGCTCTAGGAATAAAGGAAAGCAGAAAGAGCAATAAACCTTGGTAGACCAAAGATATAGAAGATCTCGTTAAATTATAAAAAGAACATTACATGAAATGGATGGATACAAAAGATCCAGAACATAAACAAGAATATGAGGAAGTAAAAAGACAAACAAGAAGAACAATCAACTTCAGAAAAAACGAGATGTGGGACAACAAATGCAAAGAAATTGACTCATATATTGGTGGTAGAAAATGTACAGAGTCTTGGAAATTTATAAAATCCGTAAAAAAGACAGGTAGAAATAAAGTTAATATCCAAATAATACCTATACAACAATGGGTTGAACATTACCAAGACCTTCTAACCGAAACAGGAATACATGGAAGAGACAACACCGATAATAATTATTCAAGGAGAAAGAGTCTATATAAGTGAAAAAGACATGTGAGGCTGCCAGGAAGTTCAAAAATGGAAAATCTTGTGGACACGAAGGTATCTACGCGGAATTGCTGAAAAGAGGAACACCAAAACTATTTAGGTTACTCACGTACATATTTAATGAATGTTTAAATGGACAATAAGTTCCTAGAATATGGGGAGAAGCACTCATGATCTCTATACATAAAAAAGGCAACAAGGATAATTGTCAAAACTATAGAGGCATATCAATAACGAGCACGGTAAGCCGACTATATGAAAGAATACTTCGAAATCTTATAGAAGAAGAATTTTGTGACGAAGAAGAACAAAGTGGTTTTCGAGCAGGTAGATCCTGTAATGACAATTTATTTTGTATGAAACAAATCATTGAAAAGAGAGCAGCCACAAACCAAGAAACTCATATTTTGTTTGTAGATCTAACAAAAGCGTATGATAATATACCAGTATGTAAACTATGGGAAACAATAATGGACACAAATATAAATCACACACTCATTACGGCAGTACGAAATCTGTATAAATATTCAAATTCCAAAATTAAAGTGGGGAACAAGCTATCGCGACATTTCCAAGTTACAAAAGGTTTGCGACAGGGATGTTGCATCTCACCCACTTTGTTCAAGATATACATCAAGAACGCTCTGTGGACATGGAAACAGAAATGCCACGGAATGGGAATACCTCTATCAAACTCAACCATTTCCACGTTACAGTTTGCAGATGATCAAGCAGTACTGGCAGGTGACAAAGAAGATCTAGAATACATGACTAGGAAATTGAAAGAAACATATGAGGAATGGGGGTCTGTCAATGAACACACAGAAAACAAAATATTTGTGCATAGGCAATGACAAGAGTGACTTACATATCAACGACTTGGAAACAATAGAAGGGTGCAACGAATATAAGTATTTGGGAACTATGTTTGATTCAACGGGAACAGATGATAAGGAGATACGAGCAAGAATAATTCAAGCAAAAAGAGCAATTGGGTGTTTAAATGGCATTCTGTGGAACAAAAACATAAACAAAAGACGAAAATTCAATATTTACAACGCCCTAATAAAAAGCACCTTAATCCATGGGGCTGAAACTTGGAGGCTTACGGACAGAAATAAGAGGAAGATTGAAGCTACGAAAATGGATGCTCTGAGAAGATCGGCTTGCATATCAAGAATTCAAAGAATAAGAAACGATGAGGTACTTCGACAAATGGGAGTTACAGACACTATAACCTGTGATTTTGAAAGAAAACAGCTTATATGGTACGCTCACGTACACCGTATGACAGGTTCTAGATTACCCAAACAAGCCATGACGTGGATACCAGCACATCGGAGAAAAAGAGGTAGACCAAAGAGAAGCTGGACAGAGGGAATAAGAAAAGCCATGAGTGCCCGTAACCTACAAGACGGCCAATGGCAAGATAGGAAGAAGTGGAGTATAGAAATCGGACAACGTCGCCGAACGTTCTAAACCGAACATATATATATATATATATATATATATATATATATATATATATATATATATATATATATATATATATATATATATATGCTATGGTACATTCAATTCAAAAATAGTTTCATTAAATTTAGCGTATAATAAAACATATAAAACGATACTCATTATAGTTATTAATGACATTTTATCTATTTTTGGATTTTGGACCATAATTTTGGACGAGTTGCTGTGGTCCAATCAATTCAAATAATTTCTTTGAATTCAGCGCATCAAGAAACTTGGGTATACAATATATGCGATAGTTATCTCAAATAGTTTGGAAGTTACTGAGTTTTCTCCACTTTATTGCAATTTGGCACCACTGTGCGACGCCTTATTAAAACTATATTGATTGTTCCGAACATTAGAATTCTCGTTAATTAAAACAAATATGCTGGTATTGGACAAACTATCCAGTATACATCACATTAGAAGTGATTGTACTTTTCATTAGATTTTGGGCCACGTTGTAGCGGTCCGAGTTGCGTTCGAGAGAAAGGGCTACTTCAGGTATTAATCAAATCATTTCATTTTACATAAATGTTATACACACAGAAAATTATGTGTAACTAATTTTCTGTGTATAGAAGCACACATAAAGTTTTGGAGATAATAAATATAACTTGACCGATTTGCACTGTTGCCAATATATGAGAGATGAGAGATAAAGAGAGAGATCAGACAATCATTATTACTTTTGTATCCATTGCTTTTCTGGTAAACGTTTTTTTTTTTTATTAATCTTGCTAACAATCAATTATCGCTATTAGACGTCAGCCATTAATTTGTCGAAAGTATTTGAATTTGTAGTTTTAGAAGTTATTTTGCAGTTTCTTTTTATTTAATTAGTTATTTGATCCAAGAAATGAGTTTAAATATATGTAGCCTGTTAGAGGAGATTTCGAGGAAATATTTATGAACGATCGATCATTTAGAACCAGATGCATGCAACTAACTTGGAACTAATTAGTCAAATTTGTTTCTCTTTATTACTTATGCAAATTTTTGAAAATCGAAATGTATGTGGTTTAATAAAGACTTAAGTTCACGTATTCTCAAGAAATACTCGTCATATTACTCTATAAGCATACCGGAATTATCGTGAATGAGTCAATGTTCATTAAACTATCATCTATCTACATAAAACTGAATATAAGATATCAAAAACCGTTATGGTTAATTTGAGAAGTTAGATGCTACAGACACTTTGAACCCTTGAATTTTACAAACTCTAAAATGATCATCACTGCTTAAAAATTGAAACCGTAAAATAGAAACTGATATGCGAAAAACAGTTATTTTGAAAACATTTAATCTTATAACTCCAAAACTTCAACATATAATAACTTCAAAATCAAAGAACTTTTAAGTGTTTCTAGAAACACTTAACTAGAATATATAAAATAATACGTAAAAAACACTCATGTGGAAATTCTTAAATGTTATAATTACAACCTACATATAATATTAGGATATCAAAACCCACATTTAAATTGGATTAATAGTAGTTTATTATTAACATTACACAGTTGAAGCAAACAACATAATTGCGACATGACATTTTAAACTACAATGAGTACATATGGATATATATATATATATATATATATATATATATATATATATATATATATATATATATATATATATATATATATATATATATATATATCAGTTTTGTGTGAAATGTACACCACAAGGCAATGGTAGAATTTTACCACTCGCTGGTGTAATTTTTTATACCAGTAGTAGTAAATCAGTACGATGCGGCGTCTGCTGAAAACTTCACCATTTTTTGGTGTAAATTCAATTTCAACCAATTTACAATTCAATTGTCTAAAACCACAAAACAAAACACCTTTGAAGCGGAATAAACTTTGTTGTATTTTTCGTTTAAAGATATATTGCAGTAATGGAATATCTAAGTATGGCAAATAGTCCAAGTTTAGAAAATGTTTATATATTCGTGAACAACGCAGCAAAGTTCATCATATCCAAATTCACAGTGAGAATTCTTTTCAGCAGGCTTAAAAATTCTGAACCAGTAATGAGAATGTTCTTTCTATTTTAGTGTTTATTCATTAAATCTTCTGATTCTATCTTTTGGTTAAGTAATAAATATGCATGGTGGAAATCCAGAAGACTTTGACTATCTACTAATAATTATTTCTATAATGAAGGGATTTAGTATTTATCGAAAATAATTTATTAAAACCCAATCAATGTAAGGATAAGATTTTAATGTAGGGATAATGGCGTACCCACAAAAATAATTATTTAATAATTTTAATACAGTATTGATAAGATCAATATATTATTATTATGAAATAGACAATAAATAAGAATGACAATATAACATATTACTCTACGACGTCCCCCTAGGAAATCCGTTAACGTTTTCGTGACATTGAACATATTTGAAATTTAACTTTTCAAAAAATAAAACCCGCCACAGGTAGGATTCGACATTTGTCCCGGATTGGAACCGAACGGCATACAGCTGTTTCGAGCTTATTAGTTTTCATCAGTGCCGTACACGGTACGCCGATTTAGGACAAATGCCGAATGAAATTTATGGGGTATATGTACATCTTTATCGATACGATCTATGTCAGTAACATATAAGTCGGAAATCGAGAAAGGAACTACCAAACCGCCAAGCGGTTATCAAAGTACTTCTCCATCAAAGATGTATACCCCACAAATTTCATTCGGCATTTATCCTGGATCGGCGTACCGTGTCCGGCACTGATGAGAACTAATAAATTCGAAACAGCTGTATGTCGTTCGGTTCCAGTCCGGAACAAATGTCGAATCCTACCTGTGGCGGGTTTTATTTTTTGAAACCTTATCTAGTCGTGCAGAAACACGAGAAAGATGTCGAGGATCGCTTTTAGGTATAATTCAATACCTAGGGGGGCTTTAGCCCGAGGAGTAGTTGTTTACTATAGCGATTATGTAATACCCTTGCTATTCGAGAAGTACTTTGATAACCGCTTGGCGGTTTGGTAGTTCCTTTCTCGATTTCCGACTTATATGTTATTGAAATTTAACATATTTTCAGACACCTGTTATACTATCTGAAGTGTAGTGTATAACTTGACACAAATTCACACCAAATAGGTTACATATATCATAGTGTCACATCAGTTTGGTGTGAAATGAACATCACAAGAGAGTGGTAGTTTTTATCATTTATTGATGTGGTAACATCCTACCATGACCATTTGCATTTCAGTAATGGGATAAAATCAATAAGACTAGTAAAAACTTTGCCATCTTTCGCTGTACACTTTATTTTAGTTTTCAACCTGTTACTGTCCATATTATCCAATAAAGAAAAATAAAATGGTTTTGAAGTGGAATACATTTTATTGTGCTTTTATTTTAATACACAATACACACAAGTTCAAGTTCAATTCACACAAGTTCACAATATACACAGAATATATTTATATTTTCATGAATAACAACCAAATTCTTATATGATTCTTAAATATCATGAAAATTGGTATGTATTATCGACCTTTCCAATTAAATATTATGGTCCTATCCCAGTGGCGGCTGGTGGTCGAAAGCATAGGGGGTTCACAAAATCAAGAACATTCAAATTTTTATCGTACTATCATAACAAAAATACTCACATGCAGTAAGAATCCTTTATTTTTTGTTTACACAGTCACTGTTCACCTAATGTCTAAACTGTATTACATTGCTTGAACGTAAAGTCAATTCTTCTATTCTTGCTCTCAGCAAACTTAGTTATAACAGCGTCCTTGAAGTCTGGCAAACCTTGTGTAAATTTTTTTTCAATAGACAACATTGCTAAGGCCGTCAGTCTTTCTTGATACATAGAACTCCGCAAAAATGTTTTTGTTCGCTTCAGTGTCGAAAAACTTCTTTCTGCTTCAGCTGTAGTTATTGGTATAGTAATAATTATTTGTAAAAGGGCAATGGTGACAGAAAATATATCTTGAAGATTATTATCTGTTATGAATTTCAACAGATGAATAGCGCCACTTATATCACTAAAATCAGGTTTTCTATAAATTTGTTCTAACACTGTCTGCAGGCGAACTTTATCTAAAAATGGATATGCCTCTACTGTGGCTTCTAAATTCTGCAATGGAGAACTCTTCTCCAATTGCGAAAATCTGTCTGACACAAAAAGTACAGAAGCATTTAAATGTCTAGTAAAAGAAAACCGTTCTTTTGCATAATTAAAATTCCATCTGGTGGCAGAAGACCGGGGAACTCTTTGACCAGCAGCTTCATCTAAAGTTGCCACTCGTTGCGGAGAATGAGAAAAAATGTTAGTAATGTCACTTAAATTTGAAGAAAACACACGCACTTCTTGATTCTGGCTTGTTGCTTGAGATGAAACCAAGTTTAGTTGATGGGTGTAATAATGAACATAAAAGGCATATTTGTAAACACTTTAAGTAAGCGTTTGAATACTTGAATGACGTCCACTCATTACACTTGCGCCATCGTAACTTTGTAAAATAAGTTTTTCTAGTGTATCTATCACTTGTTTTAAAATAGTTTTATGCATTCTGATAAACTAACCGCATCATGATCAGAAGGATTAATAAAACATCAAAATCGTTCAACTGGGATGCCGTCTGGTAGAATGTATCTAAATACTATAGTCATCTGATAATGATTTGCTACATCTGTAGTTTCATCAGAAATAACAGCGATATATTCAGCTTTCAAAATTTATTTCTTGATATGTTCTTGAGCAACCACTAATATGCAATCTAACAAGTCATTTTGAATTGTTTTTGAAGTACCTTTAAAGACAACAGATTTTTCAAAATGATCTTTCAATGCTGTATCTAATTCGGCACTGAAATTTATTAAACCTCTGAAATTTCCGGGATTTGAGGAATCTTCTTTTTCATCGTGACCTCGAAGTGCTAGTTCAAATGCTCCGCAAAACCTTATGCAACCGATAATTTTTGAAAGAACATACCGATTCTTTGCTACCTGTTCATTTTGTTGTTAAATATTGTGTCTATATGCACTGTGGAGTTTCTGTC
This sequence comes from Rosalia funebris, assembly GCA_037954035.1. Classification (NCBI taxonomy): domain Eukaryota; kingdom Metazoa; phylum Arthropoda; class Insecta; order Coleoptera; family Cerambycidae; genus Rosalia; species Rosalia funebris. The sequence goes on along the minus strand of JAZFAV010000012.1, from coordinate 5,128,458 downwards.
GAATGTCTACTTTTCCCAACGGTTTCAAATCCAATTGAGCATTAATATGAGCTTGCGTATTCTCATGTTTTTTTTATTTTTTGTGCCAAATGACTTAGGTCTGTTACTCCATTTTTTGACCAGGACGGTTCAACTCCGCGACTGAATAACAAGCAGGGAAAGCAAAATAATCTGTTAGTTATACTGCACCCACAAATCCAATAATTTTTCATACATTTCCTTTTTAAACTTTCTGTTAAAATCTCTAGATTTGGACTTTGTAGTCTGCGTTAAATTAAGTTCCAGTTTTGGTCTGCCCGCATTTTTAATTTCAATTTTTTGCTCATAACTCAAAGAATGAAAATTGTCTTTCAAATATTATACGGTAAAACTGTTCGTATCCATAATGTTAAATTATGGTAATAATTAAATTTTAGTTATGGTTCATATGTATTTATATTGATATTTATTTAATGCCGTAATAACGTAAGAATACTATAAAATAACCGCACGTAGTTCACTGAACGCCTAATAGCGATGTAATGTAATATTCACAACACAATCTAGCCTCTGGTTCACACCAAATTTGTGCTCCATTTCATCGGACATATTGTATAACCCCCGCCACCCGCCAAGTCGCAGATGCCAACAAACTCGACGTAAATTACGCCCATTTGTAGCACGTGCTCCGTCGTTGTCACCATGACAACGAGACATACAATATAACAAACCGAGTCCCAAATAAAATAAAAATGCGGCGCGCTTCAGTCCACAAATTCAAATAATAAAATAACGTTTAGATATTTGTAATAGGGTCTCGTAATAGATTTTATTTATTGATACGAAGTATATGTTACATTTATTGTAGTGTGTGAATTCTAATTTACTTTGGGGGTTCACGTGCTCATGTGCTCTTATGCAGAAATCGCCACTGTCCTATCCTATACTGACTGTCCTTCCGGGTTAATAAGTAATAAATGTGATATTATTATGATGTGTGATGCTTTTAGATATATAATAGTAATTGTAGAATGACGGAATTTAGTCCAGTTTTAATGTAGTGGAATGGTGTACTCACAATATTCATTAATTAATACTTGGGTTCATTTTTAATGATAGTAATATGATGTTGGGTAAATTCTTGACAACATTATACAAAGGTTCTTTCAATAAGGACGCTCGATTTATAAACGTAAATAAAACAAGTTGTGTGTAAGGATTACCTTAATTTATTTGAAAGAAATTGTTTTTATTTGAAAGAATATCTTATGACATTAAGTATGGAATATAACGTCGTTCAAATGTCTACCGGGGCTTTTCTTGGTGGTACGTATTCGGGAAGTCAGATTTTCGATGACTTTGTCGAAGAAATCTGGCTGAATTTGCTAGAAGTTGCTTATCATGGATCTGTAGCGCTTGCCGTTGACGGCTATGGCAATGCCAGTTTCGTTTTGGAAGAAGTACTAACCGATGATTCTGTCACACAAAAATCCACGATTTTCTCAGAATGAATTTGGTGCTGGTGTATCTCGTGTGGATTGGTATCATCCCAAATCCGACAACTTTGCTTGTTTACGTATTTCATTCAAAAATGGGCCTCGTCGCTAAAAATTTTTTTGACGAAATTTGGCTCAACTTCCAACTGCTCTAGAGCCCAATCAGCGAAAACACGGCGTTATCTATGGTCATTTGCCTTAAGTTCCTGGGTCATTTGGATTTTATAAGGGTGCAGACTCAAGTACCGACGCAAAATTCGCCAAGATGAAGTCGCAGAGAGACCAAGATCTTGTGAATGATGAGACATTGATTGCCTCGAGTTTTTCCGTACACTTTCATGCACAGTAGCGATGTTTTCAGTAGATCTTGCGTTTTAGTGACGTACGGGTGTTGGTTGATTATTTATCAAACCAGTTGCCACTAAACGTGGAATAGTCGACTCGGCGGGACCTATAACCTTTCATGGTGATTTATCATACACTATTGAACAATTCACAAAAACGTTGCTTTTAACAAAATGGCCGCTATAACCTGACAAATTTCAAACATCTCTATTAAAAGGCCCTATATTATTAACAATTGGACAATAACAATAGCTAATATAAAAACATCACTACACAACCTACCCAATAAAATCCTTTAGCGCTGTCAAATTGAACATTGAGTTCAATATATTCATTAAAAAGGAGATGAGTGTATTTTTTACGATATTGCATAATATTTCAAGTTTTACAATATAAAAATAATATATACTGTAAATAATTATACAGTGTTTTTAAATGAATTTTTATAAATGTAGACAATATCTTGTAAAAATTAAATTGTATATTTATGTAACAAATTGTACATTTTGATCCATATAATATGAAATAAAAAGCATGGAACATGGTTAAATGACAAAAATTAAATCTAATTATGGTTTATAAAGACCATATCTTTCAAAAATACTTTGTTTTGTATGTGCAAACATTACAAAAAACTTATATTCTATGATGCAAGTCGATGATATCTAATAATTATTTAATAACATCTCCTATTCATAATACAAATCAACCAGATTCATAATAATTTACTAATTATTTCGAAAATGTATAGGTAATATTTGCAGGAAACAAACTGGAAATCAGATTTCCACCAAATTATGTACAACAAATAATTAATTTTAACCTCCAGTCATATGTAAATTATGTTAAGCTTCAGGTAATTTTAGTTAAATTCAAAATTATTCAATTAAATCATTCAAATTATATTAAACATGAAGATTTTTATTCTATTGATGTTTTATTTGGATGTGCTGAGAAAATAACATGTTTGATATGTTTATTAACAAGTATTACGAGTATAATAAATCGCCAATTATCTTAATGTGTACAAGGGCTTAAGTAACCAACAGGTTAAATGGTCTATGAAATCTGTACAAATCAAGTTGTGCAGGTGCAGTAAATGCAGATCGTTAGAAATATTCATCATGATATGGTACGAAACATTTTAAATGCATTCCAATACAGATTAGCTCATTGTTAAGAAGCTGAGGGGAGAAAGAAGGTTAGAATTTTTAAAATTTTCATGGAAAATATGACAAATAAATAGTTGTTTCAGACATTTTTCAAAATATAAGTTTCAATTTGAACGATATTAATTCCATATTTGTCAGGAAATGTCTAATGTAACATACTTTGATTTTTATCATACTGTACGTATGTTATTCTTTCATATTCATAAAGAACTAAGGGTAACTTTTTAAGTAAAATATCACTGATGTGACATATAGATAATGCAAAAGGTGATTATGTTGATGAAAATCGGATATTCGTATACGGAATACGAAAATGAAATCGGATATTCGTATGGTGAATACATATCCAGTGTCACATTTTATTGTTCTTATAAAAGTAATAAATCCTCTAATTTTTTTTACACTTATACCTTTAAATCATTTTCATGTAATATATGTTCTATTATAATAAAACATATGTACAATCAATACAAGAATATTTTGCGTTGTTAACTTTGCCGAATATGAACACGATCATGGACTTGAAACAAAATATTACTATTACCAATTAATATTACAGTAAAATTAAAATGGAAAACTGTGATACTTATTAAGTTGAGGAATAAAATAATGACCCACCCTGTACATAAGGGAACAATTTGAACATGCCATTATGTCCGTAGCAAGCATGAAAAATCATTTTGTTGTACTAAGGAACATGTAAAAGGAAAACGAAGAGGGGTAATACATGTTGAGCTGGAATGCTCACGTGCCTAAGCCCTCAAGGGGGCACTAACACGCCAGCGCCATAGCGGCAACATCCCGAACTAAGAATAATAAAGTCGACTTATGGGGTGCAATTACACAAAATATATTCACGGTTTTTTATAGCTCCTTGCGGCAAAAGAATTGCTCCATTCTTTTATTGTTCCAAGGAGAGCGTGGAATTGATATGTAATTGTTTTTCGGTTTGATATTGCGAGGAGTTTTCTTCCCATCTTATAATGTTATTTTAACTGCTTCATAGCCGGTTTTATTATTACTTCCAAGGCAACTGGAAGGTAGATGAAATTTTTAATTCATTATATACCGTTACATTTTTATTGAACATGCATTTTAGTTTAGTTATAGTATTTAGTGATTAATTATGGTAATTAGTGCTATAACTAATATTAATTAAAACCTAAACTGGTATCGCAGAAAAACTCTTTATTACTGAAATTATACGAAATTTCATTATTTTTGATTTAGAACATAATACATGTCTTTGTAAACTTACTCATTATTATGGTACTCTTTTTTCCAAACGCCTATTGGATATGAACTATAGTTTATTTCATCTCTATTTGCAAATAAAAAATCCCAAACGGTTCTTATCTTATACCGTGGTTTGTTGTTATGGCTAGGCTCAGGTAGACTGTTCCGTTTATCTACAAGATAAGAGAGTTCTTTATTTGGCAAATAGCGATGAAATGAATGGTACATTCCAATCCGAATTGGTTCTGCTAAATATCTGCAGCATTGCACATGTCTTTACAGTCGGTTTTGTCAGTGATGTACGTCTCTACTAGAATAATTGCATCTCTAGATGCCGTTCGACATCTAGATATGTAATATTTGTATTATTAAAATGATCTCTAGAATTATTTAATGGATCGTATCAGTATTGTTGCTACAAATATTTTAATGTGGCGAAATATGGATTTTTCTTTATTGCGCTGTTCATTTCCTCTCTAACATGAATATCTTCCTGGTTATTAAAATACCGTAACACTTTTTATATGTCATCCACTATTTTCAACAATTCTCATAAGGGTAATTCAGTATATTGCTTATGACATTCGCTATTTTTGTGTAATTACTGCAGATAGTTTTGAATTGTGCAGAAAGTATGCGAAAGGGTTCTCTGGATGTAGATGCATTAATAGCTGATACCAAACCAGATCATTTCATATATCTATTATCACTACCTCCATCGGAATCATCATTCATCATTAGAAGAAGCGTTTTGTTCGCAATAGAATTTTCAAGAAACAAGGTATTTTGTTTTGAAGTTTGATGCAAGTAAAGTATCAGCTGCAATTAAAGAATCTTTCAAGATGCTCAAAGCACAACTGATATCCAGTATATGAAACAAATAACTTTTTTCTCGCAGGTAATATTTCATTAGCGTTATGAAAAAATCGTTTGAGATAATATTTTTGTAATTTCTCCAGCAATAAATCGTGATCAAGGGTGTCAAATTTCTATGGAAAATCTATGTATATTTCTAAATTTTTTCATCAATATTTTTAGCGTAACGGAATGAAACCGTGTTGACTTATATTCTATTACATGACAAACCACTTCATATTCATACAATGTAACATATTCTTTTACATTGCATGAATAACAGTTATCAATATGATAGATCTCATTCGAGCTTTTGAAACTAAACTACAAGTATTCAATAAAGATACTGTTTCTAAAAATTACCAAAAGTATTTCCCAAACTTAAAAAAAATCGTCAGTGGTTTGGATTTACACGAAAGATCAGACCAGGCAAAAGTCAGTAAAAAATTTTCTTTGGTAAGAAATTATTCCATTAACGAGTTTTCATCGAAATTTTCTCAGTTTAAGGAGTTATTGGAAACACTCAAATTTATTGTTTTCTGATGAGACTCTACTTGATAAACTGAACTTGTCCAAATTTGATTGGTTGGAAATTGAAAAGTAGCTGATTAATTTTCAATGTAGGCCAATATAGACTCAAAAATTTATCAAAATGAGGAAATAGTTCGAATGAACCGAAACAGAAAGCCGATCAGGCATTATTAGCATAAATGCCAATAGTGAAATTTTGGAAACTTTCCAGAAAATTCAAAATATATATATATATATATATATATATATATATATATATATATATATATATATATATATATATATATATATATATATATATAGCTGTCTGAAGAAGCTGGCGTTTATTATTTTGACAATATTTTCATCTACTTACGCCCGTAAGTCATTATGTTCAGAAATGAATAACATTGAAAACTTGTTTAGAAACCGTTTGATAAATACCTCCAGTTTAGCTTGCCGTCTTCTAAAAATTACAGAGTATAAACCTAATATAAATTATTTGGCATCTAAGTATTTTAATTTTAATGTTTTCCGACTAATCACTAAGCTAATATTGCTTGTTGGCAAGTCACGGCCAAAGTAAACATATCTTTGGAAAAATTGGCACGTAAGTGTATAAAGGTTCCCCATGCCTGGTCTAGAGAATATGAGAGAAAAATCTTTTATCTCTAGAATTTGACAGCATATCAAAAAGCTGAAAACATTTAAAAAGAAAGACGAACATTTATATGTGATTAATTTTCCTCAGATTTTTGTAAACTATTTAAACTACCTTACTTATCAAAATTAATCAATATACGTAATTTAATTACTGTTCGGGAAATTTTTATAAAACTTAATTATTCAAACGTGTTGACTTTACTATTACTTAAGTATAAATAATAATTGCTCTTTTCTGTGCGACATTCTGAGTTGAAATAATGCTGTTCAGCGTTTGTTTCGTTCTCTGTAATGACCATATCTATCTTGTTAATAAGATCTGCGTTGGAACTAAAGGAATCCGACACCAGAAAGTGTAAGTAAACTGTTCAGTACTAACCTCATAGGGACCTATTTGTTAACTGTCACCCTTAGTTGAGATAAATAAGGTAGTTACCGTTTCGTAAATTGGTTTACTTATTGTTTCATTACGGATATTTAAGGGGGAAATTAAGTAGTTCAAGTCACCCGACGAATTGATGTAAGAAAGTTTATTCTTTTATTCTAATTACTATTTACAAAATGTTTAACCTTTGTCGCGCCGATCCTATAAGTATATTGATTTTTAAATAAAGTTGCAATTGTAATTATATCGAAAAGTAATAATACACTAATTAATTTCATCAGATAATAGTTTATCGTAATGCATGTAATTCATAACAACAAATTATTAAATATATTTAAAATTATTAAAAAACATAAAACAAATTTTTTAAATAACATTGTCTCAGATGTAGAGCATAATTAAATAGAAAATATAATGGAACAACATGCATTTCATGAACAAAATTGTCACCATTAGGTTTAATATAGCCTGTCTCAGTTGGAACTATAGGATTTGAATTACGCGCCATTTGTGTTCTGTCAAAGATAAAGGGTCAATATCACCAGCTTCATGCTCAAAGAAGTATGGTCCAATTACTACACCATTTCAAAATGCGTACCAAACCGTGCATCTCTGTGGGTGCATTTCTTTTTCATAGATTTTCATCACCCCAAATTCGACAATTTTGTTTGCTTACGTATCCGTCAAGATGAAAATGTACTTCATCGCTGAACAAAATTTTTTTTGAAAAAATCAGCATCACCTTCTTAATTCTCTAACACCCAATTAACAAGTGTACGACGTAGTAAATGGTTTGTAACTGTTAATTTTTATTTCAACTGAATTTTGTATGCTTGACAGATGCAGATGTTTTTTTACAATTCGATGCGCAGTGGTTCTTACCATACACTTTCTCTCACTGCAACAATATTTTCATCTGACCGATCACGACGAGGACGTATTGGTGTTGCCTTATCAACCAGAACCATATCTTCAAATTTATTGATTAAGTTACTCACTGTTAATTTTGTAGGCGCTTTATTTTCTCCTAATTTTGTGAAAATTTTTCTTAATGCAACTATATATGCTCGCTCACTTTCATACAACAGTTGTACATAAACTACTCGTTGTTGAACTATTGTTCGCGGTATGTTGATGTTTTATGGTTTGTAGATGATAGTCGTTAAATATTGACGCCCTATCTTTACAGAACACAAATGGCCCGCAATAGAAATCCTATAGTTCCAACTGATATACCATATATATTGTGGTCTTACATTGTGGTGTACGTCGTTGGTCTTCCGGAAGTGCGATATACTAAGCACTAGGAGACCAGTTGTATAGGGTCTCCTAGTGCGTTTTATATATCGCAGCTCCGGAAGACCAACTACGTACATACATGCAAAATGTATGTTTATTCAGGAAACACAATTGACAAATCATATATACTATGCTTTTAATTAATATTGCAGTTCAATACTCGTTTTGAAAGCAGTGAAAATATATGGCAATAAAACACCTGCCTAGTGTATTCTTCGAATTTTAACAAAAATGTGAAAATCATTTCTTATCAAAAAATTAAAAATTCTAGTTCATTGTTCTTCCAAAAAGTTGTTTAATTAACACAGCTCTGACAAACTTATCTTGCAAAAAAATGGAATTAATGAGAGATAAGAAGTATCCGTAAAGATTGAAGCATTTCTAGAGTTTTTTACGTGTTTAGCTCAAAAAACTAAAAATTTTAATTTATGTCCTTGTTCTTCCCGAGGTGTGATATAATGATAATAATTAGTTTATACTAACACTGATGTGAATATGTCACTATTAGAAATTTATAGAAATTAAAAAAATGATAGTGGTAAATAATAATATAGTAAATAATATGGCATTATATGTAAGTATACAGTGCCTGGGAAATCAAATATCTTAATTTGGCTACCGGATACAGGGCTTTAATATAGAATACTGAAAAGAGTGTTAGAAGAGATCATTTAGAGTCGATTAAACTAAAGACAGTCTAGTAGTGAACTAATACGGTGTCGATATTTTTAGCCACATTGTCATTAAATAAATAATTTTTTGTCATTAATTGATGGCGTCGATGCTATTTCCTATATCTATAGGCTCAACTCTTTTTATTGAACAGTAATTTATAAAATTGGCCAATTCATAAAAAAACTCACATTTTTCTGCAGAAAAAATACATGTTTACAAAGTGGTGATTACAGATTCATTATAAAAACAAAAATTGATGTCCTAGTGATATTCAAATCATTTTAGAAATTTGTTTATTAATAACCTTATCCATCGATAGCAGTAACTTTTGTCACAATCAAGAAAAGTACTGAGATTTCAAGGTTTTTTGTCAACAAAATATGATAGTATGCAGAATAATGACAGTAGGCAGAAGAATCTGAGAAATTAAAAAAAAAAAATAATTGGAAACATGTGGAAACCGGCGACCCCTTATACAAAACTACTTTCATTTCGATTGATTCTAAATGATCTTATCCTTTATAATCTTAACTAATATCCTTTTCAGTATCCCGAATTTCTCTCTAACACCTCGCATTTTGAAGTAGACATTTATTTTTTGAAATAAACAGCACAAGGTATATTTATTAAAATTAAGGAGAATATGAAGCTTAAGTAATCTTGTAATATAATAAACAAAACATAATTGATATTTTAATATAAGTAATTATATTATATAGTAATTGTTTTATATTCGCGATAAAATAATGTTTTACGTGATTGTACTTGACTTGTAACTGATACACTCGAACGTTAAATATGTGTAATGAATGGGATTAATTTAATATCTGAATCTAAATTCAGTAGTAACAAATTATATTGTATAAAGAACTTGCGTATGTGTTCTTACAAGAGAATAAATTTGACAATATATTTTCCTAAAAATCAAAAACTAAATACCTATAATTAATATAATTAAAAAATATATGTAACTTCCTTGCGAAGGAAATAATAACTAAATGGAATCCTAAACTTAAAGATATATGATCACAAAAAGTTCATTAATAGCTGTGCAGCTGCTATAATTAATATTTATTCAAAATTATTAATAACAGTAATTTATTTACCAAATATTTTGTAAAATTATAAAAACCATTGTACAATGTTCGTAAATATTCATTGAATCTATCTCTGTAGATAAATACTACAATCGATTAGGCTATTAACTATGAACTGCCGTTGTGTATAGGTTGTTAAGAATACTGACCGATCCACAAGGGACAAAATCATGATTGATAGTTCTCGATATAGGCCCATGCATTATAACGTATAGTTATAATCTAAAGAATTTCAATATTCTGTGCAGTATATCTGAATATTATACATTCATTCATTCATTGTTAAAAAAATAATAAGTCAACAACACGTTTCTGTAACATAAATTTTCACAGAAATATGAACGTATCTATCATCATCATCATCATGAGGTCACCAGTCCTAAGACTGGTTGGACGCTAACCTCCAGCTTCTCCTATCTTGTGCTAACCTACGCATTTCGCTAATTGTGCTCCAACCTACATCGCTTACTATTTGCGAGCAGTAGTCTAATCTAGGCCTACCTCTGCCTTTCTTCACTCCTATTCTGCCTCCAAAATATCGCGGACTATTCCCCCATGTCTCAGCAAGTGGCCTACCATTCTATCTCTTCTCTTCTTTATGTTTTTCCACATACTTCTTTTCTCGCCGACTTTCTCCAATACTTCTTCGTTTCTAACCCTATCAGTCCATGGTATTTTCATCATTCTTCGGTAAAACCACATCTCAAAAGCTTCTAGTTTCTTCCTACTTGCTTCCCCTACCGTCCAGGTTTCGCAACCGTATAGTTCAGTGCTCCATACATATGTTTTCAAAAATCTCTTCCTTGTTTCTAAGTTTACCCCGAGCATAAAAGTGCTTTCTTTTTGTTAAAAGCTACTCGACCCTGCGCTATTTTTTGTTTTATGTCTTTATCGCTTCTTCCATCCCAATTTATTTTACTTCCTAAATAAGTGAAGTTTTTAACTTCCTCCAATATTTCATTATTAATTTGTACTTTCGTTTTTGCTCTTCTCTCGCGTCCTCTGCACACTAACACTTTAGTTTTGTTTTTATTCACCCTCATTCCGTATTCCTCTGTCAACACTGCCTCCATTTCATTCAATGCTGATTCTAATTCCTCCTCACTAGATGCTAATACTGCTATATCATTCGCGAATCTAAGCATTTTTGGTTTCTGTCCCTGTACTTTAATCCCGAAATCCACTCTATCTTTTACCACATTAATCGCCTCTTCGATGTACAGATTAAAAATTAGTGGTGATAGCGTACATCCTTGTCTTACTCCTTTCCTAATATCTACTTCCCATTTTCCCCTTCTACTTCTATAACAGCAGTTTGCTCTTTGTATAGATTGTGTACTACTCTCCTATCTCTATACTTCATTCCCGCGCTCTTTAGTATCTCGAACATTTTTTCCCATCTTACGTTATCAAAAGCTTTTTCTAAATCTACAAATCCTATATAAGCGTTCTTTTCTTTTTCTATTGTTTTCTCTAACATTACTCTTAGCGCTAGAATAGCTTCGCGAGTTCCCCTATTTCGCCTAAACCCGAATTGGTCTTCTCCTAGTATTTCCTCCGCTCTATTCTCCATCCTCTTCTGCACTATTCTGGTTAAGATTTTTGACGCATGGGAAGTTAGGCTAATCGTTCTAAAGTTCTCGCATTTGTCGGCTCCTCTCTTTTTCGGTATAGTAACGATAATATTCCTCTTATAATCCTCCGGCATCTCGCTCGTTTCGTATATGTACTTTTCCAGTTCAAACATCCTATTTACTACTTTCTGTCCCGCACATTTCAAAATTTCCGCCTGTATTTTATCTACACCCGGCGCTATATTGCTCTTTAGCCACCTTAGTGCTATTTCAAATTCCTCTCTCAACATAGGTTTTCCTACATCTTCCCTATCGATGCTAGATTCTTCCTCCAATATCTCTCCTAATTCCTGACCTTCGTATAAATTTCCTAAGTACTGCTTCCATCTATCCGCTTTCTCCTCTCTTCCGATCGGTATGTCCCCCGATTGACTCCTGACGTTTCTACTTATTGTTCCTATATCCCTAAAGTTCCTCTTAATTATTTTGTAAGCCTCATCGGTCTTACCTAATTGCAACTTATCTTTTACTTTTTTGCATTTATCCTCTATCTGTTGTTCTTTCGCTTTTCTACATTTTCTAATGATTTCCCACTTTATTGCCTTATAAGTTTTCAGTCCTTCCTCGCCTCGTCTGTTTTTGTAGCCTCGTTTGTTTTGCTTTACGTTTAAGATTTCGTCCGTTATCCAGGGCTTCTTAGCTTCCCTTTTCTCGTGTCCTAAAACGTCCGTAGCCGCGGAATCTAGACTATTCTTGATATCCTCCCACTCAGTTTCTATGTTCTTCATTTCGTCATTACTCGCTATATTTATTAATTGATCTGTTTTCTCCTGGAACTTATCTTTCACATTCTGATCCCTCAATATGTCTACATTTATACGTTTCTTATCCTTCCGGGTTTTCAGATGTTTGAACTTTAATCTAGCTTTGATGACTACCAAGTTGTGGTCGCTGTCTACATCTGCTCCTGGATAACTCTTACAGTATTTTACTTGATTTCTAAATCTCTTTCTAACCAGAATGTAGTCTACCTGATACCTGTCTATCCCTCCTGGCTTTTTTTAGCTCATGAACAAAACTTTTACTGGATAGTAGCGGTAGTGGTAATTATACGGTAATGGTGGAAAGTTATGAAAGAACACCTTTTGAAAATGAATAAAGTTCATGGCTGATATAAATGATTCTGAAAGATATTTTTCGTATGTGAAATATTTCAGTGTTCAATGTGATATTCGGTAAGAGGTTGATATTCACAGAGTTAATTAAATCTATGTATTCGTTAAGAACGAGACGGATTGGGTATAAAACTATATTAGTGAAAGTAGTCCACACAATATGACGACGCGGCATCGGTGGATCATATCGATCACATTACTGTAATAAAAAAAATTAGATAACGAAGAAACTAAACTAATTATAGAATTGCTCTTCAACTGGAAATTCCTACTGCAACTGTGCACCGCATTTTAATAGAGCACCACAATATGTGAATTTCTTAAGTAGTTTACCCCGCTTTCTCATGAAAGACCGAATTCCTCATTGGCAAGGAATAAAATATGTTAATGTTAATCGTAGCGGTGGATCTTGATGGCAAACATGCAACATCATAGCGTAACGCAAAGCCGTCCCATGGTAATTTAAAGACCACAGAGCGTAACATCGTAACGTCCTCGTGTAACATCAGAGCGTTCCGTGGCTCGTCGGTTTTTCAGCGTCACATCAAAGGGTTGTACTGCGGTGGCGTTACGCATCCCCCTTCTATGTCTGGACGGGACTACAACGACCACGATGGATGAAACGGTGTGGCGTTACGAACCGCTGTTACGCGTCGATGTCCTGTTGCGGATGAAAAGTATGTGTCCTGTTGCGATATTTTGTCACTATAGTAAGTTACGCGTCATCGTTACAATACGCTTCGTTATTGCATATCAGGACACACCTTTAGAGTTCTCAATTCAAGATGTGAATGACCGATAAATATATCAGAGGGTGCCCAAATTGAAAAAGAGGTGGCAAATTGTCCGTCAGCGATAGGGGTAGAACTTTTAGTCCACACCATTGTACTTTCTCATGACCCATGTACATGATAGAGTGTGTTCTATCCACCTCAAAATCAATAGGTGTCGTCTGGGAGATGTCCCCAATCAGAATCAGTCAAAACCCAATCGATCCGACACGATTTAGTTGAGTTATTGTGCTAACAAGAATAAATGCCGACGACAACGACAACGACAACGACAACGACAACGACAACGACAACGACACACACACAGCAAAAATTTTTAAAAACCATTTTTTTTTGTTTTTAGGCCGGAAAACGAAAAATAAACCCAAAAAAATGTTTTTTTCAATTTTTCTTTACACGATTACATTACTTTTCCGCATAAAGTGGAGTGCGGAAAAGTAAAAAAGTAAATAAACAGCTGTCAAATGTTAAATATGTGCTCGTTATTTTATAGTATAACCACAATGTATTAATAGAGCGAGATTACTAGTAATGGAAAAAGAAATGCAATCACTTACAATTAGAGAAAACCAAACTTAGGTTCTAAACAAATTACCAAAGAGCAAAAAGGTAATTCTATGTAAGCGGTTGTATAAAGTTAAGACCAATTGGAATGGTAAATTTAAATCAAAACTAGTAATACAGGAATATTCACAAAAGTAAACTATGATGTTTAGTCAAATGCGATAATTCGATAGGTACGATAGAGTAGTATTAAGTAGGGCCGCAATGCTTTTACACATTTGTACAACATTCTTGTATGATGACAGAGATAGAAGAAGAGATCTTTATGAAACAACCAGAGTGTTATGAAGATGTCACAAATCATTGTCATTTCAAAAGAGTCTCTATGAATTAGAGCAAGCACCCCGATGCTATGATTTGTAAATTTTATTATGAAGAAATATTTTAATAAAATTGATAGTGATTCTTGTCTGTTTATTAAAGGCGGGGACAATATATTTACTTTAGTTTGTATTAGTAATGGTTTATTAGGTTCAAATAATGACGTTCCAAAACAATAATTTTTGGAGATCTAGAGATAATAATTTACAATAGTTGTAAAACCTGGTTGCCATTTCCTATAATTGAAAATTGACAGAAAAGAAAATGGAGTAGTTTAAGTCAACCTGTCTATATGAAAAATGTATTAAAGCGATTGAATGAGTGACTGTAAGCCAGCGCTTATACCAGTAATTAAGGACAACGCCCAAGTAAACAAACCAGAAGAAAATTGTACTCAAAACTTCTCTTACATAGATAATTTTTGAGTACTAACATTACTTATACCGTTGGTTTGCGTCAACAACATTAGACAATTAACGTCAAGTTGATCGCAATCGAGTGAAATAAATACTTCGTCATATAAAACATATTATAGATTACAGAATGACTTTCAGGATAGAGCCCCGTTCTAGAGAAAATTGCTTGAAAAGCTTCAATGATCCAACTCATGGTGAAGATGAAACTAAAGGTCTTTCTACTTCAGGGATGATTTGTATATATATCAAAATAACAGCAGCAATTGAGTTATGCGTTAAATTGCTTTTATTATATACTTACTAATTACATATAGTCTATATAGAAATTAATAGTCAGTTTTCTTAAATAAGTAAATAGTTGTCAATATCATTGACAATAACTCTGCTATTGATAATATAATAGATCATAACAAAGCTAAACATATACTCGTATTATGTTCAGTGTCATTACTTTAATTAAGTGTAACCACAATATTAAGACTTAATACTATAATAGAAATTATAAATACAATATGCAATCAGCAATAAAATTCATGAAAAACTAATACTTTATACAAACATCTATCTTTTCCTTCTCTTTATCTTAAACACTAATGGATATATTACCCAGCACAATGCTAAAGCTGCTGAAATGTTTGCTGATACATTTTTCGAAGGTTACACCTAACCTCCCACCATTTGAACCTAACTATATTAAATTACTAAATCAATAATTGCTGTATTATGGTCGATTTAGAAATCGACTCTCTCTATTTTAGCCTTCAACATATATAAACAAAAAAAAACGTGTGCGTCACCGAACGCCCGACAGAAGTGATAACTTAAACTAATCTAAGTTGAATTATTTGATATTGAAATTGCTTAACTTGAGAAAGGCTTAGGTTATTACTTAAATTTTATGTATATTAATATGATAATGCAAGGAAAAGTTATTTATTAATTAAATCTTTTATTGATTATAAAATATATTTTATTCTTAGTTACAATTCTTGAATATGTACATTAGAATTTTGTGTATGTACATTATTAATATCATTATTTAATCTTATAAAAGTAACAATTGGCTTATGGTAGCCATAGTAAGCAACGAAATTTTTACATTGTATGTCATCTAAAAATCTTGCAAAGACTGCATCAAGTACAGTTCCATGACTTGTTGTAGCTTCTTCTGGCTTATTAATCGTTTCTAATTGTAATTTTGATTGTAGGAACGATACTAAATTTTTAGCTCGATCAGCAGTAAAATTAACATTAAAATCTCCGGTTAAAATTAACGGAATTTTATAATAATTTTTTTTTAATTATGTTTATCAGAACGTGTATAATTATTGTTTTACTATGATATGCTGTAAAATTACTAAATTTACTAATTACTAAATCATAGAGGAGGCCCCGCAGCAGCAGCGACGCACACATGCACATGCACGTAGATGTAGACAGCGAAAGCACGCAGAGAGGAGGAGATAGAGCTCGAGATCGTGCGAGAGAGGGGGAAGCGTCTGTCCGAAATACGGCTAGCGCTGTGGGTTAGAGTGAGAGAGGAGGAGCCTGTCTACCGCTGCCGTATGCGTGAGAGAAAGGGAAGCCAGACAGACTGGCGATGTAACGCGTTACGTAACGAAGCGGTTTACCCTCCCATAAGAAGTTATCACTTCAAAAACTTTGTTTAATTTTCATACCGATACATCACCAGGTCCCAATGACGTTCACCCTTTACATTTATGAAAGTGCTCAGATACGTTATGCTTTATCGAAAATTATGGAATATTGCAAAGTGAGTGGAAAAAGGCAAATATCACGCCGATCTCTAAAAAGAGAGATAATCTTGCAGCTACCAATTATCGCTCTACAAGCTTGATCTCTATTTCCTGTAAAGTTATGAAGAGAAATATATGTATTATTCATTTCATCGCTATTTGCCAAATGAAAAACTCTCTTTTCTTGTCGATAAACGGAACAGTCTACCTGAGCCTAGCCATAAAACAAGCCACGGTATATATTGAGATTTTTTATTTGGCAAATAGCGATGAAATAAACTATAAGTATTTGATTTCCTTTCTTATTAATCACAACGCAATACCCCTCACCCCTATCAGCATGGCGTCTTACCTGTCGATCGGTCTTTTCTAATCTTCTTTGACTCTATGATAAATGAACTATCTATTTTGATAACGAAGAACCAGTAGATGTAATATGCTTAGATGTCTCTCCCGCCTATGATACAGTATCAGCAGTTCTCTTCAAACTGATATTTTTTTGAGTATGCAGAAAACCATTAAATCCCATCATAGATAGAAAAATTTTTATGTATAGATATTTTCATGTTAGAGTAAAAGTTCTTTTTAAATATCAAGATGTATTAAATGGAGTGTCATGGGAATTTTTAAGGGGCTCTTTTTATATATATTTCCGACCTGTCAATAAACTGTATGTTAAGTGTGCTATATTTTGCCGATGACACTAAAATATTCGCTACGCCTGTTATTCAAGAGAAAAAAAAATATATCTCATGGTGTTCGAAATGGCACATACAGTTATCCGGCCCCACATTGTTGATAAATAATCGCAGAATTGCATATTTTAACAATAGCCATGCATTTACATTGATCACTCAGCAAACTGTCCTTGGCGCCAGTGTCAGTTGTCCTTGCTAAAGAGCAATGAATAAAGTCAATAAAATGACATTATTATATGTTATTTTATTGACTCTATTCATTGGTGCTGTTTTAATCTGGGATCCTTTACTCAAATAATATATCAATCATCTCGAAGGAAACGTATACAGACAACAAAAATATCTAATATTAAAAAAAGAAATGTTATGAAGCACAGTTAAATCGTTTAAAATTATAACCCAATGAACACCGTCTGCGTGGTAATTTGATTGCGATATTTAGAATTCTTCATGGCGAATTCTACTGCAGAGTAGACATATTTATTTTAATGTTCATAAATATTCCTACTATTTGGCCATAGCTATAAATCGTTCGTTGTATACTTGAACAACACCGCCTGTATGATCATTTGATTGCGACATTTAGAATTCTTCGTGATGAATTCTATTGCAGGGAAGACATACTCGTACTTAACCTTGATAAAAGTTCCCGACTACTTAGCCATAGCTATAAATTAAGGAAAGAACATTTAATTTTTAATATTATTTTATTAAAAATTTTATATTTTTTAAGTTGTTAACTGGATTTAAATTACTCTCAAGCGTATTGTATTTATATGATACAACTATTTTAATACCACTTTTTTGTAAATGAGCACAATAAGCCATTATTGAAGTAGGTTGCAACCTTTGGTGTGAAAACCGATTTAGTTTTCCACAAAACACTTTAATAGTTTTTTGGTGTTTTGTGGAAAACTAAGTCAGTCTTACAATGAGCCATTGACATCTTATTTTATTCTTTTATAATAATAATAATACATTTATCCTCACAATGTACGAAAACCTGAATACGGTGTTTATAATACTAACTTTAGTTGAAATTAAAACATAACTGTAAAATAAATGGTGTGCTGATAGAATACAACAAATAAAAATCATTTTAGTTATGTAATTTTATCTTGAATTTTCACATTTCCTCGTTTATTCTTCACATTTAATTTTATTCTCCTCTTCCTCTTTCTATCTTCCGCTACTATTTCTATGATATCCTTTAATGCTTTATGTGTTAAAATATTATAAATTAAAGCTAATATAAGTTATGTAAAAACATAAGAGGGAAACTTATAAATATTCTTTCCTAATTTACAACCAAACTAAGCTGGTTCACTAGTTAATTAACTTCTAAAACTTAACATTAAACAATAAAATACATAATCAACATCTTTTTTTATTTAACAAATTAATTTTAAACCTCGTATAAACATTTGGTACTAAAATTTAAATTATTAACAATTATATACCCGAATTACTATATATGATACTGTACAGCAAAATTTTGTGGTTTTACGTATAAATTAATGACCAATACTATTAATGTATACAACTGCATTTCTATGCGTAAGGGCTAATTCAAATGTATTGAAAATTTCAAACGTATATCAGATTTACATTAAATATAAGA
Source organism: Rosalia funebris (assembly GCA_037954035.1). Lineage (NCBI taxonomy): Eukaryota > Metazoa > Arthropoda > Insecta > Coleoptera > Cerambycidae > Rosalia > Rosalia funebris. Next base: position 5,109,829 of record JAZFAV010000012.1, on the reverse strand, counting down.
CATCCCAAATCCTATATCTGCATCTATATCGACACCAAAGACAAATCTATGTGTTTTTATACTTCTGTTATTGTATTATATATATATATATATATATATATATATATATATATATATATAAATATATATAGTGATATGAATATATATATATATATATATATATATATATATATATATATATATATTCTATTCCTGAGTATGACGTATGACGAAGTAGAAATGCAAAGTAGAGTTCCAATTAATTTCTACATGAACATTACAAGGTGGTGTTATATAAATATAAAACCGTAAAAAAAAGAGAAGGTCATGTCAATCGGTGCCAATTGAATTATCTACGGTTGCTCGTAATTATCCATTGAGAATATACATATATGATAAATTAGGAAGATCGTTCAGAAATTGTTATGTCAAATATTGCCGTTACACTAGACAACTCTCTAATGTGGTGGACAATGGTATAAGGATAGCTGACTGCACCAAGAACCCTATCAGCTAAGAAGACAAGATGGTCTTAACCTGTGAAACAAATTACTGCTACTGCAATAAATCCTGCAACCTCAATTATTGATGTTTACGCGTATACACTGCTCGAGGCAGCGTATCCCGGCTTGGGGATACGCTGCCTCGAGTCATCCTCGATGACTCCAGGTCATAGAAAATATAGCACTGCGATCGATATACCCTGCACCTATAGTCCTATACCTATTTACCTCAGGAAGATAAGCTGGTTCGTCTTGCTGAATCTCGACATTCTGGAGACTGCCCTGGGCGCTTAAGGTTACCCGACTACTCCCGATCCCGATTTGCAGCATAACCTAATGACCAGATGACCAAATTCATAAAACCGCTAAACGTCTTGGAGACTAAAGTCCTTATACCGTTTATATTACCCACCTTTGTAGCCTTGTACAAGCCTCGAGCCTCACGACAGATGAGACCTGAGGGTAGAGAACCGACGAAGAAAGATAAAGAAAAGATAAGAAGGTGCTAGAAAAAGTCCCATGCGATGGGGTTCACCTAGCCAGGACCAAGGGAGGTCCACCTAAAATTGTTCCAGTAAATGAGAGGTATTTCTAAAGCAATTTGAGCAAGCAATAGTCCTGCTCGACGTGCAACCTTTCATTTAAAGGCCACTACACCTATCAGTATATTGGCTTTCAAAATTATAAGAACATTATCGGTTAGCCATAATATATGAAATGTATTATGTTCATTATGTTATATATGCATGTCATATACAGAATATATTTCATATATGAAATAGTGTAGTGCATATGAAGTGCCTGCTTTGGCCCTGTACTGAACATGGACGTAACATATTGATTGCGTATAGCCAGGTCGTTACAGTTTTCTTATTTTTATTAGCATACCTTATTCAATATTCAGCCGTGCATGGTCAGAAAACGTCACAGTTTTTATGTTACTGGGAATAAAATATATATTTCTTCTGTTGTTTTATAAAATATTATGTTGTCACATAATATGAAAACAACAATATGTACAATATTTTGGTGGAATTTTTTATGGCAATGTTACACCACCTAATAGTTTCTATGATTACTTTCTTTATTGGACAGTTAATTGGGTTTCGCAATTTCTGTGAAATCTGTAATCACAAAACGTTTTGAACCGCATATCTTGTATTATTTATTGCGGATATTTCTAGCTCGTTTTGACATTCCTATAGCGAACACATCTTCAGATCCTTGTAGGGCGCGAACAGATACTCCCATACGGAAACATACATATACATGTCCCTACATATTTGATGGCGATCTTTGGCAAGTCGTCGCTGCGGCCGCGAGAGGCTCATAACTCATATTGGAAACTCGTATATCAGAGGCAATCACCTAATATATCATTCATTACTACGGAGACTTACAATAAAGCTGACTAGTAAGTATACTGACAGTTCCTTAAGTAGCACAAAATATTGTTTGTATAGAACAAAAATCTCATATAAATATGAAAAAAAATGTATGTGATTTTTCATTTTCTCTTTATCTGTTTTATGAAAGTTACGATTGCAATTAGAATTTTATGAATTTACGATAGTACAAATCAAACATTAGTCATTTTCTATAGTTCTGATAAATATTAAGGAAGTTACTTCTAATTTTGTATTTATATACTGAGTATATCATCATAGAGTGGCCTATTTTAGGAAATTATAAATAATATCAAACAGAAATTTTGCAATAAAAGAGATATGTTTCAGCTCAACGAAGTAAATTATAAATGAATTAATAATTCCTAATTTTAATTAATTAATTAACATCGAACATTTTGTATTCATAATTACGGATGAACGATGTTATTACAATAGGAAGATGTTTGCGGTTTTATTTCTCTAACCTGTTTATGTTTCTATTGTTTGCTTCTATTGTTATAAACTATTTAATTGTATTTATTGACGAATATTCGCTGGCATATATAATTCTGTAAATTACAAAATAAGTTTTACTAAGAAGTGATATTTAAAAATATGAATACTTGCATTGTTTAACATATATTATGCTTTCAATAAAAATTTGTATGGTAATTAATGGGATTTTTCTCAACCTTAAATGTAATCGCAATAATTCTAGGTATACTATATTTTTAATTGACGTTATAAATGTTATAGAATTTGAAGTTACATATATTTATTCTATATCAAACCATCATTATTCATAACAAAATAATTTAATGTCAGATTATTAGATATCAAATCATTTGACTTTCTGAAAATAAATCAATCGAGCAATTGCGGACTTTTTAATTACAAAAGACCAAACGATATAAGACCAATTTCCATGATATTTATACGACATTTATAATATGTAATATTTAAGAATATTCTCAATTAGTTTAATGTTGTCTATTGATGTTATACTTACATTGTAAGGCTGTTGTTTCTTAACCATTCGAAATTTAATGGTTTCGTTAAAGTTTTCGTTTGAAGTTTAGCTTTATCATTGCATATTTTTATTTTGCGAATTAAAATTGAAGTAGGTTTTTTATTATTTTTTTAAGTATATTATATTACCAATAAATTCAATATTTTTAAAACAATTTATTTTTTGACTCAAGCGCGATAAACATTTAGAAAGTTTACACAATTATTTAAACCACTGTGTATATTGGAACAGTGTTTTAAAAAATCACACTTTAATAACATGCTTTTCATTAATACATTATTTTCAAAAAGATATATTTTGAAAAATTAATCGGCTATGCACGCTTATGACTAACCCTGCATTTATTAAATTTTATATAGCACATTAATTCAAAATTTACTTAACCGTTTCTCATAAAACGTTACTTCTTATCCTTGTTTTAAAGTACAAAAAGGGATAACAAACATAATACAAACAAATACATTATTAGTGTCCCAAAAACTGTCTCAAACTGAAATGTGGATATTAACTCAAATTCTATTTAATTGTAATAAAATTAAAGAATTGATAGGGCGATATAATTTTTTTATTTGATGGCGACAGAATTTGAATTTGAGAAAGTACTATACGACAAAATTTACTTATATCTGCGTTATTTCTACATTTTAAAACCTTGAATTTTTCAATAGATTATTTTGACAATCAATATAATGCAAAGTTTTACTATCAGAGGGTAACATTCAAACTATAGATGATCTCGAGTTTTTACTTCGATTTAGATTGTTCGAAACTACCAAGAGATGGCGTTTGGTACGTTTTACTGCGGTGGAACGTAGCAACGTCTACTAGATGTGAGCTTTATCTGTCGAAGGTATACTCGTTTACACTGATGAGACCCAAAATAGAAAGGTCGAAACCGGTCAGCAGTTAACGATATCCTGAGATAGGTGACACTTTGCATCTTTCTTGGTGGTTTAGAACAATCACTGTATTTTTAGTGTTAACTCTGTTAGACAAAAATAAGACAAATTTTGTCATGTAATTCAGTGCTCAGCGTTTGGCTTATAGCCAAGGAGAATAGCTGTTTTGACCTAATTTGTTTAGTCCTTATTATATAAGGCATTTGCAGATGGGTTGGAGTATAAACTCCTTATTTCTGTATTTTGACAATTACAGATGAGAGTGATAACACTTATTGAAGCGAAATATTACGGAAATTAATAATACTTTTACACAGGTGCTTCTTACCAAAAATGGATTCATTATATCCATACCCAAAGTGATTATATATTAGAAATTCTGAACGTAATGATTTTTATTTAATCTGAAATTTAACATCAGTTTTGTTTGTAACAAAATAACAGTTCCGTAAACAAAAATAATAACATATGTGTTATTTGTATTATTACAAAAAGTGTTATTATACAATATAATGACTCTTCTAGTAACAAAAATTATATAATTATACGCATGTAATTATATTTAGCATATAAGAACTATTTAACTTTTTTCCTAAATTTATAATATAATAAAAAAATAGGAAATGTAATAGTAAATAAAGGAAACTAATGTTACAAAAAACTGATTATGTTTTATTGATAATATTTTTTATTTGATAACATTTTCTTTTTGAATTACATCTATAGTATATCGGACACCTGCAGTAATTATGCTCGACTATAGGTGGAGAAAAAGGTCGGCATATAAAGATATAAGGGAAGCTATGTATCGAAGAATATGAATCTGTTGACGTTTATGTATATACGTAATTACGTATAATATATTTAAGCGGTGTTTTAAAAAAAATAATAAAATGAAATCTGATTATGTCACCCACTCCGAAGTGTTCTCATGAACACTTCGTAAATTCAGCAAAATCTCATATAGCATAAAATGAAGTTGTTACAGCGCCTCTAACATTTTTCATTATCTAATAATGCACTTATATTATTCAAACACTGAAACGTCATAAATTTCTTCTCGTCCCCATTAGAAAAATCTATTCTTATCTATACGCTATACATAACGCATGAGTAAATCTTTTCATTATTTCTTATAATTTTTCAAAGTTTTAAATCCTTAAACGTTTTATGTATACATATAGAATAGAATATCCTCTGTCACTACTGATATACAATTGCAATTGTTTGATAAATGTTAAGTATTATTTTGAAATTGTTTGTTAATAATATATTTAAGGCTGTTTAAAGTGATTTGTAAAAGACAATACATTCAGTTACGCTACATTTTTCTAAATTTAATGTAATTAAGTGAATGAAACACTTTATCCAGTACACTTGGGGTAGAAGAAATGAATCGTCCACGCAACTTAAAAGAAGATGAAGCAGTGAAAGCGTTTCACGTCCCTCATGGACCAGAGTTATGTTCACAAGAGACGTAGCCAGCGATATGTGACTAATTTCTTAGGAGCTAGACAATTAACAATTAGTCGAATAGTTAAACGTTTCAATGAACTTGGAAGTTACTGTAGATCCAAAGGACAAAGTCGTAAGTAATCTACAAATGCAAGATATGAGCGATGTCTTATGCAAGTTGCCTTAAGAAAGAAGAATTAAGCAGAGCCCTAGCAGCAGCTCATAATGCAGCAATTTCATCAGATGAACGGTAAGGAGAAGGCTTAACGAAAGAGAATTGGACAGTATAAGACCATCTATCTATTGCACCACTGCTCACCAGAAAGCAAAGAGGTACTACTCTGCGCTTTGAAGAGAACACGTGAATTGGACCAATGATGAATGGAGAAAATAGTTTTGTTTTTAGAGGAAACAAGAGGAAATCTTAATTCATCAGATGGACGTCAACGAGTCTGGTAGAGGCCAGGAGAGAGTCTACCGTCTGCAATATCTCTCCGAGGATCCCATTTTTTGGTGGATCAATGATGTTTTGGAGAGGAATTTGTTTCGATGGTTGCACTGATTTGGTTCCTATACGGGGGATCTAGGAATGTACATTTGAGAAGAATATGTTTGAATATTTGTCGGGGACAATTTAATTTTTATGCAGGATAACGCTCGGTCCCACATTGTTAGAGAATTACTGGACTACCTTAGATTTGGGAATATTCCAACCATGGACTAGCTACCAAGAAGCCCAGATATGAACCTCATAGAATGCAGTAAAACAATTAATTAGGCGCCACATACCTGCCCCTCTATGACCATTAGGGAACTCGAACAAGTTGTTCTTATTGAATAGGAGAATATTCCTCAGTACACCATTCACTATTTGATCAATAGCATACTCAGATGAATGGATTATGAATGAAATGTGATCAATAGCGTGCTCAGAGGATTGAAGTTTCTCATTAACACCGCTTTCATTGTATTTGACATTATTATTCCTTTCTGTTATTTATTCATATTTTTCTCTATTACCAATCTAACTTGTTAAACATTAGTTGAAATCATTTAACTATCACGTAGATACGATGATTTAAATCTTTGAAAAAATAAAAGTAATAATGTGAAGTTTCACTTATACGTTAATTTTGTCCAGGAATTTACTTATACATCTGCATTTACTTATATATCATTTCTCAACTCAAGTTTTAAGTATTTAAATTTCGAATTTATTCAAATGTCAATAATTTTATTTTGAATATTATCACTCCCAACACTTTCGCTCAATTAGAGACTAGACATTCGAAACATTTGAAATCGTTAAATGACATGCATATCTCAAAGGAGACAATACGTACAAATAATACTAATTGTTAAAGTGAAATAATTACCGACGTCGCAAATTCAGGCAATTAGTACCAATTTGTTGTCACGTGGCCCAGCGCACTACAATGAACGTTGCACTGTCTTGTCACTTAGTACAATTTCCCTGTAGACTACACAAATAATAGAATTTTACAGGGTGAGCAGCTTCACATTCAGACACTTGGCTTCAGATACTATTATTGGCTAGTTTGTAATGACTAATGGTCTGTTTATACATCATTATTCATTAATGGGTTCGTATGATATCAACAAACAATGTAAACTTAAAATATTCCTCTTTACGTAGTAATAAAACACTTGGTGACGGAAAATAATATCTTTAATAAGCAAAGTAGATGTAACCTAATGTATATTATATTTGTTAAGCGAAGATTAAAAACAACTTAGTTCTTGTGTTTAAGGACCAGTTTCTGGAACAACTCAGGTGGTTTGAGGCGGACACATAAGTGTGGCAAATTCAGTTGTATAAATTCACTCTCCCTGGCCAGGGCAACCACCCTTCCACAAATTATTATAGGAAACAAGAGTCGACTGATACCTCATATTGAATGGATTTTAATCTGTATATATGTCCTATACAGGGTTTAGTTTGACTAATTATGAAGTTATAAACAATTGAAAATCGAGTTTTTCATTTTTATCTGTAGGAGAGACCATAAGCCGCCAATCGTCAATTCATTATTCGTTGTAGTAAAGTCACAAAAACTAGTTTTGTTTTGAAAATTAATTAATGAGGTAATATCGCCACGTTGTACTGTCTTTGTAATTTATGAGGGTAAGTGAATAAATTAGTTCATTTAGTTTATGTAAAAATGGCTTATATTATTATGATTGCCGAAGACATTACCTTAGCTATTTTCATTTTCAACTACACGACCCATAGTCAAAGTTTTTAATCAGGGACATTCAGATAAGCAGATAAACTACAAAAACGTCATGAACTTTTATAAAAATTTCAATTAACAGTATCGGCGGCAAATATGCCTCCAGTGGGAATGAGTAATAGAGTTGTAAATGAAATGATTCTGATTATCAGATGAAGTAGTATGTCATCTTATATTTGATTCAACTAATTCTTTACGTCAGATTTTTCTGGCTATAATGATCTCGTATTTATCGGTATACAAAGTGACAATTCATAAATTCCATCCCTATAAAATGAATATTCGCCAGAAGCTTGGTGGAGATAATTAAGATAGGAGATTTATAGTTTTGCTAACCTATAACAGGCGCAATTAATGCAAACTGACAAAGAACATATGATTCAATGAAGAACGCTTTCAAGATTTTTCTTAAGTGAACCTGTCAATAAACATACTGTGAGATACTGAAAGATATGCATCCTCACATTTGTAGAAAGGGGTATACTTTACTCCTTAAAAATGTGTGTGGGCAGGAATACTCGAAGATAACTAGTAGTTGATCCCATATTCATTAACAGAACGATAAATGACGATCTTTATTTAGTTGCTGAAAATTTTCATCGATCCTTTGATAACTGTGACAGTTGAAAATCAACATGATCGAGACAGAAGCTTGATGTTGAATGAGAGTGAGTTATTTTTTCGACAAGAAACAGTTCCACCTCATTATGTTCTGAATACTGAGAATTGGCTTAACCAGAGATTTCTAAATCATTAATGACAGGAGGCATGGAATATTAGAATGATCATAGCGATCTCTAGAATTGACAAATATTTTCGATTTCTTCCTCTGTGAACCCCTCCAATCTATTGTATTGAAAATAAACCTAGTATATATATTGGGTATATAATAACGGGTAATTAATGAATGTAGAAGTATTCCTAGAAAAATATTTCAATTGATGAAGTAGGAACTCAAAAACCACCTGTCCTACTTTTAACATGTGATTCTGACTTCTTAGACTCTCTGATCAAATGATCTCCGTTTGGACGATCAACCGAAGTGATTACAGTATGGAAATATCTAAAACATACTCTTTAAAATAATAAAGAAAGTCCATTGTATATTTTCAGGCACCCATTATTCGCATTACTTTACATGATTGGTTAATTTACAATAGTTGAAGTGACAAAAATAATAACATATTAAAAGGATGTGGAAAATTTCTTTATAAAATGCACAATTATTGTTTTGGAAAACCAAACCAGTAATAAATACAGTGGAATCATGTTTATCTAGATTGATGAAGCATAATACATGGAGAAAGTAAATCAGTCAGAAAGTTTTTTCAGTCATACAAGCAATTATTTTTAATAAACTTGGTCGACACTCGTTTTGTTAGCGTTTGTTTTTTAGGATAGATGACGTCGTTCAGATATAATTTGATTAGTCAGAAATCACGAACAACCATATTGCTTCAAGTTTTAACAACTGCCAATATAAAGGTCACAAGCAAGTCTGATATAGGTAGAATAGATACATTACACTGATACAATCTACAATCTACCCCAACAGAGTACAGTGTATTCCATTGCAATGTATTTATATTGGTGTTATATCAAAAATATATTAAACTTTACAATATAAAATAGTGGTTATACAAGAAATGGTAAATTCACAACAATAACAGCGGTAAAGTTTTAACCCATTTTCAACAGTGTAGGAACATCTAGGACAAAACAATAAGCTTCTAACACCTAAACTTTTATAATGCACAAGATTTACTTATTTATATCTACAATCATAGGCTATATGCAGTAAACAGATGTGGAGAGAATATATCAGAATGAGTATCTTTTTATATACATGCCCAGATTATCTTTAATCTTCATGAAATATACAATCTATTTTTAATATATAGACAATACGCAAATATTCGTTTATTTTAAAATAAGGCATATAGCTGAAGATATTTTCGCTGAAATATATCTCTGAGGTCTGTTGGTTTGAAGCGTTTTAGTAGATACACTTCACCATTAATGTTAAATAACTCACTTGCGAGTACATTTGGATGTGAATTAATTCTGTTTCTATATTTCTCAAGGTAGCGTTGTAGTGCTTTCCTTCACTTTTGATGGTGGGAATGTGCAGATCTTTTCGTATTACGTTTGTTACGTACTGTGGAACGTTTTCTAAAATTCTCAGAACCTTATTTTGAAACTTCTGGATTATTTCTAAGTTGGACTGGGAAGCACATCCCCATAGCTGTATTCCGTACAGTTAGATGGGTTTTATAATAGTTTTATATACAAAAACTTTATGTTGCCGTGACAATTGTGATTTTTTACCAATTACCCAGTACAGCTCTTGTAGTCTAAATCCCATTTACATTTTTTTGTTGAATATATGTGTTCTTCATGTTAGTCATTTGTCTAAATGCATGAAGGTACTTAACGCTGTCTGCTTGTGTTGGTTGTTATTCAGTCTAACTTGGGGGCATTGTTCTCTTCTCAGTGTAAAGGCGTACATAGTGACTTTGATTCATTGACTTTAATTTTCCATTTTTGCAGCCACAGTCTATTGCATTGCAGTTCTATTGTATTTAAATTATTTTTTAGGTTCTTTGATGCAATCTATGGGTTGTGATCAGAAGCCAGTATTCCTGTATCATCAGAGAATCTGGAGACTTTAGTTAGTCTTGTGAGTGGTACGTCCGAGGTGAACAAGAGATACGGTATTAGTCCTAATACGCTTCCTTGCGGTAATCCGGAGTTGATTTGGTGTAAGTTCGCATACTCTGAAAGCTGCTTTACTATGAAAAATGTATTGGTTAAGTATGACTTTAATATACCATAGAAGTGATGTAGTAAAATTTTTTTAACAAGAGATCAATGCACGATACACAAGAATTATCTTAGCTATTTACTTTGAAAGACACAACTAAATCCGTACAATTATTAACGAAAATGTTTCCAGTTCAAAATTATATTGATATATTATATTAAAGTATGCTTTCTAACAGGTAGCAGAATTATTGCTGCAGTGTAGTTCAATTTTTAAGCAAACAAAACAAATTAGTTTAAAATGTATCACGGACCACATCACATCGCTAAATCAAACACGTATCAGTAGGGCTGAAATAAACCACATCTGTGATTAGCAAACAGAAACAGTGAGTTAACTGAGCTAATGACAAATATAGCCTCGGGGGGCGCAGTCTTAATCAAAGTATACCTACTCTCTCGCGTGCCTACCCCGGGCTACATTGATACGCGTGCTTTATTAAAAAACCCCATTAAAAAAGTTTATGCCATAAAAATTTCATTTTGTTGCCGCTTATCGGTTTTGTATCTGTTTTTTTTTTTTAATATTGTCGAAGAATTCTTTTCCGATATATTTCGGAGTATTATTATTTTAATTAATTATTATTATTCCGAAACCTTATGAAACAAAAACAAATTAAAAGTTCTGCTCCATATGCACAAGGTCCTATACATATATGTATTCACTTAATTTTCATATATTTCAAATATATATATATATATATATATATATATATATATATATATATATATATATATATATATATATATATATATATATATATATATATATTCCTACATCTTCTATAAAATATATATGCTAACATACAGAATAAATCATTTAAATAGTAATTTTTTTTCAGATTATTATAGGGTTACTCTGATTGTGTGAAACTTCTAAAACTTCACGACTAAAGAACGCCACTAATTTCTACTATTTATATTGTTTAAAAAATAAAAATAAAACATTACTGAATTGGAACGATGAATATTGTACGATGGAATACATTGCACTGAAATTTAAACCTAGAGTAACAACATGAAAAGATTTATATGGTAATACAAATATAACCACAACAATAAAAAACAGATTGTATATATATATATATATATATATATATATATATATATATATATATATATATATATATATAGTTAGAAAACTTCGAAAACCTACCGAATTATCAACAACTGTAAGGTTCCACTACCAACAACACGATAAATTGAAGCATTGCCCACGAAAGCAGAAATCGGAAAATCACTCTCGAAATTTTAGAATAATGATGCTGGTTTAGATGGTTTATCTGGTAATATTTTGAAAATGGAAAAGATATACTAGTAAAAATATGCATTGCGTTATAACCAAAATGCCTTTAGAGAAAATTACCAGCTGACTGAAATCTGGAGAGTATATGCTATTTGCATAAAACCACATATAACGTATAAACCTAAAATATATGTATTTGTAGATTTTATGTGAGTGTATGGTATTATAAATAGAAATTCTATATTCCAAGCGTTTAAGATTTATGTGTTTCAAATTTCAGAACACTTGAATGAATATAACTAATTCAAAATGTCTTGAGCAATGTCAGAGTATAGGCAGCAGTATCCAGACCAATGAAATGCCATGAAGATCTAAGAAAAGGGGTGAGCTTTCATACCTGCTATTTAATATATAGCCTGGTAATCAGAAATAGAAGAAGTAATCAGACATTAAAATCCCGCAGGTACTACCTTTCACAAATCAGTACAGGTATAGCAAATGAGACTCAAGATAAATAAACAAAAAACTAACTACATGAGATCTTCTACAAAAAATCCAATCCAACAGTAACACTAGACAATTTAAACATAATATGTAGAAGAATTTATCTATATGAGTTGTCTGTTTAGAATCGGAAACCAATCGAGCAATTGTCTGCACGAGAAATTCACGTCCAAGCTTCCAAGGCTTTGCTTGGTTTTAGCCAAGTGATTTTCCATATCTCGATGCAACTTTTTCCCTCTTCTATCGGAGAATGTATGAGAATGTATGAGTGAACTATCCGCGTCGGAATCTGCACCATGTTTACTGACAGCATCCTGTAGGCATTCTCATCTGCGTTACTTCCATCACATACTACGTATGTATTTTTGGCCATTACTATATGCAAATAAGGGCAATGTGTAGCAAGGTTAACTACAGTGCTCCATATAGTATTTGTCGTTTACCTGCATTAAGGCCTACGATGTTAGGTAAGATCCTTGACAATATCAGGTTTTCCTTCGCCTTTGGCTCCGGTCATGTTTAAATCGCTTCCAAAGTTCCCTATCTTACCAAACAGTACTTCCAAGTATTTTATTATTCTATTGGGTTCAATATCCCTATGTGTTATAAAAATTACCGCTCTGTGTGGTCTGGACCCTTTAAGAATGATCGCCTCTGTCTTTTTCGGTACCAGCTTCAAGAGTTTCCACCTCGGCCATATATCTACTATTGATTAGCTCTATGTGTCAATTTATTGTGATCTCTTCTATTTATATTATTGCAAGGTCATCAATATAAGGGCTCTACTACTTCCTGTTAATTCTAGTGTTAAGACTCTTAGCATAGAATGTGTTCTATAGTATGAGACCTAATATAGAATCTACTGTGAAACCCCTTATGATGAGGTCTATTTTCTCTATTGGATTGATGACAAGTTTTATGTCGGAAGAATTACGTTTGTAAATATGTGGTCACTTTCGACTTTGAAGGTAATATTCACTCCCACGATGCGATGCAGTATTAAAAGTATTCCTAATATCTAGTGTAACCAAAGCCAGCCATTTCATCAAACATTCCATAATCCCATTCGTGGCTATCTGTAGTACTTGAATATTAAAATAGTCTTTTCGGAAACTGAGATGTCGTCTCCTCTTTCAATTCATCCCATCTCAAATCTCTTATTTAGCAGTTTTTCATAGAGCTGTCTCAGCATCTAATAGATAGATCGGTTTATACACATCTCGCGTACCAGGTATCTTTCCTCCCTTTAGAGAGTATTAATTTTGCAATTTTTCACTTACTCCGAAATATTTATGCCTAGAAATCCATTCATTAAATTCAAGACCAGTTTTGGAGTAGTTTTAACTATTTGTTTTATTACCGCCGGGATAATTTGGATAGAATTATCCCAGCGGTAATAAAACAAATTGCTTATGTTGGCATTATATTATTGGCATTGACAAAACCATTTACACTGATTAGTTGCAAGTTAAAATAGTTCATTAATATTTTGCCTCAGTTAGCATAATTAAAAATATTGACTAATCCACTGACTAAAAAACCAATATAATCTATAAACTAAAGGTATCAGAATTATTATTTTAAACTTAGTACGTACAGTATTAAAGAGTTAAGTAATACCCATACATTTATTCAAAAAAGTAATATGGGCTTCATGATTTTACATCAATAACATGAACTCCAATTGCATTACAAATAACGATACTATATTAATATTCTCGTTAGAATCTTGTAAAATAATTCTGTAATTCTTATCTTGTCAAATATTTATTGCGTGTTTGAATATTCCTGTTAAAAATAATGTAATTCTTCTGTTTCGATGTAGTTGTTAATTTGACCCGGTCTATAATATTGTTTTAAATTGAAAAGTATTTACTATCAGGAAATACTACTTAGACGAAAATCATAAATGCCACAGACACGAAATACTTGATGGTCTGGGGGCTCAAATGTTGCGTGTGTGTCCGCGTGTCTGCCACGTGTCTTTCAGTACATCATCGTATGCATCTAATTGCATTTGATATAATCACGTGATAAAATTAATGTACTGCTTGACGACACGTGGCACTTGTACCACACTCTCCAATTTTATATATTTCTCAATAGGTAAACCACTTTAAAGGTTCATATTATTACATAATAATTATAGTAAATGTATTTTTGATATATTTTCGAATGGAAGTAAATAAGTGTTAAATAAGCTGTGCAATTATACATGTATAAGTAACATATTTAACTGACTTGCTACGTGAAATAATCATTACTATTATGTGTGTAATAGTAATAAAGATTTGTACTGTAATTCAGATCCATATTTTAATTTAATGAATCCGGGTTAACCCCATCCAGATATACTTAAAATTCAAGAATTCCCATGTAAATTATAAAAATTCGAATGTTTTTTACTTCTTTTATTTCCATTAAGGTAGTATCCAACTTCATAATGAGAGAAAATTGAGAAAAGTACATATATTAAGTAGGAAAATTAATATATGTATCTGGAACCGCTATAGCTAAATTATTAAAATACATTTAAAATGTTTATAAAATTTTTGTAAAAAATTGTTAGTAAACATTTTTGTTCTGATACTAACTAAATTCTAGTTGATGTGTATGCCCTAAAAATGTAATACTCTGTTATGGAAATAAGGTTATTGGAATAAAATCTCAATTAGCTTAGATATTGCAAAATGTCATTAACATTTAGTAAAGTAGGGCTTCTGTAAATATTGTTTCCTCGGGGATTTCTGTGCTGATTGGTGCAAAATAGTTCAATAATTACGAATTGCAGATACTTTCCTAAATTTTTTTAGACATAAAAAATACAATGCAATGGGTAATTGAATAGATTGGCATTAGTATTTCAGATTTTTTCAGAAAATTCTCTATCAAATGATTTGGGCATTGTAAAATAATAGTATAATTAATTACTATCAATACCAGTAGAAATTTAATCTACAGTATATAAAAATTCTTTCCTGACATATGTATATTTAAATATGGACTTTTAAGAAAATTGTGTATCATGCTAATTAGTATTTCAACTACAACTGTTAAAATTACTTTGCACTAATACTTATTTTCAGAGGGGATTCATGCAAATTCTAGGTAATGAATACATTAACGATATATTTCATACAACTAGATATTAAATAATAAGTTTTTTTTAACCTAAGACCAGAAAGAAATAGTATCAAGAGTCCTCTAAAATAAATGAATTTAATATACAACGTTCTCAAGTGATCGTATATTTAAGAGGAATAATATGTAAGCTAATTACAGCATCCATAATTCTACGCTTCTATGTGCTACCATGTAGGACTCTATAGTAGAGCATAATAGCGTAACATTGTTTCCTAAGGACGAGTTCTACTGTCATTAGTTTTCAAATAAATCGAAAAGATTTAAACAAAAAAATTTATAAAGCGTCTTGACTATACACACCCAGGACGGTTCGTGTGTTTCTTTTGTGGTGCTTACATAACAATATTTCAAAGAGCCATAATCTCTGGAAGATGGATCTTCTCTCTCTATCTCTGTCTCTTTTCTGATAAAACGAGCATGAATATAATATATACCCTTGTGCCTTTTAACTATCTTTGAAATACGATATTTGTTGCCAAAATAAAAAAGACTTATTTAATACATTCTCTGTTGGTGTTATAATATGCAAAGTTTATATATTTTTCGGTAACGAGTATGAATAAACCAGCCTATAAAAACGGCGCAGCGTCTTTTTAGTTAAACTGGCTATTAACATTCCTTTTTCTGGTTTGGTAATTTTATATGTCCGTTTATTGAGCTATTCAATTAAGTGAGTGGTTCAATTTATTTTTGCATATTGTTACCTGTACTATAATATACATTATTGGTTAGTTATATTATTGGACATAACACAAGACATTGAAATAATATAATAAATACAATACTGAAGAACGAAATGAGAATAATGATGGTTAACACACCCACTTTTCATAACGCTATAAGGGAGGAGGTAATTGACATTACCTTGGACTCCAAACACCTGGCGGGATACGTGCGCAACTGGAGAGTCTCGCATGAACCCACACTCTCGGATCACTCTGCCATTAAGTTTGATCTGGCAGTGGGGGAGCATGAGGAGACGAAATGGGTCCGTAACCCCAGATTCACAAACCGAGAACAGTTTAAATTGACTCTTCTTCTAGTAACAGTTCGGAGGATCCTCCCAGAATTAGTGGGAGGGAAGTACTGGAGGCGGCAGCCTCCTGACTGAGTAGAGGATTGATAGAAGCCTTTGAAGGGAATTGTAAACCTAAACAAGCTAGGCCGAAAGGCCAGGTAAGATGGTGGAACAATAAACTGGAAAACCTTAGATGTAAGATAAGGAACTTTCTCAAGGGAGCCAGAAAACGTACAAATAAAGAGCCGTACAACCTGGGGGGACTATAGGACTGCCAGCGATCAATATAGGGCTGAGGTTAGGGAAGCCCAAAGAAGTGGTTGAGTTTCTTTCTGTAATGAGATAAATAAGGGAGCTGAGGCAGCACGGCTGAACAAGATCCTAGCCCGCAGCCCGGAAGCGATATTGGGATCGCTCAAGCTCCCTAATGGTAAATTCTCGGAATCGTATGAGGAAACCTTAGACCATCTCATCAAAGAACATTTTCCGGGTTTTTATAGACCGGAGACGGGAGGCATTTCCGAGCCGCTAGTAGGGGCACATAGGACTTGGGCGGTAAATTGAGAGGGGGACGACAGGGAACTTATGAAAGAGATAGTCACACCGGCTAAGATGAGGTCTTTGAGGTCTTTGAGGTACTTTGAGGTACTTTGATCCATATAAATTGCCAGGACCGGACGGTATCTATCCGGTACTTCTGCAGAAAGCAGAAGACATAATTCTCGGTCCGCTTATAAGGATCACCAGGGCCAGCTTGCCACTGAAGATGGTCCCGAAAGTGTGGCTAGGCGCAAGGGTAGTGTATATACCTAAACCGGGCAAAGTCGGATACACGTCCCCTAAGGACTTTCGGCCGATTAGCCTTATTTCATTTTTACTAAAAACGGCCGAACGATTAGCTGACAGGTACCTTCGGGATGCTGCCCTAATAGAGAGGCTGCTTCAAGGGAGCCAGCATGCTTATCAAGCTGGTAAATCAACAGAAACAGCTCTGGATAAGGTTGTGTCATCGATACGGTCACAACTGGACTCCGGAGGATACGTTGTCGGCACCTTCCTTGATATTGAAGGAGCCTTCAACTTTACATCCAAGGAGGTGATTAGCGGAGCACTAGGCAGATGCTACACTCCCAGAATAATCGCTGAATGAATAAACTCATATCTTGGGAAACAGACAGCTTACTGCCAATAAAGGCAAGACTACCATCGAGGGCCGGGTCGACTCGGGCTATCCACAGGGAGAGGTATTGTCTCCCCTTTTGTGGTGCCTAGTAGTATATGAGCTGCTTGAAAGGTTAAAGGATTACCAAGTAATTGGATATGCTGATGACTTAGCAATAATAATGAAGAGCCCTTTCCTGGAGCCGATTCTCGACATAATGCAGGGAGATTTAAACAAGGTTGGGAATTGGTGCGGGGTGAGGGAATTCTCGGTCAATCCCTCTAAGACTGAGGTGATGGTGTTTACCAAGAAATATAAGTGGAACACAACATGTTCGCTGAAACTTGGTGGCCAAGAACTATAATAACGAAGTGATATACTTAGGAGTAATCCTGGACGGGAAACTGTCATGGGGAAAACATCTAAGTCACATATGTTCCAAGATCACTTTGGCAACTGAGAAGAGCCATTGGTTAGCTGGGGCTTGAAACCGGAAACCACGAAATGGATGTATGAGGCAAGTATGCAAATGACGTATGCAGAACTGGTCTGGTGGGAGAGAGCCTGTTTGGCCTGTTTAGCCAACCGATTTAACAAGCTCAGAGGATTGATTCTTAGAAGTATAACCGGAGCCCCAAGATCAACACCGATCGAGGCGATGGGTATACTGACGGGGACATCACCTCAGGGTGACATCAAACCCTGAAAGCGGAAGCCGCAAAAGAAAGCGAAAATGCACAGGGTGGGAAACATGAATAGGATCATGAGGGACCTGAATAGACTCTCAAGAGAGATAGTTGAAGAGGGCCTCCTATGGATGCCCTCTAACAGTACGGGTGTCCACTTCCTGTTTGACAAGAAATACAAGATCACCCTCACCAGTAAGACCGACTGGATGGAGGGTCGAGCTGGATTTCCGCTCAATGGAGACATCTGGTACACGGATGGAGCAAAGAGTGGGAACAGAGCGGGTGCGAGGGTGTATAGACGACGCGACGGGATAGGTAAAACCTTCCCCTTGGGCAAATACACTACCGCACTCCAGCCCGAGCTAGTTGCATTCACATACAGAGTTCTGGGGGCCGACCAAAATCGAACGCAGGAGAAGGTATGTATATGCTCGGATAGCAGGGCGGCTTTGACAGCCCTGAATTCAGCAACGAAAAAATCGAAGCTGGTCTATAATTGCTATGAATCATTGAACCACTTGGCAGGGAAGGGACCGGTGGAACTCTTATGGATACCTGGGCATAATGACATTAAGGTAAATCTAATTGCAGATGACCTTGCCAGACTAGGGACCAGGGAAGACCTTTATGGACCTGAACCTGCAGTGGGAATAAGTCGGAATCTGATCGAGACCGCATCAATGGCTGGGCAAGAGACCAGCACAATAAAAGATGGAGAGGAGTAATGGGTTGTCGAATAACCAAGCTCTTCATCGAATACTCAGAGATTGAGAAATGGGACCAAGAATTCATTAAATTGAACAGGCGCAAAGCCAGAACCCTGGTGGGAATCATAACGGGCCACCATAGTAGCCTGAATGCATTTAAGCACAAGCTGAGGCTGACTGACAGCCTGGATGGAGCCAAGAGTGAGAACAGAGCTGGTGCGAGGGTGTATAGGCGATGCGATGGAATAGGTAAAACCTTCCCCTTGGGCAAATACACTACCGCACTTCAGCCCGAGCTAGTTGCATTCACATACAGAGTTCTGGGGGCCGACCAAAATCGAACGCAGGAGAAGGTATGTATATGCTCGGATAGCAGGGCGGCTTTGACAGCCCTGAATTCAGCAACGAAAAAATCGAAGCTGGTCTATAATTGCTATGAATCATTGAACCACTTGGCAGGGAAGGGACCGGTGGAACTCTTATGGATACCTGGGCATAATGACATTAAGGTAAATCTAATTGCAGATGACCTTGCCAGACTAGGGACCAGGGAAAACCTTTATGGACCTGAACCTGCAGTGGGAATAAGTCGGAATCTGATCGAGACCGCATCAATGGCTGGGCAAGAGACCAGCACAATAAAAGATGGAGAGGAGTAATGGGTTGTCGAATAACCAAGCTCTTCATCGAATACTCAGAGATTGAGAAATGGGACCAAGAATTCATTAAATTGAACAGGCGCAAAGCCAGAACCCTGGTGGGAATCATAACGGGCCACCATAGTAGCCTGAATGCATTTAAGCACAAGCTGAGGCTGACTGACAGCCTGGCCTGCAGATACTGTAAAACAGACGAGGAAAACTCGATTCATCTTCTTTACACCTGCCCCGCACTGGAGGAGAAGAGGTATCTTATATTAGGGACCCCTGTTATCCTAGAGGAGGCGAGAGTTAAAGCGGGGGACGTGCCTAAATTGCTCCTTTTATGGGAAAGCATTTTTGGATAATGACCCGGATAAGAGGGGATCGACAAGGGACTACCCATGCGATCAGTGGATGATGAGGCCCAAACCTATATAACAATAATAATAATAATAAAATATTCGGTTTTCTGCTGAAGCAACATGCCGTAAATTAAACATTGAGCAAATTAATCTGTATTAGAGTAGACTATATGGAAAGTCCATATTGAATTATGAAGCCCCTTACTCAATATCCTATGAAAGTGAATGCTTAGGCTGGAATTATAGACAATCACATAAATTGTTGAACTATTTTTTTGGTGGCATAGTAATCGATATGAATTAGTTCCAAAGTCAATATATCTCTCTGATGATGGTCACTCTAGTGAAATGAATAGAAACACTTGGTATGAGCAGGACTAAGCTACACCACACTTTGTAGTGGAAGGTTTATCGCAATTAGCTTTGCCAATAGGGGAATCGATAGACGCAGTGAAATTGTGTAACCAGCCTGTTCTTCCGATTTGGTCCCGCTTAATTACCCTTTATGGGATTATTTCCTTAAAATCCAAACAGTCCAAATAACACGGCAAAAAATTAATTAATCCATTCTGGAAACGATACAAAATATTTTAGATGGTTTTCTATAGCGCTTCTATAATTGCCAAAAAGTACTTAAATCGTCTCATAATTTAAACATTTAAGATAAAATGTATAATACTAAGAAAATTATTTTTTCTACTAAGGTCATTAGATTTACGAATAAAATCCATTTAAATAATCATCCATCATCCTGTAAAATTTATACATCATATTCGTCAGTTATTCATTTTATATGTCATAACATTTAATTTTCATAATCATATCCTTGTATCAAATATTCGTAATTTTTTAAACTATATACTTTGCTAAATTTACCACATAATGTGTATCATGTAACTTCCTTATACACATGAAAACTTTTTTTACAGGGGAGGTTAAAAAACTTTCCAGTCTCGCATCATATTTATTATATACCCTTCGATTGAATCAATTAAATTCGGAAGAGTAACCTCCCCATTGATATGCTCAATGGTGTATTATTAAGTTAGACATAAATCAGTAATATAGAAGATAATTAAATAGTTGATTTAGAATCTTGTACAATATCGGTTGTCCATTTACCAAGTTAAATTTTGCAGTGCAGTTTAGATGTTAAGTAAATGCTTAATGTCCATATAAAAGTTAGCTGGAGAGTAAATAAGCGTTTGACATAACAAATCACAGGTTGGTGAGTGGCGGAACAATTAAATATTTGAGTAGATGTTGCAGGTCGGGTCAAGCAGCGGGTTAATAATTGAACTGCGTGGCTTTTAACACAGCGAACGCCTGTTCTTTTATTCAAGACCTTAGCTTCTATAAACGAGGACTTGACACTTTGCCGTTGGATTGATTATAAAACCACGGGGGACGTTCGCAGTGCATACCACTCATCATTCTCGCCCAGACGACAACAAGTTAACCTCGTCAAATACCCTATTGGATAGTAAATCGCATATACCTATAAACTTGATGAGGTAACATGGAAAACAGATCAATTTTTAATAGATCTGTGTGAATAACAGTATTTTACTTTAATGAATGGAAACAAATGCATTTTTAAATAGCACATATGTCTTTCGCTCCACAAATAAAGCTACATGATGTCGATACGATTTTGTCACCTTTGCACTGTACCTGCATACATTTACTTATTAAATATCTATTTCTTTAAATTTAATATACTTTTATCCATTATATTTCTTATATTTCACTCGTCTTTGGTCCTTGGTATTTCGGTCAGTTAAATAAATAAAAACGTTTTCAATGTTACATTTCGGTATTAATTACCATCAGGGGCGGCTGGTGTATAGGTGTTGCAGAGCTGCAGAACTGCCAAAAAAATTAGATATTTGTATATTTTCGCGACATAATAATTACTAAAATATATTAGTAAAATAATTTGGTTAGTTGGTGCAGCTAACCAAATTATTGCGTTAAAGTCGCATTCTGCCCGCCGTCCTCTATTGAGTAGTAGACCAGATGAATTATCTGGGTCTCTACGCGAGCGCGTCGCGGTACATTGAACTGGGCCACACGGGCTAGTTCTGTGCACGGCTCGGCACACCAGTCCTCCCCCTTAACTCCCGCAACAATCCACACTTGACGCTCGCAAATGCGCAAATTTACACGGTCAGTGAGCTGCATTTTTTCCAGCTAAGCAGCATCAGTGAATGTTTACTCCTCGTACAGTTGGCGGGCGTAAATCGTACCTATTTCGTATTTCGTGTTAATTTTAGATTTTAAATACTGTTTTGTGAATTTGTGTAGTGATTTATTGTATTAATTATTAATATTTATATACTGTGATAGTGACAATGGATTTAGTTTATAATTTAGTTCATGTGAAACGATTTTTTAAATACTCTTATGAAGAAAAAACTGATTTAAATAACAATGGTAGGCCATTGCCCGATATTGTTATTGAGACTGCAGGTGTTAGCCGCGGAAAAGCACATAAACGTCAATTTAATAGAGACATTTATTCGAAGAATAATTGGATTTGTGGGTGTAACAAAAAAAATGCGTTATTTTGTTTTCCTTGTTTACTTTTTGGCTGTGATAAAGCATGGACGGAGATAGGGGTGACAGATTTGGTGCACTTAACTGAAAAAATAAAAAAGCACGACAACTCCAAAAGCCATCTACATAATACAATGGAATTAGCTTTATTAGGAACAACTAATATTAAAGGGCAGCTAGATTCAGCTTATTGGATAAATATGCAAAAGCATAATGATAATGTGACAAAAGAGAGATACGTTTTGTCAAAAATTATAAACTGCATATAGTTTTGTGGGGCCTTTGAACTGGCGCTGCGAGGACATAACGAAGCTGAAACCTCTCAAAACCCGAGGATATTTCGTGGTTTGATAAATTTTTCTGCTGAGCTTGATGTAACTGTAAGCGAGCATCTACAAAATGCTTCAGTATTTAAAGGAACCTCTAAAGAAATACAATATGATCTTTTAGACTGCATATTAAAAGTATGTCATGAAGAAATAATTAAAGAACTTAACAAACCTTCATTTTTGGCAGTTATGGCAGACGAAACAACTGATGTATCTGCAAAAACTCAGCTAGCGGTAGTTTTAAGATATATTCTCGATGGTGAACCGATTGAACGTTTTTAGACATACCTGAAACCTACAAAATGTGACGCTGAAACTCTTTCGGAAAATATTTTAAGTATTATAGACCCTCTAGTAGAAAATTCACCTTAGAAGCCCTTTCCCTTAACCAAAGAATATGACGGCAAACATGAATGTTCTTCAAAAAGGTATTAAATTCCAAAAATTTTTCTTTATATATATATAAAGATTTTATAATATTATTATTAAAAAAGTCTATATTTTTGTATAAATGGATTTTACATAAAAATTCTGAAGTATCAGGAAAACGCGTGACCTTGAAAATTTTCAAAATTTTCGTCTGCGGCGCATTTTTTTTACGGCCCCTACAGCACCAGTAGTATGGATACGTTTGAAATTTGCACGTGGGCGGCCAATACCCTAGGATCGGCCCTGTGCAGAACACCCGTTTCATTTCATCATGAGCCGCCACTAATCACCATCGTAGAGAAACAACCACAATTATTAATAAATTATATACTAATAAATTATAAATATTCTATGGATATTGTTGGTTATGGATGTATGGGTATGGCTAAAGTATTTTGTGGGTTATGTTTACTTACAAATTGTTTATATTGTTACATGCCTATTAGTTAATTATTTTATTCGCGAGTGTTCTATTTAAATATTTTGGTATAACTGGGTTGAGATACAATTCTATCGGATTTGGTGTGTATTTGTTTATGTTATTAATAGTTAAGCACTAGTATATAGTATGATCAGTGATTGAGTTAGGTAAGTAAAGTATAGAAAGTTTTATGTAAATAACTTCTCAGACTATACACATATGCTTATTTATTAATAACGTAAACAAATACAGATCAACCCCGACAAAATTGTATGTCGACAAAAATTAGTTACCTTAGTTAAACTTAGTAAAAAAATAAACAATTTCTAAGTAAACATAGCCCATACAATAATTTAGAAGATTGTTTTTATATTTTATTAATAATTGTATTTATTCCTCTGCTGATAGTTATTATAGTCGGGAGCTCGCGTTAAAAAAGTGCAAGAGTTTTCTCAAGGTTGATATTTTCAGATTGGGTTGAATGTTAATGACAGAAAGCCACTGTAGAGTCAACATTTGAGCTGCAGGAACATTTCGCGCTGGGACGCTGGGAAAGGTGTAATATTGGTTAGCATCTCTAAACTGTTTTCGTAAAGATGTACAAATTTTGAGCTTTCCGAAAACAATTTAGAGATGCCAATTAATATTACACCTTTCCGAGCATCCCAGCGCCAGCGTTAGATGTCTCGGCAGCTGAAGTGCTGACTACAGTGGCTTTCTATTATAACAATGTAACCCAACCTGAAAATATCAACCTTGAGAAAACTCTTGCACTTTTTTGACGCGAGCTCTTGGACTATTACAACCAAAACGTATAATAACTTTTGTATTCATTTAATTGACCGAAATCCCAAGAAATGAATTCGAACGAAATATGTCACACCTGCGGTCAATAAATCGATAAATATTTATTATAAATAATTTTTACACATATGACTTGTGTCTGTAAACTATTAATGGTTACACACCTAATAGACAATAAGGGTTTAATCACTATAAAACTAATATCAAATATTATCGATATGGTAAGATCCACACATAAATATAAAACTACTGATAGGTGAACTTTGTTATATTTAAAAACAATAACTTGCGTGCCCATAAAAATAATTTTTTTTAGGTATGTATAAATCGCTTTAGACACGTATTTCCTATTAGATCTTTCATTTCCTATTAAATTTTTTTAGTTCTTATTTCAAACATGAAGGTTCATAGGCTTAGATGTAATATATTTTGATATATTGGTACAATATACATTAAACACGTAAAGGTTAAGATAAATTTGATAAAATAATTACTGAGCAAGTAGGAGAAATTGCCTCGATAGATATCTATTTTATTTCTTAGATGAGCATTTTTGGTACATCCTTCTATGATATCAATGACACCTAATGATGTAATTTACCAAAGTACAGTTGTTTACATATGATGCGTAAAATTTTGTAGTAAGTTACACAACAAATGTTTCGTGAAATTCATTAACTTAATTTTTAGTAGCCTGTATTTTTATCCTCTCATTTCTGGTGCACACTAGTAGGTATAGCTACCGTTTTGGTGATTCTACTTTATTCTATTGCTAAATTTTGATATTGTTCTAACCTTACCTACAATTCTTCACTTAATGAATTATTTCAAGATACCGCGAATTTTTTCATGACTTTCTGATAAGAAACTGAGTTTCCTTCGAGGTCTACATGTTTAACCATTATATACTACTATGTGTTCCCTTACTTAACAAAATATGATTTTCAAAACTCCTAGTTCTGAAAATGTTCAGGCGATGGAATAAGTAATTATTGAAGAATCTGCAACCATAAAATGTGCAAAATCCTTTTGACAGCACAATGAGTAGATAACTTGTATATTAAATAAAGCGGGGCATATTTCCAACAGTTTGCACTTTAATTTGACTTTTTTAGTTAATCTAAACGCTATTAGTTTTTCATTTTAATTTTGAAACTTGTAATTTTATTATTATTCTGTTTTTAGAATCACAAGCACATTTACACATCATTTATGATGTCAATAGTGCAATTTACGACGTACTTATGCGATAAAGTACTTATATAATGTATTTGTATTACTGCATTTATGAACTATTGCAATAATAATAACATTACATTCGCTACGAGCTACGAGTTCTAACTGCAGTTACTACTACACAATAACATACTGTAGGTACGTATTAGGGTAGGTACTGAAACTTACTATTTTATTTTTATTAATTAAATTACTTAAATTTAATTAATACAAATATCGGTTGCTATATAACATTGGTCGGCTTAAACTAGTCATTATCGATTTCTTATGAAAACTACAATAATCATTTATTCGAGTATTTAGGTTTACTCGTAGTATGAACTATTTTTTTAAACTAGGTAGTAAATTATTTTTTTTATTAAATTATATTTTTGTATGACTTCTTTATACAATCATAGACATTCACTATTATTATTTGAAAACTTTATTAGTTTTCGAAACTAGTAAAGTAGATTTTTTGTTAAATTATATTTTTATAAAACTTCTAAAAATATTGACAAAAGTTCTTTATACTGTCATAAACTTCCGCTGATGTTGTTTTGGAACCAACTTAATTTACAAGTACGCTAATTATGATTAGCTAATTGTACTACCATTCATTTCATCGCTCAATTCACTCATTTCTTAGAAAAGTAAAGATATTCGTTTGAAAAAAAAATAACGGAATTGCATACATATTTCTCAATAAAATGTGTACACATATTGTATGCAAATATATATCTACCTGTAATATTTCCTTGTGCCTTTTTTATATGTTTATTTTGTGCTTATTTTTATTTTCATACATTGAGAAGGTATAAAACATTGTTGGAAAGTTGAAACGTATGTTCCCATGGTAGTTCATATAAAAATCGTCCAATAGAGATGAACTTTAGTCGGTCTGTGCGAAGTCAACGTCTGTTGGGAGTCAGTAGAAAGTCTCGCGACTCCCCGAAGTGCCACAGGATCAAAGGGAGTTCCCCCATATATTTATTTTATTGTCATGTACACATGCACTTGTGTTAAGATTGCTGAACACTGTTTCGTGTAAAATAGACATGTGGGGGAACATTTCGTTTTCCTATAAAAATAATAACTTAGTGCTACCTATTTACTTTTGGAAATTTTATGTTGATTGAAGTAGTTATTACTCCTTACATCTAAGATAATGATATTGAGAGTTATTTTTTATCTACAACTATTTTTCTTAATATGTAATCTCTATATAAATAGAAAATACGATTTATTTTATTGATTTTATTATATATTACATAGTTTTCAACATAATTTTAAGCATATAGAAAATGTGTATTCGTATACTTAACTAATTAACAATATGTTGAATAGATAATAATATTTCTTTATTACAAAAATATTTGCATCTCTAACTTTCTTTAAATGTTGATGAATTTATGTGTAATAAATAAATTACCACGCTCAATGTAATTAATTTTACAAATACAATTATTACTATGCAAATAAAATAGCATAAGAATATAAAGTGAGCAATTTTATAGTAACTTCAAAAATCTAGTAAGGGCAATCAAAAAACTTTTGATTATAAAAACAATGTGTGGTTAAAGAGGTTGACTTTTAAATAAAATATCACCTCAGCATTTTCATTTTTCATGTAATACTACTTGTAGATCAGATTGTTCCAATTAAAGTGACCCACCTGAAATAACTTTTTCATAGGAAGATTCCGTTACAGTTATTTTTGTTTTCAATAGAACATTCTCTGACATGAAACGTGTGACTGTGATTGACACCCCTCTAGGAAACAAATACCTCCTTAGAACATTAAAATGGGAATATAGGTCGAATAATACTCCAAGAAAAGGATCAGTATAACAGCGATGATTTATTTTTGCTCATTATCCCTAACTGCTAGAGATGCATCAAGTCAAGTAACTTGATGTTTTTATAAATGACTTGACTTGACTTGAAAACCAAGCTTTTCAAAAATTCACTACTTGACTTGATTTTTCATCGTTACTGCTTGACTTGATATCAAGTTATTTCAAGTTACTTGATATTACTTGATACCCAAATAACTGTTCAATTATGTTCGGGAACGCGCGATTTCCACATCATTAGAAGTTGAAGCCTACTGTACACTTCCGATGGTGATAATTGGTATAAATATGCTTCTGGATAAACTTGAAAAATGGGTTATAGAACTCGACAATAACCCGGATAGAGATGAAACTCACGAGAAAATAATATATAGCATTCAAGTGGCAAAGGACAAAATCATTAAACATTACGAGAGAAGTACCTGGATATACTGTGTTGTTTTAATCTTAAACCCCTGACAAGGTGGAACATTATCCAATACAAATTGGGGAAAGGACTTGCAGATGGATGCAGTCAAGCATTTTGAAGAAATTTTCAAAACAAAGTATTTTAAGTCCAATTCATTCTTCATATCATCTTCATCTTCAAAACCAGATGAAAATAGTGATTGAGGTGAATTTGACATCGCTCTACTAAGTTTATTTAAGAAATCTCCTGTCAACCCAAAAGATGAAATGGCTTGGCGCTATGAAATAAACAAATATATGTCTGATCCAGGAGCTGACAGTTATGAAGATATTTTAGAATAGTGGAAAAGACACGAAAACGTTTTTCCAAACTTGGCTATAATGGCCAAAGATTTTTTATCAACACCTGCATCTTCAGCTCCTGTTGAAAGGCAGTTTTCCAGGGCTGCTCTAACTATTACAAAAATCCGTAACCGATTAGGCGATAACTTTATTAGAAGCCTCATGTGCCTTAGATCGTGGATGGCAAACGATGATATTAAAGAATTCTTTTAAATTTTGCTATTACTACTATGTTACTGAAGAAAAAGAGGGCATACATTGGAAGATCATTTTATCGTTATCAGTTTTATTATTTTGTTTAATATTTTAGAATAATTTCTTATGTTATTAATATGCCCAATAAATAGTTTATTATTAGTATTTTTTACATTTATATATTTATTACATAGATTATAGTTTAAGATTTAGTTTTGGAAATAAATCGCTTTATTGCAAGGTTTCCTTTATTATTATTTCTTGATAATATTAAATGATTAGTGAAAAATCAAGTTGTCTTGAAAAAATCAAGTAGTCCTCAAGAACTACTTGATTTTTCAAGTACTTGAAATATAACTACTTGACTTGAACTTGACTTGATTTCAAGTCAAGTTCAAGTCAAGTAGTTATATTTCGTAGATCAAGAACTCCAATCAATAATTCGCCGATTATACTAGATATGCTGCTTGTGTTTTTCATTATTGTTTTTCTAATGTAGACATTTAACCCTATTACATAATAGAACTGGTGAGAATATTTGATGGAGCTGATTCAGTTGAAAATAGAAAACATAATTGCACACGTACTTCTAACAGTTGCCCGAATTAAATGTAAAAGTATTGAGCAGCTGTATCAAGAACCTAAAATGCCCAGTTCCAGTTAAAGTTCTGTTCATAGAATCTTTAGATGTATGAGATACCATCGCTATAAAATGAGCCATTTACATGAGCAAAATTAGATGACTGTGATCCTTATTTACAATTTCGTGAGCTTATATCTGAGAATGTTCAGTAAAATCAACTTCCCAAATCCAAATCAGGTTTATAAATACTTTTGTTCAGATAAGAGTACGTTTTTCTTTTTGGTGCAAAATTTCAATACATATGACGCAGACATTGCTATTATGAAAACCATCGCAAGGAATCATATACACAGACCAGAAAAGTAAATGAAGGACTGACATTTTGTGAGATAATATCATTGTTCTTTTTTTCCTATGAATTTAAATGGAACATATATAGAATATTCTATAGACAGATTCTATAATCATCCAAGTATTAGAAAGCGAAGATAATCTGCATGAAGATGGATTATTCATCCAATTGAATAGGGCTCATCCACATACTGATGTATGAGTAAGGGAATTTATGGATCAGATATTTCCTGGGCGATGGATCGAACGAAGAGGTCCAAGGAAGTGGCTGGTCAGATCACCAAATCTGACACCGCAAGACTTTTTACTATAGAAATATGTAAAATCAAAAGTTTATGCCGCTAAGCCTAGTAATCTTGAGCACCTGAGAGCACGAGTTGTATAGAAACATCAACGAATAACAACAGAAATGTTATAAGCAGTTCGTGCACAATATTATATACTTAATATTGTACTACTATATAGAAGGCGGTAGTGTTCACGTTGAACTCTTAGTTAAATAAATAATTTAACTTAATTATTTTGTAAACTACTTCTTTAATTAAGTTTTCCTTTACTTTCATGTTTACTACCTACGCTTCTATTCCGTTATTTCTATATTTATAACTTGTTTTTAAAATAGAAACACTTCAAATCTAGTCGTCATTTATTCTTTTTAGATCCATATAGAACAAATGCATTTCTGAAACAGTCGAGATCAAATATTAAATAAACTACAATAACAGAGTCAAGAATATTTTACGAGGATAGTTGTTTCCCGTAGAGGGTATCTGTGATAGTCCTAGCTATTTCCTAGCTATTAAATTTAATAATTATATAATTTTAAACTAGATTTGTTTTACTATCATTCATTAAATGATATATTTAATTTAATTATTAATTTTGCATTTGTTAATTAATTTCAACCATTTTTTAAATACACAATGCTACTTATCAAATTACGTTTTATGTTTTAATATATGTCTTCTTATTACCAGTTATTTATGATTATTTTTTTAATTACGTTTTAAAATAAGTGACTTTAAACTACTCGTAATACGCGAAAAATGCCCCGATGAAATATTCCTCCTAAAAAATGAACAGTGTAAATCCTTACCAGCCGAAGCAATTGCATCATTCTTTTCGCATACGGGATAAAGAATCACCACTAGATGGCGTTTCCAAGATTGCCCAGCTTCTGTCAACCTAAATGTGGATTTATTCGGTCTGTATTAGATTACACATACCCCGAGTTGCTTGAGCGGGCCAATAAATAAACAGGATCTTCAATTAGGATTTTTTCCTCGGAAATAGTAGGGAAGGAAATGTGGAAAACATGTAGAAGAATATTGGATTTCAGACGCACGTTAAATACAAAATACTCGTACTTGCATTCACATTTTATTAAATAAAGTAATGTCCAAAGATATTTAAATTATTTAAATAAGAACTTATATAAACACTATAACTCAGGATATAACACATATCGTGTATTAAAATATATAATATAAAATATGTAATAAAAACGTAAATAATATCGCTACTAACATTACTATGCCATACATATGTTACTGTGAAACACCGAAATCCGGTGAATGTTGAGATACACCAGTGAATGTCAACATTCTCTAAGTTGCTTGGCGTATGTCCGAAATATCGGTCAAATATCATTATTTCTAACTTACACCGGTGAATGTCGACATTCAGCATATACATATGGCGTATGTTGAAAAGAAACATTTTTTTTAATAAAAACAAAAATAAAAATATAGGTAATATTTATTTATTAAAACGACATGGGAAAAGTTTTCCAATAAACTTAAGGAAATTGTTGAACTTAAAACAAACAGTAAAACATTGCAAATCACGAATCACAGCTAAAATAATGTTAATATAATAAACATACATATACATTTTAATTTTTAAACTGAAATATAAAAAACCAAGAAAATGTATGACATTCTTATTTATTGCAACAACTTAAACTACCATGACACTTCGAATTGCACAAAAGGCCTTTGCTTTTACAGCTGCATTTAGCCGTCGAACACTTCCTTTTGCAATTGCAACGTGTATAGCCTTGCCCTCCACTTTTTGAATTAGCACAAGCTGCTTCTCTTAGCGACATTTCTTGAATTGAAATCCCATCCATGGAAAGTAACTTTTCTTTACAAATTACGAACTGATTACGGGTGAAAAGCTGTTTCAAGGTACCATTTTTGTTTGCTAATTTATAAAAGCCTGAATCCTCTATTCCAACAACAACCGCTAATACATTTCGAGGGTCTGTACAACCACGGTCGACATCAGGGACTTGAATTCTTACGGTATCACCAATTTGGGCCGGAGGAAACTTTTTTTTTGACGTTCGTAACATTTTTGTTGATTGAAGTAGAAGATTCTCTTTTGCGGCTACTCTCTTTGAAGAAATTAGCTCTTGTTGTTCAGCCAGTACTTGAGATGAAGACGTGCTAGGTTCCAGATTAACTCCAATGGTATTTTGGTTATCGACGTCGCTTCCGTCTGAAATATGGTCACCAATATGGCCACTACCCAAATTTTCTTCAAAAGTATTAACATAGGCTTCTAACTGTTCTTCGGTTTCAATGTTTGCAATTTGCCCGCGAGGGAGAGATGACGATGCTATACCCCTTTTTGGTTTAACTCCAAACAGGGCTTCATATGGACTCTGGCGTATTCCTTCGTGATATGTTGTGTTTTTGGCGAATTGGACAAACGGCAAACCTTCTGACCATTTATTTAAGTCATTATCTTGCATCCATGCAGTTAGCATATTCTGTATATCCTGGTTGGCTCTTTCGACTGAGCCTTGTGTTTGACTTTGACGAGGCTTTCCGTGTAATATTTTAACATCTTTCTACATAGCGCATAGTTCAGATATGACTCGATTACTGAATTATTTATCATTATCCGAATGCAATATGGTGCGGGAGCACCAAATATGAAGAAAGTGATTGCTACTTCTTCAGCTCTCTTGCTTTTTAGAGGTCGCAACTGGACAAACTTGGTTAGATGATCTTGATATACCATTATAAACTTGTAATCGCCATCCCTGAGTCTATCAAGTCGACTTGACATGTAGAGTTCAATTCGGAACGGACCATTGGTTTCACAAAAATACCTTTTTTATGCGCACTGTGTTTCATTTGACATTGTTTACACAAATTTAAATACAACATTACAACTTCATAAGTAATATTTTTGTATCTAACTTGCAATTCTTTAAGCATTCGTGTTCTTCCTCCATGGCCCATTCTTATGTGAGTTTCGGAAAGTATATTAAACAGCTCATCATTTGTAACATAATACTGGATATTCGTTTCTCCTGGTTTTAGTGGCACAATTAACTTTTCTTCATCACTAACTTTTAAAATGTCAAAACGTTTTAAACGTCTGTAGTCCAAAGGTGTACTACACTTACTTTTAGTAGAAATCACTTCAGAAACGATTTCAGAGTACCTTTCTTGGGAAAAATAAAAACAATTGTCTTCTCGTTTACTTCCAATTAAGGCATGTAACTTTTCAAAAAACTGATCACGATTCACTGCAGTAGCCATTGAACACAAATTATAACATCTAATAAAATAAATTAAATTAGCAAGCTTGCACACACGCTATCAGATCTTGCGTAAGACTGACGAAGCCAAAGCCAACAAACAGGATGCAGGAACCGCCCAAAAGCAAGTTACGACCTGTCGTTTCCGACATTCACCGGAGCCCATTTGTGGTTGTCGACATACACCGGTGAAAGTTCGAATGTATAATAACATTAATAAACGTTCGGTCTTTCACCAAGGCATTTGGTATTTGTCGACATTCACCAGTGAATGTTGACATTCATTAATTTCGGACTTTCACAGTAACACATATAACTAATAATATAATAATAATAGGAGTAGTATTTTATTTACTATCATGAGCAATTACAAGCACAATACTGAATATGATTTACGTTCTGCTCTGCGTATGAAACTTTTTATAACTTAAAACAGAAATTTTTCAAATTTACTTTTTTTATAGTTCTAACAAATTATTCATATCTATATTCATATTGGCATTCAAAAGTATAAAAGCTATAGGCAACTATTTTTTAGATAATACTCTTTAATATAGAACGAGTTTTAACATACTTCAGTAGTTAGTACAGTGCAAATAAACAGAATGTGTAACTAGAGAAAAACAATTATTAAGGACGTTTCTAAATGACTAAAAACAGTAATCATCAATTGAACATGATAATCGTCGATAATGTAACAGTTCTATGACAATAGAATGTTACGGCCGGAATAAATATCTCCACAGAATTGGCGAGACAAAATCAATGAAGCGAGGACGTATTACCATTATGGATGTTAGAACCTGCAGTATGTAAGTAAAGGATGGTTTCTATGTAACTGTCGATCAAGCTTTGTATTTTAACATTATAACTGACATGTAAGAATATCATGATGGAACAACATTGTTGGTTTTATAACAAGTTTCCAAAAATACCCATTGGTGACTTAAGAAACCTAACCTACGAGTATTTTTGTTTCGCGGCCATGAAGTAAATAATATAATTTAAATGCCTATTTTGTATCTGTCATTTCTGATTTATTGTTTGCTTATTATTTAATAATAATGATATAAAAGTTTTAACAAGAATATTACAAAATTTTTATTTGCAGCGAGAAGTAAAACCCAGAAAGAATAATTGTTAACTATAGCTAAAACCTGAGGCAATACGCCTATTTATAATTTCTGAATAATCAATTTATGCTCAAATGGTGAGCCTGGCCTAAGAAACAAACATGGTCATTGTCATGACCAAGTTTGTTAAAGCTAATAGATATTAGATGTCTGAAAATTGAGTTATATTTTGACAAATTCGCTGGTGGATTTCATTGGGTAAGTAATTCAATGATATTTTATATTTGTCATTCTTATTTTGCACTTACTAATAGTACCACATTAATCTTATTAAGATTACTGTGTTCTCATTAAAACAGTATTACTATAATCTACCCAATCACGTTACTACTAATTTAGCCCGTTTAAATTATAGTTTTAATTTTCAGTAATGATTACTCGTAATTCTCATAGTAATAATAATTACTAATTAAAATTCAAAGGCATCTGAATATCAACGAAGCATATTTATTACTTATTAATCCAGAAAAACATCCAATTAACATAGGATCATAATATTTAATTAGAAAGTTCAATATTCGTAGGCACAATTTTCAAAATGATGGTTAGGAATTTGGTTGATTTGTTCACGTATTAGCATATTTCTAAACATCCACTTCAAGAACACGAAATATTCATCCTAAACTCGTTTTCACATTTACCGACACCGACATCAGTGAGTGAGAAAGAGTGGCGAGTGAGAAAGCTCCATTTGATTTCAATGAAATGTTGTCGTCGAGCCAATATCGTGTTGGCTAGTGTGAAAACGCCTTAACAGTACGAGTCGTTGAGTGGCTTGTTTTCCACATTTAACCCCTGAAAATAATGTTATTCTCGTATGTGAATCTGCGAAATAACATTCTTAACTCTAAATAAATAAGTCGATATAAATATGATTACTTGGTGCAAGTCAATCAATTCCTAAAGAATACATTTTTCGTATTCATTTCTCAATGGTTGTGATCAATATCTTACCGTATTTTTCCGTAATATGTTGCATGTTATATATATATATATATATATATATATATATATATATATATATATATATTCAGTATTGGTTTACCATAAATGTCATTTGGACATTGAATGACCTAAATCACCAATTGGACAAATAAAATGTTCTTATTTTTATTATTTTTTTTCTCCGACAATTAAGAAAGGGCTGAGAAGGTTACCTGCTTTCACTTGAACAACGATTTGTCTAAAATAAGTATTTTTTGTTGTTGAATAAGTAAAGTATGTTTCTTTCTCGTTTGTTCCGTTGAAACATTTAGAAATGTTCTTATTAATAATTTTTCGTTACTATTGTTCATAAAGTATCGTTGTATAGTTCTTTAGTATTCGTGTATAATTTATATTTTAGGAAATTCTAGATATATTTCGGAGATTCCCGTTTTGAAGGAAAATCCGTATTTGCCTTCTGTAGTATATAACATTTTAAGACGCTCTGTAACTGAAAATAATGAATGTTTTCATTATTTTCAGTTACAGTACTGCAGTAGATTGGAACCTTTAGTGTGAAAATAACACTGACTTAGTATTCCAAAAAACACCAAAACACTATACACTACGCTCGACGTACGTTTCGGCAACAAATCTGGAGATGATTAAAACTGATTTAATTATTTCCAGATGGTGCCAACTCTATTGGCGAAACATGCTTCGAGTGTAGTGTATAGTGTTTTAGTGTGTTATGGAAAACTAAGTCAGTGTTATTTAAAGTTACAGTTGAAAACTAGAATTTGAAGAAAAGTTTATCCGCAGCTTGAAAGCTGTTTCCGTTTTAACTGACCACTGGAGTACAGGATACGGGACGGGATCTCCTTCCTACAGTATACACCGACCATTATTTTTACACCAACTGACCATTTTAATGTCTCACAATACGAGTATCACAGCCCAGATAAACACCTTTTTTACGTATGTCAATATGCAAACATCCATATTACCTACATATTAATATTATATTAATATTACTCTCCTTAATGTTATATTAATATTACGCTAATATCTCACTAATTTTTGTTGCCGGTATATATTGAATTTCTCCAATATAATTCGGTTAATTACTATTACTCTTATTACCAAAATTCATTTATTGCTTTACAAAAAAATTCACAAGGCACAGTATACGGTATGAGGTGTGGTTATACGATAATATTCTACCATAAATCTAGATTATAAGTAAGAAGATCATTTAAACTTTCATTAATATTACACAATATTTACTTATATGAAATATATAAATAAATATAGTACGATGCAATTATTATTGTTGTTGTTTTTTATGACAAATTTTATTATCTAGTCCTATCATTAACACTGAGTGCAAATAATTGTCTCACCAAAAAAAAAACACTAAAACCAAAGAACAACTACATATTACTCTAACTAACTCATTTTAAATAAATAATTTTGTTAATATCACTTGTTATTCACTCAGAAATTAGTCTTGTGTTTCGTAACTTAGTAATAGAGAGGAACTATTGTATTTATACTTTTGTTTGTATTTATAAGTTTCGCGACAAGTAGAGTTTATGTGAATCGGCCAGGAACCAGTAAAGAACTAAAGATTAAAATACGGGAGCTTATTCAAGAAATTCCGCCTAATATGGTTAATTCCTCTGTAAATATTGTCAAGTACATAATGAACAACAATTGTAAATATTTTGGTTCTGTTCTATTTTGTTGGTTATAATATTAAAATTACCTATGTATGTAGATCCATTTCGTTGAATATTTAACAAATGTCAATTTTGTATACCCTTATTTAACATCTATCTATTTCCTCCACGAAGAACTATTACCAATGCCAGAAGATAAGTTAACTTCAATCTGAAAATATCGCCGAACCTCCATTCTTGAAACGGGGTAGGGGAATCTTTTACTTGAATAATATATAATGGAAGGGGACCCATAGTTTTACATCCTATTCAAAAACTGGATAATAACTTCTGCGAGTCCATACTGATATATAAGCCACTGGAAGTTATTGGCGAGCTAGTTAGGGGGTACCCATTCTAGTGGTACCACTGCGACCGTTGCTTAACGGATATGGATAGCCGTGCGTCAGGTTCACTTAGGTCAATTTTCTCAGGATTGGGACAATAAATGCCTTAAAACAGGGTCACACGGTATTTTCATATCCCAAATTTTAAATTTGGAGTTGTTAGTGCTTAGGGGATTAATGATGAGAAGTCGAAAATAAAGTCTATAGATCTCATTGTGCAGACAAAAATCGATGTATCCAAGGAAATCTCCAAAAAGTGTTTATTTTATATTGATGAACCAAGTTTTATTCCAAACTTTAAAAACCTAGTGCATAGAAATATAACCTATATGAAGTTCTAGTTTTCACTGATATTTGATGATTTTGATCATCCCTTCATTGATAATTGCATTTATAATAATATATATGAGAAGAGATATGAGGACTCTCCCATGAAAGATATGATGATTTGTATAATTCCCTTACTTTACAATTTACGCAATTCTGAGTAAATTGTTTTTGAATATCCAGGTCAGTAGACTGTTCTTTCTGAATCATTTGTAATTTATAGGGGTGATTTGTTTGTAATTTCTCTTGATTTAAAACCCTTTATACAGTTTTTCAAAGATTTTATAAACAACTGCAGTTTGATATGTAGATTATGGGATTTATGACTGTTTCAGTGACACTATTCTTAGTTTCCTACAAGTCTTTACCGTCTAGTTATTTTCTCATCCTGAATACTACCTGTTCGCTGAAACTTCCGCAGTACCTTTAAATATGCTTTAGGGTACAGAGTGATCGGGATATTTCTCATTGAAAAGTCTTTCAGTTACATATAAATTTTCGTCAATAATTAGATTCGCATTAACTTTTTCTTCTGAAGCACGTGTAATATTATTCAATCAAAAGTTTTAACGTTAGGGACATACTATATACCTGTATTCAACTAATTTTATAAGATTGGAATTGTGAGTTACTGTAAGATAATAATTTTATTTCGTACTTACTCATTTTCGATTTTCATATAAAAATTTCTGCCGTGGTTATTAAAATTATTTTAGCGTTTCGCTACTTACCTTCTTCAGAGAGGTTTTAAAGAATAGTGATTATGTCTGGTAGTCTTCAATGTATATCTGCCTATATTTTCCCACCGTTAGTTATACGCATCAATTATTATTATAGTATTGTTTGTTGAGTTTATATCCATTCACTATATTGAATATAGTGATTTTAATCACCATCCTCCCGGAACAGTACATCATACTTTCAGCATCACCTCTTTCACATAAAAATTAATGTTATGACTACCATACAGATTTGGATGCGTATTAACTACCAACTTATTCTTGTTGGTGTGTCCAATCTGGTATTCGTTTATCCGCCTATTCTTCGCAATATAGTGCTAACGACATCTCACTGAGTATATTCCTTTCGGTTTCAGTTCTCGAAGGCGGTTACTATCATTCAATGATAACAACTGCTATATTTTCTTTACTGTTCAACTTCACACTGTTCAACTGTGAACTTCATGTTTATCATTTATTCAATTTAAAACTATATAAATGAGCTTACATGAAAAACTAAGCAAAGAACTAAGTAGATATATGTAACAAAATATTTTTAAATTACAAATTTAACTGTTAATGAAACAAAATTTATATATACATATAAAGAAAAATAATGTTAAAAGTATGTAAAAGAGAACCAAAAAAAATTCAGAAAAACATTCCAATTATTATTCATTCAATATAAAATATTTAGTAACTGCAGAAAAAACAATACATAATTTTATTTTAAGAATTGTGATAGAGTGTTGATGTTGTGTATAGATTGGATATTGGAAAAAAATGTATTCCAAGGTTTCTGCACACAATACATACATGACTGGAATTTATAGCGTATAATATATTATTACATTAAAATCGTATATACTGATTATGAGATATCCATAATTGAGTAATAATTCCTCTTATTATAGGTGTGTGCGTATTAAATAGGGTTTAGAGTTGAGATTTGGGTAATAGAAAAGTGTACCAATTTATTACAGTCCAATTTAAACAAGAACCTTTTATATTTGTTCCATTGCATTTTCTCTAATACTTCATGGACGTGCTTCATCTCTGATAATTTGCTATTGAGATAACTGGTTTCCTATGTTCTTCTCATCTGGGTGTGGAACAAGCATTTCTTATGTTGTGGATACCAACGTTCTATTTGTGCTAACAAAATTATGATAGTGACATTCCGTTGTTATTGACATTATGACCAATTTTTAGAACCATTCTTAAGGAGTTAGCAACAAGAATAGGAATAGGTTAATTCAATGACCACGATGGTAAAAGTTTTTACATCAGATACTGGCGGTCTATGGTACTTATACACTAGTCATATTTTCGTTACCTATTTATTAGCTAGTTTCACAATATACGTCATATATTATATTGTCTTCAAAGTTTTATATATTAGGCATATACATATTATTGACGATTGTACCTATATTTCTCGAGTATTTCATGGCATTCTTTCATCTCTGATGATTTCCTATTTGAGATTGCTGATTTCTTATGTACTCCTCATAGGGACGTTAAGATTTCTTTATATTGTGAATTATAACGTTATGTTGTGTTGATGAAGTTGTGATAATGATATTCAGTTGTATTGACATAATTATCAGGTTTTGAAACATTTCTGAAATATTTGGCAGCAAGGGTTGTGAGACATTGAGATATTTAATTACCAAGATAACAAAAATTTTTTCCTTAGATAACGACAGTACAACAGCTTCTTTTAGTTCCTTAAATTTATTAACTAGTTTCGCAATATGCGTTATATATTTTCTTCAAAGTTTTACATATTGAATAAAGAAAGGCACGAATAAAGAGATCAGGTATTGTGTTCTTCATTTGCGGATCTTTTAGATTTTGTAAAGTATCTTTTTAAATATTCTAATTAAATTGTATGATTAATACTTCTATATTTGGCCAGTATTTAGTGTCTAAGTTGTATGTAATTTCCAGTGTAAATCTCTAATTCTATTATGTACTAAACTTACTAGGTCTAAGTTTTTTTATACTAACATATTTTGATGAAAATTAATATTAACACATTATTTCAGATTAGATGGTATTATTTTTATTTTTAAGTTATGTACGTTGTGTTTAAACAATAGATGCAGTTGTGACTTACATGAAGTTGTCAATTATTTCTTATTTAATAAAAATATATTTCTTAACACTATAAAATTAATTCGATTACGTAATATGTCCTAATTACTTGTCCTTAATTACATTTAATAGAAAAAAATATTTCTTGCAAGTTTCTCTTTATATAAGTATGTACTAGGCTTAAACTATAAAAGTTGTGATATTAGAAAAACTTTAAGAGATTTTCTTAAATTTCTTTAAGCTTTTGATACATTTTCATACGGACCCAGTGGTTCTGTTTAAACAGTCTGTTTATATTAAAGAAATAGATGATGGAGAACAAACATGCACAAGGTGGACCACGGGAGCGGGAATATTTGAAGACAATGTAATCCAGAAAGTAACTGTATTTAATTAAAACAAAGTATAACTATAAAAAGATAATTGTGTGTCATTCTTATTTCTTAAATATTATGCCGGGCAAATGGCGTCCTCTTCTCTTTACACATTCTTGAAGTCCAACGTTGAAATTCTGCATAACGCGACGAAACATATTCAGTGGTATGTTAGCAATTTCTTCATTAATTTTCATTTTGACCTCCCGAATATCTCGTGGTTTATCAATAAAAATATTACTTTTTAGGTAACCACACAAAAAGTGAGATCTGACGATCTTGGGGGCCACTGAATGTTCCCGCGTTTGGAAATAACGCGACCTGGAAACAATATTCGCAGAGCATCCATTGATGTTCTTGCGGTATGAGAAGTAGCGCCATCTTGCTGGAAAAACTGTTTGGGTTGTTCTGTGGAAACATGTTCAATTGATATGTCAGAAGCTGATTAATCATTTCAGTATAGCTCGCAGAATTAACTGTCAAAGAATTTCCATTCTGATCTTCAAAAAAGTAAGAATCGATAATTCCCATTGAAGACATTGCACACCATACTGTGATCTTCAGGCTGTGTAACGGCTGTTGGTGAAGTTTCTGTGGATTTTCTAAAGCCCAATAACGGCAGTTTTGTTTGTTGGTATAGCCGGATAAATGGAAATGTGCTTCATCAGACATCCATAAATTGTGAACATCAATTTCTTGCTCTGACATGGTTTCAGCAAAATGCAGGCGAACAGGGTGATCTGCTGGCTTCAGTGCTTGGACAATCTGGATTTTGTAAGGATGGAAATGGAGATCCTTGTACAAAATTCGAAGAAAAGTGGTTCCAGATAAACCCAAAGCCTGGCTTTTGTTATCAAGGCTTCTGACGCTTCTGTTTGGTCCCTTGTGTTCGACATCTTTAGCTAATCCAGTTTCTTCAAATGTACGAATCCATTCCTTTATGGCAAGGGCAGATGGAATGTTCCGTGACGAGGAATATTGAAATGAATTCGAAATTGACGCTGCGCTACGTCCACACAGTCATGATTTTTGTAGTAAGATTTAATCATAAACGAACGTTGCTAATCGGACCACTGTTCCATGATTACTAAATGGCATAAAATGACAGATAAGATGACAAGCAAATCTACAGCAACTTATGCATAATTACGAAATAACAACATTTTTAAAACTTCCCGCTCCCGTGGTCCACCTTGTACGAACGAGGATGCTATAGAATTTCCTTCAATAGGGCATATTGAAATGCTCTTAAAAGGAAGTATGAAAAAAGAAATCTATGAAAATGGCTGAATACAGTTGAAGGTGGAACTTCTCAAAATAAAACACACTATTCATTTTTATAGAATAATTTTATTATAATATAAACCCATAGATATGGTTTATAATGCATTTATATGAATTTTTAAAATGTGGTGGCGGTGCCAGTTTTAATTAAAATGTAATTTATTTCTGGTTAAGACAGCAAAAGTTTTTTCGTTGAATAACGATAGTTTACCTACCAGTACAATAGTTTTAGTTCCTTAAATTTATTAACTAGTTTCGCAATATACGTCATATATTTTCTTCAAAGTTTTATACATTGAATAAAGAAAAATTGCATACATAAAGAGATCAGATATTGTGTCCTTCATTTGCGCTTTTAGATTTTGTAAAGTATATTTTTAAATATTCTAATTAAATTATATGATTAATACTTTCATATTTTTCAACAATTTAGTGTCTAAGTTGAATGTAATTTCCAATGCAAGTCTCTAATTCTGTTATGTACTAAACCTACTAGGTATAAATTTTCTTTGTACTAACATACCTTTATGAAAATTAATATTAAAACATTGTGTCAGATTACATGATATTATTTTTACTTTTAAGTTTATAGGTTATGTTCAAACCATAGACACAGTGGCGATTTGCATGAAGCTAAGTCAATTATTTTTTATGTTATTAAAATGTCTTCTTTTACACAAATAAATCCATATTTACTATTTGCCACTTCTCAGATATAAAGGACTATTAAGAACAAGATAATTGAATTAAAATGTGTATACGTATTAAATCCATAGTTGTAATTCACATGTCACTTATCATACATAAATGTATGTAAGTCATCAATTGACAATTTCGCTAAGCATGTAAAACCGATTATTTACCCTTTTGGTAACAATTCAAAAATCTAT
Organism: Rosalia funebris; assembly: GCA_037954035.1. Classification (NCBI taxonomy): domain Eukaryota; kingdom Metazoa; phylum Arthropoda; class Insecta; order Coleoptera; family Cerambycidae; genus Rosalia; species Rosalia funebris. The sequence goes on along the minus strand of JAZFAV010000012.1, from coordinate 5,067,157 downwards.
ACACCATCAAAATGCCACTAATTTGTTAGAGGCGAATGCGGCTTCAGATATAGAAGTAGGGGCGGGCGTCGGGACGACAGTCATGCGCAAAATATTCAACCCCTCAAACTCTGACAGAACTCCAATGGCAGACGATAGTTTGCTTTCAGTCAACCCTTAGACCTTTGGGGTGAATTATTTCAGAATTAACGTGCTCTGCTCCACTTCAAAAAACAGCAATTAATAATTCATTGTGATAAGGACTTTAGTCATTTCGTGATTTTGATTCTTAATTAAAATTATATGAGACTGACTAAAAAAATACATCTACTAAACTTGTTAACTCTATACAAACTTCTTTAGTTGTGTATCAAACTATGTAAACACTGTAAATGTTACAAGTAATTGCTCAAAAGCCTAATACATTTTAAAATCCAGTTAAGAACTATAAAAGGACATAATGAGGATTAGTGATTTGCGGTAAAATTGTATTGAACCATTATGTATTCGCCCGACAAAATGATGGGGTCCAAGGGCCCCACTGGTCTTCATGGACCCATAACGTCTTCTGGTGCTTGTTTTGCTGGAAGATATTCCCCAACTTATCGGAGTCCCGAGCCAATGGCGCGTCGGTGCATGCCGAACCCGTCGGTAAGTTGACATCATTTATTATTAACATTATTTACAACTACAACTTTGTACATACACGTAAATGACACAGTTAATAAATAATCATATCTATTATTGTATATTGTTTACATGGCTGATCGACTAATTTTACATGCGGTCAGATAATTCTATAAAATAATAAAATCATATCTTTGTTCGGAATAGTTTGTTTGTATTATTTTTAAGAATATTTAACAACTGGATTTAGAGGCTATATTTAAACTTTGATATGAATACTATATGATTCTCTAAGTAAATTATGATTAATATAATATGATTACACAAACTTCAACATTCCCAGTGTTGTCATCGTGGGGAATAGGTTGCAAACTTCCTTATTTTTATAACTGATTCATTAACCAACAGCTAAAAGTACGATCTATGAAAACTATATGTATACTCGGACATGCAAAATAGTTGTTAATTTGCACACTACTAGACATGTAAATATGTATCTGCCTATAAGTTATATATAATTTTAGACTTTACAGTTTACTGTAATCATGAGAACTTAAACTAAGACACATTATAATATTACTAAACTGTGTTTCCATAAAATTATTTAAAAAAAGTTTCAGATTGTCTCATAAGTTAAAATATTATAATTGATATTTAACATATAATTAATTGCCTCTTATCTGCAAACTATGTTAAAACAAATGAATTTTTCTATTATGTCTTAATGGCCTTGTAATTAGTTAAGTTTTATAGTTAAGTTATAAAATTGTGTATCAAATTATTTGATATGTATGTAATTCACAAAGTGCACATAATACTTCATTTATGAAAATTAAATAGCAAATAATATTTATTACTTATTCGTCTCAGAATTATCTTTTCTTTAATCCTATTTATCTGTTTTGTAGATATACGAGTACTTGACTATAATGTTAATATTAATGTAACATATTAATTGTGCAATATAATTTTAATATATTCTGGTAACTATGTCATCTGGCGTATTCATATAACATATCAGTAAATTACTTCAAGTAGTTCAAGAAAACTGTAAAATTTTAAAAACAGGATTTCAAGTTCTAATTTTGAAATTACAACGGTCTTATATGACATGATTTTATCTGTAGTGACATATTACTAATGTAGTCATTAGTGTAAATTATCGAATTTAGTCATTTATATTGAAGCTGACGCGGATTCCCATAATTACAATTTTTTTAAGAAATGGCGGTGTTAGTTCAATTTTGAAATATTTACCTAAATACTTCAAATATGGCTGTAGTAGACTTTATTAAGAATTTCTTTGTTGCTACTGCCCTCCTGCGTTGCGTTTCTATCTTCTAACCCCAAATGACGGCTGGAAGATATAATCGTGATATGTGGTGGTGGGGTGAAATCATAGAAGAAACATAATTAAAAAACAAACTCAAAATACCATCAACCTAACAAAGTTAAATTATTAACCTGTCAATAATTAACGCAAGTAATTGCCTTGAGTAACGCAAAATATCTACACATATTAAAATAGTAGTGGCGCATTCGCCATTTCTTTAAACATTTGCTAGCGGGGAATAGTCTTTCTTGTGGTTTTACTATCTTATTATTTACGCTTTTTTGTACCTTATATCTTTATTCAGTGCGATTCAAACCTCTACTACTGTATTGTAATATACCTTGACTCTTTCTCAAAAGGTAACTTTTAAATAATATTCGGAATGATCTACTATCGCTTTTTAAAGGCGATTTTTAATTTTTTAATACGACTTTTGTGTTGTAAATTGCGTCAAAAGTTACGAAATATTTGACACGTCATTAAGGAAAAAGGTTATTAGCTTATAATCTTCTTATAAGAATACATATATTAGCTTTATTTCATTATACAGATATGACGTATATTGATGAATTCATTTCGAAAAAGTATAATTCCTTAGCGCAATTATTTCACTAGCATTTTTATATATAAACAAGACATCTGTGCACAAGGCAAAAAATATGACAATATTACCACTAACAAGTGCATATCGTTATAAAGTAGTAATGTTCATGAAACGACAAACATATTTTCTACCTACTATTGGAATTATTATATAATATTTAACGCCATAAAATTAATGTGATTACAAAATACATCTTAATTACTTGAACTTAATTTCATTTAATAAATAAAAAATATGTTTTGTTAGCTTTTCTTTATATGAAGACGTACTAGATTTAAACTGCAAAAGTAAAAAAGTTTAAGAGATCCTGTTAAACTACTTTAAACTTTTGATACATTTTCATATACAAATTTCATACACAAGTATATACAAACGACGATGTTTAAATTTCCTTAACAGGGCACATGAAAATCGCTCTTAAAAGGAGATATGAAAAAAAATTATGAATGATGATCATTCACTGCAGTTCATAGTGGACCTACCCATAGCAAAAAACACTATTAATTTTTATTGAATAATTTTATTTTAGTATAAACTCATAAATATGGTTTACACTGCATTTATATACATTTTTAAAATGTGGCGGAGGTGCCACTTTTAATTAAAATGAAATCTTAAAATATGCATATATGTATCTGTTTAATAAGTATTTATAGTTATAAAAATCCCTACGTATATTTATATTTTTAAATATATCTAATCTATATATTCTAAATGTTCATATGCAATTCAGTATATTTATAAATTGGTTTTTAAAATATCAATTCCACATCTCTATTTTTCAATAAAGAAATATTGGCAAGAATAAAAGTATGAATTAAAAATGCCTCATTGTCCCAAATAATTAAAACCAATTTTAAAGAATCTCGTAAAAGAAATCACTATATCAGAGAAACTATATTCATAGCATATAAATACTGACGTATATTTGTAGGTATTAAGAGAATACCTGATAATAGTGTTATCTTTTTGTGAATAGAAGACATTTTATGGTATTTAAAAAATTATGTTTAATTAATTCCATTTCGACATAATACTAATATAATATTTTGTTATAAAAATAAGTATTTGATTGAGTAGTTTAGCTAGCGAAGATTATCACTCAGAATTTAGTACTATTTACTTGTTTCATATATTAGACTCTCTTTCTTATTTTTTATATAAAACAATCTAGTAGATTTCTAAGATGGTCTCTATTCCAGTGGTGTTAAAGATCATGACAAGAAATTTCTAAGTATAGAAAATTTATATCATATACATAATTAAGTAAGTATAGCTTACGTTGGTGGGTGTTACACTATAAATATTATTATTTAATGAGGAACTGTAAATATTATATCGATTTATCAAGTTTATGTGAATCTTCTGTATAAATAATAGAACAGAAGCATTTTAAGTCATCAGTGTAGAGATAACAGTCAGGTATTTAACTTTGCAACACTACAAACATATACATTGAGTACCATGAATTTAATATTAATTTCAAATTAATAATTAAATTAACAAAAAATTGGATATTGTGATTTTACTACAATGTTTTACCGTTTTATGTTTTCAAGGTTGTGCTTGCACTTTGTAACTACTTTGATTTGATTAAGAAAGATACATTAAATAATCTTTGAAAAAATCTTTAAATCAGTTATATAAACTGTAGTCACGAATTTACGTATATATAGCATTGAAACAGATTATAGTATTTTACTAATGTTTGTTAAATTACTGCGTGGTGGAGACATCCGTTATCATTTTGTAACAATTAACAAATTATGAATTCACAATTACTTATAACGAAGACCAACAAATTGTCAGACTTTCAATATTTTTTGTGAAATATCTGTGCAGGAATTCCTACCACAGCTCTAATATGTGACAACTTACTAGACGAGTTTTGATATTTTGCGTAAGACTTGGTTATACTGGTACACATATATTCTTCATGTAGTGTAATTCAAGCAATATCTATAACATGAATGTCCATTTAAGAGTTATTACGTGTAAAGTAAATAAAACAAATGATGTAAAAGATAATTGTTTTCCTTTATGAAACAATCTACCATTCACTTATTATTTCGTGAATATTAAAATATATAACTGTGTGTTGTTCAATTTCCGAAGTTTTAGATAAGTGGCCATTCTTATAAACTCTTTCTTAAAATAATTCCCTCGTATTATTAACGTTTCCCAAATGTTTGGAAAAGTACAAAGTATTGAACAGATATTTATAAAACTTATAAAGTGGGGATGCGAATAGTGTGATACATATTTAGTCTACTAGTCTATTTACTAGGAAATTTGGTCTCTGTAGTAATATGCAGTCATCACTTCACTAGTTTGTAGCAATATCTAGTCAAAGTTAAAATGTGAAATACATATCATTCCGCATTTTAATTTGGCCTAATTATATTCATATAAACCATAGTAAAATAACTTTGCCACCATATTATTCATATTTCATAATACTACGTTAGATGATACATTACACACATTATCATTATATATATATATATATATATATATATATATATATATATATATATATATATATATATATATATATATATATATATATATATATATATATATATATATATATATATATATATATATATATCGAAAATATTACACAACGTAATACCTTTTATAATTTAATTCACTAAATATATCATACGCAGATTCATATATCACTTGTTAGTTTGGATATTTCTAGTTTTGCAGTGTACATACGGATACGTTCAGAAAAGAACTTATTATCTTTTAATAATTTATTTAAATATATTTATTTTGAAAATACATATTCAAGTCGCCGAAACCACGGAAATGATCCGAACTCCTGGTTACAGTTACCATATTAATATTGAATTATTTATTGTAAATTGCATGAGTATTTTTTTACCAAACTCGCATGAGGAAGGTGTATAATATAAGCACCTGAAAATACCTATTTATTTCCAATAATATCAATTAAGTCAATGTCATTGTGTTAAATAGATCGTCAAAAGTAAATTACCTTAATATATAAAAACCTATTTCTTGTAATAAAATTAAAATGATATTAAGTAAAATTTAATTATTGTAATATTAATAAAGGGTAAAATATAATAAAAAATTAGATGAGTCCATTTCATTTCGTCAATTTTTATTTGTTTTCAACTGTAGTAGGCTCGTTATGTTCTAAATAATTGTAATATAAAGGTAATAATAATAATTATTATTATTAACCATTAGGTCATATAAGAAATAAAAATACAACACGTTATATTACAAAAATTATATAAAACAAACATTCGTAAATATTTGACATTAAAAAAGTAATAAAAGTAGATAATAAATTATATTCACATAGAGATAAGAAAATAAAAATCAAGTTAAAATGGAATAGGTAATAAATGAATAAATAAACATATATGTAATAAATGAACAATAACGTGCACAGGTATTCACTAAATAATAAGTTCAAATTTATCTTTTCTTAAATTCCTGAACAATTTAAAGGGCTCCATTACATAATAAGTTTTTCACCATATTTTTATATTGCTTAATGTTTTGAATTCCCCTGATTTCAGTTGGAAGACTATTGTATAAAACTGAACAATAATAATATGGTGAGTGTTTTTAGTTACTTATGGTATATGGTGCATGGGTATGCTAAGTAGATGTCCATGTCCAATCACATGCTTGAAAATAATTTCTTTAACGAAATAAAATAAATTACTTTTGATGTAGGTATATTAAATCTTTTAATACAAATGTACAGGCTGTGGTTAAAATATTCTTGAAAATGAGTCGAATAAGCCTTTTTTTAGCAAGTAAATACTCTATCTCTATCTGTTGACGTACATTACGCAATGATATATGAAATTTCACACATTTCGTATATTATCATAAGTAAGTAGATAGTATAATATACATTTAATAGTCTAGTTTCTGAATAGCTTATCATTTGAAGTAACGCAATGTATGCTTTATTATGCTGTGTGCACACATTCTCTATATGATGACTCCAAAAGAACAATCTCCAAAATGTTCTTGCTGTATGAAAACGTGTCATGTGGTAAACGTTTTTGTAATCCAAAGTTCATAACTAGTCATTTCATTCAGTACTGATTTATACATCTGTGTCCATATATTAACCTCGTGAAATGCTTTATCCACGAATATTTGGAGTAATCCTGACATCTATGTAGATAACGTTATTAATTATATATAGCGTAAATAGTAAGGAACTCAGGACTGTAACCTTGAGGAACTTCGAATTGGCATACATTGGTATGCTTCTAAATGTAGCTTTAAAGTTTCGCCTTCCATGTAACTCTCAACCCAATATAATAGACTGCCTCTAATTCCCATAATATATAGCTTTTCTTTTAATATATTGTATCTCACGATGTCAAATGCTGTGGACAAATCAAACATAATTGAAAGAACATACGTTCCACTGTCCAATCACCGATATATATATATATATATATATATATATATATATATATATATATATATATATATATATATATATATGTATATATATATATATATATATATATATATATATATATATATGTATATATATATATATATATATATATATATATATATATATATATATATATATATATGTGTGTAAGTTGTGGTCTCTGTCGATTTTCCACCCATACAACCATGTTGGAATGGTGTGAGAATGGTAAATTTTACTGCAAAACATGTAATTTTGTTTCTGCTACTCTTCACTCTAAACTACTCTTTCAAATAGTTTGACCATAATAGGTTTCAAATAATATTTGCCTGTAGTTTAGATGGAACAATATTAGCATAAATATGATATTTTTGATATTCATGCAGGGAACTCCATAATACATTAAAGAATAGTTTTGCATACCTACGTAAATTTATAGAAACCGTTAACATGTAGTAGACGGGAATCTAACGTGTATTTATATGGACCTCTATATAGTTCTTTGATAGTTAATGACGCTAAAACTGAAATCTAATTATCCTAATGTGTACAAAATTATGCCGATAAGTATAAATATACTCGTAATTACGCAACTATCTTGGACATTATTTTTTATTGCGAAATTTCATCTGATGTGACAGAAGTTTTAAGCACTTATAATAATTTTAAGCATGTATTATATTAACTTTGTTAAGTTGTGATAAGAGGTACGATTCCTAGAAAATGAACTTGCATTAATTACCTACGAGTATTATTTCTTCATAAATATTTTAAATTAAAAATTAAATATTAGAGGCAATGAAACGTTCTCATAAAGTAAAAAAATATGAAATACTTAAATATTAACCTCAATATAGTATATTTTAGACGTTTTATAAAAATCTTGTATTGAGTTGTTCTAAAATCAAACTGAAAAGGCAATATGATTTTTATCAGGTTCAACATATACTTTCATCATTTGCCTAAATGGTTACTGAATATATAGAGATTCTACACAGATTATGGTTCTAAATATTAAAGGAGTTCTATATAATTCAACTGTTTAAATGTTCCCACAAGTAAAGTTAATTGAATACAAATTAGGCAAACGAGGAGGCTACGAATTATATAATCCCCACCCATTCCAGCTTTGGTTATAAATTTCTCCAAAAAAATATTGAAAAATATGGAGATACAAAAAGAAACACTAATTGCAAAAAGATTAAGAGACTTAAAAATTAGATTAGCTCAAATATGGAAGTTATGGAGATACCCTAGGAAGTTAGTAAAACTAGCTTCCTCGGAATTCAAAAACTTTAGTAAAACTCGGTAGCTTGATTTCAAAACCATATTATGCAATAATCCAGTCTTTGTGGCCGACCTTCAGGTTTAAGTATAAGGTACCTACATTATTAGTTCTAGTTCCAGGGTTAATACTGGACTTTAGTACTAGGTGCATTTTTCTTTTCCCTAAACTCTATGCGTATTTACTTTAAAGATTCCAGTATCCTGGAAATGCGGATAAATTGCACCAGTATTCGTTTGGGGATAGTGTAAACTATACCTAAACGTATAGTTTAGGTATAGCAATAAATATTTGTTTAGTATTATACATTATATATACATATTATGCAAATATTAGAAAATGGATTTAAAACACCAGAGATGTACCAATCATTAATTATTGTTGTCAAATATTTCATGAATGTTTGACTTAGTGGTTAGTGTAAAAAATAAGAATAAGATGTAAAAAATAGGATACCAGTTTTCCTAATATATCGAAATACGATTAAAATCTAAGTTTTAATCATTTACCAATATTGCAACTTTGTTTTACAAATGGACGTAAAACATCGTATAATTCACAAGTGTTCATAAAAAGCAAGTCTTCTGTTTACAATACATCGAAACTTTAATTCGTCCCCAGGAATAAAATATAAATAATTTTATTGTACGCATGTTCCAAATTATTCAATAAACATTTTTGAAATGTTATAATTTTGATTTAGTAGAATAATTCATTATTGTAAGTTATTTTGTATAGCAAACAATAGCATTACATTATAAGTGATAACAATATTTTATTCATTTATTAATTGTAAAGCTGGATTTCATCTAATTTGATGCCTGTGAAGTTTAACAACACATTAAAGTCTGTACAATACAATCTCAGATTTTTATTACTACTTGGCAGGAAAAGACAATGATACTACCAGTGCATGTGGTCTTTTATTTAGTGTAATAGAAATCGATATTTATAAAAGTATTTATGAATTTAAATTGCAGTAGGGTATAAGACAGCTTTTGCTGAGATATAAAGTTCAAAATACATAACATGCACATTAAAAAATTCAACGATATGTAATATTTGTACCATCAAAGCGTTTTCAAGGGTGAAATAGCCTTATGCTTTTTTTACTATTTTCTATTTCAACCCCTATTTTAGTAACAGTACAAAGTTTAGAAAAAACGTTGTATTAAACTTTGTTAATAAGGAGTTATTGAAAAACAGTAAAATTGATCCAAAAATATGCTTTACAATATAGTCAGCTCCCAGCCTCGCTCTTATACGAATATTTAGGATAATTTGGATAATTCAACTTTTGTAGAATATTTTATACCAATACCGAAATATCCGCTGAGATAAAAGCAAAGTCAAAAGCGTATTTAATCCTTAAAAGATCTTTAATAACAAATATTATATATTCACCTCATTGAGGTCTATTTCGGAAAATGGATTTTTTCAGGTTCGCGTGCTTTTCAGTTTAGTTATACAGATATTGCATCAGTTTTCCTAGTAATTAAATTACAATATCTTTAAAATTATAAAAAACTGTTATCCCTAACTTATCCCTAAATTTTAGACTTGTTCTGTCGTATAACAAACGATGACATAGCTTTCCATCATCACAGCGTAGCAAATAGCTACGAAGTCTATAACTACCGCAAAAAAATCAATAAAATAAATGGAGAAAATATTTTCATTTTATTATAAGTACAGTGTCACAGTATATGAATTATTGCATGCGTTACACATAAAAGTATATATTCACATGCGTTTTAGTATAGTGGAGACGTTTGGAATATATTCAGGATTTCTAAACAGGGTATTTTTTTCAGTACCCTGTTTAGGGTAGGTCAAGAGACATGGAGATTTCTATATAGAAACGCATCTCTTGTAACACATTTGCTTAATAAAAACATACTTTATTTTGCAATTATTCATTTCCCTTATTAGGAGATCTGCTCAAAAATCATATATCTAACCATTATGATTTAGTTATTAAAATGTACAGGGCACCTTAATAATGTATAGCGAAAAATATAAAATTGATCAAAATTTTACGTAACATATATTATTAAATTCCCTGATTTTAAAAACATCGGCTTTCATAGATCTTACTAGTTAAAACAAAACAAATAAGAAATGTATAATATAATATCCATAGGTTAATTTTGATACTTATTTATTTGAGTCAGTAAATTTTATTTGACATATACTGAATTTTATTTGACATATATTTACATACATATAATGACGTGTATATCAAATGTTAAATAAGAGAAATACTTATTTAAACAATATTTGTTGTTAAATAAGTGTGTTTTTTATATACTATATCAACATTATTAAAAAGTTGTAACTAAATGTAGCAATGAGGTTTATATAAACCGAGAATTGGTAGTCTTAATATGATTGGAACTGTGAAGCTTTTTTAATAAAATTCAGAGTGGAGGGGCAATTCATGTTAAGTAACTCTCTTAAGACTCAAAATTATATGTTTTTGTTACATTTCCAAGGATCATCCTACTAGTACGAAACAAATGTATTTAATCAACAATGCGATAAATGTTGAAATATACATTACATTACATTTCTTCTAAATAATTATGTAAATCGTCAAAGTTGTCATGAAATGAAAACAAAAATTTTTACTTGATGCAAGAATATCACACCCAATGCATAGAGAAAATGAATGTTTGGAACAATACTGTAGTAATAACATTTTAAAAAGCTAATTAGGCATCAGTATGTTATAGATGCTTTTTTTTTGGAGAATATATATATATATATATATATATATATATATATATATATATATATATATATATATATATATATATATATATATATATATATATATATATATATATATATATATAGCAGATGTTGCGTTAGCAGTGCAGAAAAAATCGTGCACTGTATTTTTTATCAGCCCTCGTATGTTATTATTAGAGGATTGTTGCAGGATTACACAGTTTACACACGATTACACAGATAGGACTGTTGATGCGTGAGCTTGATAAGGAATTAATATAATTCCATATAAACATTTCATACTTATTTTTAATGATACTGTGTGTATTTGTCCATAAGAAGTAAACATACATATATTGTCTCAGATTTTGCATATCTAAGGGATATATTATCATTATCTAGAGAAAATCAACAACTACAATAGATAAGAACTTACATATACAAGTACGTGCTCGGCAACACTTAAATTGACACCCAATGGCATAACACCACCACAGCGTAACAATCAAGAAACCGTGACTGATTGTTACAAACTGAACCGAGGACGAACCACAGCGTAACAACCAACAAATCGTAACCGATGTGCACAATCAACGAAGTTTAAATAGGGACACATATAAATTAAGGAGTTCTGGATATATTCACCAGTCTTTGGAATTCTTATGGTGAATCTCACGATTTTGCCAGCGAAGTGTCAAGAGAATTTCAACGACAATGGCAGAATATGAAGCAGCTTCCACATTAGATAATAGCGGTAGAAGATTTACATTCGCAGTACACACCTTAATCACGGTCAAAACCTTACAATTAATTCATTAAATTATTGTAGAATATATACAATTATTTGTAATTGTTGCACGATAATGTCACAGTGAATATTACAAAAAATATTTTAAGAACAGTTTATATCTGAAAGTAACAATAAAATATATTCTGATATATGATGTGCATATATAACATTCACATGCATTTCAATATACATTTTCCCAATATTATTCCTAAAATTTTAAAAATCAATATGAATGCAAATAAAATTAATTATAAAACGTAATTTTATAATTAGAATTAAGACACGAAGAGATTATTTGTTTGAAGTTGTAGATTTCTATGTTAATAACTCGAACGATTCATACTTTCACTGATCTGCGCCAAGTATTTTGTATTCATGAAGGTTTTACACTTATCCCTATAATATAACATTTATTAAACATATACAATACGTATGTATAATGTATAGTACAGTATAATATAATGTATAGCATATAAGGGGTAATTGAACAATTCAGAGCTACCGAAAATTTTTAAAAACCCTGGTCCCGAATTTCAAAATCAACTCACTTTGCTTCCACTTTATCATCACATTACGTTTTCTTCACATAAACTTTTATTTTAATATCACGTAATTGCCACTTTACTATCACTTTATGTCCACATTACCTTCACAATATCATTTTGTGTTCAATTTTATTTTCATATAACTTTCACATTACTTGTTATATAGATAGAATAGATATACAAGAACTATCAGTTACAGATTACTCATATAAATTCCCTTTTTAAAATGTGGAAGCTTCTCTAAGATACAGTATCTAATTGTAAGTATTTGGCTTGTTGCAGAACTTAGTTCAAATGTTCATTTAAATGCAATACTGACAGCTATGAGATATAAGTAGTACTGAGACAAATTTTATGTGGTTGTAGCGCAAACTCACCAAACGTAATATTTTAATATTGTACTTAGTTCTGTTTCCAGAGGTGTGGATGAACCTTTAATAAAATTTAACTAAAAGTCAAAAGTCAGCAAAAATGCCTATTTCAAACAAAAGTAGTTCAAGAAAGGAGTGCCTCGTATAAAACTGTAAATAACTTTTCTATAAAAATAAAATAAATTAATCAAAAATCAAAAAAAAATTACTCGATCAGTCTAATGCAACGTGAAAGCACTTTCCTAGGTCCATTTCAATAAAATAATATATATATTTGCTGTATTAGCATATTATATTAAAATGCTTTTATTAGCATTTTCATGAAATTTTAATGACCAATCAACGCTTTAAAAAGGATAAACTTAAATAAGATTTTTTTGCACAAACAATAAAACACTTAAAAGCACTTAAACTTTTAAATTGTAGGTTTAATTCAGTTTGGAATAATGCCTTCCCCTACAGTAAGAATGGGAAGATGTAAAAAGCTTTTCTATCTATCTACAACGCCGGCAACACGCACTTAGTGAGGTATAATAAGTTAAGAAGAGCCCGGTCGTAAACATGGGGAATTATTCCAATGAGCCTGTTATATTCAATGTTTATTAGGATTAGAGTCTTAATTTATTACAGGAGAATTACGCTGCCAACAAATTTACGCCCTCTTTCACTTTATATAATAGCGCAGTATTATCCCAACCTGCCGGAGATATTTTTTAGATATCTACACTTTTCTCTCTTGTTCCTTCCTAAAATAATTCCTAAATGGTAGGGCGTTGGAAATGATAAGGGGTCGGGGCTCGGTAAAGTTTTATTTAAAATTATATTTTTATGATCATAAACACTATATTATTTCTAATTTCCTTCAAAATTAATACATACAATAAAATTATATCAATATAGAAGGTATCTAAATTAACTGTAGTATAATAAATAGAGTTAAATATACTAAATGTTGGAAAATATACCAGGTGACTATTTATTGATGAAACTCAACTGATATTATTTGTATGAATTGTCCTTACAGGTTCACTACGTGAAAAAGAAACCGCGATAACATGTTGAAGGTAAACACAGTTGAAACTATTTAGTATGGTTTATGTTTCACTCAAGAATTGACAAAATTCATCATAAAAGCACTGAAGTCTTGTTTTATTTGCTATTTTTTCATTCAATACAATGCATATAGTACGAAAATGTAATCTTGTGTTCAATGAAATTGCTCACGGGGTGAACAGAAATGAATTAACTGTGATTAAATGTTGTCAGGTGTAGCTTGAGGAAGGCAGAACATAAATATATCAACAACGAATAAAATCGAGTTATATTTGTTTCAACCACGTTATATATTATTACTTATAGTCGACTAGGGGCGTAGCCTGAATAAAGAATCTGGGGATGTGATAATAATTTTATAAGGGGCAGGGGTATAGTCAGATGTATGGTAGACCGTATGAAAATGGTAAAAATAAAAAAAGACACTAACCTAATATATTTTAATTTTTAAAATGAAGATCAATTCTTCGGTTTTTGTTTGTCCAGCGAAAACGTCTATCACTTTCTCTTCAAATGTTGGAGACGATATCATATCTTCTAATAAGGTACTTTCAATATTTATTAATGCTAAAGCTGACAGTCTTTCTTGCTTTTGAGGATTTCTCAGATAAGTCTTTATTCTCTTTAAACATGAAAATGATCTTTCCGCGGAACTGCTTGTGGCACGAATAGTCAAAATTAAACGACACAATTTTGATGACTCCGGGAAAGCAGATGATAATTGAAGGGACATATAATATTGGTGAAGCTCAAACACAGTGCTCTTTTTCATATCGTGATCACCTTAAATTACTGAATGTTCACTTTTTAAACAATTTACGTCAAGGAATGTTCCATATGTATGTACTAAAGAAGAATGAAATTCATCAGGAAAACGTTTCACGAATGAAGTAAATTGTGTGTAATCTATATTTAAGAATTTCAGTTTACAAATTTCACTAGTGAACTGTTGTTCACTAATGTTCAAAGTAATAACGTGCAAAATTTCATAAAACAATCGTGCGTAGGTGCTTTTCTTATCTGCTTCAGGAATTAAATCAAAACGCATTATTTTACTTGGTGGTTGATTTTCTAAAAAATTAAAATCAAAGTCGCGCAATAAAGTTAAAAGGTCTCTAGCACAAATAACGATTTCTCGATCCCATTCCTCATTTTCATTTTCCACAATTACCTGAAACAGCGCTTCCAAATATTCCTTATGTTATGGCGAAATCGCCAAGTCGCCCATCTAACGCGTAGCCTGGATGTAATATTGACCATCGCATTTCAGTACTGCAGCAAGTAACGCGGGAGTCCAATAATTTCGAGCGCCTTCACGGCCGATTTGAAATAAAATAAAAAAGTTGATGGTAGCGTTTAAGGTAAATAATGTATGTTTGTGGTCGGTTTAAAACAATTAAAAAAATTGTAATAATTGAATAAATCGATTGAATTTTTAAATAACACTAATTTGCCAATTTTGTAAGGGATGCAACGCATCACTCGCATCCATATATGCTACGCCCCTGATGTCGACCATCTACGTCAATCATTACAGTGGAGCAAAGCATAGGACGAGTAGAATATGTAAGGGTATTATGCTGAATTTAGTAATGAATATTATTTATATTTGGAAATATAAGATGGCATGAGGAAAACCGTGGAAAACATACCTAGATATTCAGTATCCTGTAGAGCAGCTTGTATACTATACCGAGGGAGTTAATCTCTGTAAAATTATCGCCTATAGCATCAGATCGTAGTTGGTTTTCATTGAAATAAACATTAGCACTCAACTATATAAGGATATTCTACATACAATCAACCCTTCCTCCACTTCTCAGAACGTTACCCGATAATCGATCACATGTGATAACAGTAAAGTTAAGATTCCCAGGTCAATCTTCTTCTATAACCACGATGACTGAACTTGAATTGAACATATATGGGATGTCATGGGTATAAGGACAAACTGTTACATCTACTCCACCTTCCACAAATTCTATAGGTTATGATGTTTCTGTTTCTTGAGACGAGATACGTCAAGAACGTATCAATCATTTCATTGAATCGATCCTGATATGTCCTGACGAGTTAACGAATAGCGAATAACGAATAACGAAATATAGTCCTTAGAGGAGATTATGTTCATAAAATATTCATAGAATGACAGAATTAAAAAATTATATTTACTAGGCGTTGCAGTTTCTATGTCAGTTAGTTTATGTTGTCATGTATTAAAGTTGAATTAATTTTATGATGGATGTATATAAAATATATGATATTTGTATCTACCATGGATAATAATGAGACAAAGTTAATACATTTCCCTGAAATATTAGCAATAACTAATTTATTTTAAGATTAATTCTACTCTTGATCACCACAGGGTATGACTATTGTGAAATAAAGAGTATATTTAACTCTGAAACTAATTCATCATTTTATAAATTTCAGATAGTTTTTTAGAATTGCCTTTTTATATAATTTCTTAATGATACATGAATACGTTACGAATTAGGTACGTATGGCATTCCATAATTGGTTATTCTTGTAATAGTGCTATTTAACAGATTAATATATTCAAACAATTTAATATATGTAGACATTTTAAATTCCAAACTTTTAATTTATTAGATATGTTATAATATACTATATTTTATATGTACGTTAATATTATCGCTTTATAAGATAAAATGTTTCGTTTAGCGACGTTTCGTTAAATAGTAATAGTATACATATTATTTCAAAAATGTATTTCATTCTGAACAGTAATTACAATACCACCAATATTGCAAACCTCAACACATTTGGTCCAAATATTATCCTAGCCATTATATATGCATATACTCTTAAATATTTCATTTTAAATATTATTGATATGTTATGTCAAAGGTATTACATAATTAAGAAAGTATGGGTGAATAATTAGCTGAGCTACATATGATGACATGAAATATTGAACTTTTATAAGATATGGAAATTAAAACAAATAATTTATTATAATATATGAAGTAATTTTGCAAACTATACTTATAGTGAAATAAGTATATGTAATAATAATTAAGGCATCTATTTCGGTGAGCAATAATAGAGATGGACCAGCAATCGATACTCTGCCGATATCCGCTTTTATAGCAACGACATTAGTAGATAAGCTATGACAGTTCACGCTCAAAATCACATGTAATTTCTTATGAAGGTTCATCATGGTCTTTTCAAGGCCATCCCCCACTTACAGTTAACTTCGCGCCACCTAGTGATCGAGGTCATCAGCGGCCTCCGCATCTAACTTCGTGTCACACAGGTCTGTATAAACCAAATCTTCCCAAAAACTCCCTTATCGAATTACACTAAGAAATATATATATTGACCAGATATACGAGAACGTGTTACAAAAAATTCTCAACCACGTTGGAGAAACTATTATGTACTTCATTATAGACAAGCAACTGACTCTTGCAGACATCAGTGGTAAATTTTTTAATTAATGCATTAAGGCCTAACAGTCATTTAGTGGTTTCTAAAATATTAGACAGAATGAACCACAAAATAATTGTAGATTTTGTGCCTGATTCACTGCTTATGGTTAAATTAAGATAATTATCATAAAATATTAGTAATGTAGACGGATGCAGCTGAATACAGGCGAAAAGCAAGAAATCTGTTAATGAAACATTCCCAACGATGGTACACTTTATTTCTTCACTATATGTGTAGCTCATGCACTTAGCTGAATAGAAAAATTAATAAGAGACAGTTTCTCTTGAATTAACGAGGTAATAGCAAATGTGATTTTTTTTTTTTTGTAAAACTGCCTAATCGGAGAGACACGTTTAGAGAAGCTCTAATAAACATACCTTTACCTCCTGAACCAGTTGTCATAAGATAAAGTACTTAATTAAACGGTGTAGATTATTTTGATAAGCAATTTGAGGAAAAACAGTGTTATCTTTGGGTTAGGTCCCAACGAAGGCAGTGCCATATACACACTGCAGAACTTACTGTAACTACAAAGCTCACGAGATTATCCATTACAGTAATAATAACTATTCCATCTTAATTATAACAATATAGAGATTATGGCTCATGGCTACAAAAACAGTTTGGTGTTAGATGCTGTTAAACAAGAAATAAACAGCCATAACATACGTGTCATTAGTACTGTCATAGAAAAAACTGCAAAATGTGTTTACGAAAAATCCTGGGTACACTTCTAAGGGAAACACATCAAGAGTTATCTCCTACCTTACTAAAACATTGTCCATAGACGGACGGACGGTATGAGAAGGTAGCTCCTTCTCATACCGTCCTTTGGTGACAGTAGACTTTCAAGGCCTTTTTCATTGCGTAAACTACTGTTAAGTGATAGGTGTTGAGATTTTATTACAGAAAACTGTTTATTATGATGTATCTTATGTGAACTATCGTTGTATAATAATACTGACCTGAGTTCGATTCTATTGTGGCTCACCGGAATAGACGGTTTAATAATAATGAACTGTTTTAAGGACGAGATTGTTTTAACGAGATTTGAAAATTTAATAACGACTTCTCTAAATCGATCACATTAAATAATTGAAAATTATCCGTATCGCTTTCTATTGTATTTTTGCTGGTTTATGGTTTCTGCATTTTTAATACAATTCTTAAATTATTTACAATTTTTATATTAGTCATATTAAGTACTTTGAATTCAGTTTATTTTTAAATAGAACTCTGTTTCTAAATTAAGAAAAATAATATTCATAAAATAACCATACAAACAGTTTTCTTAAGAATAAGATTGAGAATTTCTTAAGAAAGATACATTAAAAACATAACAGCAATTTAATCATAATATTAATAGTAAAACGTTTAACAGTCACTTCCATACTTTCTTAAGTTAAATTGATATATGGTATCTTTATTATCAGATACATACATATTTTTTTCAAAAAATTAAATCCGCTACGAGTAGGATTCGACAACTGTCCCGGATGGAAACCGAACGGCAGACAGCTGTTTCGAACTTACTAGCTCTCATCAGTGCCGTACACAGTACGCCGATCCAGGTCAAATGGCAAATGAAATCCATGGGGTATACATCTACATCGATGCGACCTATGTCAGTAACATATAAGTCGGGAATCGAGAAAGGAACTACCAAACCGCTAAGCGGTTATTAAGTAGTTCCCGAATAGCAAGTGTATTACATAATCGCTATAGGAAACAACTACTCCTCGCGCTGAAGTCCCGCCAGGCATTGAATTATACCTAAAAGCGATCCTTGACCCCTTTCTCGCGTTTCTGCACGATCAGACAAGGTTCTTTTTCGATTCCCGACTTATATGTTACTGACATAGATCGTATCGATGTAGATGTATACCCCACGGATTTCATACGGCATTTGTTCTGGATCGGCGTACCGTGTACGGCACTGATGACAACTAATAAGTTCGATACAGCTGTCTGTCATTCGGTCTCCATCCTGGACAGATGTTAAATCCTACCCGTGGCGGATTTTATTTTTTGAAACCTTGTCTGATCGTGCAGAAACACGATAATGGGATCGAATATCGCTTTTAGGTATAATTCAATGCCTGGCGGGGCTTTAGCCCGAAGAGTAGTTCTTTCTTATACCGATTATATAATAGTCTTGCTATTCGAGAACTACTTGATAACCGCTTGACGGTTTGGTAGTTCCCTTCTCGATTTCCGACTTATATGTTACTGAGATACACACAAACATTTAGAAAAGAATCTATAAATATTTTTGAAATACTATGCATTTAAAGTATCATCCTTCTATTGGTTATTCCGAATTTGAACATTTATGAAGATTCTTATTAATATTACTGAAAGATCGCCATAAAGCAGCCCATTTAATTTATTATTCATTATAAATTGATTAGATTTCATTAGACAGAGCATTTTTCGTTACAGTTTACTTCTATAAAATCGTATACTTGTAATATTCTTTAATCTCTAACATGTAAGAGATGTATTGTTATGTCTTGTATATCTTTCTTTCTTCCCCTTAATTATTTATGAACGTACTAGTAGATCAACTATGCCATTTTAGTTTTTCATTGCTTTGTGTAACCTCCCTCTATTTGATGTGTAATCAATTGTGCTTCTATTATAAATGCGGATCTAGGATATGGAAAATAATGTAATAAACAAATAAAGAAATATAAAATATTATGATAACCTATATAATAATATTATAACAACCTTTTAAAACAATATGGTTATCATTTTCATATTCAGACAATACCTTAATGTTTTTAGAATAGCATACAAGTTAAGATACAAAGTCAAGTGAGTGACTGTTTACGTAATTTAAATTTACTGCTTTTGCAATCAACTGTATTACCGGCACCAAAGGAAACTATAAAATGCCTTTCAAATAAGTTATGACGGCGACAAACCTTATAATCCATGGGCCCTAACAGATATTAAAGGGCCTCTGTTCCTTTTCTCCTGTTCAAAGTATTCCAGGAGATTCAACACCATTTGCTGTGCTTGAGAATTTAATGTTAGACGTCAAACAACTAACAATATATGTTGAAAATTATCTACTGCGTTAGTCAATAGAAGAGTTTCACATTTTTAATCTAATACGTATGTTACTATTTGTCTTCTCACCAATCAGTGTGAAAATATAAAAACAGTAAAGTTGTCGGTGATATATTCAGGTCATCTCCGATGACTAACGACATACGTAACATCACCTTTCTTGTTTACCTATTATAACAAATGCGTTCATAGGGATAGCGACTTATCTGTAATATTACCGTATGGTGGTGACGTAGTGGTAAACTTATAACGGTTTTAGTTTATAGGGAATAACATTGTTCCTTATTTTATATTATATACTTCGTAAGTCAATAAAATATTGAATAACTTATACACATATTTCAAAATATATTTTGCAAATGTGAAATATTTCGAACCATACATAAGAGTGACTGCATCGCGTATGAATAACCAATTATTTACTTTTGATAATGTTAGTTACATACTATAAGTATGTATTTTCACGTTGTATTATCATTGCCCTCGATTGTAGAAAATTACTCGTCAGTATTGATGTGTGAATCAGAAGGAAGAAATCAATATACGTACATACACACACATATACAACTTAATATTTTCTGTTGCTAAATTCCACTCACACGCATTGAAAACTTTCAAGTTAATTATTAAGGGCTAATAATCTTGGATACCGAAAGTTTTCGGGCACTTTAATTTAGTCAGTGGTATGAGGTCGTATACCTGAACCAATTTCTAATTTTAAGTCTTCTGCTTTATAATATGATGCAGAAATATCCTCGCAATTTGATACGGACATACCTACCTAATAGAGAATAAACTCTTTTACTTCCTGAAAATTAATATGTAAGATTTTATGTACTCTTAAGCTAAAATATACATACAGAGGTTACTCCATCTGATTTACGTTTAATATAAGACATTTCCTTAAATTAAATTAAATTTTGGTATATGTACCAATACCCATAGGATAAGGCGCAATACAAGTTTAAAATATACGCTCGACTACCGTGGTTAGCAGTAATAACAAGTCACTCTAAAATTCAGAGAATGGATATTAATATTCTAGCATTCTAATTTAAAAATGGAAAAATGTTCTCCAGTAGTTTCGGTATATTATTTTAGTTTAATTGTATGTGTATTACATGAATATTATCTATGCAGTGAGATAAAAAAGTACCAGAATAACGATTTATTTATTGTTAATAGGTTACGTTTATGAATTACAATTATAAATAAAAATGGTTTTGGATATAGTGAAACCAATATAAATTTCCTTCTCTTAGAATGTATTTGTAAACTTTGTTCAATGCAAATATATTAGATGGTATTTAATATTTTCATTTATTCAGTAGAAAACATATCTTATGGAACTAAATGAAATAAAACTATTATTTATTATTTAACATATTAAGTAGTGATGACCAAATAAATGTTCTTATATGAAACAAATGCTTCTGTGAAACATATTTTACTATATTTTGGAATGTACTTCGTTGATTTAATTTTTTTTAATATAAAAGCAAGTAAACTACAACATTACCCCAAATATGCGCTCCGATGAATTTAAATGCATCATGCACTTAAATGGTAATCTACATAAAATATAATTTTAATCGGTTAATTTAATTGTATTGCATAGCTACCGCATTATCGTGTATATATCGATGTCTAATTGTCTCATGTCAGTGTAATGTAAAACGTCACCCATCATAATGTATTTCAATTATCTGACATAGATATTCAGCGCAATAGGTACTCAAATACAGTATGCTCTTATATATTAAGGTGACTGATTAATGTATAAGACAGGAAGGCATATTAATAAAAAACCAGAATATTTAATATCAAATAGCATTTGTTAAATATAAAAGTTTTTCCAAAGAAAAATCTATTCATAAGAATAAATAGTGCGATTATTGAAACGGAATAATTCTAATATTGCACTTTACGCGCGGCCAGATCGAACTCTGTGTATATTCACATTCAATATATATTCATCGATATTCACTCTGTGAAGGTCTCAAGACGACTGGGTAAAGCCCAGGTTATTTACTGCGCCCCTCGTGGGCGGTCCGATATCGCAGTTTTGAGACTTGCTCCTATTCTTGACAAGCTCTATATAAATTTAATTTAATTTTTCATAAATTTAATCTTTAAAATTGTAATTTCTGACTATCAAGAACTCTTTGACTATTTTCACTAACACAACTTCTTTGAACAATACTTTTTTCAAATTTTGATGCTTTAATATTTGCTCTTTGCTGTCAAGTTTCATCATTGTGATTAATCGAATTTAACTGTAATGTATTTTTACATAAATAAGCATATTTAAACAAAATAATTGTCTGATATCATAAATTTTACTTTTTCTGAAACTCAACTACCCCATTTTTAAATTACATTTAAATTATCCAATTACGAATCAATTGCACCTCCTCTTGAGATACTTAAAGCGTAGGAAAGACCCTTCAATTTTTCCAATTGTATTTTTCATTTGTGAATCCCATATTAAACGTGTATTTCGCATTATTCCTAAATATTTTGTTGATTATATCTCTGATATTATGGTTCTCAAATATTCAATTTGTAGCGGTCATAGTTTTGTTAGTTCAATGAAATTAGACACATAAATATGAGATAAAAGGTAAGTATTTTTTCATGTAACATTTTCCTAGTAAAGAATTGATGTATCAGTAGCAAAACTAAGAAATATTATATTTATTTAACTGATATTTTCTTTGCGTAATGTGAACAATGGGCAAGGTATCAGTTTTAGGTATTTTGATTTATTAATGTATGAATAAATGAATGATATTATGTTAGGTATTTGTAATATAACAGATTATTTTATGTTTCACTTAAATTATCTGTCAGTGCGGATGTTAACTGCGTTATATTTTTCAATTTGTAGGATTTGGTGTATTATTCGTCGATAGTATTTCTTTTCCAAAATTCATGCATTGTTATAATTTAAGGTTACGATTTAGTTATAATTAACGTTTCGTAAGTGCTGTTAATTTTCATTGTTTGCTTTTTTATATCATATAGGGTTTCAAAATAGTTTCTAACATAATTTTATTTAAAACTGAACTGTATACTTCATTCTAATGTGGCTGATCTTACTGCTGCTGGAAAGTACTGTCAAAATAGAATTTTCACGTGCCAAAAAAAGCTGTCGCGATTAGTGAAAGAAAGAGATTAATGTAAAGCAATAGTCATTATGACGGAATTTTTTTTTATTGCATTGCCTTATAATTTAAGTTTTAGGTGACTGATAGTAGAGTCACTATTCTGCTAAATTTATGCCAGAAACTATTTTGAACCCCTGTTTTTATGTGCGTATATTCTTTTGTGTAGGTTGTGATTGTTTACAAAACTTAGTCTCTGGTTTAAGTTCTGTAAAGAGTTTCTGTGTAATATTATAAGGATAGAATATATTACAATAGCACATACCATTGTAATATTGCATTTTCTTAATATATGTGAAATATTTTCAGATATTTTAGGTAGGGTAGATATTTTATTTTGTTGTAATTAGTATTTCTGTATTTTCGATGCGATAGTTGAATGATGCATGATCGGTTAGACTACTGACAATTCTCCTTTTGTAATTATTGGGTAAAATACATAATTATGTATTTTACGTATCAATTTGTTTTAATTAACAGTTCCAGTTTCGTTATATTATATTATATAGGGTGTCTCAGTTGGAACTATAGTTATGCGCTACAAACCGTGCATCTTTGGATGCATTTCTTTTTTGTGAACAGCATGTGGATTTTCAGCTCCCCGAATTCAGCAATTTTATTTGCTAACATATCCGTCAAGATGAAAATGTGCTTCACCGCTGAATAAAATTTTGTTACAAAGACAAGCATCACCTTCTTTGTTTTCTAACATCCAATTAACAAATGCACGATGCTGTAAATGATCTGTAATTTTTAATTGTTGTGACAATTGAATTTTGTATGCCAACATATACAGATATTTCTTTAACATCAGATTCGTAGTGGTTCTTGTCAGATTCAATTGTTATGCACGATGTCAAATTGATGTGTTTAGATACTCCCGTAGACTTTAAATCACTGCAGCAGTATTTTCATCTGACTCGCCACAATGAGGACGTATTGGCCTTATCAATAACAGAACCCGTCTCCTCAAATTTATTGATTAAGTTAGGAACTCTTAACTCGGTAGATGCTTCATTTTATTCTAATTTTGTGCAATTTTTTCTTAATGCAACTGTAAATGATCGCTCACTTTCATGAAATAGTTGTACACAAACTATTCGTTGTTGAACCATTAATCACGGAATGTTGGTATCGTATGATATATAGATGACAGTCGTTAAATATTGACGCCCCATTTTTGACAGAACACAGATGGCGCGCAATTCCAATCCTATGGTTCCAACTGACGAGACACATATATATTATATTTTTTAGTATTTATTTGTTATTAACAATAGTATTATTGTTATTAAAGTATTTAGTTGTATTAACAAGAATAGTCAATCGTTAAATGTCTTTCTTCTTCATATTCTTTCTACGTTTACCTATTTCAACAACATACTTGAATACCAAGTATAGTGTCTCTATACTATACTTATATATACTATACTATATGTTAAAATCCAATACTCAACTTTTTGCTCATATTTTCAATTAATTTAAAATTATCAAAGTAGGGAACTAGGGAAACAACAGCTACAAAAAAGGGAACTACTTTGATAACTGCTTGGCAGTTTGGTAATTCCTTCCTCGATTTCCGACTTATATGTTACTGACATAGATCGAATCGATAAAGATGTATATCCCACAACTTTCATTCGGCATTTGTCCTGGATCGGCGTACAGTGTACGGCACTGATGAGAACTAATAAGTTCGAAACAGCTGTATGTCGTTCGGTTCCAATCCGGGACAAATGTCGAATCCTACCTGTGGCAAGTCTTATTTTTAAAAATAGTACGTTCCTCTATTTTTTATATAATTCTATTATTTCTATATTTCATAATAGGACAAATAATATTTTGTGTATAATTACCTATTCAAATAGTAATTCCTACTATTTTCCTAGCAATATCTGTTCCTGAGAAATTTTCTTTCAAACAAATATTTGATAAATACGGGTTTTAATGCAAAATTGGTATTTTAAATTTGTTCACATATATGTTTTTTGAAAAGCATTTTATGTATTCAGGTACTTAAAAAGTACCTATAACTTGTTCCTGCTACTTTTTTGTGTTTTCTTTTGTTTTGAAAGTTATATAAGTATAAAAAAAGTATTTAATTTAAATACAGTATTTACATACTTTAATCTACGTGTCATTGGATACCTACCAGTGAATATATTTTTTATGAATGATAAAAAAATAAAAAAAATTTCTTAATGCATTATTTTTTCATTAAACAAGACAAAAGTGTGAACACAATTTAGAATATGGTCAAAAATAGTATTTTACTGTACTTTTTATTTTATATATTTATATGCATGAGAAAAAAAAAGAAATCCGTTTACCACAAACACCGAGATTTATAAAGGAAGTTTATATATTACTTGTCGCACATCTTACCAACTAAGTTTACATCATCAAGATATTATAAATACTATGAGAACAAATAAATATAAGAACAAATGTACAAATTACAATGTGCATCCAATTAAAAAATTAAATCCTTTGTTTTAGAATTATTTATTAGAAGATAACGTTTAAGTAATACAGTTACAGTTCTAATTCGAAGTTCTCTAAATATGAAATAACATTCTTAAGTGAAGTTCTAAGAAAAATATACGTTTTGAAATTTTAGAATTTAAAAGATAAAGTAATTGTTTATTGGTCTCCTTAGCCACATAAAACACGCAGTGGCATAACGTATATTCCGACAGTTATAGTTAAAGTAAGTACTTAGATAGAATTCATCACTCCTAGTAAATTTACGGGAGATTCCCAAAGGATCCATAAATTGTGGCTACCAGGAGCTACTAAAGTTGTTAAATGAATTTATAGCTACTATATGTCGGACACTGGTCATTACAAAATTTATAGCTACATCATTCACTTTCATAAAGAAAAACTTAATAAAAATGTAATGAAACGCTTAAACGCGTACTTGTAGAGTTTTCTTATATTTTTTCTTCATAAGTATCTTATATTCATTATAAGATATTCATTTTCTATGCAGCATTATTATCACAGTTGTATAATTATAATAGTTCTGCATAATATAATGGCATTACTATAGTACATAAAAAGTATCACTATTAATAATTTGTGAATAACAAAGAAATGAAAATAACATAGAATTTTTAATTTCTGTTATTAGAATTAATTAATAATAAAATATATGATTTATTGAAGATGACACAAGCTCCTAATTACTATTTTGATTCATAATCACATAACCTTGAAACATATTTAGAAATAATACCACGTAAACCAATGAGATGTGAAATTAATGATGTCATCAATTATTTTTTAAATTTTCATCAATTTAAAAATTTTGGAAATTTTTATGAAAATAAGCAACTTGTTCTTTTCTTGGGAATACAGTATAGTAATTGTAAATTGAAAGTAAAATATGGAATAGGTTTTGTGAGTCAGTAACAATTAACGACCTTAAAATAATTCTTTTGTTTTCTATGAGGATTATTTTAAATGGTTCTTTAATTGCACCAGTTGTTTGTATCCAAGCCAATATAAAAATAAACGGTTTCAAAACCTTAAAACGGACTTCTCCGCATGTAGAACATCTCTATCTCGAAATTGAATGGCCGAGAAAGAATAAACCAACACATAAATGCATAATATGTGTTTTATGCGACTGTTTTACTTTTTTCAATTTTTCTCAAATAGTCCACCATCGTGCTTTCTCAAGACCCATAGACAGGGTGGGGTGTGTCCTGTCCATCTCAAAATCAATAGATGTCGTCTGGTAGGCGTCCTCAATCAGTCGAAACCCGATCGATCCGACACGATTTAATTAAGTGATCGTGCTAACAAAAAGAATATCCGATCAGACACGATATAGTTGAGTTATCGTGCTAACAAGAATAAATGCCGACGACAGCGACAACGGCGACAATGACGACAACGACAACGATAACGATACACACACACACACACACACACACACACACACACACACACACACACACACACACACACACACACACACACACACACACACACACACACACACACACACACACACACACACAC
Source organism: Rosalia funebris (assembly GCA_037954035.1). Lineage (NCBI taxonomy): Eukaryota > Metazoa > Arthropoda > Insecta > Coleoptera > Cerambycidae > Rosalia > Rosalia funebris. Next base: position 5,039,648 of record JAZFAV010000012.1, on the reverse strand, counting down.
ACACACACACACACACACACACACACACACACACACACACACACACACACACACACACACACACACACACACACACACACACACACACACACACACACACACACACACACACACACACACACACACACACACACACACACACACACACACACACACACACACACACACACACACACACACACACACACACACACACACACACACACACACACACACACACACACACACACACACACACACACACACACACACACACACACACACACACACACACACACACACACACACACACACACACACACACACACACACACACACACACACACACACACACACACACACACACACACACACACACACACACACACACACACACACACACACACACACACACACACACAGACACACACACACACACACACACACACACACACACACACACACACACACACACACACACACACACACACACACACACACACACACACACACACACACACACACACACACACACACACACACACACACACACACACACACACACACACACACACACACACACACACACACACACACACACACACACACACACACACACACACACACACACACACACACACACACACACACACACACACACACACACACACACACACACACACACATACACAGAAAATACTTTAAAAACCGGTTGGTTTTTAGGCCAAAAAACGAAAAATAAACCCTAGAAAAAAAATTTGCTTACACGATTACATTAATTTCCCGCGTATAGTGGACTGCGGAAAAGTAATATTCAATATTTTTTTAAATGCTACTTTTTAAATACAAAATATTTTATATTTAGAAGATTATTATCGCTAAATTCCTAATTCCATTTGTGTGAAAAATTTATATATTGTTAACAAATAATTTTATATACTGAATAATTAATTATTTCTTAGTTCATATTTATACACTTCTTTCTCAGTGTGGACTCCCATTGTATTAGGTTATTAGTGTTAGGAAATACCATTGTTGAAAAAATGCTATTTATTTTATTAAAACAAATAAATTCAAACAGATTGCGCTTCTCGATGAAAATATCCTCAAACTAAAACGTTTTAATTTGCACGGAGTTAATGAGTATGCTGTTTAAAATATAATGTGTCTTGGATGCGATACAATTAATTCAATCAGAATTGAATCGAAATAAGATCGGAATTGAATATAACTTCATTAAAATGATACAATGTTACATGAATACAATATTCATTAAAAATCTTTAATGGTTGATCATTATCTAAAATGTGAAGGGAGTACATTTAGAATCATAGACTCGCAACTTTCATGAGCTCGTACCATTTCTTATTGGTATCCATCTTGTTGCTGACGCTGCGTCAATCCTTTCAGGCGATTTCGTCAAGGCTCATTTCTGGAAGATTATTACGTACAGACTGGTCGGCACATATTTTAAAGTTAATTTTAGATGTGAAAATTCATTAAAATATGTTTACTCTTAAATATGTCACTCTTAAATATTTTTAACTTAAAGATGAGCTTTGTTAGTAGAATTTTAACTTCTTAGATTCACTAAGTGTTTATCAAAAGAAAACTTCATGACAACAAGAAAATCATATCATGTTTTAATGTAAAATATTTATTTCTAGACGCACTTCTAGAATGCGTCTTATTTTCCCCCTCGTTCGTCTTAGGTGCTGCATTGGAGCTTTCATTTAAAAATATTTGAATAGAGTAACATTACCTTAAACTCGATTTTCTAATCATAATTCTTTATCTAACATTCGTCTAATTCTTTAAATAAACATTTAAGTAATCATTAAGGGTGTGGGCGAGCACGCTGCATACCATTAGCGTTTCATGTTGACACATGAACATTTTTACTGCAACAAACCTTAGCCGTTCTAAAATAATAATATTCATAGAATTTCGTTATAAAATTCCGTCATAAAATTTCTATTAAATTGTATGTAACGATGTATGATAATTCACCGAGATAACTGTCTTTTAATTTCTAAACAGTTTTAACGTAACGGTGCGATGGTTGTGCTGAAATGAGGTAAGTGGTTGACAATCCGTAGCGGAGGGGGATTAGCAATATACTTTTCACGACCGTAGAATCGTAGTTGATCTTGATTTATCGATTGAGGTATACGTACGGTCTCCACTGTGTTAGTTGAAACATTTCATTTTGAATTAACAATAAATTATGTCGCATATGCAAGAGCCCAGAGGACGTTTATTATTTTGCTTGCCAAGTGGAAAAGTTTACCAAGATCAGAACATTATGTTCTGAACTTGATATGTTGAACTTATGAACAGAATATTATAGAGAATATTATATGTAAACTACAAAATAGATAACTATGGTTATGTGTTGATGAGATGATGGATCGTAAAAAAGACTCTATTGTAAAAATATTATAGTACTTGTACTAGACCCTCGGCAATCTACATTTCCATTGCTATTAGCTAGAAAAAGGCTTGCTGAGTAGATTGGCAATACAATTACGTAGGTGGTGCTGGAGACGTTAGAAAAATTTCAAGTGTAAACAAGTCAAATATTGATATTTGTGGCCGATGGTGCCGCGACAATGCGTTCAGTAAATCGTTCACTTTCACAACACGGTTGTAGATGGTTACATGTATTATGTAAAGTGCATGCTTCAATTTTGGTGAGTCATAAGTGAATAGTTTCTTGCGGCAGAAACTATTCGACAATGTTAAAAGTGTTTCCAAAAACCTCCTAAACGCTTTCGCGAGTTCCACGAAATATGTCCTGGAATTCCCGAACCATCAGAGCCGATATTTACATGTTAGGGAACATGATTAAAGGCAGCTAGCTCTTCATTATGCTGAAAATTTCCAGCAAATAAAACCTGTATACTACAATTCAATACTGCCGAAGGAGGACTATTAAGGAAAGTCAGGCATAATTTGTAGATATTTCCATTGAAACTGATTTAAAAACTATTTATAGCAACTATAAAAGAGTGCTTGATGCAATAGAGGAATTATACGTTAGAGGAGGACCCAGTAGGCATTATAAGAGTCCCTGAAAATAGTGGATCAAGTAAATTTACTGCTATATGCCATGCAAAGAATGAGCGCGTCAAACAAAAGTTAGAAAACGCGTTAAAGAAAGACACCAATTTTAACATATTAGGACAAGTTTGTGATGATCTGCTAATAGTGATAGTGCATTTACAGATCCGTTAAATGAGTGCAAGGAGTATTTTACGTATACCTGTGTTACATCAGTAGATGTAACGGTTGTTCTCCAAATATAAGAACATATTTTCACCACAGCGAACATCGCCCTCTGAGACAAATATGAAAACATACCTGATGCTGCAAAGTATGTATTTACGGATCGTCTTCAGTTCCTGATGATGACGATGATGTTAATTCATCATGCTAGTTAAGAGAACAAGTACTTACAGTGTTAAATTTACTTGTAATAGTTTAGTGGATTGTTGCTAATTACTTTGTATTATTATTTTATTACCCTTGTTACGATGCGTACATCTATGGCGCGCAGCACATTTACCACAGCTTTTGTAATAATTATTAACGTCGTAGTTAAATATAAATATAAATTTATGTCTTAAGTAAAAAGAGGTTGAGGTAACGATTAAACGACAAACAATATAATAGAGTATACCACTTGTGGCATCTCTTAAATTTTGGAGAACCGTATTTGAACATTATTGTTTGTTTAAACGCATTAAACTAAAATCAATATTTCAAAATGTTCTCATCTGATCATTTATTTATTGGCAATTATCTGTTCTAACATAAATCTTCATCATCTACTTAACTTTCACCAACACTGGAGATGAAATATTGCCTATTTTTGTTTCTATTACTTCTTAGGGATCATAAGTGTTACCTGTGTTTGTTGAATATACCTATATACCTATATTCTTGAAGAAATTCCATATAAAATAATCCAATGGTGTACTATCTGGTGACCTAGGTAGCTACTCAATAATACCAACTTCAATAAGATCTGTTGGCCCTTCTTGTTGAAACCAAATAATTTTACTAGATAGGGTCAAATGTAATATAGTTGAATACAAGTTTGTTACAATAGCAACAATTTCGCCTCTTATGATATTTCAATATTTTTCAGCTGTATAATTTCCGTTAATAGAAATTGAATCAATAACATAACGAATAGAAATTAAACCAATACCAAACTTTCGTCTTATGAGGATATTATGCATGATAACAGGAGACCAAAAACCGAAAAATTATACGTCAGTGGAAGCGGGTTTCGCCAATCAAATTGTCATTATCAGGAGATAAGTAAAACTGAAGGTCATTTAAAGTGTCATTGAATCGTTTAAAGCCAGTAAATCATTTAATCATAAGCCTAGCAACGTATAATATTTCGGTATTTATAGAAAACTGGTCCCCTGTTTTTGTTGCTGCATCGAAAATTATGTATATATCTCAAATTAGAGTATGCAGTGAAAAATATTCGCTGATGAGCACCTACACTTCTACCAGTTTACCACTTCATTCAATGTTAAAGTTAATTCGTTTGAAAAAAATGGGTAGGTATAATTTCTGTTCAAATTGTCTATTACTAGTTCGCAGAAATGAACCTTACGATGTGGCGATCATCGTCTGTTAATCCGTCCATTCTACAAAGATGATTTTTTATAGACTATTCTCAAAACAGTTGTAAGACCAGCAATATTTAGTTTCTAGGGAATTATTGGGAAATTTTTTTATAGTTCTAACAACCAATTAAATTTCGTTATTTCTTGTCATGTGACACAAATCACTCAACCATTTTAACATTACACTGATAACACCATCCAGGGAAATTTTCAATCACTATGACAACAAAATTATTTAATTTTGACAACTTCATAATAACTTCATAAGAACATCACAATAAGATCATAAATACTATGCGTGGTAATAGATCTTCTATAGTAGAAAAAAATAACCATCTAATGCTGCGTTAAATTTTAGTAACTGTGCCTTTACCAACTGTACTTTTAATAAATAAATAATTGTTTTGTTGTGTTACGATTTTTTAATTTTATTTTTTCGAAAAATTTTCTGACGGAATATCCCTCTGATATTGACAAATGCCTCATAATTTTATGACAATCTCAGGCACGTTGCTTGGTAATGGCCCTCCGCCTTCGGCGTCAGGCTATTACCAAGCAACGTGCTTTCGATTGTCATAAAATTATCTCGTACATTATCGATGTCCTAGGGATATCATAGCTGAAAATTTTATGTGGAATTATTTTCAACATTTTATAAAATATCCACCATCATGTCTTCTATTAAATGAAGTTTTTTATCTAATGGTTTAATATGTCCGACTCCCCTAAATAGTACATGAATTTTAGATACGATCTCTTGATATGATGAAATATTGGACAAATCAAGATACTTTTGATCCAAAACACTAGAAAGCTCCACTTGAGTTCTACACATATCATTATAACATAACATCATCAGAATTTCATTTCAAAGAGTTTGTGTTAAATATAGAATTGTTTAATAAGCACAAAGTTTTCAATAGACAATGTATTAAAATATCGCTATATGTATATATATATATATATATATATATATATATATATATATATATATATATATATATATATATTGACGGATTTTCTTTCACTGTTTTTAGTGGCCAAGTCGTTTCCATTTCCCGGCAGAACGTTTTTTTTTGTAAGTGTGGATAAATTTATCATCCGATAAATGCCTATTCTATGGTGGTTTAATGTATCTCTAATATGAACTTTGTCTTGAATAAATTTGGTTTTATATGTCATACGAACTTTTGCGATTTTACATCAATTCAACCCCTTATAATTTGTTAAAAGAACACAGGAGACCAGTTTTCCAGTCACAATACGCCACTCGACGTGCGTTTCACCAACCAACTTGATTTTATCAGCAGACGATGGACATTGTTGTAATCATCTCCTGATGATACCAACACGATTCATGCAACGCGACTGGGATAACATGTAATATTTCTTCTGTGTTCGTGGAAAACTAGTCTCCTGTTTTTGTTGCTACATCGAAAGTTGCAGCCCCTTCCCCTTCTTTATTCGTTTAAATCAGAGTATTCAATAGAGTTAGAGGTAGTTGAAATCAGCTCATCATCATCATCATCATGAGGTCATTAGTCCTAACACTGGTTGGACGCTAACCTCCAGCTTCTTCTATCTTGTACTAACCTACGCATTTCGCTAATTGTGCTACAACCTACATCCCTTACTATTTGCGAGCAGTAGTCTAATCTAGGCCTACCTCTGCCTTTCTTCACACCTATTTCTGCCTCCAAAATATCACGGACCATTCTCCCATGTCTCAGCAAGTGGCCTACCATTCTATCTCTTCTCTTCTTTATGTTTTTCCACATACTTCTTTTCTCGCCGACTTTCTCCAATACTTCTTCGTTTCTAACCCTATCAGTCCATGGTATTTTCATCATTCTTCGGTAACACCACATTTCAAAAGCTTCTACTTTCTTCCTATTTTGCTTCCCCTACCGTCCAGGTTTCGCAACCGTATAGTGCCGTGCTCCATACATATGTTTTCAAAAGTCCCTTCCTTGTTTCTAAGTTTATCTCCCGAGCATAAAAGTGCTTTCTTTTAGTTAAAGGCTACTCGACCCTGCACTATTCTTTGTTTTATGTCTTTATCGCTTCTTCCATCCCAATTTATTTTACTTCCTAAATAAGTCTTTAACTTCCTCCAATCTTTCATTATTAATTTGTACTTTCGTTTTTGCTCTGCTCTCGCGCCCTCTGCATACTAACACTTTAGTTTTGTTTTTATTCACTCTCATTCCATATTCCTCTGTCAACACTGCCTCCATTTCGTTCAATGCTGATTCTAATTCCTCCTTACTAGATGCTAATACTGCTATATCATCCGCGAATCTCAGCATTTTTAGTTTCTGTCCCTGTACTTTAATCCGGAAATCCACTCTACCTTTTACCACATTAATCGCCTCTTCGATGTACAGATTAAAAATTAGTGGCGATAGCGTACATCCTTGTCTTACTCCGCTCCTAATACCTATTTCCCTTTTCTCCCCTTCTACTTTTATAACAGGCGTTTGCTCTTTGTATAGATTGTGTACTACTCTCCTATCTCTATATTTCATTCCCGCGCTCTTTAGTATCTCGAACATTTTTTCCCATCTTAGGTTATCAAAAGCTTTTTCTAAATCTGCAAATCCTATATAAGCGTCCTTTCCTTTTTCTATTGTTTTCTCTAGCATTACCCTTAGAGCCAGAATAGCTTCGCGAGTTCCCCTATTTCGCCTAAATCCGAATTGGTCTTCTCCTAGTATTTCCTCCGCTCTATTTTCCATCCTCTTCTGCACTATTCTGGTTAAGATTTTTGACGCATGGGAAGTTAGACTAATCGTTCTAAAGTTCTCGCATTTGTCGGCTCTTCTCTTTTTCGGTATAGTAACGATAATGTTCCTCTTATAATCCTCCGGCATCTCGCCCGTTTCGTATATGTATGTTAGCAGTTCAAACATCCTATTTACTACTTTCTGTCCCGCACATTTCAAAATTTCCGCCTGTATTTTATCTACACCCGGCGCTCTATTGTTCTTTAGCCCCCTTAGCACTATTTCAAATTCCTCTCTCAATATAGGTTTTCCTACATCTTCCCTATCGATGCTAGCTTATTCCTCTAATATCTCTCCTAATTCCTAACCCTCGTATAAATTTCCTAAGTACTGCTTCCATCTATCCGCTTCCTCCTCTCTTCCGATCAGTATGTCCCCCGATTGACTCCTAACGTTTCTACTTATTGTTCCTATATCCCTGAAGTTCCTCTTAGTTATTTTGTAAGCCTCATCGGTCTTACCTACTTGCAGCTTATCTCCTACTTCTTTGCATTTATCCTGTATCCATTGTTCTTTCGCTTTTCTACATTTTCTAATGATTTCCCACTTTATTGCCTTATAAGTTTTCAGTCCTTCCTCGTCTCGTCTGTTTTTGTAGCCTCGTCTCTTTTGCATTAAATTTAAGATTTCGTTCGTTATCCAGGGCTTCCTAGCTTCCCTTCTCTCGTGTCCTAAAACGTCCGTAGCCGCGGAATCTAGACTATTCTTGATACCCTCCCACTCAGTTTCTGCGTTCTTGATTTCGTCATTACTCGCTTTATTTATTAATTGATCTGTTTTCTCCTGGAACTTATCTTTCATATTCTGATCCCTCAATATGTCTACATTTATACGTTTCTTATCCTTCCGGGTTTTCAGATTTTTGAACTTTAATCTAGCTTTCATGGCTACCAAGTTGTGGTCGCTGTCTACATCTGCTCCTGGATAACTTTTACAGTCTTTTACTTGATTTCTAAATCTCTTCCTAACCAGAATGTAGTCTATCTGATACCTGTCTATCCCTCCTGGCATTTTCCAGGTGTACCGCCTCCTAACGTGATTCTTGAACAATGTGTTCGCGACTACCATCTTATGCTTTTCACAGAATTCTATCAGTCTGCTACCTCTCTCGTTTCTGTTTCCTAATCCATAAGGACCTACAAATTCTCCTTCTTTCCCCTCACCTACGACTGCGTTAAAATCTCCCACTATTATTAAATTTTCATGACCCTTCATAAATTCTATTACCTGCCTTATGTCCGAATAAACGGCTTCTAATTCTTTCTCACTGTGGCTAGAAGTAGGCATGTATACTTGCACTATTACTGTTTTCACTGGCTTCCAATCTAACCTGACCATCATTACTCTCTCGCTGTATTGTAAGTAGCTATCTACACACTGTCCTGCGTTCTTCCGCATAACGATTCCTACTCCCGCGTTTCCATTTACTGATCCTTTGTGTATTACTCTATAGCCACTGCTCCAGGAATCTCCTACTTCCGGCCAGCGCATCACACTTATACCTACTATATCTAATCCTAACCTATCCATTTCTATCTTCAGATTCTCTAGCTTCCCTGTCTGTCTCATGCTTCTGACATTCCACTCTCCGACTATCCCTACTATTGCATTCGATCACGTCTCCCGGAACAGTCCTCACCCGGAGATCCGAACGGAGGACTATTTTACCTCCGGTGTTCTTTGCCCCAGGAGACGCCATCATTATTTGGGATAAGCTTTCTGTTAGCTGTTCTGAGGATTATAATGTGGTGGTTTCCTCTTGCCTTCCACATCGCAGTCGTGTGTGTCATAGCACCATACCAACCCCCACGGTTTCTGCCACTATGACTACTGAAAGAGCTGCTGCCCTCCTTTAGGGACTTGTCTTAGTCTGGTTTTTCGATAAGGATCCCCCCCCCCACAATGGTTAAACCTATGGTACGGCTCCTTAAATCATTAAAACGCGCAAGCCGACCCACCCGTTCTAGTTTGCACTAGAACTTCGTCAAGGTGCAAGTCCTATCGGATCGGGAAATCAGCTCATCAAGAAAAAATTAATAATACGCAGGATGTTAAAAAAGCAAACATGTCATCCCATATATTTCGAGTTTCCTTTATATAAAATATCTTTTAGATTAAATCTCGGTCTGCCCGAGCATTTCTCATAAATCAATAAAATAACGTCAAATATAATGTTATTGCATAACCGTTCCTAGTGAGTGTGTAAGTTATATACTGGTTTTCACACAGTTATAATTCTAATATCGAACCATTAAAGAGTTGCGCTACACTGTAATTATCTTTCCATTGATATATTCCTTTAATTTTGATGGATATATGACGTTTTCTTGAATATTTTATATAATTATGAATAATGATTAACAGGCATCAAGTTAAAAAAACGGTAAAGGTAATTGTTAAATTAGCTCGTTATTCAACCAGTTTAAAAAAGTTTTGACGTGGCTCTTAATAAAAGATTAATGAGTAAGCATTGTAAGGCAGTACTTAATTTCTCGCTCATTGTTCGTTAGGTAGATTTATGTTACATATACTTACACGTAGAAGTGTTATACGCACAACTACAGTTTACATGTACGATAAAGTCTATTGACTTGTTATTGTTTTTTCTTTTGTGAGAACTTTATCATAACTTCTTATTTTCGAACTTGTACCATTGTTATGCTGTTCCCACTTTAATATTATGTATTATATTATTAATTATGGTTTTTCGTAATTATAAATGTTCGAAACTTATTTAATTAACATAATTATTAATTAAGTCGATATTAAAAGAATTCAAAACGTATCAATGTTCATTTCATCGCTACTTGCCAAATAAAAAACTCTCTTATTTTGCCGATAAACGGAACAGTCTACCTGACCCTATCCATAAAAACAAGGCACCGGAAGTTTGAGATTTTTTATTTGGCAAATAGCGATGAAATAAACTATACTTAGTGTTCCTGGTTACTAATAGACAGTGGCGGCTCGTCATGAAATGAAACGGGTGTTCTGCACAGGGCCGAACCTAGGGTATTGGCCGCCCGCGTGCAAATTTCAAACGTATCCAAACCACTGGTGCTGTAGGGGTCGCAAAAAAATTGCAAAATTTTGAAATTTTTCATGGTCACGCGTTTTTTTGATACTTCAGAATTTTTATGTAAAATCCGTTTATACAAAAATATAGACTTTAAATATAGACTTTCACAAGAAAAATTTTTGGAATTTAATACCTTTTTGAAGAACATTCATGTTTGCCGTCATATTTTTTGGTTAAGAGAAAAGGCTTGCAAGGTGAATTTTCTACTAGAGGGTCTATAACACTTAAAATATTTTCCGAAAGAGTTTCAACGTCACATTTTGTAGGTTTCAGGTATGTCCAAAAACGTTCAATCGGTTCACCATCGAGAATATATCTTAAAACTACCACTAACTGAATTTTTGCAGATACATCAGTTGTTTCGTCTGCCATAACTGCCAAAAATGAAGGTTTGTTAATTTCTTTAATTATTTCTTCATGACATACTTTTAATATGCAGTCTAAAAGATCGTATTGTATTTCTTTAGAGGTTCCTTTAAATACTGAAGCATTTTGTAGATGCTCGCTTACAGTTACATCAAGCTCAGCAGAAAAATTTATCAAACCACGAAATATCCTCGGGTTTTGAGAGGTTTCAGCTTCGTTATGTCCTCGCAGCGCCAGTTCAAAGGCCCCACAAAACTATATGCAGTTTATAATTTTTGACAAAACGTATCTCTTTTTTGTCACATTATCATTATGCTTTTGCATATTTATCCAATAAGCTGAATCTAGCTGCCCTTTAATATTAGTTGTTCCTAATAAAGCTAATTCCATTGTATTATGTAGATGGCTTTTGGAGTTGTCGTGCTTTTTTATTTTTTCAGTTAAGTGCACCAAATCTGTCACCCCTACCTCCGTCCATGCTTTATCACCGCCAAAAAGTAAACAAGGGAAACAAAATAACGCATTTTTTTTGTTGCACCCATAAATCCAATTGTTCTTCGAATAAATGTCTCTATTAAATTGACGTTTATATGCTTTTCCGCGGCTAACACCTGCAGTCTCAATAACAATATCGGGCAATTGCCTACCATTGTTTTTTAAATCAATCAAGAGTATTTAAAAAATCGCTTCACATGAACTAAATTATAAACTAAATCCATTGTCACTATCACAGTATATAAATATTAATAATTAGTACAATAAATCACTACATAAATTCACAAAACAGTATTTAAAATCTCAAATTAATACGAAATACGAAATAGGTACGATTTACGCCCGCCCGAGGAGTAGGAAGGAATAAACATTCACTGATGTTGCCTTAGCTGGAAAAAATACAGCTCACTGACCGTGTAAATTCGCGCAATTACGAGCGCCAAGTGTGGATTGTCGCGGGAGTTGAGGGGGAGGACGGGTGTGTTGAGTCGTGCTGAGAACTACCTCGTATGGCCCAGTTCAATGTACCGCGACGCGCTCGCGTAGAGACCCAGATAATTCATCTGGTCTACTACATCTCAATAGAGGACGGCGGGCAGAATGCAACTTTAACGCAATAATTTGGTTAGCTGCACCAACTAACCAAATTATTTTATTAATAAATTTTAATAATTATTATGTCGCGAAAATATACAAATATCTAATTTTTTTGGCAGTTCTGCAGCTCTGCAGCACCTATACACTAGCCGCCCCTGCTAATAGAATTAGGAAATTATGTACAGCGTTGTCCATTATATTTAATATTGCTGTAACTTTTACAAATGCGGGCGCGGTACTCAGTACCGCAACAGGAACTTTTGCATAGAAAACAAAATAATGCCTTTCAAAACATACATTAATAGCTTTTTTATTACAAATAAATGTTAAATAAATTCAAGACTAATATACATATCAGAAAAGAGAAAAAAAGGACTTAGGTACTTGGCAGAGGGTAATTTTCAAACTACTAAAATAAGGAGATAATTATACTCCACTCAATCTGCAAATACCTTATATAATAAGGACTAAACAAATTAGGCCAAAGCAGCTATTCTCGTGGCTACATGCCGACAGCGAGCGCGGTGGGTTATATGACGGAATTTGCCGTATTTTGTCTAAGAGAATTATCATTAAAATACAGTGATTCAGATTCTCCTGTCTCAGGATATCGCTAACTGCTGACCGGTTTCGACGTTATCTTGGGTCTCGTCAGTGCGGTGTAAACTACGAGAGAACTATAAGGTCGAAATCGGTCGAAACACGATTAAAAGTTGATTAACACATATGATCAAAATTATTAAAAAAATTGAAGAAAATAATATTTACATTTTAAGGCGAGCGCAATAGGTACTTCTCTAACTAAGCTAATTAAACGCCAATAACCGAATACGCCGCTTTCCGACCTTGAGAGCCATCTGGAAGAATACACATCTCCACTGCCCACACCATGAAAATATTGTTACTGAAAATACAAAACTAAAGAAAATGCGGCACGAAATACCGCTGCGCGCCCGCTCCAGGGTTAAAGAATATAAAATATCAATGATAATATTGTCGTAGTATCATCTGTCATAGCCTATCGTATATTAAGTGATTGATTCGGACTTCCATCAGTACCTATATTTGAATAATATTTAAAATCCGATATATCAAAAATGTTACAATTGATCCTATATATCATTAATCATTATATATCTCAAGTTAAGAAGAAAATATTAGTATGCAGGATATTCCATTTCAAATAATGACCCATTATGTTTATGTAATATACTCTGGCGAAACTTTCAAAAAAATGATTTTGCATAAATGTGGCGCTATTTTATTGATGCAGCGTTCAATTTCCGCTTTCAATGCTTGGATGGTCGTGGGCTTATTGGCGTAAATCTGAAACATCAGAAAACCCCACAGAGAAAAAGTTTATAGGTGTTAAATCGCAAGATCGTGACGACCAATTCGGGTCACCAAACGGGAGATGATATTACCAGGAATAGACTCGTGCAAAACTGTCAATGTTTCACAGGTGGTATGGCAAGTGGCACTGTCCTGCTGAAGTCACATGTTTTCAATACTTCCAATTAAGGCACAAATAACTGGGTTATCATGTTACGATAACGTTCGCCATTTACCGTTAATGCATTACCTGTTTTGTTTTCAAAGAAAAATGTGCAATGATTCCTTCAGACCACAATGCACACCAAACAGTGACACGTTGGGGGTGAATTTGTTTCTCATGAATCATTTGTGGATTTTCTGAACCACAAATGCGGCAATTTTGCCTATTAACGAAGCCAGCAAGGTGAAAATGGGCCTCGTCGCTGAAGATGCTTTTGTCCACAAAATCAGCATCTTGTTGTTCAATGATCGAATTGATGAACTCTTTTTGATCTGTTGGCAGAAGTTATTCAGTAAATAGGATTTTGTAATAATGGAGATGCAAATCTTTATTAAGAACACTGTAAAGAGTGGCTGCTGATATATTCAATTCCTGTGCACCATAACACATCGAGGTCCCCGGACTCTTGGTCACACTCTAGCGAACTGCCGTGATGTTTTGTTCTGAACGATCACTACGATTTCGTGTCGTGTATCTACTTCAAACTTTCACCAATTTTGATAGTAACGTTTAACAATAAGGACGCGTTGTTGTATCATTCAGGGCTGCATATCTACTAATCATATCTGTGTCATATCGTCCTGTCACAATTTTTGACCTATCGAATCATAACAGCCAAAATGACGGGCAATTCAAATCTTGCCTTCTTATTGTAATTCGCTTTGTATTTGGATTTGAACTTCAACGGAGGGACTTTATTTACGGCTCTATGGGAATTTAATTATTTGTATTTAAAACCAAACATAACTTATGAAAGCTACTGTACTTAGTTGTAAAATATAGATGTAGTCCTACAGTTTTTAATTTAATTTAATAATAAAACTTAAAAATGATATTAATGAAAGAAGGGGTCAAATTATACTGAGTAACCCTAACCTTGTGTGAACTATGAATTATTTTTTATGAATTACTGTTAATACGTTTTTTACTTGAACTATGAATTATTTTATTAATACGTTGTCTATTCTATATAGGTCACCAAAGTAAATTATTTCAAAAGAAAAGATAAAAATGGGTACCTTGAACTCATTTGTTTGTTCCATCTACTTTCGTTATTTCAGATTTCATTTAACAAAATGTATTTCGATTTATAGATTTATTTATAGATCAAGCAGGGCTACTACCCTTATCCATTATATTTATATCGTAACATGTTTCTTTATAATATCTTTATTTGCATCATTTAGAATAATAACAACCATCCAACTACAAACCAAAGGCAAATACACTAAAGCATCACAATGATGTTTGTATGTACAGAATACAAATTTCTGTTTATATTAATCATACACAGAGGTATACACATACATAGAGATATATACATGTATACACACATACAGATACGCCCATATATTATTTATATATTTTATATATATATATATATATATATATATATATATATATATATATATATATATACCATGTGTTTCATTTGAAATGAACACACCCGGATATTTTGGTCATTTTTTGAAATCCAGATTTGAGCGTTAGTACTATTGTTGTTCTATATAAGACGTATATTTAAAGCTAACTATCTTAAATGTAAGTAACAAACTGAGATAACAGCAGCCCCCCAAATGGAGCCCATTCCCAATATTTTACTTCGCGTCGAAGTTATTGGAAAAAGTTGTTCAAAATATAAGTTTGAGCCCCAACATCAAATTCATTTCGTATTATCAAATTATTACGAAATTCGTATTTGTAATGTTTTCGATATTTTCCACAAAGTCCACTTATGGTTAAAATTTTGGGTTTCAATTTAATAGAATGTCATGGAAATGGAAGAAATATATTGAGCAGAAGTGTCGATTTAACAAATAATACATTTTAAGAGAATAGAAAACAAACAACTAACTCTTGATAATTGAAATAAATAAAAAAACAACAGTTTAAACTAACAATCGATTTTTGAGATAGTTATTCATTATACATAAATAATCCTTTTACGATTATGATTGGGTACTCCTTTCAGCTCTGCAATACTGATTTCCCATTATTTTAGCAAGGCAAGGCTCATCTTATTTTAGCCCAAAGTACTTTTCGATTTGCGGTCCTTGTTTGGTACACTATATTCTTCACTGTTCCTCAGAAATAAAAATCTAATGGTGTCATATGGGGGGACCTAGGACGCCAGAGTTTAAAGGGACTATTTTCCTATCCAGCGCATTGGAAAGTATTTGTTCAATCACTGCCGAATAGTTCTGGAATTATGGAATGACGCACCATCTACCTGAAAAACATCTGTAACATTAAGAGGAAGATTTTCAATTTCATTCCATAATTCCGTATCGAAAAAAATTACTAAGTGCTCAGAATTTAATGAGTTATTTAAGAAAAATGGACCAATTATTCTGTCTGCTAAACTTCCACACATGTTAACTTTCACTGAATACTGGTCTTTACAATTAATAACTGAATGAGAATTTTCTGTAACCCAGTTTTGAGAAGATGCCACCCCATAAGTGGTAAAGGTAACCTCATCAGTAAAGAAAATTTTATGTAGAAAATTCCGGTCGTTCAAAAATTTTCCTGGGTCCACTAGCAATATACTAACATTTAATTTTCATCAGCTTCTTTCAAGGTATGTAGAAATTTGGGTTTACAAGGCTTAATTTTATGATGACTGAAACATCTTTTAATTTTCTCTTTATCGATATTCAGTTGAGACGCTAAATCCCGTAGACTCGCTCTTGGATTCCCTTGATTTGCTACTAAGATTACATTATCTTCAGAATGCGGATGTATTCGACGAGGTAGATCATTCTGAGACCTTTTAATGACACTGCCAGTTTCATTGAAAAGAGAATAGCGACACTTGTGTTAAATTCTGCAGTGACTTCTTTGCTACTACGAGCCTTATCACCAAATAGCCTTATTATTTCGATTTATTTCCTTATATGCAGATGCATTTTATGATTTTGAACAACTTTTTCTAACAACTTTTTTTCAATATATTTAACGCGAAGCAAAATATTGGAAATGACTCCCATTTGGGGGGCTGCCGTTATCTCAGTTTGTTACTTAAATTTAATTTAATTTTTTGTTACTTAAATCTTACCTCGAAATGTACGTCTTACATAGGACTATAATTATGCTAAACCTCATATCTGGATGTTAAAGAATGACAAAAATATCCGGGTGTCTTCATTTTAAATGAGACACATGGTGTATTTACACACATTAATACGTGAACAATAACTATAGTATAGAATATGACCAACCAAATTCATTAAATAGGTAACTTAACTATAAGGTTGATGTATAATAAGTAAGATATTTAATAGGTAATAATAGGTAAGAACTTCTGTTCTGATTAATAGATTTAGGCTATCGTCTACTTAGGATTAAGTTTCCCGTATAATTTTGTTGTTATTGAAAGAAATAAATAGTGTCCCTTAATAAATCGAGTCGTACATGTCAAAATGTGGTGACCTTAAACGTTTAAATATATTCCTGTCTATATTTTAATAATGGTGTCCTTAAGTACAAATCATTAAATTTTCAAGGATAAAAAAGAAGATCTACTATGAAAACGTAAAACATCTCTATTTCATAGTTCATGCCCAATTATTCGTGTAATAATTATTATTATGTACCGGAAATTGTATACAAATGATACGTTTGTAGAAAAGATGAGAATTGTGTTATTCTTTTAAATTCACATGACACCATATAAATTGTACAATACGAACTTGGTCTAAGGAATGACCGAAGAAGACTTATCCAATAAAGTATTAGAAAATGATGACTTCCTACTAGTATTTTAAAAGCGTTGGCGAATAGATACTTGTCAAAATGATAAAACAATAGCGTGAGTAAAGCGTTCTAGCAGTAGTAGGGCATGAGGGTTTAAGTGACGTATAATCAGGTGGTAACACTTGTGGCATTTCCCACGCTGCTTCAGTATAACCAACCTATTATTAATATATTGTTAACGAATGATAATTATTTCCCAATGTAGTTATTTTACTTGTTCTATTATCGTATTTATTTGCAAGCCAACCATTTAATTTTCGGTTACAATGTTTCATTATAATAATTTTTAGACAAGAATATTTTTTACTTAGCGCAAGAGGAACTCGGGATACCGGATATATTTATTATTTACCAATTCGTGAACATAACTATATACATGTACAGATGCTTTCCACCCGGTTTTTATCGTATTTCAATGAACTGTATCGTACAGTATAACATATATTTTAATAATTTGAAAATAGTAAAAACACCTGTAATCGTAATAATAAAATTACATTAAATTAAAATGAGGAATTACAATACTCATATTAAATAAATGTACGGAAATATTATCGCTCTAAATAGATTCAAAGTTCCACATGTTAAATTTGTTGTGATGTCACTTGTATTCGTGAGATGAGGTAAATAACACAACATATGTTTTCTTCGAATTTTATAATTATATATATATATATATATATATATATATATATATATATATATATATATATATATATATATATATATATATATATATGTTTCGTATATGTTTCTTAAAATTTTATAATTATAACTTAATGAACTAACAATTATAATAAAGTTGGATCTAACAATTAATGTTTATATAAATTGGATATATTTTACATTACATTAGATATAATTATTATGATTTAATGCTGCGGTCAAAAAATAATTGTTGTTACAATAAGTTGTTCTATAGTTATTCGATCTGAAATTTATTCTCTCTTTTAGTGATACTCTATTATTTTATCTACTTCAATTACTCTGAACTCGGGCTGATCTCCGGAGCAAATAAAGCTATTCCTATATATGCAATATTTTGTATTCTTCGTGATATTTGCAATATAGCCAGGAAATTATCTACAAATTAGATTCTCAAATACGTAAATTACGTCAAGTTTCTTCAACAGTATAATTAAACATATTTGTTTGATTTAAAGGAAAATTCAATTGTTGGTTGTGGTAACTTGATAGAGTTTATTTGCAAGTATAAATTCTACAACCGTATTTATTTACTTAAGTTAAATTTTATAAGTTCTTGATAAATAATGAAATTCAATTCATAACAGTACAGAATTCCGTTTAGGGATATTTAGACAAGTTAATCCGCTTACGAGAGTATAAAAATTACATCGATATAAACGAAGATTATTAAAAAAATCCATCCCCTTTGCTTATCTTCAAATGAAAGTAAGACAAGTGAATATTTTTATAATGTATTTACATGCAAAAAGATTCAGTGAACTTTTTTTCTTCAGTTAACTTTTTCTTATTTTTACAAAATCTAATCAGTACTTTATTTCTAATTTATTATGCACATTTATCCTAAATACTATGTACCAATTTATCCTGGATATACGGGGTGGGCCACGAAGTTTTGACCAGTCGATATCTCGAAACCTATTTGAACAATAATTTTGAAAATTGGGGATGTTAAGAAGCCGAGAGCGTTGCCCATTTTTAGCATAAAAGGACTTTATTTCGCCTGCATGTTTCCGGTCACGTGACATAAACTTCAAAATTATAAATGAGACACCCTGAATGTTATTACATTTTTCTGATGGTCTATCTAATGCCGATCCAACGATATCATATTTGTTAGCACGTTTATGTAAGACAGTGATAATCTGAGCTGTTGAATGAATGGATTCTCTTTTTAAAACTTTTATTAACGATAAATAATTACACAGCAAAATACAATAACGATAAAAATCATTACAATTGATACCCAGATTGATGTCCACCTTCATTAATGTAATACTCAAATCTTTTTAAAACATTTGTGTTGCATGCTGATCTAATCATTTCTGGTGTAACAGTTTGGCACGCTGCTCTGATGTTGTTTTTCAAATCGTCTAAATTTCTATGTTGTGTATTGTAAACTAAACCTTTTAAGTATCCCCATAGAAAGAAATCTAAAGATGTTATATCTGGGGAGCGAGCTGGCCAAGATATGGTACCGTTGCGTCCAATCCATCTTTCAGGGAAAGTAGCATCAAGATATGTTCTAACTTGCTGTGCAAAGTGAGGAGCTGCATCATCCTACTGCCACCACATCGTCCTCTTTTTGTTTAAGGAAATATCTTCAAGTAAATGGGGAAGCATATTCTGGAGAAAATCTAAATATCTATCGCCGTTCAACGTTTCTTATGGTACCCTCTGTTTGAATAGGCTTTCTTCGAGGAGTTTTCCACTAGGAAAAGAATCACGTCTTAATGTTTGTTCCACGTAAGCAAAAGTATTTTTACTTGGAGCTGTTCGGTCGGAAAAACGATAACATAACTATACAAATATCTAGCACGTCTGCTATTGTTTCCACATTCTCCATAGATCAGCAGCATATCAACGTACTCGTAAGTAAAATGTAAAGGCATAATAATCTTATTACTATTTTTACAAACATAAAATCTGCTAATACTGCTTGACATCTCCTGATAAGTACTGATGTATTTCTGTTGCTAGGACACCTTTTTTGTTTCTAATCTACTTAAGTTTTTTTTTTTAGTAAAAGTAAACAAACTTTCATAAACAGTTATTTATTATTATTGTAGTACCGAAAAACTTGACAAATATGGTATCATTGGATTGGTATTAGACAGACCATCACAAAATTGTAATAACATACAGAGCGTCTCATTTAAAATTTTGAAGTTGATGTCACGTGACCGGAAAAGTGCAGGTGAAATAAAGTCCTTTTATGCCAAAAATGGGCAACGCTTTCGGCTGTTTAACAACGCCAATTTTAAAAATTATTGTTTCTCAAATACATCTCGAGATATCGACTGGCCAAGACTTAGTGGGTCATCCCGTATTACAGAATGACCGTAGGACAAAACATAGATTACTACATAGCTTAATCAACACAGAATTTGATTTACGTAGTAAATAACGAATTTCTGTCTATTGCTAATATTTTTAATTTTCATTGAAGGTGATATTGATTGAAATATTTGGCTTGTATTTAGGGAACATGAGAGTAGTGCATTCTATTATATTTCTTTATAAGATTTAAATCTTGTTTTGATAGCCCCTCAATATTGGAACCGATTAAGTCAAATTTACCCACAACCACATCACAATTTCCTAACACAGTTTATTTCCAAACGCCACGTACCGATGTACTGGAATCGTCCCCAATATATTAAATATGTGCACATTACTCACTAGCGCAAGATAAAGTAGATATTTTTTCTGCACCATTGCGAACATTGAATATAATTTAAAAAATTATATAATATAAAATTTTTAATATAAAGAAAATACATATATTGGTAACGTATTTGCAATGTAGTATGTTTCTGTTCTTCTTATTAATGATAATAGCATATTATTTTCTTAGGAATACATATATAGTCTTTGTAGGTGTTATATTTTATATCACTATAATATAATAGTGATATAAAATATAATAACTAATATAATAGCTAATAAGCAGGGGCGTAGCGTACATGGATGCGAGTGATGCATCCCTTAAAAAATTGGCAAATTAGTGTTATTTAAAAGTTCAATCGATTTATTCAATTATTACAATTTTTTAATTATTTTAAATCGACCGCGAACATACATTGTTTACGTCCACGTTACATCCAAGCTATGCGTTAGATGGGCGAAGAGGTCACTAATCTTACGCAGTCAACAGTGGAACCTCGAGTGGGTGTTGTTATTTCCGGACTCAGTTCTGCGATTATGTGAACGCATTCTGGCGACTGTCACCATAACATAAGGATGATTTGGAAGCGCTGCTTCAGGTAATTGTGGAAAATGAAAATGAGGAATGGGATCGAGAAACCGTTATTTCTGCTAGAGACCTTTTAACTTTATTACGCGACTTTGATTTTATTTTTTTCTTAGCAGTGTTTTCTGCAATATTCTCATATTCCGAGAGTCTGTTTAAAATTCTACAGACAAAAATATCAGATATTAGTTACTGCAATAAAAAGATCGCCGATTTCAAATCACATATTCAAAAAATGAGAAACGAGTTTAGTGATATTTGGGACCGTATGGACAGATTTGTGTAAGAAAATCAACCACCAAGTAAAGGAATGCGTGTGGATTCAATTCCTGAAGAAGATAAGAAAAACACCTACGCACGATTGTTTTATGAAATTTTTGACGTTATTACTTTAAACATTAGTGAACGGTTTAGTGAAATTTCTAACCTGAAATTCTTAAATCTAAATTCCACACAATTTACTTCATTCGTGAAATGTTTTCCTTTTCTCTTTTTTAGTAGATACATATGGAACATTCTTTGACGCAAATCGTTTAAAATGTGAACTTTCAGTGATTTATAGTGATCTCGATATGAAAAAAGCACTATTTTTGAGCTTCATCAATATATTATGTCCCTTCAATTATATTCTGTTTTCAGTCATCAAAATTGTCTCGTTTAATTTTGACTATTCCTGCCACAAGCAGTTCCGCGGAAAGATCATTTTCATGTTTAAAGAGAATAAAGACTTACCTGCGAAATTCTCAAAAGCAAGAAAGATTGTCAGCTTTAGCAATAATATATATTGAAAGTGCCTTGTTAGAAGATATGAGATCATCTCCAGCATTTGAAGAGACAGTGGTAGACGTTTTCGCTGGACAAACAAAAACCGAAGAATTGATCTTCATTTTAAAAATTAGGATATATACCTCGACATAATAATTTTAGGTTATTGTCTTTTTTTATTTCTACCATTTTCATATACTTCTCTCGCCTACCATACATCTGACCATACCTCTTTCCCTTATAAAATTTTTATCACATCCCTAGATTCTTTTCTCAGGCTACGCCCCTGTATATTAGGCATATAATAAGTTTAAATATTAACTTAATCTATTTTGTATTACTTTTATT
The DNA here is from genome assembly GCA_037954035.1 of Rosalia funebris. Taxonomy (NCBI): domain Eukaryota; kingdom Metazoa; phylum Arthropoda; class Insecta; order Coleoptera; family Cerambycidae; genus Rosalia; species Rosalia funebris. The sequence continues at coordinate 5,017,315 of JAZFAV010000012.1, read as the reverse complement.
GTAAATTAATTGAATATTTAATATGTAAATTTATTGTATATGTAACATTCCTATTGAATTCCTATCCTACATCTGGAAAACCGTTCTATTAAAACACATCATGATACCTGATCATAGTTCTCTAATTGACACTTATGTTCTGTTTTAAATTTGTCAAAAAAAACTTGCTGACTTTAAAGATTACACGAGCTTTTTAAAAACATAGGAGCTTAACATAAATCAATATACACATTTATGTCATATACTGGAGTCATTTTAAACCATTCATGTTGACTGTAGTAGAATTTAAATTATTTAAAATATATCACTAGAGTAAAATAGAAAATTGATTACTATAGTTAATGCGAAAGATATTACGATATTATTAGCACATATCAATAAAATCAAAATAAAAACAACACTTTCTTTAGAATGAGTATTTGCAAATATTATAAATTCAAATATCAAACATAATACGACATTCTCCACATCAATACCTTCCTTAAGGAGATAAACATATTTACTAAGCGAAAATTGCAATATGCTTCTATCAATTTGCACAATCGAACAAGGGAAATAATAATGGCTTACAATAATATTTTTCTGATGACAAATAACCCAAATATTAATCAAATAATTCAGTAGGAAAGGGAGAAAAATGGTAGGGTGAATCGAAAGACCGCGACTGAAATATGAGTAATTGATAATCGATACTGGACGAGTTGTCCAAAGAGGTGTCATTATACAGACCGTTCAAACAATATTATCTTCTGTAGTACTGTTAATAACAACCCTACAACTTTTATTCCTCTGAGTTCTCCGTATAGCAATATAACCCTTCTCCAAATTTTACTGTGAACCTATTATACTTTAATTGTAAACTAAATTGCACTTGCATGTCTTTGTCCCATATAATATTATAGAAACCATGTAGAGCTATACAAGTATATTAATTTTAAAATACATTATTAAGAATAAGTTGATGCTTTATTTAGGCAATTCCATGTAAATCCAGACTTTTGATATTTAATTCATACAGTTACAACATATGTAGCATATTAAGTAAATTAACAATTACTTACTTTTTATTTTATTTCACTTACAAGTGTGGCGATCTCAATTACTATTAATAGTATAAACATTTCTTATCTATTTGTATTTGTTATTTACTTATTTGTAATTAATATAAATTTTGAATTAATAAATTTTGTTAATATTCGATTTATTCGTATATTAAATTATGTACAAAAAGTAGCAAGAAATATATTTGAAATCACAGAATCGAGTAAATCAAAGCAACATAAATAAAAAAAAACTGTTACTGTATTCTTGTACTATATTTCAATAGTAAGCCGTTACATGCGGCTTACTTATACAGGTATAATCCACAAATATCACTCATACCGCTTTTTGTTTTATATATTGACAAGTAAATCCTTTCTGTGACTATATATTGTAGTTTCGATTACATCGGTGGTACATTTTTTAAAAATGACAATCCTATTTGAAGGAGCCATTCGAAGGAGCATAGTTCTGGATGTTTTATGAATATAGATCATTAGATAGTATACATGCCTACTTCTAGCCATAGTGAGGAAGACTTAGAAGCCGTTTATTCGGACATAGAGCAGGTAATAGGATGAAGGTCATGAAAATTTAATAATAGTGGGAGATATTAACGCAGTCGTAGGGGAGGGGAAAGAAGGAGAACTTGTAGGTCTTTATGGATTAGGAAACAGAAACGAGAAAGGTAGCAGACTGATAGAATTATGTGAGAAGCACAAGATGGTAGTCGCGAATACATTGTTCAAGAATCACGTTAGGAGGTGGTACACCTGGAAAATGCCAGGAGGGATAGACAGGTATCAGATAGACTACATTCTAGTTAGGAAGAGATTTGGAAATCAAGTAAAAGACTGTAAGAGTTATCCAGTAGACAGCGACCACAACTTGGTAGTCATGAAAGCTAGATTAAAGTTCAAAAATCTTAAAACCCGGAAGGATAAGAAACGTATAAATGTAGACATATTGAGGGATCATAATATGAAAGATAAGTTCCAGGAGAAAACAGATCAATTAATAAATAAAGCAAGTAATGACGAAATCAAGAACGCAGAAACTGAGTGGGAGGGTATCAAGAATAGTCTAGATTCCGCGGCTACGGACGTTTTAGGACACGAGAGAGGGGAAGCTAGGAAGCCCTGGATAACGGACGAAATCTTAAACTTAATACAAAAGAGACGACGCTTCAAAAACAGACGAGACGAGGAAGGACTGAAAACTTATAAGTAAATAAAGTGGGAAATCATTAGAAAGTGTAGAAAAGCGAAAGAACAATTGATAGAGGATACATGCAAAGAAGTAGAAGATAAGCTCCAAGTAGGTAAGACCGATGAGGCTTACAAAATAATTAAGAGGAACTTTAGGGATATAGGACCAATAAGTAGAAACGTTAGGAGTCAATCGGGGGACATACTGATCGGAAAAGAGGAGAAAGCCAACAGATGGAAGCAATACTAGGAAATTTATACGACTGTCAGGAATGAGGAGAGATATTAGAGGAAGAATCTAGCATCGATAGGGAAGATGTAGGAAAACCTATATTGAGAGAGGAATTTGAAATAGCACTAAGGGGGCTAAAGAATAATAGAGCGCCGGGTGTAGATAAAATACAGGCGAAAATTTTGAAATGTGCGGGACAGAAAGTAATAAATAGGATGTTTGAACTGGTAAAATACATATATGAAACGGGCTAGATGCCGGAGGATTATAAGAGGAACATTATCGTTACTATACCGAAAAATAGAGGAGCCGACAAATGCGAGAACTTTAGAAAGATTAGCCTAACTTCCCACTCGTCAAAAATCTTAACCAGAATAGTGCAGAAGAGGATGGAAAATAGAGCGGAGGAAATACTAGGAGAAGACCAATTCGGGTTTAGGCGAAATAGGGGAACTCGCGAAGCTATTCTGGCGCTAAGAATAATGTTAGAGAAAACAATAGAAAAAGGAAAGAACGCTTATATAGGATTTGTAGATTTAGAAAAAGCTTTTGATAACGTAAGATGGGAAAAAATGTTCGAGATACTAAAGAGCGCGGGAATGAAGTATAGAGATAGGAGAGTAATACACAATCTATACAAAGAGCAAACTGCTGTTATAGAAGTAGAAGGGGAAAGAAGGGAAGTAGGTATTAGGAAAGGAGTAAAACAAGGATGTACGCTATCACCACTAATTTTTAATCTGTACTTCGAAGAGGCGATTAATGTCGTAAAAGATAGAGTGGATTTCGGGATTAAAGTACAGGGACAGAAACTAAAAATGCTGAGATTCGCGGATGATATAGCAGTATTAGCATCTAGTAAAGAGGAATTGGAATCAGCGTTGAACGAAATGGAGCCAGTGTTGACAGAGGAATACGGAATGAAGCTGAATAAAAACAAAACTAAAGTGTTAGTGTGCAGAGGGCGCGAGAGCAGAGCAAAAACGAAAGTACAAATTAATAATGAAAGATTGGGGGAAGTTAAAGACTTCACTTATTTAGGAAGTAAAATAAATTGGGATGAAAGAAGCGATAAATATATAAAACAAAGAATAGCGCATGGTCGAATAGCTTTTAACAAAAGAAAGTACTTTTATGCTCGGGGGTAATAAACTTAGAAACAAGGAAGAGATTTTTGAAAGCGTATGTATGGAGCACGGCACTATACGGTTGCGAAACCTGCACGGTAGGGGAAGCAAGTAGGAAGATATTAGAAGCTTTTGAGATGTGGTGTTACCGAAGCATGATGAAAATACCGTGGACTGATAGGGTTAGAAACGAAGAAGTATTAGAGAAAGTCAGCGAGAAAAGAAGTGTGTGGATAAACATAAAGAAGAGAAGAGATAGAATGGTAGGCCACTTGCTGAGACATGGAGGAATAGTCCGCGATATTTTGGAGGCAGAAATAGAAGTGAAAAAAGGCAGAGGTAGGCCTAGATTAGACTACTGCTCGCAAATAGTAAGGGATGTAGGTTGTAGCACAATTAGCGAAATGCGTAGGTTAGCACAAGATAGGAGAAGCTGGAGGTTAGCGTCCAACCAGCCTTAGGACTTATGACCTCATGATGATGAGAGCATTAGATTTATTGACATTTTGTTATAAAATTACCTACAAAAAAAAATAAAGAAACATGATTCAAATATCCCTGAGTTACTTATATGGATGACAAGACTGTTTTTACATAATGCAAATCTGGTTATAGAATTTCACTTTTGTAATCATTGACAAATTATTCTTCCAAATGTACGTGCCGAAATAATAATGTGAACAATAATAAATTGGCTATAAATAATGATTGGCTATGAGAACAAGTCTTGTATACATACCAAGATTTGTGAATTATTTACTGATAAATACCCTAATCGACATACTGCACAATCAACTGTAAGCAACGGAAATAAAAAAAATCGATAAGCATCTACACCTTAGTTCTAGTTAATTTCAGTTTGACAAACCCTCAGTTAATCTATTTTTGAAAATCACTATAAAATAAATTTCTTATAAATACTACGGGCTAATAATAAAAATAAAGATTATAATTTTGTGTAGAATTTTGTATTTTTGTATTTAATTGGAACATAACCCAACGTCATAGAAATCAATGAAATCATCCATCATTTGTAGATAAAAATCTTCTAAAAGTAGGATCTTCTTCTACAAAGCAATATTTTATTTAAATCGATTGTAAACAAGCAGAATATTCGACAAGACTGCTACGATCATACAGACTGATAACAAAATGCGAATATATGGGCTAATTTAGTTAGAGAGCGAATATTCAATACTTACTTTTTTAAGTATAATACGATAACTGATATTTACTTTTAATGATATAGTCTTAAAAACTTCAAGTAAATACGTTATAACATTCTGATTCCTTAAGCAAGATTTTTCCTAATCAAGGTGATAATGATATATTTGCAGATAATAAGTGGGTTCAATAAAATGGTGTTCTGCCTCGTTTTGTCACATAAGATACTTTTATAATCCAGCAACAAGGCTATTAAATGACTATTACTATCACCTGATTTAATCTCATGTGATTTTTATCTCGTCAAGTTGTTTATGAGATAAAACTTAAGTAAATAAACAGGTGTACTATTAAAACAAATTAAAGAATGCATTAACGAAGTTCAGAACATAATTTCCGATGTTGCTGAAAATACAAATGAATTTGATCACCAGATTCATAATAGCCAAATATATAGATACCACTTTTTATATGATAATCGATAGCGTTTTGGTTGTTTTTGATAATGAATTGGAGAACATCATGAAATTTATTCTTAATTTGTGAGACACATATTTGTGTGAAGCAGGATGGTATTATGAAACAGAGACAATAATATTCGATATTTATTGCTTGTTTTCGAGATGATATGCATATGCAGAATTGTAATATCATTTTGCTGTATTATTTTGTCGATAGTAAAATTAAAATAGTTTTAATTTACAGGGATAAACTAAAAAAAGGAATAAATCGTTTATTAAAATAGTTATTGATTAGATATAATCTTTCACTGAATTAAACGTACAACGATTTTTATATTATTTTGTTTCAATTCGTTATTTTATTTTCAGCAATATAATTAATTACAGTTAAAATAATTACAATAAATTTACCATTAATATGAAATATAATAGTAATTATTAATTAATATTAACTTAACTCATATTTTTTCAGAAGTGGAAATATATTCATATTAACATAACACTTTAGACTGTAAAACATATCATTTTATAAATATAGTATTTGTCAAATTAGGAAGTTTGACTTCACTTTGTCTATGACAATATCTATTTATCAACAAAACTTTTTGATATGACATTTCATGCATGCTTGAAATATGGCTAAAGGAACAGATCAATATTTTATATTGTTTAAAACTAGAAAATTTATCACGACACACAAGTTAACTAAAACATCCATTACATTGGCAAAACAAAATTATTACATAAGTTATATGTAAACTAAACCTTTGTTGTGATATAATTGTTGTCATTAGATATATCAATAAATATATAGCTTAGCAAGAATAGGAACAATTCTGAAAACTGCGACATCGGTCCGCCCACAAGGTGCGCAGTAGATAGCCTTGGTCTTTACTCAGTGACATTTCAAAGAGTGAATAATAATATCGATGAATATATACTGACACAGAGTTCGATCTGGCCGTGCGTAAAGTGCATCCTTTTCCCTCCAAATGATACCTCCACCTTTCTTCTGCGCATACAGGGAGAGTCTTACATTTTTTCCTATTCTTGGTAAGCTGTATTTCTGTAGTAAATAGAATGTAGAATGTAGTAAATAAATTTCTGTAGTAAAACTTAAATAAAGTATTTTACTTACCGTAAAATGCTTTTAAATGTAGTATACTACTCTATACATATTACACATCGGCACATTCCTTCAGGTTTAAACAATTGTTCATAATTATTCCTGTAGAGATTCAGTTTTCATAGAAAATAAAAATTTGGTAATATCATTGCTAAAATTTAAATGTATATTATTATTATTATTATTATTATTTTTTTTTTTTTTACTAAAAGCCAGTCACCCCTTTCTGTGGCTCCGACTCACACAGAAGGTGCGCTGGTAATACCAGCAATCACTCCTCGCGTCCGCTCGGTTAGTGATTACTGAGCCGAGTCGTGTGCCCTGAGTAGACGTAGTGAGCCGAGAATTACGGCCTTCTGCATGCGACCGGCTAAGATTTCTGCCGAGTTTCGGCATGCCGGTATGTTCTTTAATTCAGAAAGCAGTGTATCTCTCGCTCCACCAAGGGCTCCTATAATCAGTACCTTCAATTTAACAGTATGGTCTGGATAGAGTCTACGGAGTTCGAAGATTAAATCTCGATATTTTGTCCGTTTCTCCTCCTCTTTCAAAACAATGTTACCATCACCGGGTGCCGAGAACTCGATGACGAACATTGTCCTGATTTGGTGGTCGAGGAGGACTACGTCAGGCTTGTTGGCTTGTATTTGCCTGACGGTGGAAAACGAATAGTTCCAATATATTCGACACTTCTCGTTTTCCACAACGGACTCAATATCCCCCGGAGCGTAAGGCAGCACTGGTGTCTCGTCTATCTGATACGAGTGCCTTAAATGATAATAAAGCACCCGCAACGCTGCGTTGTGTCTATGGATATAGGCCGAGACTGCATATACCGGACAAGCCGACAGTAAATGCATCAATGGCTCCGGCGCCCTACGGCAGGCCCTGCAGCTGACATCAGGGACCTCCATACCCATGACACGACTCCGATAGACGAGCGTGTTAAATACACCATCTTGGCAAGCCATGATGAATCCCTCGGTCTCTGAATTTAGCCCGGCTGACCTTAAGAAAGCAAAGGTCAGCCTTTCGGATAAGCCCAGGGCTTCCATATTCCTATAGAAGACCCCGTGCATGGGCTTATCCTTGTGAAGCTGCAGAGCTCTTAAATGCTCTGCAGCTTTTACTTGGGCTTTTAACTGAACGGGTTCCAACTCGGTGACAGAGTTGTGATTGGCCCGTTCGGTATCGAAGACGAGACCGAGATCATCGGCTGCTCTACGTGCTGCCTTAAATAAAAATGCTCCTATCCCTGCATGTTCGTGATCTCGGACCATGCAGAGAAGGGGATCCGAACTCCTGATAACTTTATAGGCTCCGTCCAGAACCATCCTGCTATGAAGACACTCCAAACTCAAGAGTCCACGACCTCCGCGACATCGTGGGAGATATAGCCGTGGAACGGACGATCTAGGATGCAAACTCCTACTGAGATGCATCCTCTTTCGGGTTACTACGTCGAGTTGTCGCAGCTCCTCCTGTGTCTATTTGACTACTCCGAAGGAGTAGACAAGGATCGGAACGGCAAGCATGTTTGTTGCAGACACCTTGTTCTTCCCCGACAGTTCTGAAGGCCAGATCTGTCGGAGGCGGTGCTGATACTTGCCGCGGAGAGCGTTTTTTACGACACCTACCTCTTGGGTGGAGCGTTGCTCAAGACCCAAGTAGGCGTACGACTCTCCGGCATCTAAGTGATGTAAGATGCTTCCGTCTACTAGCTGCGCATCCTCTGCGTATTCCCGGCTTCGTCCTCTCTTGAGATGAACCAGTGCACATTTGTCCAACCCCAACTCCATCCCGATGGCCTGCGTGTACTCCTGCACCACCCTCAGGGACTGGCGTAATTCCCTTTCTCCGGAGGCATAAAGTTTTAGGTCATCCATGTAAAACAGATGGGTGACCTTATGCCTCCGATCGCCGGGGGTGCCGCAGTTATAGCCACGGGTCTTCCTGAGGGACACGGACAACGACAACAGTGAGATGCAAAACAGAAGGGGGCTAAGGGAGTCTCCCTGAAACACGCCCCTTCTAAACGACACCGGCTCTCTCCGGACTCTAGTATCACCCGATGTTATGGTAAACCGAGTCCTCCAGAGCGGCATCAGTTCTTGAATGCATCTCACTATAGGACCGGGCACCACAAGGCATTGGAGCAAGTGAATTATTAGCTCATGCGATGTCATATCGAATGCCTTGCGGTAGTCGATCCAGGCCATGGAAAGGTTTCGCTTGTACTGCACGGAGTCCTGCGTGATACATCTGTCAATCAACAGATTCTCCTTGCACCCAGCGACACCCCTCTTAGACCCTCGTTGTTCGTATATCCCCTCGAAAACCGGCTCAACTGCTAGGAGTACTCGCGTGTACAAGATGCGTGTAAACACCTTGTAACAGGCGTTTAAGCAGGTTATCGGTCGGTAGTTCTTTGGGTTGGACAAATCTCCGGTCTTCGGAATTAGCACGGTTCTCCCCTCAACAACCCAAGAAGGAATTTGCTGCTCCCCATTTAGCCAGGTGGTAAAAATTCTGGCTAAATGGCGGTGGATACTAGGTAATTTTTTCCACCAGAAGTTATTTATCCCATCGGGACCTGGAGCAGCAAAGTTCTTAGAGCCCGCAAGAGCCCTTTGAACGTCTTCAGGGGTTATCGGGTGGCACACTTCTTCTGGTCGCTGAAGACCTTCGCAAAAGTCTTCAAAGTGTGCCAGGGCTGGAGTGTCTCTTTGGAGTGGGAGCTTCTGCTCGTACAGCGCCTTCCAAAAGTTTTCCACCTGATCTACAGTCGGTGGATTTTCGACAACAGGTTGAGGCGGTTCGAATAGACGCGAGGGTTTTTGGCGGAACAAATTATTTTCCGCCAGTCTTCGCGCCCGCCTCACTAGTGACTTTTTGCATGTCACTAGCATCCGTATCCTATCGAGGCAGTGCTGTTTGATGGTACGCAGCACCACCTCATTAAGTGTGTGATGGACGCGTCTTAAATTAGCGGCGATTCGCCGTAATTTTTGCGTGAAAGGCCTATTGGCCGCCATATAGTCCATCACACATTGGATACGAGATACCTGTTGTCTTGCCGACTGGATCTTGGCCTCCATCTTCCGTACACGCCACTCCGCTCTCTCTCGCGGAGAGGAAGAGTTGTTCGCCCTCTCCATACGAGAGAAGCTCTCGGCGGCAGTGTACAGGGCACAATTTATGTGCCAGATGTCGGCCTCTTCTGGAAGCGATGCTTGAACTTCAGCATCCACTCTGGCCAGGTCTTGTGGCCTAGGGGGTCTTATGCGATGTAACCCCCTTCTGGTACTGAGGCCCTCTACTATTGGTGGAACGGTGAAGACCGCATCCTCAACTGGTTCATTAGGCAGCCTTTCAGCTACCTCATTCGCCAATCGGGGCGCAGTCCTCACATAGCCCTTTCCACGAAGATAGGATGCATAATCACGCAGATTCTGCGGCGTGAAGGCATCATGCTCTGGGTGTAATTCACACCACAGGGCATGCATACGTGCCATGTATCCCCTCCGTATGGGCTCACTGCTTTCATAGTAATGCAGCAGGTCGTCCCTCAGCTCGTCGGTCCACTCAAAGCGTCCATGTCGTTGGCGTGCGTCGTTTTCAGGCAATCCATCCATTTGGGCCCCACCACCTTGCCCATGACCCCTATCCGAACGGGGTCGATCGTGGGATCCTCCTCTTCTGCCATTTGGAACAAGAAGTTCGGGCTTACCGGGGAGTTAGCCCAGTAAGCCCACGGCCGACACTAGAGGGGAATATGTTATCCCCTCCCGGGTGCGCTGGTGCTGCCGGTCCGGTTTTGCACCCCAGCTGGAGTAAGTGGTGTCGCTACTCACCAAAGGCCAGATGGATGTTGTGCGGCCCCTCCTGCTTTTTTTTTATTATCATTATTATTATTATTATTATTATTATTATTATTATTATTATTATTATTATTATTATTATTATTATTATTATTATTATTATTATTATTATTATTATTATTATTATTATAAAATAATAAATATATAAGAAATAGCAGATATTCAAATGAAACAGAAATTCATGAAGCACAAATAGGTTAGGTACATACCTATTCGGTGAAAGGCTAGAGACTCTAAATTCAACACATGTTTCAGTCATCTAGATAAAAATTATTCTCATCTGGATCAAGTTTACTAAAAATTGTTAATAAACTTGGTCAACACCCGTAAGGTATATTTCTTGAGATATACAACACCATTTAGGCATAAGTTGGTTAGTCAGAAATGACATATCAATATTACCTCACGTTTTTACAGGGTCCACGTAAACACCATGTACATGCGTGCTTTAAAATATTTACTGTAATAGTAATAATAATACTATATAGTAATTTCTCAGTACCATGGAAAGATTCCAATTATTCTATATGGAATAAGGTTTACTACATTGCGATATATTTATATTACTTTTATCCAACGGAATTGACTAAAACAACTACTAAGATTTATATCAATTCCGTTGGAATTATGAACTACCACAGAGTAACGGCTACCTCGATCAATTACTTTTATCAGTAACATATAAGTCGGAAATCGAGAAAGGAACCACCAAACCGCCAAGCGGTTATCAAAGTAGTTCCCGAATAGCAAAGCTATTATATAATCGCTCTAGGAAACAACTACTCCTCGGGCTAAAGCCCCGCCAGGCATTGAATTATGCCTAGAAGCGACCCTCCTTTGTCCTGGATCGGCGTACCGTGTACGGCACTGATGAGAACTAATAAGTTCGAAACAGCTGTATGTCGTTCGGTTCCGATCCGGGACAGATGTCGAATCCTACCTGTGGCGGGTTTTATTTTTTGAAACCTTATCCGATCGTGCAGAAACACGAGAAAGGGGTCGAGGATAGCTTCTAGGTATAATTCAATGCCTGGCGGGGCTTTAGCCCGAGGAGTAGTTGTTTCCTAGAGATATTATGTAATAGCTTTGCTATTCGGGAACTACTTTGATAACCGCTTGGCGGTTTGGTGGTTCCTTTCTCGATTTCCGACTTATATGTTACTGACAGAGATCGTATCGATAAAGATGTATACCCCATAGAGTTCATTCGGCATTTATCTTGGATCGGCGTACCGTGTACGGCACTGATGAGAACTAATAAGTTCGAAAGATCTGTATGTCGTTCGGTTCCGATCCGGGACAAATGTCGAATCCTACCTGTGGCGGGCTTTATTTTTTGAAACAATTACTTTTATACCTAAAATGTATTAAAGATTATGACTATAGGTGTAAAATATTATCAATTACACTGATATTAAGTTTTATATCAAAAGTACACCATTAACCATTTTTAAACACTATTAAAAATGATAAAGTTTTACCACAGTAGAGCTATATTGTATAATAAAAAATTATTTGTTGTATAATTTGTGACGACATATACACAAAATATAAACGCGTTACTATTAGAGAAACAATTTCACATTTGTAATATGTAAATTAAAAAGTAAATATAAAAATACATATTTACATACACTGATACTTTCCTCTTTATAAATGTGCGTAAGAACGAGTAAAATATTATCATGTTTTCAAACTACAAAACAATCAATATTCCAGCATAAAATACAAATATTGTCCCACAAATAAAGACCTTTAATCCTACACTTGATTACAGATAAATTTACGAGAAATACGTAAGACCCCTACGTTGGATCGCATAAGAATAAGCCCAAACGGATCAATTAAATCGGACGACTTTCGTTCAGTAGCGCAACATTAGTTTTATTTTACAGCTCATCTACTCTAAGTGGAACTTACAGTAGATGATGTTAATTTACTTATAATAGATGATTGTTACTGTCAGATGAGATCGAATCGATTCGACTAAAACCGTGACGTATTTTTTTTTGCGAAAATTCATTATACCTTCCTCGAAATGAAATGACAATGTTGCTTTACATATGTAGTATATTTTTGATATGGGTAAATCGTAATAGAAGATTTTGAATAAATCCCCTATAGATATATTTATTATGAGATGAAAGTTCTTAGAATATAACATAATAACTTAGATAAGTATGTAATTGACCTAATAATAAATTTTTTACAATATAGGACAAACTGTCGTCCTCTTGTCTTTAGACAGATTTGTTACGTATTCAGATTTTCTTAACTGCTAATGTTTGAATTAATCTATTAAACCTTAAATTGTAAGTAACTCTATAAAGATTAATCTCAAAAAGTCACCGAGGTGAAAATGTATACAATAGCTCCCCTTCTTTTAATCTATCTGATGGTAGCTCTTTAAATATGATGTAAATATTTTATTTAACATAGCGTCAAATTTATCTTGTCTATTATTTAACACAATATTGAGCACATACTGAGCTCGATAATGTACTCGTAGTTTTTGTAACCACGAAACTGCAGTCGCAAAGATTTAAATTAAAATGATATTTACCTAACAATGTTATTCGTGTTGGTTTCAATATATAAGTGTAATATAACCCAATGCTTATTATAGCAATAATATTACTGCTCCATGAAACTTGATAAATTTATAAAAATAGCAAATTTACTATTTACTTTTCTAATAATAGATATCGTCTATTTGAAAATAAATTAACGATTACAAACTATAATTTTCTGCTGTAATTATTATGTAGAATTCCATCATTCATATAATGGGATTCTATATCACGAGAGAATGCATGAACATCACGAAATATAGACTAAAGTTAATTGAATATAATAGAAAACAATAAGTTTTTAAGGTAGGAGCCTAAATCATCTTAGAACTAAGTAGATTACCTTCATATAGGTTATACTTCAATAGTTACAGTACCTTTTTTTTTTGACAATAGATAACAAGATGTTACTATTTTATACATCCATTTAAAACTAAAGTACGGGAGGTGCTCTTTATATTTTGACCTTGGCAACACTAAGTGGTGTCAGACGCCATCTGACGTTTTCAATGGAAAGTTTGACATTTTTGACCATAACTTTCTTCAAAACATTTTATCATTTAAGCGCGATTTGTGTTGTTTACAGGACTTTAAGAATTGTATTTCAGAGAAAAATTGGAATTAACTCTTGAACATGTTCGTGTGATGACTTATTACGACTTTCAATGTGGATTATCAAGACAAGAGTGCATCGATCAACTTACTTCCATTTTTGGCGATAAAGCCCCATCCTTTGTCACTGTGCAATGCTGGTATAACGAGTTTAATCGTGGCCGCCATTCGCTCACCGACGAAGTCGTGAAGGTCATTCAAACGCAGTTGTGCCAGAAAACATTGATGCTGTGCAAAAACTGATAATGTAAGATCGTCATGTGACATACTGTAAGATTGAGGCAACCTTGGGCATTAGTTCGACTGGCATATATAAAATATTGCACGTTCATTTAGCTATAAAAAAGGTGTGTTCTCGTTGGATCTCACAATAATTTGAAAAAATCTCAAGAAGATGCTGGTGTTGGCGGTGGTGGTGCTTCAAAGACGTATGTAATATTGTAACAAGTGACGAATCATGGATTTATACATATGAGCTGGAAAGTAAACAGCAGTCGATTGTATGGATGTCTCAAAATGAACCACATCCAACAAAAGTTGTTCGCGCTCGAGGCACTTCAAACAAATGGTCGCCTGCTATTTTCGGAAAAACTGGTCATGTGGCAACAGTCCTCCATCAGTTTCGGAAAAACTGGTCTTTTATATAAACGTAAAACGGTCAATTCTGAATGGTACATAACCATTTGTTTGCCGGAAGTCTTCTGTGAAATAAGGAAAACAAACAAGCGCCGTCGGATCATTCTTCATCATAACAATGCGAGCTCTTACACATCTCGCTTGACAACCGAATGTTTGAACACTCAAAAAATCGAATTAATGGGTCGTCCACCATAAAGTCCTGATTTGACACCCAATGACTTCTTTTTATTCCCGAACATCAAGAATAAATTGTGTGGACAACGATTTTCGTCGGCAGAAGAAACCGTTGATGCGTTCAAAAACCATATTTTGGAGATATCTCAAGTGGAATGGAAAAAATGCTTTGACAAATGGGTCGAACGCATACAAAAGTATATAGACCATAGAGGAGAATGTTTTGAAAAACGATAAAGTAATATTCAATGACAAATTAATGTTTTTTTTTTTACTATTAGGCTCTAAATATAAATAGTGCCCCTCGTTTAACATAACACGCATAATTCATAACAAACTAAGGAGAATATATTAATAACTTTATCACTAACTTTACCACTTTAATGAATGGTTTGAGAATGATATGAAATTCATTATTCTGGGCACACTTTACCTCCACATGGGATAGGTTAATCCACGGAATGCAACTCTTTTACAGCTTATGTACGTAGCCTTTAGGTTAATATTCTTGAGACAATATAACTGCTCATGATTACTGAATAATATAGTGATCAAGTAATCTATCTTAAGAAATAAATATTAATTTATTGTTAAATTCATTAAATCTAATGAGTAATAGATGTAAGTAATGAAGTTATATGTTATAACTGCCATTCTTATTTATTGTCCACTTATTATTAGTGATACATTACTTTATAAAGAATACACCCAATTCTTACACAATACATTTTGTGGTTACATAATTACTTCATTAAAACTGTTCAAATTTTAATTGTGTATTTCGCTGAGAACTAAGCTTCTTTATTTTGGGAATAATTATTAGTTTCGATTATTATTATGTATTACTTATTAACCCAAAATAACGTTCATATTACAACGATAGAATCAAAATATTTTATTAGAAATATAAAAATTACCATTACCAGAGCGTATTCCATTTCAAATCAGAATATTTAATTAGAAATACAAAAATTACCAGTACCAGAGTGCATTCCATTTCAAGAGTGTTTTATTTTTATCTTTTAGGCGGTATGGACCAAGATCAGTTTAACGGATCTTGGGTATGGATAGTAAAAGCTATACAATATAATTAAAGGTTACAACAAAAAGTGGTAAAGTTTACATTAGACGTTGTGTTGATTTTACTCCACCATTGGTATAAAAATTCACACCAATAATTCTACCTTATTCTTGCGACGCTTAATTCTCACTAATGATGCATGTTCCTGCATGTAATACATTTGACACGAATTTGACGTGAAGTTTTACACCATATTATAGACAGTGTATTGATTTAAATATATATATATATATATATATATATATATATATATATATATATATATATATATATATATATATATATATTGTTTCAAGAACGCAGAAACTGAGTGGGAGGGTATCAAGAATAGTCTAGATTCCGCGGCTGCGGACGTTTTGGGACACGAGAGAAGGGAAGCTACGAAGAGGGATATACAACGGTCTTCAATTGATTTAAAAGAAAATTTATTATAGTTCTTTGATATTGAATTTATAACTTGGCAAGTTTTATATCCAACTAAATTTTTTGTAATATAGAATAGAACAACAAGCAAAATTGTATTTTAAGCTTGCATTAAATATCATCACGTTAAACGTAATTTATTCACTATTAAAACTCGCCAAATTTTAAATTTAGTATCTATTGCAGTTCCTATGGAACTTGGCACCCGTTCAGATTTCAACCCCGAACATTACGTCGTTTATATCGAATTTGCCCCCTTTTCACGTTTATATTTTGGTATGTAATAATACCAAAAGATAATATGTTTTCCTCCTCATTCATTCATGGCCACAAACTTTAATTTACCTTTTCAGAAAAAAAGTAAAACCCTGGATACATTTTTGTTATATACATTTATATAACGGGTGTCCAGAAAGGGTAGGGGGTATTTGTAGATTCAATAAAAAAAACTAGAAGTCAGAAAAAATAAATTTTTTTGTTAATTTTTAGACAAGGTATTGGAAAATTAAGTACTAAAGATTATGTTGTCCAAATGTTGACCCTCACGCTGCTGGCACTATATTAAGAAATAATCAAGAGGTGTAAGATCAGAAAATGTATTCAAATGTTTGAGAATACCGGTTCGACTGTAAAAATTCGCAATCCAGGTCGCCCTTGCTCTGTTCGAACCCCACAAGCGATTGAAGAAGTGAGAGTTTCAGTGTGTGAAAATCCTTCTCAATCAATTCGCAAACTCTCACTTCTTCAATCGCTTGTGGGGTTCGAACAGAGCACGGGCGACCTGGATTGCGAATTTTTACAGTCGAACCGGTATTCTCAAACATTCGAATCCATTTTCTGATCTTACACTTCTTGATTATTTCTTATGGGGATACCTTAAAGAGAAAGTGTATGTAAACAAACCACGAACTTTAGTGCAATTAAAGCACAACATTCGCACCGAAACGGCCGCCGCTTCCAGAGAGATGTGTAGACGCGTGGTGGCTAATTTCCGTTTACGGTTAGAGGAGTGCCAGCAGCGTGAGGGTCAACATTTGGACAACATAATCTTTAGTACTTAATTTTCCAATACCTTGTCTAAAAATTAACAAAAAAAATTATTTTTTCTGACTTCTAGTTTTTTTTATTGAATCTACAAATACCCCCTACCCTTTCTGGACACCCTATATATATATATATATATATATATATATATATATATATATATATATATATATATATATATATATATATATATATTCAATAGCACATCATCACTGATTTTCGTAATGAACCATGGACCGACAAAAAAGGGGGATTAGTTAACTTTCAGACGGGCACATTTTTCAGTAACGTCGGATTGCTCGTGGACATCATTTCTCATTAATAATGGAACAATACATTTTGTCAACGAAAATCTGTGTAATTTAACTGTAGTTGTTGACCGCTCAATAAAAATGAGGTTAGGTAATATTTCGCGTGCTTTACCGTCTAGTAGCAACACGCACACTAATGAAATATCAGGTAATTAGCTCTAATACAATAATGGCCATATGTTAATAATCCGGTGGTGGAGCGTAGCGCTCGACCGCGACATGCCAGTGATGACATGTGATACTCTTTACTCCATTACTCCGATGTATGTAGTGAAACGAACTCGCCATGAATCTTTTATGTACACACCACAGATTTTTATAGAACACTTGAATTACTGTACTGACACGAACTATTTACATTTTTCATAAATTTTCTATCGCTTTTATCTACCATTAATATGGATGATAAATCCGTGAATTATCATTTTGTGAGTTATCAAATATTTACAGAATATACCGTGGAAAACCGTCCTGGCCTTTCAAACGCAAAAATATATTGTTCCATCATTCGTACCCATTTATATCATTTTACTACACGGTTTCAACATTTCTATTCCAAAGATTCTGATACGATATATCCCTTTGCGAATAAAAGGTACCCCACCTCCCGCATTCTGTATCATATTCTAAGAGTGTGATTCTTTAAATTTAGCTGAAACCAGTTGATGACACCAGTACTTCTCTTAACTGATGTTTTAAAATGTTTCGACTATTAGAAATGCGTTGACTAATTAGTCTAATACCTCACATTTTAGAAACACATACATATATTTTTAACTGTAAAACTGTCAATAAAAACTGATCAGAAGATCAGAAGATTGTATTGTTAGATACTATGTAAATGTTTACGACCATACTATCGTACTATAAAACAACTCGCAGTTGTTTCGTGAAAAAATTAGAAATAGAAATTAAAATCAGAAAATACACCTATATTCAGAGCAATTCCGTTTTCGTTAGAATTAAAAACATATAGATGGATATAAAGCATATAATTTGGATAAGACGAATGTCCCATATACTCTGTCTCAGTCATTCTCGGAAGAGAATGCACACACAAGGTTCTAACTAGGTTATGAAGAGAAATTCTCCTAAATCGACAATAATGAATCTCCAGAAAAATAAAACTTAAAAACCCAGATAATTAGGAATTGCCTGAAGCTTGGGAAGTGACTATAGTCACAGTTCGAATTCATATTAAAACGAAAATCGATTAACACGAATACACAAAATACTGAAATAAAGAAAACATAGCCTATAATGTCCTCACATAAAATTATATTGTATAATGCGTAGGCAAAATTCAGACAATGTAAGTGAATCACAAAGACAGATAACACAATGGAAACTGATTTTTTGGAATAATTCTGACTACAGAATGAGAATTAACTTAATAATAATATTCACCATAAATACCATAATTCACATGAGCTATATTAGAAAACCATATATTAAATATGAATAACGGCGAAAGGACGAAGTTCGATACCAAGACCGATCAAGACGAGTTAAATACTCGTCTTATTTCTTACACTTAAATCTAAATTAACACTGTACTCGTAATTTAATAGTAAATATGTGCATAATAATAGAGACAGTATTATATTGGCTACAAGCACTACAGTATTTTCAAAAAGTCTTTAAAACATATAATATAAAGTAAGCCTGAAATTTGTAATCTTGACATTATCTGTTAATTTTAGGAGTCAGCATTTATTATTAAAAATTAAAATTATTAATAAATACTTATTTAATGTATTTCAATTATATATATTTGGTCCTTATTGCAGAAATGTACATTTTTATTTATGATAAAATATAATATTTTCAAAAGCCTTGGATAAGTTTAGTTATGTTTAAAATTTATTTTAAATGGCTATGCAAATCAAATGTCTCATATGTAATAATAATATTGTAACTAATAATGTAATTATACATTAATTATTAATAGATGTATGTATACTTATTTAAATTTACAATAATATTATATTTAATAATAATATGTAGCTATTCTATGTTTGGTGAATATGAAGTAAGACTATAAGAAACTACAATAAATAGACGAACTTTATACCTAATGTTTCAAAAATTATAGTTTCGCAGCAAATAGAAGCGGAATTTTAGGGCCATATATTTTCTGTAAACTTGTCTAATCAATGATTTTATTTATTAGAGTTAATATATTTATCTCTATACTGTTGAATAATATTGTACATATTTGTACACTATGGATCCATTTTTGACTTCATAAGAAGGTCAGCTGATTTCCGGATCCTGTCTCTTTATTTTTTCTACGAAATTACGTTAAAGCAAAGTAATAAACATAAAAATATATATTATTTAATACAACGAATTCCCTGAGAAATATCAAATATAATCCAGAGTTTAGTAATAAGTAATAAACAATGTTAAAAATTCATTGTCTGTGCATGTATTTTACTAAGCAGCACATGGAACACATTTTCAAATAGAATATTATTTATGTAACCTAATCTAGGTAAATACATTCATTTTATTTTACACAACACCTAAATTACATTATTTCAAATGACATTTCATGCGTACCGTTCTCTTTTTGTACACTGTATATTAATTTTATGTAAGGTCTACCACTATGATAGTTATTTCGAACATCACCCCAGCTTTCGGCTCGTGACTAACTTTGAATTTCCTATCCTATTTCCTCTAACCCTTAATCGACATTAATAACAATAAGGATAAACTCTAGCTATAATACTATGTTGTTTGCACAAACTGTATTTTATATAACAATAGCAAGAAGTATATATACATAATTTTCGTATATTTTCTAGTATATAATAAAAATAATAATATATTTGAGTACTTTAATGGTCTAATTGTAAATAATTATTTTGAGAAACAATTGCTAGTTGGAAGAAGAATGCTGGCAGTTAATACCCAATATCTAATATTTTATCAAAACATGGATATGGCCATGGTATGGATATCCATTTATATGAATTTTATCAATCAATTTCAACTTTATAGAAAATTTGTTCTATAATGGAATGACGCAGATGTATAAAGTTTTCACATAGATTGGTAAATCCATCAAGACGTTATCAGGCAATTGAACAAAGTTTTTTATTGCAAATGTTAAATATTGTTAATATAATATTTTGTGTACCGAAGTTCATGTTTTTCTTATGTATATAACGCAGATAACGTTTCTGTCACGCTTTAAAAAGATTTGGTCTCATAATTAAGAACCAAATAAACAATGGGTAACAACTAAATAAAAAAAACACACGTTTCTACACGTGGTAATTTTTTGGTGTAATTTGTGATTCAGTCATAAACTTCTTTAATCATAAACACACTTCAGCCCTGTATAGATACAGAGTATCCAATAAATTCGATTAGGGGAATATTACATTGTGAAATTAATTGTACATAAAATATCATAAGAATATGGGCGAAATGAGCTCAAAACAAGGTTAATGAAAAATGGGAAACCGAAATGATATTAACTCAAAAGAACATTATTGTAGGTAATTTCTCTTATTTGTAAAATATCGTATTTGAATCATGTATGTCGAATTTTAAGCGAGTCCCAGTTTATTAAATTGTTTAATTAAACCATGCCAAACATCTTGCTTATAATTTTAATATCATGCATAATAATAAGAAATTAATATCTCCTTTCAGATGGTAAGGTCGTGATTAGTTTTACCATAGAGAATACAGGCAAGGATACCTATATGATTAAATTGTTTTATTTCAAATCATATTTTGTGAATCTACCTACACACAAAAGAAATATGTACTACTTTGAAGGGCAAGGTTGTACGGTACGTAATTTACTTTCCAATTATTTTCTTAACCAATAATTATACGAAAACTATAAAAACTCCTTCAATAATACAAATCACGATATTGATGATGAGAGTTTTTTTCCTTTCTTGCACACACTAAGCTTTAGCTTAATTATATTGTTATAGGTTCCTAGACGTAGATAATGTGTTGATAAATTAAATGTGTGGCTGAAACGAAAGAAGGTACCGGTGCGTGAGTTAATAAGTTTAAAATATACAAACCACCCTAATGAATAAAATATAAGGGGGTGAATAACACACTCATTGAAGCAGAACGGAAACTGGCATATGGTAACATCACCACTAGCCAGATTTGTATTATCCCTATAGTTTTCACCCAATATGTTTTATATAAGCACCTGTACTTGACGTACCTGCTAACGAGTTTTACCCTTAACTATACGAAATTAATTAGGGTGCGATATCTCGATATATTTCTGAGAGAGGATTTACAAATAAAAACAATGACTTACTTGATTTTTGAACAATCTGTTATAAATCACTTATTTGTAGAAATTTAAAGAGTTGCTATTTTACAGATTCTAATAAATACGTATTTCAAAAAAGTGATAACGCAAAATTACTAAATATTCTCTAGATAATTGTTAAACATGAAAATGTACACAAAAAATAAATGCCCTTTGACTTAAAAAAAATTATTTAAAAACTAATAAATACAAATGTACACAGAGAAAAGTGTTCTTTTATTGAACAAAATATATATTTTTTTCGATGAAATCCATGTAGAACAGGCTTGTGTGAAACACATAAGGAAGTAATTATTTAATTTAATAACATACTTCTTCAAAAGAAACAACAAATCTACCTCCGTTTGAAAAAATAGATATAAAATGAATAAAGCAAAATTCGAAGATCACTGATTTAATTAGTTTTTTATGTACAAAATTTACGACAACTTCGACAAGAGTTGTACAAAATAATACATTATTATATAATTAATTATTAGATATTATTTAATAATGTTAATGAAATAATTGGTATTTTTAATTATAGCTTAACTTTTCTTGCATTTTAAAAATATCTTAGATTAACTTATGAGAAATATGAACTTTCAAAATCTATTTTAATGAAAACACTTATACACGAACAACATAGGACAGATAGATACAAACAGTGTTATACATATGTTTTATTGTTTTTAAACATTAGCCAAATAAAAAATGTTAATGTTTTAATCGACAATAAAATGATAGTTATTCTTAATTAAAGTTTAATTTTTCTCCTATTCTATATGTAAATAAGTATGATGACTTCAGGAAAATATAAATTTTCAAGGTATATTTAAATAAAATTCTTATTCTACAACAAAAGCAATAGTATATATAAATGAATATAAATAATGTTATATATTTAGAAGTAGAAGGAAAAAATTACTGAGAGAACTTCAGGAGAAAGAGAATAAAAAATGTCCAAATGCATTTAAAGAAAACACTTATTCCACAACAAGAATAATGGTATATAGAAGTAAGTATAAATCGTGTTATATAATTACAAATATAAACAAAAAATGGAAAAAAATTTACAGCTATCGGTGAAAACAAAAAAGAAAATTTTCTACATGGTTATTTTTATTGTTCATTATTAATAAAATTATTACAATAAATGTTAAAATTAATTTTTGTTAATTTCACTTTACCAAAGATCCCTTTAAAACTCTAGCACTATGTTTAGTATTAAACAATAGAACTAATCTCTAAAACTGCTAGTGCATATCCAAGAAAAAGTTAAAATTCAATAAAATTCCTTAACTCATAATTTAACCATTGGAATTATATGAATTGTTTGTAGATAATTGAGTTTGTATATCGATAATACCTTTTAATAGGGTAGGATTATAGTATTAAGAAATAGAATCAAATTTGTATTACAAACACAACAGCCATTTCTATAAAACACCATATATTCTACAATATATACGAAAATTACTAATACAAATGTATATTTTTTAATCCGTGGTAATTATATTCATTATATTTATAATTTATAATATCCGTCACTATGTATAATGCAAAGTATTCTTACACATACTTGAGGTTATCACATAACCTCAATGCTAACGCTTGTAATCATACAACTTAAAGAACGAGTTTGCCAATAACTAACTTCCTTCTACACACTGGTCCAAAATGTTGTGAAGTAAAATGTCTTTTATAATAAAGTAAAATTCTTATATAATTCACAAAACATCTAAATATATCCAAACCATACCAAATATCTAAGAATATAAAATAAAAGAAAAGAAATAATTGTGAAAAATACGGTGGGTATTCGTTTCAGTTGCTGACGCAGACCTAATTAGCGTCAAGCGATTGCTCCAGCATTTGCAAAATGGATGGGTTACTCGTCGTATTCTCCTCGTCATATAGGAGTATTTATAATAATGCATATGGTATTAGTTGTATTTTAGGATAGTCTAGTGGTCCCGTAAAAGGGCATAAACTGAATTAGTGAACAGTAACAATATTTTTAATACACTTACATAAGTTCCTATACAAGTACAAATAATATTAACTAAATACATAATTTGCACGCCTCAATAGTGAAATCTAATAAATAGAGCTGCCCACTTGGATGCATCATCAGTGGCAAGTTATAATATTACTTACCCAGTCAATATTAAAAATCCAGATTAACTCCGCTAAATATCTGCATCATTGTGTATGTCTCCAAAGTCATTTGGAGAGTAATGTTTAGTGTAGAAAATGTTCTTATATAGTAATAACATATAACATGTAAAACAGATAAACCAGCTCATAGCACGGATTATATTCATCGAAGAGGAACAGGTCACAGACCTACTTTAGAAGAAAAGAGAAGAAGAATAGTAATAACATAGAAAATATTTAGCTTTTAATGATGTAACATTTGCATATCACAATAGTGTATCTGAATTTATTTAATGGATTTATGTCAGCACTGTTGTTATAAATACGTATTAATCTGAATTTTCCGTATTTCACTGCGAAATTTTCTCTAACACGAATACTTTTCTCGTTATTTAAAGCAGTACAGCTAACTACATTTTTTTTATTGAATATTTTAATATACAACATTTTGATATATGATTTAATATTATATGTATCTTGCCCACAAATGGTAAATGTCTGTGCAACATACTTCGGCTGGGCAATTTCCATATAGGATTATATTTGCTTTCAAACTGACGAATGGATCTTTATTCAATATATGTAACGCCACATTACATAAAGACAGTATGAATATTAAATTGAAGATAAATTAGGTATAAGATCTTTGACGACATTCTTTTATTTATATGGTGCATGTTTACACATGAAGATGCTTGCTTATACATAAAGATTTCTTAAAGGTTAACAAGTTGCGATTCTAAATCAAAAGTATGATTTGACACCTTTCATATTTTAAGTCACGAAATTCCCATACAAAACTTCGCAAATA
Organism: Rosalia funebris; assembly: GCA_037954035.1. Classification (NCBI taxonomy): domain Eukaryota; kingdom Metazoa; phylum Arthropoda; class Insecta; order Coleoptera; family Cerambycidae; genus Rosalia; species Rosalia funebris. Next base: position 4,992,947 of record JAZFAV010000012.1, on the reverse strand, counting down.
ATCAGGTATTTTACGCACTTGTACAGCATATTTACGCTATACAGAAGTCACGGAGACGAAATAAAAATATAATTGTACTGTCATGATGAACAAAATAGCACGCGGTCAAACACGAAACCAAAGCTAAACTAAATTACTTGTACCTGCATGGATTCAGATAACACAAGTCGACGTGATTACATCTTGGCTGCCGCGAAATTATCTGAGTGTAATACCACTTTCACAGTGTGCGCTTTAGTGATAAAATAATAGTTATTCGTACTACAATGCGAAGTGGTAGACTGAGACCAGTGTTGGATCCAAAACCATAACCTAATATTATATACTTGAGCTAAATTCAAACAGGGAGAGTTTAATACCTCTCCCTGAGTATACATGTTGTTGGTAGTCTTTATGTGTAACCTTCATCTCCGCCATTCATATACATATATATATATATATATATATATATATATATATATATATATATATATATATATATATATATATAATTCATTTCATCGCTATTTGGCAAATAGCGGTGAAATGAATAGTATATGTTTATAACATATTTTTGTATATCTATACCTATCTATTACATCAAAATACATTTTCAAAATTGGTGTGGTTCATTTATTTTTCACTTATTCTACAGTCAATCAATACTACTTCCACTACTACTTCTTAGAGTCATATACATATACAGATTACTAAATAAATTTATTTTAATTATTTCATTATTTCTATTAGTATATAACACAAAGGGGGTGCCTATGCAGAGATCACATAATATATGAAATTAAACAATCTCTACCTCCTCCATCATGTACACCAAAATGTACACAAATAACAATTATCTAAAGAAAATAATGTGCACTCGGGGCATGTATAATACATACCTTGTATATATCTGCTATTGTATATTATGAAAATAAAAAATTGCCTCAGAGGAATTTGTCTAATTATGCCATTCGCGAATACTTAGTCCAAGAATAGAGTTAAAACCTTCAATGCAGCAAACCAAGAGACATCAAAAACAAGAGTCTTATTTTCCGAACATACCGGGAGATTATTGCTCGACGCATTCATAATTATAGATGTATTCAAGAGGAAATCAGAATACCCATGTTGCACAAACTTTGAAAGATTGCGGTGGTCGACAGGTATTTTGCAAGAGAAGTGGGCATCATCAAGAGACGATTAAAACGAGGTTTCATTCCATGACACGAAACGCGAATTGAGCGTCGCATATTTCACTATTTGTGTGAAAACTGGAATTCCGTTTTCTTTATTTTTATCAGCACACAGCCTGATTATATTCTATTATTCTAAGTAACTGTACTCAGTTATCTCATGAAAAATCAAAAACGGTTTCGTATCAATGCATACTCTCCGTTAGGCTTGCTGTATGCTTGAATGACTAGAACCACCTACCAATTTCATTCGCAACTATTTCAGCTGTATCACAAAAGGCATCAATAGAATGATATTAAAAGAAATAGCATATTAGAAACCGTCTGTTATATGTATGTATATTGTAAAACTGCGTAAATAGCGACAAAACTTAAAGTAGGTTAATACCAGCGCATTCATCAAAATTTCGATATCAATAACTATAAAATTTTATTGCATAGAAAGGGAAAATTAAATATCCTTTGTGTCATTACGCCTTAGATAGCGATCTGTGTTAGCGTGCAATCTCTTATGATTTTAACTTCCGGTACAATAACACAGTCACATATGTTGTAAAAATAAAACCACTAAGAAAACACGAACAACAAACAAAATAAAAATTAGAGAAACATAATAACACAGTTATTAAACAATATGCTGCGATAATAAACGCATTCCGTTTTCATAAAAATTTACATGAATATATGCCACTGAAATCACAGATAGTAAAACTCTGCTATTAAAGCAGTTCCGCCCCTTTCGTCTCGCAGACCAATCATCTAGTGAGCTTTATCGATCGCTACGTCACTTCCTCACCCACTCCGGGCGCCATTTTACCCCCACCACTACGTAAGCTCAGTTACCCCACCACAGAATTTGCTGCACAATGTAGATGTTTGTACAGATTGAAGCTTTTTTGTCCTCGGGAACAGGTGAATATCGACGCTGTTATGAATTGCCCGTGTTTGTAGTTCTTTTTTGTTAACATATATCAGCCATAAAATTCTGTACCAGATTTATTTTACCCACTTCGTGCTAAGAGAAAAAATATGCAACTGTTAGCACTACATATTTCAACTATTCTAACAATATCTATTAACTAATTAATTTCATTTATTTTAATAAAATAGAATAAATACTCATCAATCATATTTTAAATTAAAATTACTTTTAAGAAACTATAAATAATTTAAAATATGAAAACTTCATAACACTATACAGGTCTTTAGGTTAAGATCCTTTTACAAAATTTTCAGAAAATATTATAGAACAGTTGGATAAATTGAATCTTTTTCGACCATACTCTCTACATAGTGCTTCTGAAATAGTTAAATAAATTAAACTAATATTGTTTGTTGTTTTTTTTTTCTAACAATTTTCATTTCAAAAATAATTTTCTGCGTATCTAGAAATTTTATTACAAGTATGATAATAATGATAAAAATTATAAATCGCCTGTTTGTTTTGACTTATAAGTTATTGGATGCAACATCTTGTATGAACACCAAATTTATAATTATAAACATTTTGATTTGTGGTCAATCAAAGTCAAATAGGTAAAGAACAGTATTTTTATCTGACCTACCAAGTATCTGAAGCCATTTCGTCTACAAAATTTTGATCTATTTTAAGATATTCATAATTAAATACATGATAGAGCCGAAAAGTGATTATTTTCTTGAGTAAAATGGTAGGACCTAAAATAAAAAAAACTTAAAGAACATACATTAGAAAATTTAATTGGTGGTACATAGATCTTAATAAATACATTTTGCGTGTGTATTGTACATAATATATTTTCTGTAACTGTTTCACATAGTACTATCATTTCTAAAGGAAATAAAAACTGTAAACCACGGAAAGAAGAAGAAGAAAAAAGAAAATATAAAAGTCATAATACTTTTTGTCAACTATTCTACAAATTATAATAAACCAAAGTACAAGAAACCCAGTATCCGATTTTTAATACTTGGCGGATGCGCCATTGTTATTCTAGCATAACGTAATTCGTGTAACTTCTTTATACTCACGTTCCTTTATAATATCGTTTTTCAGAATTCTTTCTTCTCAAAGCATCACTGTCACTTATAACCATTATATATGTCAATATATAACCAAACCGTTATATATTATACTTAGGGATTTGATAATAAGGGTACACGAGAATATTGAAATCAAACCGACGATACCCTACTCTTTTTTTCTTAAATTGCCCACTAAGATGTTGTATTTGAAACACATTCCTATTTCATTAGGTTAACCGAAAGGGATGAAAAGAAATAACTCCAAAACAATTCCGAAATTTTATTCCATGGACCAATTTTGTCATCTTTTATGGCTGCCAATACCAAGAAACAAAAATAGAGAAAGAACTACAACATATTTACATATATAAATTGCAATAATCATTATTGTTCACACAAATATAATGTAATGTTTTTGTAAGGACTTATATCAGCTTTTGATAAATATTAAATATACAAAACTAGAATATCATAAATATTGATAAAAATGTTGATGATAGTAGATTATAATTGATAAGCAGTTCACTAATCAAGCTATATCATTTACATTAAGCAAAAACTAGCATCGTGTTCTGGATACTCCAACTATAATAGTTCTAGATTAGAAAGCACATGTAGTACGTTATAGAACTGTGTAGTAATTACAATAGAACATAGTAACAGGTATTCAAGTTGACAGATACTACAAGAAATGAGCATACAGGAGAAATTTAGAAATTTACAAAAGTATTCATATACTTACGTCATATTTGGACTTCTTTCAAATTACAGAGAAGTAACATTTTTGCATATTACCATACTAATGTTTGGTAAGTGAGCTGCAGTCTGGACTAAACACTAGAGTATTATAAGGATTCGAACTTCATTATGTAGAATTAGCATATATCATATGACGTGGGTATTTGTCATTTGATTTATGTCATCTGTAATCTTCCGCAAAATCGCCTTTATGAGGGGCACAACATATTATATGAGCAAACATATTATTACAGGAAATCAATTATGAATATATGACAGTCATTTATATTATAAGTAATAATTCGTTATTTATTGTACAACTGGTTCTTGCTAAACGCCAATAGTTTATAATACTCATTTATTGTGTAAATAAAATTTCTGACTGCTGCATGAAATAATTATTTTGACCATAAATAGTTTAAGTAAATTCGATATTTGCTTTACCATTGGTCAGTTAGGAACTTTCAAAATTTACACAAAAGTAGTTTGAGTTTTCATAATCTACCAGCACAGGTGGTATCATATTCAGTTTTGATAGCCGTTGTTGTTTCTAATATATTTTAACTAAATAATTATAAATATAGGATATTTCAAGAAATGAAGCTCGTGATATGAGGTAGTGCTAGTTAGAATATAATGATTAGGATACAATGAGATACAAACGAAAATTGTATATTTCGTTTAACGAAATACATAACTATCGTTTTGTTTTTTAACATAATATAAATTGACCTATTTGTATACCCTGTGTAAAGGTACTCTTTGTTGATTAAAAATATAGGTCATATTAGATAACTATATTAAGATACAAATTAAGCCATTGATTTGCTACGTCTTATTTTCGAGTAGTCGTCTCGCCAATTATGTGCATTAAAGCGATTAATGGCATTATTATAAATGAATCTTCTCAACGTAATGTCTGATCACTTGTCAGATGAATACGAACTGTGGATGAATGATGAATACGAATTCGAGCCAAGAACTTTTAAATCTGTTAAATTTCATACATTTTTAATAGTTTGGTTTATTCGATTGCTGTCTTTTAGCATCTAGCAACATTCCTTTAGGGGTGGTATCAGGGTAATCGCCCCTAGGATGAAGCCTCAGGCTTTCAGGATTTCAACAACAACATAACAAGAATAGAGCACGGATTATTAACTCCTATACCGACTGAAATATGGTGTGGAAATTCACATCAATTTCACCCCAAACTGGGTATTTACAGAGACATTCCAGCTAAGTGTGAAATGAATAACATAAGCCGCAAGGCCATTGTAGAATTTTACTACTCGCTGATACAAATTTTCGTACCAAAATCCACGCAATGGTGATGAAAAGTAATAAAATATCCGATTATGGTAGGTAATAGTGCAATTTTAAGAACTATCTATATATTCGCGAATAACAGCCAAATTTTCAAATATAATAGTTGAAGTATTATTTGCGACTGTTTATGGAACTTTATTATTCAATATTCTGATCATATCGTCTTACCGTGAATGTGCTTCATTAGTATTCAAATCTAATAATTCTCCATATAGTAAAGAGTAAAGCGATTTATTTTTTACTGAAAGTAAAAGTTTAGAATTGAAAGAGCTTTAATGCGGTAGTAACAATGTACAAATAATAATTAAATACGTTCTTTATCAGATTATAGAGATAGATATATACTATTACTTCACTACCTACCCAAGGAAATACACATTTGTGATGAACATATTTTTCATATAACTGTTGTTACTGTATATTATTTATTAGTTTTAATATGTATACCCTCACCTCTTAATGTTTACATCTTATAACAGTTGACATAGACATAAATTGCTTATTCACAATGCACACATAGGTACGATTGTACGATGTACGATCACACATCAATTCAGGTTTCAATAGTTGTTAATAACTGCTAATAATTTTTATCTCATTTTTGTTTCTCTTGCCTCCAAAATATCGCGGATTATTCCCTCATGTCTCAGCAGGTGGCCTACCATTCTATCTCTTCTCTTCTTTATGTTTTTCCACATACTTCTTTTCTCGCCGACTTTCTCTAATACTTCTTCGTTTCTAACCCTATCAGTCCACGGTATTTTCATCATTCTTCGGTAACACCACATGTCAAAAGCTTCTAGTTTCTTCCTACTTGCTTCCCCTACCGTCCAGGTTTCGCAACCGTATAGTGCCATGCTCCATACATACGTTTTCAAAAATATCTTCCTTGTTTCTAAGTTTATTATCCCCGAGCATGAAAGTGCTTTCTTTTTGCTAAAAGCTACTCAACCCTGCGCTATTCTTTGTTTTATGTTTATCGCTTTTTTCATCCCAATTTATTTTACTTCCTAAATAAGTGAAGTCTTTAACTTACTCCAATCTTTCATTATTAAATTGTACTTTCGTTTTTGCTCTACTCTCGCGCCCTCTCCACACTAACACTTTAGTTTTGTTTTTATTCACCCTCATTCCGTATTCCTCTGTCAACACTGCCTCCATTTCGTTCAACGCTGATTCTAATTCCTCCTTACTAGATGCTAATACTGCTATATCATCCGCGAATCTCAGAATTTTTAGTTTCTGTCCTTGATCCTCAGCATCTTTTACCACATTAATCGCCTCTTCGATGTACAGATTAAAAATTAGTGGTGATAGTACATCCTTGTCTTACTCCTTTCCTAATACCTACTTCTATTCTTTCCCCTTCTACTTCTATAACAGCAGTTTGCTCTTTGTATAGATTGTGTACTACTCTCCTATCTCTATACTTCATTCCCGCGCTCTTTAGTATCTCGAACATTTTTTCCCATCTTAAATTATCAAAAGCTTTTTCTAAATCTACAAATCCTATAAAAGCGTTCTTTCCTTTTTCTAATGTTTTTTCTAGCATTACTCTTAGCGCCAGAATAGCTTCGCGAGTTCCCCTATTTCGCCTAAACCCGAATTGGTCTTCTCCTAGTATTTCCTCCCCTCTATTTTCCATCCTCTTCTGCACTATTCTGGTTAATATTTTGGACGCGTGGGAAGTTAGGCTAATCTTTCTAAAGTTCTCGCATTTGTCGGCTCCCCTATTTTTCAGTATAGTAACGATAATGTTCCTCTTATAATCCTCCGGCATCTCGCCCGTTTCGTATATGTATTTTACCAGTTCAAACATCATATTTACTACTTTCTGTCCCGCACATTTCAAAATTTCCGCCTGTATTTTATCTACACCCAGCGCTTTATTGTTCTTTAGCCCCCTTAGTACTATTTCAAATTCCTCTCTCAATATAGGTTTTCCTACATCTTCCTTATCGATGCTAGATTCTTCCTCTAATATCTCTCCTAATTCCTGACCCTCGTATAAATTTCCTAAGTACTGCTTCCATCTATCCGCTTTCTCCTCTCTTCCGATCAATATGTCCCCCGATTGACTCATAGCGTTTCTACTTATTGGTCCTATATCCCTGAAGTTCCTCTAAATTATTTTGTAAGCCTCATCGGTCTTACTTTCTAGAAGCTTATCTTCTACTTCTTTGCATTTATCCTCTATCCATTATTCTTTCGCTTTTCTACTCTTCCTAATGATGTCCCACTTTATTGACTTATAAGTTTTCAGTCCTTCCTCGTCTCGTCTGTTTTTGTAGCCTCGTCTCTTTTGTATTAAGTTTAAGATTTCGTCCGTTATCCAGGGCTTGCTAGCTTCCCTTCTCTCGTGTCCTAAAACGTCCGTAGCCGCGGAATCTAGGTTGTTCTTAATACCCTTCCACTCAGTTTCTGCGTTCTTGATTTCGTCATTACTCGCTTTATTTATTAATTGATCTGTTTTCTCCTGGAACTTATCTTTCATATTCTGATCCCTCAATATGTCTACATTTATACGTCTCTTATCCTTCCGGGTTTTCAGATTTTTGAACTTTAATCTAGCTTTCATGACTACCAAGTTGTGGTCGCTGTCTACATCTGCTCCTGGATAACTCTTACAGTCTTTTACTTAATTTATAAATCTCTTCCTAACCAGAATCTAGTCTATCTGATATCTGTCTACCCCTCCTGGCATTTTCCAGGTGTACCGCCTCCTAGCGTGATTCTTGAACAATGTGTTCGCGACTACCATCTTGTGCTACTCACAGAATTCTATCAGTCTGCTACCTCTCTCGTTTCTGTTTCCTAATCCATAAAGACCTACAAATTCTCCTTCTTTCCCCTCACTGCGTTAAAATCTCCCACTATTATTAAGTTTTCATGACCCTTCACAAATCCTACTACCTGCTATATGTCCGAATAAACGGCTTCTAACTCTTCCTCACTATGGCTAGAAGTAGGCATGTATACTTGCACTATTACTGTTTTCACTGGCTTCGAATCTAGCCTCGACCATCATTACTCTCTCGCTATATTATAGGTAGCTATCTACACACTGTCCTTCGTTCTTCCGCATAACGATTCCTACTCCCGCGTTTCCATTTACCGATCCTGTGTGTATTACCCTATAATTACGGCTCCAAAAATCTCCTACTTCCGGCCAGCGCATCTCACTTATACCTACTATTTCTAATCCTGACCTATCCATTTCTATCTTCAGATTCTCTGGCTTCTCTGTCTGTCTCATGCTTCTGACATTCCACGCTCCGACTCGTGAAATGCGACACTTCTTACTAGCCCTACTATTGCACTCGATATTGTCTCCCGGAACAGTCCTCACCCGGAGATCCGAACGGAGGACTATTTTACCTCCGGTGTTTCTTACCCCCAGGAGACGCCATCATTATTTGGGATAAGCCTTTCGTTAGCTGTTCTGAGGATTATAATGTGGTGGTTTCCTCTTGCCTTCCACATCGCAGTCGTGTACATTATAATGTATCCAATAATATCAATTCACTACATTGTGATATGTTCATATTTATTTTATCCGTAAAAAAATACAAATATCATAGTGTAAAATTTTACCAGTAAATTTATACCGGTGGTAAATTTCATACTGGGAACAATGGAATTTTATTTCTTACTGACCTACCCCCGTAAATCCACTGGAACAAACTGGATTGTTTTTAAAAGAGAAAGAATCCTCTATAAGTTTAACAGGAGTATGTAAATCAGTTGAAGTAATTTTTAAAGATGAGAAACAAATGATACAAGGCGTTTCCAAATGTAATTTGATTAATTAAACGAATGAATTGAATCAAGTGCTTACTGCTAAGTTTATTTATAGTGATAAATAAACTTTCTTAACTTTGTTTTGAGAGCAACTGTTATAATTTTCAATGTTTGTCTTTTGTATGTAAATCAGATTTATTATAAATCTGATTTACATTATTAACACTGTCTGATTTGTTTTATCGAAGTCTACCATTTTAAACTTTCTCTCCCTCATTAATCCTCCTAAACCTTCCCTCCGTTCTTCTATATTAAAAAAACTAGTTCTAATATTTCTTGCATTTTTCGTTTGACGTCACACTAGGAAAATGTGCAGGTCAATGATGAATTAGAAAAATGTGTTGGCATTGATGAATCGGAAATGTAAAGGTCTTCAACAGAAAATATGGTGAAATAAAAACCATAAGAACTAACACTAATGAAATTTATTTTGGTAGTAAACATCCAGGATGATGAGAGATGTAAATTCGCAAAAATCAAACACTTCATAATATGATCCAAAGCGGATTCACTAAAATCAAACACATCAAACGGTGGGACGTAAGGGAACGAAATTAAGCACTATCGTATGATGACAGACAATAGGCTCCACTTGAACACCAATATTGAACATATAGATTATCAAATAGTTCCCGAATAACAAATGCTATTACATAATTGCTATAAGAAACAACTATTCCTCGGGCTGGAGCCCCGCCAGGCATTGAATTATACCTAAGAGCGATTTTCTATCTCTTTCTCGTGTTTCTGCATGATCAGACAGTTACAGAAAAGAAAACCAGCAACGGGTAAGATTCAACATCTGTCCTGGATAGGAATCGAACGACAGACAGCTGTTTCGAATTTATTAGTTCTCAGCAGTGCCGTACACGGTACGCTGATCCAGGAAAAATGCCGAATCAAATCCATGAGGTATTCATCTAAATCGATACGATCTATGACATAGATCGTATTTGTTCTCATCAGTTCCCCATGAATTTGATTCGGCATTTGTCCTGGATCGGCATACCGTGTACAGCACTTATCGTGTCATAGATCGTATTGATGTAGATGAATACCCCATGAATTTGATTCGGCATTCGTCCTGGATCGGCGTACCGTATAAGGCACTGATGAGAACTAATAAGATCGAAACAGCCGTCTGTATTTCGGCTCCCATCCGGGACAGATGTTGAATCCTACTAGGGGCGGGTTTTTTTCTGAAGATTTTTGGAATTTGGATTTTAAAATACAGATTTTTGGAATTTCAAAAACAAGTTTTCGAATATTTCTTATACAACTGACCTCAGTTTTAAATTTGGATAAATGTATATAAGTGATTGTTGGTGATGAGCGGTACACAACCAGTGCATAGCTGGGATACACTACTACACGGCATTCCAATTGTTCTAGATTTTAAATGTACTATACTGGGAAAGTCGACATTTTTTTGTCAACAGTGGGGCGAGCATAAAAGAATTCAAACAAACAGTTATAATTTTTTGAATCTGTATATTACTAAAGTAATCTATAAATGTTTAATATTTTCTAAATTTATACCAATCAACCTCATAAGACTTTTTTTATTTAAAATTTATTCAACTATTTACGAAAATAAAATACTTTTTTATATATATTTACCTACCCGTATTCATCCTAAGTTTTGGAAAATTCAAACGTGCGTCATTGTTATATTTCGTGGCCGGGATGCAGTTACTTTGCTATGAAAATAATTTTGCATTTCTGATTATTGGTTCTAATAATCTTCTTTGAAGGTTAGTTCTAATGTCCTTTGAAATTACGGGGGGCATCTAGCTCAGATGTCCGACGCAAAACTCAAAACTGTGAAGCGCTCTGCTCCTCGCTTACAACATGAAGGAGTAATCTGTCATATACCTATAGAGGTAGTTAACGATTTTATTCGTACTGTAGTCGGGGGTGGCTCACTGGGCTTAGCATTATGGATTATTGTTTACTTGTATTCGAATTCGAACGAGACAAGTTTGACACCTTGACCTTGTCTTGGGCATGGGTCCTGTTTATCATCGTCAATATGTGTAACATTCCCCTCTGTATCCTAAGACTTTAGCAGAAGTAAGTCAATTTCTGTGTCTAAATCTAAAATTTACAAGAATATTTCATTTACAATTAAGACATTACTCATTATTTACATAAAACATTGGCTTTTAGTGTACCCGTTTATGAACAGGTACAAGTTCACCTATCTATGTACTATAGAGAATTTATGGTTTTCTAAGAGCCTAACATGTGATTCTTTTCCTTATGTACGTAACCAACCCAAACCTGCGTACATAGTCAAATAGCGTACATAAACAAATGTTATATAGATCATGAAAAAACTATCAACTTAAATATATTTCTATTATTTAAGGCACGACCCTTACACAACTCCCCCGCTATAGCAACAATTTTCTTATTTTCTTTATCACAAATGTGTGATATAGTTTTAATACTGGGGTAAATACTTTTCTCAATATTTTAGCAGATATTCTAGATATAGATAAGTTCCATTTATATTATTATAGTAACCTATAACGTATAATATGAACTATAGTTCAGAAGACAATAAATATGTTTAAATCTATTCTCCCCACATTTCTTGTTCGTATTTATTTTCTATACACTTGTTTACGTATGTAGAAAATATGTATATATATATATATATATATATATATATATATATATATATATATATATATATATATATATATAAATATGTACATATGCAATTCATATAGTTTGCAATAGTAAAAGTTTATATAAACAGATATATTATGAAATTGTTAATAAATAATTATATTTTGCCAATACATGCATTTTCTCGTTAAAAGAGTATATTATTGGAGTAGAGAAATTATATGTACCTATATGGAGTGATCTTTAGTTATTTTTGTATAAAAACTATTAATGTACACATTAACATTCATATATAATTTAATTTTAACATCACTTTCATTGTAACAATTAGAAACGTCTTGAGTACCATGTAAAGAGAATTTTTGAACGATAATGCAGTCGCTTTTGCAAGTCCTGTTTTATCACAGCCCCTTAGGTTTTAATTGAGCACATGAATCAGTAATAGCTTTCTCACGTTGTTTTTAAGCCTTCTCTTAAATCATCCCCTTCTTGTTTTCCAAACTGAGCAAGGATAGTGTACATTATTTATATAAATTTCTCCGACGCTATTTAAGAATTATTATACTATTATTCTTCATCATTTTATATACTTTCTATCAAAAATAGTTTTTTATAGGAATATTTCCAATCCAACTATTTCTCTGATATGCATAATAGCAATTTAATAAGAAATCAAATAAATCTATGAGTACAAATATTTACATTAGTATTTTCTTATAAAATACAAGTATTTTTTAAAACCTCCAAGTTTGTATACCATGAGTGTATAAGAAATGACACTCAGTTTTTAGAATTAAACTTAGAAATATAAATTAATTATTATTAAATATAATTTATTAACTACTATACTATTATTATACATATATTAACTATTAGAAATACAATTTATTTATTATTATAATATTAGTCTTGAAGTAAATTCTTCCGGGTTCCTATCAAATCGTTTTGGTATTTCACTGATCATCTTATCATTTGCTTCACAAGCTGATAGATTTCTTTAAAAAAATTTGATATAGGATGATTGCCAAAATATCAATATCAATTCGATGATGCCTACGATTTAACCCGGAAGAATTTATCTCATACAACATAAAAAAGCCTTGTCGGTCGGTATTTGTGACATTGGCTTACAGTCCCTAAAAAACTTATATAAAAAGAATATTATCGACTTTATCATTAACTGTTATATTAATAAGATTTTTAAAAACCAATACAAAGTAGATACGCTACTTAAAATCATATTGCTCAAATGCCTTTGGTATTCTTATCTTATTTTATAAATGCTTCAATTGAACAAAGTGCCTTTTAATTCAAAGCAATGCATTTTGTCAAAGTGGCAAACTATTCACTGACATTAAAGGTTCATGAAAATGTAAATTCATACATAAAATGTTTGATGATGTACATGTATGTCTTAGACATTATATTTTAAATTAAACAATCATAAAAAATATGTTAAAAACTAAAAATATTAAGATAACCGTCACTATCAGATGGCTTTTTAATACGTGTAAATTAAATGTAGCAATATTATTATTTTTAATTATTATTATTAGTCATCTAAACGATATTATATAAACATGTTATCTAATTGTAATAGTTTTAATTAGGCAAAATCCAATTGAATTATGAATTTAAATCTAATGGTTACAGTTATTAAAATATGTAAACCTTGTGACATTTGATATTATCATTTGTAGCCAAAAATAAAATAAATAGTAATAAAATACATAATTCAAAAAGTTACATTTAAAACGCATTTGCAGACAACTTAATAACTAAATTGCTTAGAAGAGTAAACATAAATGCATACATAAAAATGAATTATACATATCATTAGTATTAAATTATTATTTATTCCCAATTTAGATACAACATTTATCGTTTTTAATATCTGCCCTTTTTTCTTTACTTTAATCCTTTTAACTTCGATGATTCAATTATTTTATTTGTATTATTTCGTCTATTATGGCTATTACACATATTTTAAAGACCGAACATGATTAGAATAAATAAAACATATATAACATACAATACAATTGCATAGGTTTTAACAATTCACAACTGATAAAGTAAATTTCTTACAAATAGTTATATTAGAAACAATAAAGTTTTTTAATCTTGTTTTTATTGCAATATTGTTTTTAAAATTCCTTTATTTTTGAAAAAATTGTGACGATTCATAGTCATATGAGGCAGGCAATAATTCAAAGCAAACACATCCACTAGATTATAATTTTCACGATATGGTCTCAAATAAGGTTAAGTAAATATATATTAAATTCTATTAGGAAATCTAATAATTTTAGTAAAGCAAAAGTCGCTAAGATTGCGTAATACATATAAAAATATTAAGATGTTAAATGGTTTATATATACATACATCAATTATGAGAATAGTATAGTAGATACATCAATTATAAGAATAATATACCACTGTTGTTATTTGTTAGTGGATTTAGTTCTAAATGCAATTAAATGTAAATGTAATTAATTGAAGTATTTCTTTATTATTTTTATATATTTTAGAATTTTCATTAAATCCTACTCTTCTTTTAATGCACAGTTGAATCTTAAAAATACATATAAATACATATCCTTATTAAAATTATATCTTAAAATTCTCATTAATTATTGATTACTTCTTGTTTCACTAATTCTTCAGTATTTCTCACTAAAGCCAACTACATTAATTATGTTATATATGTGCATACTGTAAGATCAAGAAAATTAATATTACATTAAGTTCTTTAATCGATGCACTGCAATAATGTGGAGTTTCAGACTCATAATATGGAAATGTAATAAGTTGCATTTCCGCATTGTGAGTTTCGATCAAAGTGAAATATAGTAAACTTATTTTATAAGATTTTTATTCATACAAATAATTCAACGATATAATAATCTTCATAGTATAGTAGGGACACACGTCGTTTTGAAAACCAATGTAATAATTATAGCGAAATTTTGTATTACAATATATATATGCATTTAATTTATTTTTCATCTTCATCGATCGCCGATAAGCAACCCTATTAAAAATATTTTTTTTTGTCAAGACTTCATAGATTTTTTGTCACAGTTACGACGCCATAGCTCAAACGTTGAAAGTCGAAATTATGTATATTATGTTTCTGTCCGTTACATTTTGAATAAATATAAAAGAATAAAAGATCAGGCAACAAAAATATGAAATTTTTATTACATCAATTGATTCTTAAAACATACTTTGCAGATTGCTGCAATTTCAGCAAATATTCAGTAAAATGTATAACTAATTATTAAATTAAGCTATAATATGCTATTGCAGCTATATTGCATACTACGTTGACTTGGCGTCATAAACGAAGTAAAATCACATTAAAACTACTTTATCTGCATTGAAACACACAAAATCTTCCACAGAAACGTTTACGGCAACACTACTCTACAGTTTATAGTTAATAGATGTATATTCTAACATGAGAATAAAACCATTTTTAAGGCGACATAAAATAAAAATATTAAAATAAAATTTGGTATTCAAAAATTGTGCAGACCTCTTATGCGACAACAGTACATAAGATATATAACGTTATATCTACCATAAAATGAATTAAGTACGTTCATTACTTAAGTTCATAACTATAATTTGCTAAACTTTCTATAATTACAAATATTTACAGGACCGGTTTGATTTATTTCGACATACTATGCGTTTTATGTATTGTTATATAAATTCATGGTTCACATTTATATATATATATATATATATATATATATATATATATATATATATATATATATATATATATATATATATATATATATATATATATATATATATATATATATATATATATATATATATAAACAATATAATTAAATTAGAAATTTAATTACATCGTTTGGAATCATATGATTTCATGAAGCTGTTGATAACATAAGGATGATATCTTAATAGATTACGAATTGTTAAGTTCCAACTGCTATCATTTAGTGTGGGGCACTGAATCAATCCTTAATTTAATAATTTGTATAAACTCATTACACGAGTGTTTTCGGCACGTGTACATAATTCTACGCTGCATTAGGGTTGGGGCGATGTGGGCATTTTCACAATCGTTACAGGGAAAACACGTGCTTGACATGATACACATGATTACCATAGGGCAAAAAATTACATCTATGTTTTCCTTTTCAGAGTCGAATACTAGAAGATGCTTCAATAATGTGCAATTCGTGGTCTCCAAGGCATAATGTGAGTCCACAGAATATAATTTAATTTTTGTTATGTTCAGTGATATATTTTATTTGTGTATGACTTGTATATTTTAGTAGGCTTGCCACTATACAATCATTTATTAACTAATAATTGTACTTAATATATAAAATTTCTGCATATATGTAAATCTGACGTAATAATACATATGATTATGCACGGAATAAAATAGGGTAATTAAAAATATATATTTCTATATCATATTTTATCTACACGATTCTCCTTTTTCGATGTTTTCAACAAAATTCATTATTACATATGTTTTTTTTGTATTTCTAGTAAATAAAGTTCTACCGCCATTTATAACTTTTGAATTTAATGCATTTTTTTTATTTTCATTTCTAATCATATGATATATTACATCAGATATATTGCAGATCAGATACATTATACCAGATATATAGAAAATTGTAAAACATTTCTGTATTTCTTAATGAAGTTTTGAATCAATTAAGAATACAGTACATGAAATTTCAGAAAGTTATAAAAGTACGAAAGTTTTACAAGACTGTATCCCACATAGATGTAAACTATTCTTCATTATCAAAGTACAAAAAAAAATGTTTTCATTAACGCTTACGTTTTAAACCTTACGAGATATGAAAACCTTAGGCCATAGTCTGTAAATGATGCATCTCGTTATTGCGAACTCCTAGATCATCAACATCAACAGAATATAGTTAATACTATAGATAGAATATACCAGAAATATTTCAAGATTTCAATAATAGTGATAAAATGACATTTTACCAAAATTCTTAATCTACAATTTATAAAAACTTTGACAATACAAAGTAACAATCTGACGATTCAACAATCATTGCGTAACAAAATTGAAAGTATGTATGTTTTAGATAATTTACCAGACTTTTTCAATTCTTAAAGTATATTCCTGGAACAGTAAAAGTAATTCAGCCTATACTATACTATAAAATTCATACAATTAACAAATATACAAATAATTCATAAAATAGAGAACCGATTTTATATTTCATTTAGCTAGCAAAAATGGAAGAATTTATGAACTAAATAAACCCATTAAATGTTGGATTAACATCTAATGGATTCTACAATGTAAAAATCCACTAATAAATATTGCATATAAAATAAAATAAAACGTTTAAAATTTGCAGTTACTTTTTCATCTTATGAGATGTGTTTTTATCTCAAGAAATAGCAGTAGTCGCCTAAGGGGTGCCTACATGTGGCAGTGCCTATATGTGGCAATAGCAGTGTCCTTGTGGATAATGTCGTGCAATTACGTATAAAAATTAAGTTAAAGTAATCTATATAATATGTAATACTTATAACCAACAGAACATGACGGCAAAGCTAAAGCTAAACTGAATTGCTAATACTAGATGAACTAATACTAGAGCTGCTGACCGTGAGTGGTGTTACACCCGGATAACTCCGCGGCAGCTGAGATGCCCCGTAGATTTAAAATATTTTAATCAATATAGATACATATATTGATTAAAATATATGTACCTATATTGATTAAAATATTTTAAATCTACGGGGCATCTCAACTGCCGCGGAGTTATCCGGATGTAACAATACCCACGGTTAGCTGCTCTAGTATTAGTTCTATGTTCATAGTTTCTATTACCCTACCTGTTATTACCTTATTTATTATCTTTTATTCAAAGATTTCACCGAAAAAAATCTTTTAATTAACTTCTTATAAATATTTCTTCTTTAAGTTTTGCACCACTAAATTTTCGAAATTGGCTCCTAATCTTCTATAAGAACTAGATAATTCTTTAGGATAAACCCTTCTCTTATCATTTTACAATGTATCACATCCCTTCATTTTTTATCCTTTTCTAAATGGCCACACGTTTAAAATATCTCAAATAAAAAAATATATCATGTGCAGCACAGTACACGTGATAGAAGTGAATGCTTCTTTAGAGTAGAGAATGAGAGAGATTAAGAGTGAGAGATTGAAAGAGAGAGAGAGAGAGAGAAAGGGAGACGGATAATTTCAAAAGAAATATAACAATATAAAATTTGTGTAAAAAATATTCGGTTTATTCATTATCTACACTATCATCGGCTGGTGGTTCAATTGGTAATACTGATATGATTGGTTTGTGATAACTAAAATATGAAATATATGTTCGTGATTCGATATTTTCTAGATAACGTGAAAATTGCATCTATTGTTGTTCCGGATTTTGTTGTTGATTCTTTGGGATTGTTATTTATAAGCAGACCAAATGTTTCTCGAAGAAAGTTAATCAACGTCAAAGAACCATTGGATTCGAAATTTACATTGAAATCTCCACCGAGAATCAAAGGGATTTTGTCTTCGCCTCTTCCAAGTGCATTTGCACCTGTGTGGCTGTAAACCAGTAGGGAGCGGTGAATGAAATATATTATATCTTCTAGATTTTAACGAGTTAAATGGTTCAAGGATATTATCAAATAATCACAAAACACAGATGTAAATAACGTAAATAATTACAAAACACAATGATAAGTATTCGGTACACACGCGTGCTGCTTCAGCTGTTAATATATAGCGTCTGGACGCGTACATCTATAACGCGCGCATGCGCGACAATAGGGAGACGCGGATAGCCTAAACTGATATATATGCTAAATATGATGTATAGCTCTTTCTCATTCTCTCTACGTTGTATCTTTTTTCTCTCTCGTGTAACGAAATCTTGAAACGTTACATTTTTCCAATTCACTCTCCATTCTCGTCAAATATCAGAACGCCGCCAAAGAAGTATTCACTTCAAAAACAGATGACCAGTACTTGCTAATTTCCAATTCTATACATACTTTCCCCAGAATTCCTGGAAAGTGACATTTTTTATAATAGTGGGATATTACACGTTTGGATTTCATTGTGACAGAACAATAAATTCAAAAATGTACACTGTCTACTGGCGCCACTTTGTCTGCTTCAATGTCAGCGAGAAGCTACTTGGTCTATAGATACAGCATCGTACCACGGACTCCGGTGCGAAGTCATTGGTTACCCAAGTAGGCGCGACGGACTCTAGAAATGTACTCATTATAGAAAATAATTATGCAGGAATCACTTTTTTTGTTCGCAAGTTTAGTGTTCATTGCGGTAGTAAACTTTCTTCGATACCTGAAAAACTAACTAAGGTAACTTTGAAAAACTCTGCATCTAACTGAATGTTTCTGTCTGTGATAATAATGGTAGATCTTCTATGGTAACTTTCTGTAGTGTTTTTATCAACCACAGTGTACATGCAATATAATACACATAGTCCTATGATTAATTTGTGATGTACATGGAGAAAAATATATTATCCGAATAAGGACTAAAATTTGTCTATTTCCAACTATCGCCAATACAAGTTTTTAATTCAAGAGTGATGACAGAAATTAGTTGATATTCACCAACATTCAAGTGATATCAAATAACAAATTACAATATATTTGATGACAATCAAAGTATCTTGATTGTAATAGATCTCAGGGATTCTGATTTTGTTTTTGTTTTTGAGATTTTCTTCTAGTCGAATTAGGTAATGAAAATTTAGAATTTAAATGCAAACGAAATTTTGTGTTGATGTTATATTGTATAAATCAAGTTAGAAACTGTTAGAAGATTTCTGTAAAAAATAATTGACAATAAAATTAACCATACATTAATATTAGGAATTAAATATTTGACAAAGGTTCATTTTAGTAAAAAATAAATAATAACTTATTTACTTTTAAGTAAACATTATATCTAAAAATGCTCTCACTTTATATCAATTTTGTTATGTTAAGTGATAAAAAATAAAAATTAAATTTTGATGAAAAATAAAATTAATATTGTCGGTCCATGTTTGTGGGTTACTTAATCGTTTATAATTGTTTTAACGGCCTAAGCGCTTAATAACTATTCATAATAGCGCTATTCGACAATAATTATTAATTTCTAAATTATCTAAATTTATCCAAAATGTTTCGAAAATTTCTCCATAGTAATATTAATACTGACCCAGTTTTCCAGAAAACACCAAAACACTATGCACTACACTCCACGCGCGTTTCGCCAACAAAGTTGGCATCATCTGGAGATGATTAAAACTGTATAATCTTGATACCCTTGGATTAGATACGTTCAACAACCCTTTTCCTGAGAGCTGGAGTAATAAGGTTCTTACAAGATTTGAGAGTATTTCTGACTTCGGCAATTATTTTTGGAAATGGATTTCTGGGAATCTTTTTATAAGAACCGTTACTAATCAGTTTGTCTACCCTTTCATAATAGTTCTTTTTATCCAATATATCAACTTTGTTACCTTTATCAGCTTTAAATAAAAACAGTCATTCTCTCGCAATTGTTTAATATTTTTTCTATTCTTCGTGGATTTTGACATTTTATTGTTTATAATATTTGTGGAGATTTGATTCCTGCAAGCTTCTCTCACGAATCCTTTAGAAGGATCTGGCATATGTTGAATTGAACTTAATAGCAGATGATTAAAACAATTTTAATCATCTCCAGATAATGCCAACTTTGTTAGCGAAACGCGCGTCAAGTGCAGTGTACCTGTGTTTTGGTGTTTTGTGAAAAACTAAGTCAGTGTTATCTGCACACCAAAGGGTCCAACCTACTCCAGTATAATAATATTATATATTTTTTGTAAAGTAATCTATTTACATTAAATCATGGTATTTTATAAACTATAGAAAAAATTACCTCTTGCCAGTCTTCATTATTCATTAAATATATTCACACGTTGCATGTATAATCATAATTATAACAAATCTGAAATCAATTAAGGGCTATAAACTCACCACTTAATATAAATCCTGGCAGGATGTGGCAGTATTGTACCGGAAACAAGGAGAGGAAAAAGAGGAAGGGAACACGCGCCTCTCTAACAAGTGGAACCAAACTGAATTATAAATGAGTTGTAAGAACTAACTTACGCAGCCCTCCGATGTTTTTATACTTCCGCGGCCCCTTCACACAGGCTCAGGCGAATTTCTAAATTTTAAGCTTTATATTTGACGGTAATGCGAAGAGTACGGTTGCTCTTATACAGACATCTTATACAACTTTCCACATCGGAATCCCTTCTTGGATTATACTTATTGCCTTAATAACAGTCCTCGCTCTAATGGTTCTTGATGGAAGGAGTTGTTAACATTAACCTAATCGTTATATTACTTTATAGACTGAAACGCGTAATGGTACGATACTTGAACGTTATGTTATTACTAAATACTGGTGCTGTGGGGTATATTAGGGGTCTGCAATGAGTGTTGTTAATGCTAATAAGAAATTATACCATGTCATTGCTTATGAAGGGACTTAGAATAAAGTGGATATATAAGTCGTAGACATACGTTCTCGATAATTAAATTACCTACAAATTATTTATATCACCGCTATTTCCATTTATTCTTTATTTATATTATAGTATCTATTTATAGCATTTCTACATTTAAAATGAACTTGCTATTTACGTAAATATTTCACAAATAATACAATTAAACTTTTGTAAAGCTTTTCTACATATTATAATGCAAGATAATAAACCAACGTGAAAATTGACATTTAATGTATATTGCTTTATTTCTTTAATACAGCAACTCTAACTATTCAATTTAAGGAATTAAACAAATTTGGACACAGTAATCGACTTTCTTCCTCTGAAACCCCAGGCTACAGAAGGCCAGTTACACATAAAAATTGGGGAAAACATTCCACGTTTAAGGAGAGGCCAACTCTCCCTGTTGAAACTCGAAACCAAGTATATAATAACACCTTTATGCTGATCTTCGACTACAGTACGAATAACATTATCGTAGTCACCTAATAGGAGAATGTAATTGGTCACCCATCCATATAGTGGCCGCGGAGCATCGTGCCGTATTTTTATAGCTCCGCATCGGACAACTAATCGCCCATCGTATTCTCATTAGATCCACTAAATCCATAAAGAACAAAAAATGTATTTCTCTCCTAAGACATAAAAGTTAAAAAAAGAACAGGAAAATATTTGTCATTTTCCTTGAAAGAAAATTTTTCTAACTTAATAATTATCTCAAAACTTTAATATGGATTTTTGCGCGTGTATCAATTTAGTGACAACGCACGGATCACATATAGTATAACCACTCGCAATGGTTATACTATATGCCACAATTACCGGTACGTATGTCTAGCGACATATTTCAATCAACTACGTACGGCATAGACAATTAATAATTTGCCGAACAAAATACAAGTATGATGTCACGTTTTAGCTTTATTCTATAATTTGATTCATAGGCGTCTCAATATTTCTGTAAAACTTATTTCCTATACACTCCTACATATTTTGATGGAAATATCACGTCCATTGAATGTTTTTGTGGAAAGCCTTTTTGTTACTCTGTTATAGGTTAATGGATTTGTTTTGTATTAACTGTTACCCTAAAATATGTTTTCGACACGACACTGTTCAGAAATGTCAATTGATTGATTCATACGATTGTTACCTGTGATGCATACGCAAAAAACCATTATACAAACCGAATACGGCTGAAACCTGCAATGCAGCAACAAAAACAGAAAACTGGTTTTCGACAAACATAAAAAAATTCAATGACGCTCGACGCGCATTTCGATAACAATATTCACATAATCACGAGACGATTAAAACTAACTTTATAATACTTCAAACCTCTATTTATACCTACATATAAAACCTACTGTAAATACTAAACTCAGAAGTTTGCTGAACTTCGCTGAAATTCAATAAACTGTTACAAATATTGTCTTCGGTTTCATGCACCTTTCAGTCCTTGTAACTATTTTTCTTCATGGTTAATGTACAGTGAAGAGATATGTTCTAGTTTACTGTGTCTCTTCTCGTGCCTAATCTCTTATAATTATTTTCTTTCGTAGTTAACCGTATGGAGGTATGCTTTTAATTTATCTTTTGTACTTATACGTTAATGTCATCATTCACCATATCAACAAAAACAGCGGACTATTGGTTATAGAGCTGTTGTCTTTGTTTATGTTATTATCCCATAATACGTTCAAATACATCCAACAGTCTATTATCAATTTTACTTCTATAGTAAGCCATATGTTTTTTGAATCTAGTTACAATTGCTCTGCCCACTATATTTTTGCTATAGTATTGACAACTCATTAGATAAATCCTAGACCTTTCATTGTTTTCGATTTCAATTTTGGGATTTCATAAGAACTGCTACAATTTGTTGCCAAAGTGCACTAATGTCATTCTCAAAAACTCATTTAGTCCTCTGATAAGATATGTTCACACGAGATAAACATGAGTTTTCAATATCTAGAATTCTTTTAAACCTATCGTTACTAAGCCGACTAAGAAAACGATGGATTAGAAAGTTTAAATTTTTAAATTTGACATTTTATATTGATCGCAATAACGAATGTCATAATGAAAATCAATTATACATATGATATAACCAATAACAGACTGTAGAATTCCTTTTAAATAATCTAGATAGCTAAATGTTATAATAATATGAAGAAGGGCGAAGGCCCTATATCAAAGAGTGCGTTATTTTGACCGACACAACATTAATGTTGTCTTCTTAAATTAGTCTAGATTTACATTCTTATGCTTTACTAATAATATTGAAGGAACATTAGAAGGAGATATTAGGTTCACTGTTCACTAATCACGCTGCATAATAGTTACACGAATAAAGGTTATTAATGACTGGTGCATAAAACGAGAAAACATATTCCTAATGGTTTACTAAACCTGAACAATATTAGGTATAGAGACAAGAGGTAGTTTCAAAGTTAATTTGAATTTTTTCCTGGTGTGGCCAAGACGTCGGCGTCGTTCAATACTTGTCTTGACTTTTGAAATTAACACATCCATTTAAAACAGACATATTTAACCATAACAATAATATATTGGATACCACTAGGAAATTTCTAAGGTGTGAGTTAAAAAAAATTAATTATTACACATGGAGTTTTAAAATTGAACAGTACCATCTATACAGCATATAATTCGAACGTCTAATATAAGATTTATATAATTAAAATCGCAAAATCTTATCATTTGGTTATTTAGAAAAATAAGAAGGTACTTTAATTTACAAAAATATATTATAGGTAAATTAATAAAACCGCAGTACTATTCATTTCATCGCTATTTGTCAAATAAAAAACTCTTATCTTGCCGATAAACGGAACAGTCTACCTGAGCCTAGCCATAAAAACAAGCCACGGTATAATTTGAGATTTTTTATTTGGCAAATAGCGATGAAATAAACTATACTTATGTATAATCAATACAAATTAATGGACCACAAAAGAAACCCTATCTGGAACGATATAAATGTCAAGACATAATGTCAATAATGTCAATAATAATGGCATAATGTCAAGGCCAAATATGAGTTTAATATTTGGTATAAAATATTTGGGAGTCTTACATTTTTTATCATTTATTAAAATATAACCTTGTCTGTTTCATTATCATTAAAATAGACAAAGTTACTGATTTCAAGAAAAATCAAGAAATAAAAGGATTCAAGATAAGAAGTCAACCATATATTGAAGTCAAACATTAATCAATTCTCATTCATTTTAATGAAATCAATATTTCTTTTGTATACTGTAAGAGCATTAGAGATAACAATTAGAGACAACAATTAGAGATAAATCAAATAACAACTCATCAATCCTCTAATATTTACTGTGTTCTATATAACGAATATTAGAATTGAAACCCACTGTTACATTGTAGAACATTTGAAATGTTCAGCTATAATATCCCTAGGACATTGATAATGTACGAGATAATATTGACAATCGAAAGCAAGCTATTACCAAGCAACGTGCTTGAGATTGTCATAAAATTATGAGGCGTTTGTCAATGTCAGAGGGATATTCGGTCAGAAAATTTTTCGAAAAAATAAAATCAAAAAGTCGGAATACAACAAAACAATTATTTATTTATTAAAAGTACAGTTGGTAAATGTACAGTTACTAAAATTTAACGTAGCATTAGATTGGTTACTTTTTTCTACTATAGAAGATCTATTACCACGCATAGTATTTATGACCTTATTGTGGTGTTCTTGGTCGATGTTTAAGTATGGTTTTATAGAATTTGAATTGTTATGACCAGTAATTTTCAGCAATTGTTGTTCTTGCACACCATTTTTTGTTAATTCGCTAATAGCAGTTGACCTGTTCGAATGGTTTGTTATCGTTTTGTTCTTTACATTCAGGCCAATAGCCTCATCAGACGACTTAGTACATTCATTAGTAATATTTCTTCCAACAGTGACATTGTCATACCATATATCGGTTTCCGTTTTCCAGTGTTGATTTGGTTTTAAGAACAGCCGTGGTGAGGTAATATATTCGCCTCGTTTTGATATCAGTTTATGAAAAAGGCGTACAGGATAGTTTTGACTTCCACTATTGGTAATCAACCATTACATACATCTGTACAGCTTTTTGAACCACCTTGGTAAGTTTTACTGAATACCGGATTATATTCAATGCGATTTGTTGGAGAGCCATCGTTATTTTGTCGATTTGAAATAATCCAAGAGACAGGCAACTACCTCGCCTCCTCTCCACGCTAATTCTACAGCAGCAATATAGTGGAACTTACGCATAAGACCTTCAGGGGTATTTTCATCCCAGAACAATATTATTTGGTTTATTTCAGACAAACTTAATGAAACTGAACTGGGCTTACGTTTGCATGGATCTGCTTGCAGTTTCTTCCTGGTTGCATCGCGGGCATCTCGAGCAGGTTTAAGTACTAAGCTCTTAAATGGGTCAATCATAATCTTATAGTCATTATAGTACTTTTCTTGTAAAAGTTTGCACGAAACGTTCCACATAGTTTTTACTGTTGCTTTTTTAAATTCTGTTCCATTTTTCTTTCTTATATTGACCGCCCAATCTTTCAGTATCAATGACAGTTCTTCTACGCTTCTATGTTCATTTAATTCATATTTTCATTCATGGCAAAATTCCATAAATCTTCCCCATGTGTATTTGTGACTTGTTGTGGTATTTATTGGAATTTTCTCTTTGATTAACGTGTTTATAGATTGAGAATTGGCATTGCCAAAACGTGACATTTTGAAATTTATTTGGCAGTTATTATGAAGTTGTCAAAGTTAAATAATTTTGTTGTCATAGTGATTGAAAATTTCCCTGGATGGTGTTATCAGTGTAATGTTAAAATAGTTGAGTGATTTGTGTCACGGAACAAGAAATAACGAAATTTAATTGGTTGTTAGATTGTAAAAAATTTTCTGTATAATACTTAATAACTACAATGATGTATTTTTACATAAATAAAAAGAAAAGTAATATAATAAATAGTAGTGATAATAGTTGTTACAATACTATTATACTCGTAATGATATTATCGGGGAAAATATGAATAAATAACAGAGAGCAACAATAATGTCAAATGAATGATGAAAATGAAAACTGTGTTAATGAAAAACTTTAGAAAAAATTAGGAAGTGAAATTAAATAGTAAGAATTTGAATTCAGTAGTGTGTAGATCATCCTTTAGCTCTTATCATTACTTCCATTCGTCTGGGCATACTATTGATCAAGTCATGAATGGTTTCCTGAGGAATATTCTCTTATTCGACAGGAATAACTTACTTCAGTTCCCTAAGAGTCATAGGGGCAGGTATGTGGCGCCTAACTTATCGTTTTAGTAGATCCCACAAATGCTCTATGAGGTTCATATCTAGGTTTCGTGGTGGCCTCTACTGGCCTGTTCCACTCTAGTTAGGAATACTCACAAATCGAATGTAGTGCGGTACCTCTCTAGGAACGTGGAGCTGAGCGTTATCCTGCATAAAAATGAAATTGTGCCGACAAACGGGACAAATGGCATCACATGTTTCTTAAGATGTTTTCTACATGGAAATGTGCATTCATAGATCTCCCTTGAATAGGAACTAAATCCGTGCGACCATCGAAACAAATTCCTCCTCATAACTTTATTGATGCGCCAAAATATGAAATCCTCCGAGAGATATTGCAGGCAGCAAACCTCTCTCGTGGCCTTCACCAGACTCGGTGGTGTTTATGTGGTGAATTAAATAAGTCTTGTTGTCTGATAACAAAACTCGCTTTCAGTCATCAATGGTTCATTTTACGTGTTCTCTTGCAAAACGTAGTCTAGTAACTCTATGTCCTTTGTTGAAGAGTACTGCAATAGCTGGTTTTCTACTATCCAATCCTGTATTAAGCTTTCTTCTGACCGTTCGTCTAGAAATTGTTACGTTTCCATCTGCTGCTAGAGCTCTAATCTGGTAGAATGCCTGTTTGTTAAGGCAACTTGCATAAGATATCGCTTATCTCTTGAATCTGTAGACTTCTTACGAACTTGTTCTGGGATTCCATAATTACGAACTTCTAAGTTCATTGAAACGTTGAACTGTTCAACTAGTTGTTGATTGTCTAACTCCTAACAAATTAGCCACATATCGCTGTTTACGTCCTTCGTTAACCAGAATTGCCAGTGTCACTGCTTCATCTTCTCTTAACTTGCATGGACAATTCATTTCTTCCACTCTAAGTGTACTGAATAAAGTGTTTCATTCACGTCTTTTAAATTAAATTGCATTCACATGACATTTAATTTAAAAAAACATTAGCGTCAGTGAATGTACCGTATTTTACAAATTACTATAAGCAGCGTTAAATGTATTATTAATAAACAATTGCAAAATGTTACTTTATATCTGTCAAATATTTACAACTGTTTATCAATAGTGGCAGAGGACATCACAGGCCACCTACGTAAAATGTTTGATGATTTAGAACTCCGAAAAATTATAAGAAGTAATAGAAAGTTTTGCTGGTGCGTTCATTTTGTCCAGAAGTGTATTTCTGCTGATTTTAAACCGCTTGAAAACTAATTAAAAATAAGTGTGTATTATTATGTATTATTACTATATACAAACTCTTGATGCCAATAAAGGACTTCTGGGGAACTCACAAAAAAATAATCACATTAATCTATTCTTTATATGTTAGCCATATTTTTTAAATCTTTTTTTTTTAATAAGTTATTGAAAAGGGACAATTCCACTACTAAGCAATACTTGTTGCTTTAGACTAGATACAAGATGACTACCCTCAGCTGTATACTAGAATCTGAGAAGTTTTGCTGTACATCCATTCAACCACCCCCATCCATCCATCCAACCATCCATTTTTATGACCATCCAAATAAATGTCGCGGTAATGTCGCTTGACGCATATTTCTTACATTTATTGATAACATTTATTGATAACATTTATTGATATTATTTTATTGCCGTACGTGTGTAAAATCAATAGCAATCATTATAGTTCTGAATATCGTATAATGAAACTTTAAAACTTAACCAAAAACTACTCTATCCAATGGTAATTAAAATTTTAATACAATTAAGTCATTTTTAGGTCACACGATATTTCAACAATATTAGAAAAGATTAGTTTGCAATGCAATCAAATGTTTTAGGAAAAATCCATATCCTTTTTTTTTATTTATTACAACAATGTATCTTATAATATTATCCTGCATATATTACGTAAAATTAAACCTATATTTTGGTTAATGCAGCTTAAATATATCCCTTTCATACAAAAGGCAGTTACAACATAACTATTAGATATATCTAATATATACTATTAACATACTATCGAGAGAAAATGTTATATTATGCTAATAATGAAATGAATACAGGACAAATTACAGATATGTGAATATTTGTATATTACATATCGAAAACTTCAACTGTATCCACAAGAAAGTTCAGTTGAATTGTGTACATATATATTGGAAATCAATACAACTTACCACGTGCATAAAGGAATTGTTCATAAACCTTATGTGCACCTTATACAATAGTTCAGGAGTTACAAAATTAGTAGATACGCTATAACGACTAGAGTGTTCAAGATAACCCTTCAAATTAAGGGTAAGTTATAGTATTTGTGTGACCAGTAAAAAATATTAAATCATTTATGTATAATAGCGAATATTAATTATATTTATATAGGCACAGATAATATCCTCCACAAAAACAGGTAATCGACGTCGAAAGCTGATACCACTGCTTTTAATTTAAATTCATATGAAGCATTATGATCTTAACAAACAGTTCGTTTATTATTAAAATAATCTTTGTATGTTAATAAAGTATTATTTGTATTATTTGTTTGTATTATATAAATAAACAGTTTGTCGCCTAATAACCCCCATTAGAACTATAGTTCCAAACGATAACGAACGCATTATGTTCTTAAAAGTACTATTAATTTGACGGTTAAATTTTCAGTTATATTATTAAATTTTACTTATCTTGGATAATTTGGAATTTCGGCTAATTAAACTGAAATAAAAAAGTACTTATTCTAACGTTTCGGTTTTAAACGCCATCATTAGAGAAACTACAATAATTAACTACATTAATTAATCAGAAAATATCGAATAGATACAAATTACATGTCACTAAATAATATTTATTCTCCAGGATTTTCAAACACTTAAAAATTCACTTACAACTATGCAAAAACATAATTATCCTATTATTGTAGAAAATTGAAAAAACTTATATTTAAATAATCAGCCTCATAATATGACATTTCTAATTAGATCTAGAATAATGTTAAAAAAATGTCAAGAGTAAAAGTCAATATAATAATAATATTGATGTTATTAAAGAAACAGTAACATACCAAGATCAAATAATAATGTAATAATGATCGATATAATGATACAATGTTACAAGTATATGAGGATATAAGGATATGAACATATGAACATATGAGGATATGAGGATATAAGGCTATGAGGATATGAGGATATGAGGATATGAGGATATGAGGATATGAGGATATAAGGATATGAGGATATGAGGATATGAGGATATAAGGACATGAGGATATGAGGATATAACGATATGAGGATATGACGATATGAGGATGCGTGGATACGAGATAAGAGGATACGAGAATATGAGATAAGAGGTTAGGATAATAAGAGAATAAGATGATATATATGCATATACATATATAACGATATAACTATATAACGATATAACGATATAACGATATAACGATATAACGATATAACGATATAACGATATAACGATATAACGATATAACGATATAACGATATAACGATATAACGATATAACGATATAACGATATAACGATATAACTATATAACGATATAAGGATATAACGATATAAAGATATAACGATATAACGATATAACGATATAACGATATAACGATATAACGATATAACGATACAACGATACAACGATATAACAATATAACGATATAACGATATGACGAATAAAAATACTATGGAACATTGTGAACGAGAGAAGTGTGCTAAGGACTATCTACAAGCCACTAGTGTAACTATTGGCGAAGAACATGAACAAATAACTATTTACTGTCCCCCTAAGCACAAAAACAAAATATAATATTTTGATAGGTTATTTAATACACTAGGTAATAAATTCATTTCCAGAGGAGACTACAATGCTAAACACTCAATATGGGACTCAACATTAACAACCCCAAAAGGTAAAGAACTGGTCAAATAACAAAAGCAAGTAACCTACAACAAACATCTACCAACAGACATAACATTCTAATTCTGCCTGATGGCCAACCAACATACTGGTCATCAAGAAGTGTACTTGAAGCAATACTATACCCCTTTTATACTACTAACCTGCCACCTACATGATTTACCACCGTAGCGAAATTGTAATAAGAACCATAATTGCCTAAAGAAATGGTGCATCAAAGCCAATAAACGAAAATCTACTCATCTGACCTTTGCATTGAGCGGAGAAATATGTCCACCCGTAAAACTCAGCAACAGCCAACTTTCACAAGCTGAATATACTAAATACTTCGGCACACGTTTGGACTACGGCTGACATGGAAAATCAATATATCTACCAGGAACAAGCAGCTAGAACTCAAGCTAATTGTAAGCCAAGTGCATTAAGTTATTAGCCGCCAATAAAAACTATTCCAGGGTATTCAAGGTATTACTATACAAGTCCATTCTTAAGCCCATTTAGACTTTGAAGTTCAACTCTGGGGTAAAATATCCTGGAAATATTCCAAAACAAGGTATTGCATACTATCATAGTAAAGCGCCTTACTACGTCTCCAATAAAGCAATTTAGCATAACATCCCTCATACCTACGAAATACAGTGAAAGATTGTTAGTACATCTTATTGTGTTAGCCAACCGATTAAATGTGCGTTACTATCAAACTTCCTTTTAAAATAAATAAAATGTGTAAATGCAAAACTAGACTGGGTCAAGCACAGATCCTTGAGGAACACAGACTAATATTTACAGAAAATGATTGTTTATTACCAAATTTTTACATTAAGAACATAATTCATAATATAGTTGAATATACGAATTATGTGGTAAAAAACAAAAACCTAAAACAAATATTAATACAATTAATTTATCAAATGGAAACCAGTTAATAAATAGTAGTAACATTGCCAATGCATTTAATAAATATTATACTGGAGTAAGCGAAAAATTAGCTAGCCAAATCCCCGACATTGACAACATTGATGAGAATATCAGTGTTGTACAGGATACCATGTTTTTACTCCCGACAGATGAAATAGAAATCGTATCAGTTATAAAAAGCTTAAAAAACAGAAGAGCTCCAGGGGCTGATAATACTCGATCTGAAACGTTAAAAGAAATAGCAACTGAAATCGCTAAACCTCTGAGCTTCATAATAAATAAGTGCTTTACTACTGGATGATTTCCAAAGTGTTTTAAAATCGGTATAATAAAACCTCTTTTCAAAACGGGTGAAAAATCTAAAATGGAAAATTATAGACCGATTTCATTAATATCAAACACTTCCAAAATAATAGAAGAAACAATTAAAAACAGACTGTAATTTTTTCAAGAAAAATCGCATATTATCTAACTATCAATATGGCTTTAGAGAGAGTAGGTCAGCAGAAGATGCTATTCATGAATTAACGAACTATATTTATGAATACTTAGATACAAAAATTCCATCTATAGCAATATTGCTAGATCTCTCTAAAGCCTTTGATACGGTGTGCCATAAAAATATTAGACAAAGTATACACATACGGTCTTAGAGGAAATACATACCGCTTATTGAAAAATTATCTTTCTGACAGGGAACAACGAGTTAACATTAATGGAGTTATGAGTAGTGTAGAAAAAGTAACGTTTGGAGTTCCCCAAGGAACTGTACTAGGCCCAATTTTATTCACACTTTATATAAATAGCATGCTTTTTCTAAATACAACAGGCAAAATAATCAGTTTTGCTGATGACACAGCGGTCCAATATTCTGCACCAAGTTGACAAATAACATTGAATTATAATAAAACCTATTACTAATTATTCACATCTTATAGCAGTTTTTTACCAAATTGGGTTCGTTAAATATTGACAACATTTATCACATTCCAGAAGATGACAGTATAAAATATCTTGGTGTAATGATTGACCGTTATCTACGTTGGTATCTACAACTAAAACAAACCACCAATAAAATAAGGGGACTACTACCAAAATTTAAATATTTAAGAGACTTCCTCCCAATAACTCATTTAAAAATACTCTATTTCTCTTTGATAGAGTCACTATCAGTATATGGCATTTTAGGTTGGGGAGGAGTATATAATACATAATTAGGTCATTTACACATAACTCAAAAGTGGGTATTAAAATTAATCTACCTGAAACAAATTTCTTATCCCTCTGATCAGTTATATAAGGAGACCCACATTCTTGATGTTAGACAGCTCTACTGTAAAAAAGTACCTTTATTTATTCATCAGGGAAAAATTAAAATAGACTCGCACGAACATCCCTATAATACTAGAAAAAAATATTGTATTTCTTATCCTCGTTCTGTAAAGACTATTGGTCAAAGAAACACCATTTATTTGGCACCTCGTGTTTATTATCTGTTGCCGGATTACCTAAAAAATATTTCAAATTATAATGTTTTTAAGAAAGAATTTAAAAAAATGGATTGTATCAAATGGTCGTATAAAGTTTAGTAATATTATTTATTAACCAAAAAATGTAATAAATTAACAATCCCGTCTTTAAATGTGTACGTGTCTACTTACCTAGTTATGTCTTTATATCTATTCCCGATATTTACACTTATACTCAATTGTGTCTATAACTCTAAAATATGTAATATTAACATATACAAGTAATAACTACATTTCTTCTGTGATTTTCAGTGTCTATTTACATGTATCATGCTACTGTGTTTTACTTTTACATTTTTGTAAATCATGTAAAAGTTATTATTATTATATTTTTTTTTTCTAAAAGCCAGTCACCCCTTTCTGTGGCTCCGACTCACACAGAAAGTGCGCTGGTAATACCAGCAATCACTCCTCGCGTCCGCTCGGTTAGTGATTACTGGGCCGAGTAGTGTGCCCTGAGTAGACGTAGCGATACTTGCCGCGGAGAGCGTTTTTTACGGCACCTACCTCCTGTGTGAATTATTAGCTCATGCGATGTCATATCGAATGCCTTGCGGTAGTCGATCCAGGCCATGGAAAGGTTTCGCTTGTACTGCACGGAGTCCTGCGTGATACATCTGTCAATCAACAGATTCTCCTTGCAGCCAGCGACACCCCTCTTAGACCCTCGTTGTTCGTATATCCCCTCGAAAACCGGCTCAACTGCTAGGAGTACTCGCGTGTACAAGATGTTATTATTATTATTATTATTATTATTATTATTATTATTATTATTATTATTATTATTATTATTATTATTTTTTTTTTTTTTTTTTTTTACTAAAAGCCAGTCACCCCTTTATGTGGCTCCGACTCACACAGAAGGTGCGCTGGTGATACCAGCAATCACTCCTCGCGTCCGCTCGGTTAGTGATTACTGGGCCGAGTCGTGTGCCCTGAGTAGACGTAGTGAGCCGAGAATTACGGCCTTCTGCACGCGACCGGCTAAGATTTCTGCCGAGTTTCGGCATGCCGGTATGTTCTTTAATTCAGAAAGCAGTGTATCTCTCGCTCCACCAAGGGCTCCTATAATCAGTACCTTCAATTTAACAGTATGGTCTGGATAGAGTCTACGGAGTTCGAAGATTAAATCTCGATATTTTGTCCGTTTCTCCTCCTCTTTCAAAACAATGTTA
This sequence comes from Rosalia funebris, assembly GCA_037954035.1. Lineage (NCBI taxonomy): Eukaryota > Metazoa > Arthropoda > Insecta > Coleoptera > Cerambycidae > Rosalia > Rosalia funebris. The sequence goes on along the minus strand of JAZFAV010000012.1, from coordinate 4,958,805 downwards.
CCATCACCGGGTACCGAGAACTCGATGACGAACATTGTCCTGATTTGGTGGTCGAGGAGGACTACGTCAGGCTTGTTGGCTTGTATTTGCCTGACGGTGGAAAACGAATAGTTCCAATATATTCGGCACTTCTCGTTTTCCACAACGGACTCAATATCCCCCGGAGCGTAAGGCAGCACTCTAGCTCTAGGAGGTGTCTCGTCTATCTGATACGAGTGCCTTAAATGATAATAAAGCACCCGCAACGCTGCGTTGTGTCTATGGATATAGGCCGAGACTGCATATACCGGACAAGCCGACAGTAAATGCATCAATGTCTCCGGCGCCCTACGGCAGGCCCTACAGCTGACATCAGGGACCTCCATACCCATGACACGACTCCGATAGACGAGCGTGTTAAATACACCATCTTGGCAAGCCATGATGAATCCCTCGGTCTCTGAATTTAGCCCGGCTGACCTTAAGAAAGCAAAGGTCAGCCTTTCGGATAAGCCCAGGGCTTCCATATTCCTATAGAAGACCCCGTGCATGGGCTTATCCTTGTGAAGCTGCAGAGCTCTTAAATGCTCTGCAGCTTTTACTTGGGCTTTTAACTGAACGGGTTCCAACTCGGTGACAGAGTTGTGATTGGCCCGTTCGGTATCGAAGACGAGACCGAGATCATCGGCTGCTCTACGTGCTGCCTTAAATAAAAATGCTCCTATCCCTGCATGTTCGTGATCTCGGACCATGCAGAGAAGGGGATCCGAACTCCTGATAACTTTACAGGCTCCGTCCAGAACCATCCTGTTATGAAGACACTCCAAACTCAAAATTCCACGACCTCCGCGATATCGTGGGAGATATAGCCGTGGAACGGACGATCTAGGATGCAAACTCCTACTGAGATGCATTCTCTTTCGGGTTACTACGTCGAGTTGTCGCAGCTCCTCCTGTGTCCATTTGACTACTCCGAAGGAGTAGACAAGGATCGGAACGGCAAGCATGTTTGTTGCAGACACCTTGTTCTTCCCCGACAGTTCTGAAGACCAGATCTGTCGGAGGCGGTGCTGATACTTGCCGCGGAGAACGTTCTTTACGACCCCTACCTCTTGGGTGGAGCGTTGCTCAAGACCCAAGTAGGCGTACGACTCTCCGGCATCTAAGTGATGTAAGATGCTTCCGTCTACTAGCTGCGCATCCTCTGCGTATTCCCGGCTTCGTCCTCTCTTGAGATGAACCAGTGCACATTTGTCCAACCCCAACTCCATCCCGATGGCCTGCGTGTACTCCTGCACCACCCTCAGGGACTGGCGTAATTCCCTTTCTCCGGAGGCATAAAGTTTTAGGTCATTCATGTAAAATAGATGGGTGACCTTATGCCTCCGATCGCCGGGGGTGCCGCAGTTATAGCCACGGGTCTTCCTGAGGGACACGGACAACGGCAACAGTGAGATGCAAAACAGAAGGGGGCTAAGGGAGTCTCCCTGAAACACGCCCCTTCTAAACGACACCGGCTCTGTCCGGACTCTAGTATCACCCGATGTTATGGTAAACCGAGTCCTCCAGAGCGGCATCAGTTCTTGAATGCATCTCACTATAGGACCGGGCACCACAAGGCATTGGAGCAAGTGAATTATTAGCTCATGCGATGTCATATCGAATGCCTTGCGGTAGTCGATCCAGGCCATGGAAAGGTTTCGCTTGTACTGCACGGAGTCCTGCGTGATACATCTGTCAATCAACAGATTCTCCTTGCAGCCAGCGACACCCCTCTTAGACCCTCGTTGTTCGTATATCCCCTCGAAAACCGGCTCAACTGCTAGGAGTACTCGCGTGTACAAGATGCGTGTAAACACCTTGTAACAGGCGTTTAAGCAGGTTATCGGTCGGTAGTTCTTTGGGTTGGACAAATCTCCGGTCTTCGGGATTAGCACGGTTCGCCCCTCAACAACCCAAGAAGGAATTTGCTGCTCCCCATTTAGCCATGTGGTAAAAATTCTGGCTAAATGGCGGTGGATACTAGGTAATTTTTTCCACCAGAAGTTATTTATCCCATCGGGACCTGGAGCAGCAAAGTTCTTAGAGCCCGCAAGAGCCCTTTGAACCTCTTCAGGGGTTATCGGGTGGCACACTTCTTCTGGTCGCTGAAGACCTTCGCAAAAGTCTTCAAAGTGTGCCAGGGCTGGAGTGTCTCTTTGGAGTGGGAGCTTCTGCTCGTACAGCGCCTTCCAAAAGTTTTCCACCTGATCTACAGTCGGTGGATTTTCGACAACAGGTTGAGGCGGTTCGAATAGACGCGAGGGTTTTTGGCGGAACAAATTATTTTCCGCCAGTCTTCGCGCCCGCCTCACTAGTGACTTTTTGCATGTCACTAGCATCCGTATCCTATCAAGGCAGTGCTGTTTGATGGTACGCAGCACCACCTCATTAAGTGTGTGATGGACGCGTCTTAAATTAGCGGCGATTCGCCGTAATTTTTGCGTGAAAGGCCTATTGGCCGCCATATAGTCCATCACACATTGGATACGAGATACCTGTTGTCTTGCCGACTGGATCTTGGCCTCCATCTTCCGTACACGCCACTCCGCTCTCTCTCGCAGAGAGGAAGAGTTGTTCGCCCTCTCCATATGAGAGAAGCTCTCGGCGGCAGTGTACAGGGCACAATTTATGTGCCAGATGTCGGCCTCTTCTGGAAGCGATGCTTGAACTTCAGCATCCACTCTGGCCAGGTCTTGTGGCCTAGGGGGTCTTATGCGATGTAACCCCCTTCTGGTACTGAGGCCCTCTACTATTGGTGGAACGGTGAAGACCGCATCCTCAACTGGTTCATTAGGCAGCCTTTCAGCTACCTCATTCGCCAATCGGGGCGCAGTCCTCACATAGCCCTTTCCACGAAGATAGGATACATAATCACGCAGATTCTGCGGCGTGAAGGCATCATGCTCTGGGTGTAATTCACACCACAGGGCATGCATACGTGCCATGTATCCCCTCCGTATGGGCTCACTGCTTTCATAGCAATGCAGCAGGTCGTCCCTCAGCTCGTCGGTCCACTCAAAGCGTCCATGTCGTTGGCGTGCGTCGTTTTCAGGCAATCCATCCATTTGGGCCCCACCACCTTGCCCATGACCCCTATCCGAACGGGGTCGATCGTGGGGGCCTCCTCTTCTGCCATTTGGAACAAGAAGTTCGGGCTTACCGGGGAGTTAGCCCAGTAAGCCCACGGCCGACACTAGAGGGGAATATGTTATCCCCTCCCGGGTGCGCTGGTGCTGCCGGTCCGGTTTTGCACCCCAGCTGGAGTAAGTGGTGTCGCTACTCACCAAAGGCCAGATGGATGTTGTGCGGCCCCTCCTGTTTATTTTATTATTATTATTTATTATTATTATTATTATTATTATTATTATTATTATTATTATTATTATTATTATTATTATTATTATTATTATTATTATTATTATTATTATTATTATTATTATTATTATTATTATTATTATTATTATTATTATTATTATTATTATTATTATTATTATTATTATTATTATTATTATTATTATACGCCATATAAGAATTCTGATATACTTTAAAACATCATGAGAAGATTTAGTATCACATATCTGTGTAATATAAAAGAATAAGAGTAACCAGAGTCTCTTCAATGGCACAACCATAATTTGGCCATAATTTTAACTGAGTGTTAGGTATAATTTTAAATTTCTTTAGGTGGATATCTAGTTAGCTGTACCTGACCTTCTCAAAACATTTTTGACATAGCACTCAATATACTGACAGGTAAAAGGCATAGACTTTGTTTTTGTCTAGTATGTCTTGGTTTTGGTTTTATATATTATAATATCATCTGCTTTAATCCGACAAAGATGGTATTATGTGTTATATACTGTACAATAAAGAGACAACTATATAAAATTAAGACTACTGGCTCCCGTCGTATTTGCAGTGATTGTGTTCAATATATTTTTTTATTTCATTCGTTGCGATTGGGAATGCATTCAACTTTCCACATCTTGCTCATTTTAATTTTTATAAAAATGTAATAATCTATTATCTAGATAATTAGTGACATTCGATTTCATATAGTAAAAGTTCAGTAGATTACCATCACATATAGATCTATTATTGTCCTATTGTATTTGTTTAAATACATATGTGTATCAGTTAAATCTTTCCATAATGTGTTGCAAATATTGTTTACAGTTTTAAATTATAGATAATCTTCTTTCTCTAAATGAACAGCAATATTCATATTCACATTCACAAGTTGCAAACCTAATTATTATAGCTTATTTTTTATTAATGTATACTTTGTCATGCAAGTGTATTTTCGATTATTCTTTAATCATTGCCCTTCTTTTAGTTAATCTTAGTTTTTATGGTGCATAAAAATTAAATTAACTATTAATTCATGTAAATCTAGTATAAGAGAAATATTTTTTTAAGGATATACTCCACATATTTCTGTATTATTGAATTATCCTCTATAGCTGATTTTAACAATAGGTATATAATATTTTAGATTAAAGTAATAAATAAGAGGTTAAATTTATAAAAAACCACAGAAAATAATAGAAATTCAGATAAAGTGAATATTCTTATAATCTAGATGATTTTTCTACAGTAAATTAAAACTATCTACCAGTTATCGGTTCATCATACTATTTATATCCATACCAGTAATTAATTCAATCTAAGATTTCGATTACCCAAAGAATATATTTTATTAAGGGCTTAAAATAAACCAACACTACATTCACTCCAAATTGCCTATGGAAATAATATCAATCATACAACTTTTTTTAAATATCTCCTCTTTCCTAGAAAAAACTTCCCCCCTTAAAAGAATTAACAGAAGACGATTCAGATCGTGGAATTAATTTCTGGAATGAAATTTCAACAAGCGAAACATACACAAGCTTTTGGTTTCAATTTATTTTCAGACGAATCATTCCCTGTTTAACGGGAAAGTAAACTAAACCGACAGAACTGTAGGTATTGGTTAGCGGAGATTGGCGTCATTGGCTTTGTGGGATACATACACAACATCCTTAAAAGAGTAACGTCAGGGCATGTATAATTGACAACCATATTATTGCTTCAATTTTTAGTGAGAAAAATTTAATATCTGAAGAAGTGAAGTTGTTTCTGATGAACTTAATGATGCTTTACATCCGATCTAATGATTGAAATTATTTAGTTTCAACGACATAGGTCAATATCCTATTATGTAATTGGAAGAGTGTTTAAACATAACCTTTCCTAATAATTGAATTGGACGAAGAAGTGCTTTTGAATGACCACCAGATACTAAGTTGTTGAATTTGGACTATGATGTTATCTCAAAAATAAAGTATATGGAACAAAACTAAATAACATCGATTATTTCAAAGAGAGAATGCAAGTAGGAATAAAGAATAACTTACCCCAAGTTTTCGAGACAATTTTAGTCCGCGTTTTATTACAGACTAGGTTACTGCCAATAAATGGAGAACATTTGGAATATTTATTTATCATCTGCATAGTGAAAGCATTAGAGACATACATGTCCTAATTTACTCGAATTTTGCTCGGCAGATACTAATGTCATTGTTTATGGAAGATTTAGTTGAATAACCTGTTAACCTGTTATAATTATAATTTATTGGTAGGAAAGTTAGGGTACTTAGACAGTAAAAAGTCAATTACTTGAGAACTTTGAACCAGTTTAGAGATTTGTTAGATACCACGGAATCAAGTATGGTTACCTGTCTACACGTTTTATGTAGACAATATGTACAGAAATAAAATGCAGAGCATACAGGAACAGGAACGCAGTAAATTTAGCATGGTAGGATGAACCAAATGTTTCTTATGATTATCCCTTGAAATATCAATCTCAAAATTCATTAGGGTATAACTTATATAGTAGATAACATAGTTTTAAGTCCAATCAATATATGGTGTGGCAACTTAAGTCCATACAACTTTAAAATAGATTATGTCTCATTCTTTGCATCCTTAGAGTACTGTTGTCTTGTTTGGTACCATTATTTTCTTTGAATATGTAAAATTAAAAAAATTAAAAAAACATTTCTGTAGTGATTAAATAATTACTTCTATTTTGCACAGAATAAATTGTAATTTTATTAAAATTGGACGTAATTCTACATTAAGGTGATTATTTAAATTTAATTTTATGCGTAATTTGTATTAGCACTAGATTAGTATGATTTTTTAATACAAAAGTTATAGTAATATGCAATAATAATCTCCAAAGTATCAACTAAATAATAGTGTTGACATGAATGTTTCATATGTGCCTTTTCATGTAATTTTATTTATTTATTCTTTACATTTTCCAATCTAATATTGAAGCAGACTAACATTAGATTAATATAAATATTGATTTCTTTGAACACAAAATTGTGTAAATTAATTTGTAAATTGATTTAATATATCTGATTACTCTTCTTATGTTTTATGGCGCAAATATTTAAAAATAATCTAAAAACGTCAACAAATACGTATTTGACAATATATTAACAATGTATACAATGACGGAACCTCCGGAACTGGTACACCCTTTACGATGGAGTGATGACTATTATAAAAATGGGTGTTTTTAAGGTAACAATTTGAAGAATGTGTGCATTTGAAAAATGAGGCGTGTATTGATTTCTATCCTTTAATAGTTGCATATATTTTGATATAGGAACTCTTGCAACAATAATTTAGAAAAAGGAATATATTAAATTAGGCACAAAATCACGTAAAGACTATCATCTATAAAAGATCTATTACAATTGTTATTTTGTATTGTTATATATTCTTAGTAGCGTATTTTTGCATAAACATTTCCAATAATGCATAATATGCTTTTATTTAGCATACATGTTAAAATATTAAGTGTCATCTGATAAAGCCAGCATGTGTAGGTATATTCATACTCGTATAAGAGTATAATAGAATAGCCGTGACATAAAATCCTTTAATGGGATGAAATTTTTCTCTTTCATTGTGCTCGTAATTTGAAGGGAATGAGATAATTTGTAAGTGAACCAAGAAAAGACAAATGAGGGTGTATAACCTAACCTCTAAATGAGTTGGGACTCATGATAAATCTACTGTTTTCACCCTACTGAAACAAACGAGAAGCAATGGAATTACAGCGATTATCACTTGTCTCTAGTACTATAACTCTTCATCTGTTTTAACAGTTTTAAGCGGACATTGTTATAAGGTGTATGGGGTACGGAAACCTGAATCGAGTTTTTAAACGTGAAATCGTTAAGAACTATTAAAACCTATTATGAACTTATAAGCTAAAGACTTCAACAAGTACATTTTCTTTCTATTCAAGATGGTTTATTTTAAGGTTTTAGAAAGTACCCATGTTTAATAATTCATTCATTATCATTACCGATGTTCATTAACTCATTCTACATTTTTTATTAACACTAGTTTGGATTATTGGATTGATTTTTATTAACGCTCCTTTAGTTATCAACCTTTTAACTAAAGGAGAATAAAATAGAGAAGAATATTAGTTTGTCGCACAAGGTCAATTATAATAATTTTTGTTCACAATAAGATAACTGATCTGTAAGAAATTTTTAATTTGCTTTTTAATTAATTTCTATTAATTCCATTTAGCTTTTAATTATATGACTGTGTCTTATCTCTCTCAAGCCAGAAATTATTTAGGACTTTTATGGATTAGAAATTATGGACGCATATTATATACTACGTCATAAAAAATTATACATATAAAAAATTATTACATATAAAAAATTATAATAACCCTCTCTTAACCATCTGGAGATGATTAAAACTCAGTTTTCTCCAATTTCCAACATCTCCAGATGTTGCCAACTTTGTTGGCGAAAGGCGCGTCGAGTGTAGTGTATAGTGTTTTTTGATGTTTTGTAGAAAACTAAGTTAGTGTTATCTTCACGCCAAAGGTTCTAACCTACTCCAGCAACAAATTCGAATCAAAATGGAAAAATTATTTAAAGTTCAATACTAATCTTACATGCGTACCAACCAATATCACATTGATGAATGATATTTTGAACAATTTTAAATTTCCGTCAAAACTAAAGTTATACTTGATTTATTTGTACTTTTTTTAATTACCCCCTATCTTATAAACGGATTTGGAAGTTTTAAGGAAATGATAAAATGTATGCGAAAATGATATGAAATAAATAAAATATAATGAAGTAAAATAGCTTAAACATATTCCTAAAGTATGTAGTAAAGGTATAAGGTATAGAGTAAAGGTTTTTGTTATATATCATGTTATTATAAAACAATTTACCATGATCCTGGAATGCTCGTACAAGGAATAAAATATGATACTACAAGCTACCCACCAAGCATTTCCTGTGAACTAACGCTGGAATATATGAGGAATACATTCACCTCCTTGTACATATTTATTATACTCTAAGAAACTGCAAAATATTTTTTGTTATGTCATTTATAGTGAAATATTTATCATCAATAGTGAAAGTATTAACCTCATATTCAGCCGTGTCAACAGACATACCAAGTAAGAATTTTATAAATCTGTTAATATACCTATTACCATTTGGCCAATCTAGTTTATTTCTGAATTAAATTTCAAGATTATGTTCTCAAGACATAAATGCTAACCCTAGTTATCATTATTACTGTCTTATTAGGCTTCCACACTGAAATATCCCACTAATATGCGTGAATTGCTCAATGATGAGGTTAACCTTATCAATGATCCATCATTATGTAATTTCTTTCATTAAATGTTGAAACATAAATAGATCATGGATGATTTGTCACGATTCTTTGGGTACTACCACTGAAACAAGTTAACCTAATTTACTCCTCAAATTCCATCGCGGGAAGTTTAGTTGGCCACATCAGACATATTTCATTTAACGTATCCACAATATATTTAAAGTATCCGCAATAGGTGAACACTTACTATGTTTACCGTATTTGAACCACCTCTTTTCTTCGTACATAAATTGGAAATAAATAAGAAAGTAAGTTGAAACGAGGAAAATATGTTACGTACAAAACTGATAAACAAAATTTGTTTCCTATCGCGTAAAACATAAATAATTTCGAGAACTATTCAATTGATTACAAAATGTATCTAGTGGTATATACATTTTCCGTAGTTGTAACAATGTTTGATATTTTTTACTATATTTGGTAAAAGATTATTTACATACCTAACGATCGATTAAACGCGAAAGTTATAATACTTTATATTAGTTGTATTACGAGTATATTGGTGGTAAAACATCCATATGAAAAAATTTGTTTATTTTTAAGAATATGTATTTTCTTTAATGCAGCATAAAATTAAACAGCTTCGAATACTCCGTCCAAAGATATCATGTATTTCTTTATATTTTTATTCTGAGCTTTTATATATTCTGTCAGACAGCTTGTCAGTTATTTCTAAAAATGTTACATAAAATTTCACTTATGTTGTCAGGTCATAAGTCAACTTTTAAGAGGTGTAATATAAAATATCCAGATCAATAAAAGCCTACAAGTCTGTACACTTTTAGGCGTATATGTACTGAGGGAGATTTGTGTTAATATTGTGATTTAAAAAGATATAGTCTTCCGATACTAAAATAAAAATATGTCTAAGGGGTTGTAATATGCAAGAAATACGTAATACCATAAAAATCTGTTCTACATAAAGAATTGAAATAAATCAAATATTAATACGTTATGTTAAAATTATTAATGAAAGAAATATTCTTGAATATAACGAAAAAATGGAATGACAACATTTCGTTTAATTTACGTTTTTAGGGATTAATAACTATGTTGATTAAAACCTATAATATAACAAAATGTACATAAAGCAACGAAATATGGAAATGAAAATTGCTAAAAATTTAATTTACATATTTAAAATATAAATTATGACCATTTGGTTTTTTAATTTTTAAAATTATTTATTTTATTTTTCATACTGAACATATAACTTATGTATACGTAACTAATACTTCCTCTGTCCCAAATTAGTTGTCACATTTGGTGTCTAAATTCTGTCCCAAGTTAGTTGTCACATTTCGAAAAAATTACAAATAGAAAAAAATAGTCACACAGAAGCGGATAAATAGAAACTGGAATTATTATTGTTTAATTAATTTCACAAAAATATTGATTTCGTACTCGTAATTATGGATAATATTTCTTATACTCCTATATGAACGCAATTCTAAGCTGCTACAACCTAAGTAATATTAAGACAATTTTTGGCTGTTAAAATAGCTTCAGAGTTACATTTGATGCTATGTGGAAAGAGTTTTTAACGTCTTAATTTTTCTTTATTCGTATGTACAATCTTGTATGCATTGCTCCCAGAACACATCATTATTTTTCCATGCATGTTTGAAAAGTTAAGAAATGTATAATTTCTTTCTCTCCAATTTATCGAAAGCAGTTTCCACAGCACCTGTTAATTCATCTAGGTATGTCTTTGGTCAACATCTGATTTTGTAACGACTGAATTGCGTTAATAAATTCTAAATCAAGCACATTCAGGTCGGGACTATTTGCAGGCTGACATTTCAGTTTAAGATGCCACCCATCTTTAATTGCCTCTGGTTGTACATTAGGATCTTCAACGGATAAGTGAGGCTTCGCATTGTCTTGTTGAATGTAGATCGGACCATTCTTTGCGAACCGAGGAAACTTTGCACGAATGGCAGGCATTACTTCTTCAATAATCATTTTTTTGATTTCTTCCTTGTTGACCGATTCCACAACTTTAGTAACAAGTGTTCCCTTTTGTTGATTTTTTAAATTTCTTTTGGCCGATTCTGCATATGCAAAAGGCAACACACCCAATTTTTCATCAAAATATTATTTCTCGAGAGGATCCCACCAGGGTCTTGCTACAGCCGCCATGGGCATTATTTTTGTGATGAATCGTTTACTTTTACACTCTCGGTAAGGGTCTTCTTGATCGACGCAATATAATAAGAACGCGATGTTTTCGTAATAAGAACCATTTTTCGTCTATACGAACGTGATTCTTCATATCGGAAAATATGTCGTCTGGTTCCAAATGTTGAAGACAAAAGCGAAGTCTTTCAAGCTTATTTTCAACAGTTAAGAAAATATTTACTGTAGAAGAATCACGTTTAAATGTTTTACCTTCTTTTAACATTCGATGTAATGAAGCTATTGGTATGGCTATTGCGCATGATACACTTCTCAGGGTACTTCTTTTATGCAATGGAACATTTCTCAATTTTGCTAATTTATTGAATAATTTTTATTTTTTCTTCCACATTCGCCTGGTTTTAATGAATCAACGTTATAGTATATACTTCCAGAAAGTTTGGAGTTTTTTGCCTGTTTCCATAGTCGAGAAATTGTACGTCTATAGAGCATGAATTGCTCTGAAGCAGCAACCATAACACCATGTTTGAGTTTTTCATTTTCACAACGTTACAACAAATACTAAAGAACTGCATTTCGGGTAATGTTGTCCATTTCCCTTTTTTTAATTAATCTTCTTGACGAATCACTCATTTATGGCACTTTTCACAACGAATTAAAGTGACAGCAAGTGCATTTTCAAAACTCTATTATTTGCCAATATGTCACCAGCCTACTTGCAATTACAACCTTCAAACTAATTTTATGAATGATGTTATTTTAAACTTCTCTTTTGAGTATTTAATTTTTTAGTATATTACTCCCTGGATTAAATTGTATTTGACAATAATCAGCAGAGAAATGGTCAAATGTGACAACTAATTTGGGACAGAGGGAGTAATATTTATTGTATCTTCACGCATATACCTCTTTACTTTACTACTTTTATTTTTTCGAAGATCTAAATCATATAAAATGATATTATTGGGAAGACTATTTCAATGAAAAACTTTAGAAACAAATTTGAAAGCAAAATTAAATAATAAGAATTTAAATTCAGTAGCATGTAGGTCCCCCTACATACTACTGCCCCTAGGTAGGTATCTTTTGTCACTACCTCCATTCGTCTGGGCATGCTATTGAGCAAGTGTTGAATGGTTTCCTGAGGATTATTCTCCCTATCAACAAGAATGACTTTCGAGTTCTCTTAGAGTCATAGAGACAGGTATGTGACACCTAACTAGTAATCTTAATGTATTTTATAGATACTCTATGGGGTTCATATCTGGGATTCTTGATGGCCACTCCATAGGTAGAATATTTACAAATTGAAGGTAGTCCAATGCCTCTCTAACAAAGTTAGACCGAGCGGTATCCTGTATAAAATAGCCCCGACAAACGGGGACATTGGCATCACAAGCTTTCTACAGTATTTTCCACGTGTAAATGTGCATTCATGGATCTCCCCCGTACAGGAACCAAATCTGTACAACAATCGAAGGAAATTCCTCCCCAGAACATTACTGATCCAACACAACATAAGATCCTCGGAGAGATCCTGCAGGCAGCGAACCTTTGTCCTGGCCTCTACCAGACTCGTTGACGTCCATCTGGTGAATTAAGGCTTACTCGTGTTTCGTCTGAAAACAGAACTCGCCTCCTGTCGTTAATGGTCCAATGTACATGTTCTCTTGCAAAATACAGTCAAGTAACTCTATGTTGTCTGATGAACAGTGATGCAAACTGGGCTTCTACTGTCTAATCCTCTTTAAGCGTTTCTTCACTGTTCAGTAAGCTCAGTAAGCGTTTTCCTGGCTGTTCGTCTAAAAATTGTTAAATTTATAGCTGCTTCTAGGGCTCTGCTTAACTCTAAACTGGTAAAATGCCTGTTTTTTAATGCGACTTTTATAAGATCTCGTTCATCTCCTGCAACTGCAGACTTTTTATGGCTTTATTCTGGAGTTCTACCGTAACTTCTAAGTTCATTGAAACGTTTAACTGTTCAACTAATTGTTAATTTTTTAACTCCAAGCAAATTAGCCACATATCGCTGGCTACGTTTCTCATTTACAAGTGACCGCTTTCACTGCTTGATCTTCTCTTAAATTGCGTGGACGATTCATTTCTTCTACTCTAATTGTACTGGACAGTGTCACTTTCATTCACTCGATGACACTGAATTTAAAAGATATATAATATTTTATTTTATATAAAGACATTTTTCAATATATATCATAATTATGATGATACAATAATAACGAACAATTAAGAATAATAAAATATTAAACATACAGCTTTAGTCTAGGAGAATCTCGTGTACACAAAAAAATTAATCCATGAAACTTAGTATAGTCTACTGAAGAAAAAAGGTTAACAAAGATTGATCGTCTCCAATCTGATAATCATATTTCCGATGGTTATTTCCGATTTTATCGAAAGTTCTTTAATACGTTCAAAAATATTAGCTGGAAAAGTTACCTTTGAGAATTATTTAAAGAAATATTGATTCTGTACGTAAACTATGATAGTATCAGCCATCATAGTAGTAAATGCCCATTGTATATTATGTTAATTTTTCAAACAATGAAATCGTAACAGGAATATATAATATAGCTATGAAATAATAGTAACATGCATACAAACATATTATACAGAAGAGAAACGTATACGTATATAGATAGATAGATACGTTCCATATTTCTCATAATAAATAATACATAGATGTCGTATATCAACAGGTGAGAATTAGCTCTTAAATAAATCAAACATTACCGCTGCTTTTACAATGTTGTATATACATTTTTAATAGATTAAAGACCCGAAAGCTTCAAATCAGACACAACGTTTTACTCACAGTAAAAAGGCAGCAAAAAAAATCATAAATAATTTACTAATCATTTTATCATAACTTGAGCTTATAAATTTTCTAGTTGGCCTGCTGAAGTTGAAAGTGCTTTGCACACAGCGCGGTTGGGGTGATTTAATATTTACATGGAAATTGTCTGTGCGTCTTATGTGTGCCACATTTCAAAAGATGTAACAGTATTATTATAATAATTTATTTTTAGGGGGACCTATTTTCTGGACTGAATGATGGTCTGATAAGCCGAGCAGAAGCATTGGCAGCCGTTGATATTAAACATCAAGGAACTGGCGGACCTGGAGGTCTTCCTCAGCTTAAACATGATATGATGTACCATCACAGCATGGGGGCACCGCCCCCAGTAAGCAGGCCACACCATCAGGTATGCAATTGTATCCATTTGGGCGCTTTAATCATTTATGTGGTAATACGACTAATATGTAGTGATATTGTCACTCTTAACAATCATTTTCAATACAGATGTAATATATATATATATATATATATATATATATATATATATATATATATATATATATATATATATATATATATATATTGAATTATCATGCCACTAATTGATCATGTCATCAGTTTTTATACTATAAGTCTATTTTATGGAATTCTCAAAATAAAACATACTTAAACTTAGTTTTCCTCGACTTATAAACGGTGAACCTTTTTATTTGTATAAATTAAGTTAATTAAAAATATTTATACTTTATAAACTAAAAATTATACACTAAAATTATAATTAATTAGACTGGGAAAAGATTTTTTTCATTTATTACAGCTCTTGTTCTTACCTAATTTGAAAACGCTGGGTTCAAGTCTGTAGGTAGTTTTGCTCTGTAAGCTCTATTATTTTCAAATTCGATATTTTTGTTTTCGCGAAATTTGACGCTTCATAAACATGATGGCAAGAATATCAGTTGTGCAAAATACAATACATATATTCAAATATGGGTAGGTACAAATAATTTTTACTTTAAATTAACGTATACGTATTTTAATATTTCAACATACATGCAATAGATAATAGATGATTCCTAACAACTGATATGGATGAAAATTTAAATACGTCTATTTATGAGTATCGTCCTCCATCCATCCTCCTCTCCCCGTTCGTCACTTAAAGCGCCAAGGTTCTCTGGAAAGTGATCGAGGCGACTATGTAGGAAATGAAGCTTGACACTCATATTGCAACCAAGATTTTGAAAAGCCAACAGTATTGTAGTAAACAGAACCTAATAATTAGGAGCTTTTTTGTTGCCAAGAAAATTTCATATAACTAACACGAAAGATAGCCACGCTGCTTTCTGCTTACAATTCATCTTTCTAGAAAAGTCCTTATCACGGACAAGAGTATTTAAGTACGTTAAATACACCTGCTTTGATCTTCTAGGAATTTCCCGGAGCAGGAAAAGTAAAAGCTATGTAGCTTAACATTCATCTTCGGTATTCAGAACCTTAACAACTGTTTAAGTACACCAAGCGTAACATGTGGTGGAGAAAAAATCATAATTTTCTCGGCTCGGGATTGGGTTATTCACAATGTTTACTCACATGAAAAAATGTTACTTCAGTTGTAACACAATGCATTTGTATGCCATCCTAAATATTTACAAATCACAACATACGTATGTACATAGCTCTATACTATCTACTTACACGTATACACTTTCAAACATGTACCTACCATAAGTACAAACTACTTTCCTACAAATAACTAGAGATCTACTTAAAGTTTGTTTAAAATTAAACCATTTCACATTTAAGGATATTTTAAGTACAAATAGTATGATAATAAATAAACGAAGCATTCCCAAGGGCATAATACCTACCACAAGAAAAGTCAAAAAAATAGTTATAGGATAGGTAGTCCATCTTAAAATTATATATTAGTATATTTTAATATAAGGCGATATGCTTCATGTTCAACATCTAATTGAGTGGAAACTAGTGATATACATATACAGTGAAAACAATTTTCTGATTTGAAATCAGCAACGATATTACTAAAATCAGTTAAAAAAGCTCTTACAACATCGAATGAATAAAAAATGTCCCTAATGTTATCAGTATCGGTGTTCAATGTATTATTAACACATTATTCACTTTCACTAATTAATTAATCCAATTAATCAACACATATACTAGTAATCAAGACTTCAACTCCCAGAAAATCCCAGAAAGAGTTTATTGGAACGCTCAATAAAAAATAAAAGTTCAATTTCGGCAAAGTAGACCAAACATTGAAAACTAATTCAGTTTAAACAATAAGTATTCTAAAACAAGGTTTTTATAAAATATGCTATATTTAAGAACTGTTGTATAATATAAAAATAATTAGTTATTATATAGAAATAATTAGAAAAATGTATACAAAAGATCAGAAGAAAGTGCTTTAATAAAACCTTCAAAAATGAGGATAATTTATATTTCAATAGGGCTTGAGTTTACAAATTATATGAAATCATAAGCCTGGCAATGAAATATTCACCAGATATATTTCCTTAATCCGAACAAATTAAATAAATATAATGAAATTAATTGAATTATGTATTCTTAACACAAATAATAAATCATTGTCGCCGTCTGAAATTAATTTGTTTTTTCATAAACTAATATCCTCCCATACTAAATGTTTTAACTATTTTAACTAAATTAATATAGTTAACCCTGTTTTTTTTTTTAGTAAACTTTATATTAAGATGAAAATATCTAAAAAACTATTAGTTTTAGTGATAGGGAATAATATTAAAATTACCTCAGAATAATGAGCAGAATTCGAATCTGGCATAAAAAATATGGTATGACATTTAAAATAAGGAAGTTGTTGCCGCATTTTTTTTTATATTTATTTCTCCGACACATGCCACTAAAAATTATTGGATCCGACAAAAGAGGCCCCAATTGGATATACGATAGTAAATAAAATGTCGAACTTATATAGTGATAACAGTGCATATTTAAGGACTATGAAATAAAATGAAAATAAATTAATATTAATATCAACCCACTTTATTCTTAAAAACCTGAAGTTAATTCAATAAATTTTGCAATACGTATGAAGTATACAAAATTTTGATACATTATATACATAAGACGAAGAATATTTTAAGCCTACCCAAGTTCTTTTTGTTTGGAAGTTCAAAATTTTATTTTCCACTCATAGATCTAAGCAATTTACTTGGCTCAATTTTTTTTGTCCGATACTTAGGAGTATCTGTTGGTATATTTTAAAAGAATAAACATACAATACATACATAAAAAAAAACAATGGTGGACAAATTTATTGTCAATTTGTTAGTAACACTTATTGAAATACGAGAAAGAATACTCTTCTATAACATCGGTAATATTTTAGGAGAATCATATGTTTTCTCCTTTAACCCCCTTGGAGTAACACTTATCCCTTTCACGTTTTTAAATGGAATTAATGTACGTTTATACTAAATATTCAATATAAAATTTTTTGATATTTGATAACGGGGAATTAATCGCTTCTTGATAATAGGAGAAGTAATCAATCATCGGAGCCATTTGTACATTATGACTATGTACATAAAAATAATTAAGCGCATTTCAATCAGGATAAAATATAATATAATAACCTACCATAAAGAAGGTAGCCTTTCGATTTCATCGCGCCTACCAATCCATGTGTGGTTAAATTTGATTACGATAAGATAAAGTTCATTAATGGGTTGGTTATCAGCAACAGAGTAGCTTTCTCTGCTGATGACCTCTGGACGTATGAAATTATATAAGATATACAAGTAACACTCGCCAGTTGCTGTACTGTCAAACAAATATGGTTCGAACATATTTCATATAATTGTAGTCCAAATGTTTACTTTCTTAGAATATCCAGCGTAAACCTCCATCATCAATGTGGATTTCCTCTCTAAACTGATATGTGTACAATTTTGTTTGTTGGCTATGGCTCAATTTAAAACAAATGTTGCTTTATAGGAAAATAAAAATTATGTTCTTTTCTGTAATATAATTCCAGCAAGAACTAAGTTCTTGAGCCAACATTTTCTTTGAAGAATACAATATCGACGTTATATTGGCGGGAATTTAACATGTAAGCTTATAGGAATTCTCTTTAGTATCGACAAATATATCAATGTTTTGGCCTATTCTACTAATCCAGTCTAAGATATTGTCAGTATACTTATTATTGAGCATTTCACTTGTCTCCCTGTATTGTTAGTGAATCAAAAAATGGTTCACTGTAAAATTTTACAATATTTTACACCGAATTTAATATACTATATTAAATTCATTGTCAGATTTGATATATATTTGGTGAATATATAAAAATTATATATTATATAAGTATATAAAATTTAGTTATACTGGTATATTACGCATATACACAATAGGAACCAGTCTATCTATATACTGTCCTATTATACTGCTACTTAATTTCTTGCCGATCAGTGGCGTATCCCTATTTAATATTTTACAAGAGATTTAAATGACAGGAAGAACAAAGAATAAAATTATTAAGTCATAATAAAACATATGAATACAAAAAATGTATTTATGGAACTATACTTTATATAGTATAGTTCCATATATAGTTTATATAGTATATAGTTACTTTAAAAAAATTTTTGTCTTTTTATCAAGAATCAAGAACATATAATATAAAAAAATATCCAGCGGTATAGAGTTCAAAATACTGTGAAAGAGATATCACGTGTACTCATTATTAAAAATATATATAAAGCAAATGCCACAGGTGGGCACAATTAGGTAATGCTCACGTGTACAAATCGTTTTAAAAGTTTTATCTTATAAGAGAGTTGTCCCAGACGAAACATAAAAGAAAACTGAATGTATGAGCCTTCTGTGCCGTTATATCGTCTACAACAAAAACAATTGTAGTTGAACAAAATGGACATACTTCAGAGCTACACAATAATAATATTGGAACAACAGAGAAGTAAGTGTACTGAATAACACAACTAACAAATATACTGTTATTGTACTGAATAACAGAACTAACAATTTACGTTTCCAGAAAGCAATATAATTTGAGTAGATATCAGACATATCTCAGTTGGAAAATAAACAGTTTTAAAACCTTAAAACGGACTTTTCCGCACATAGAGCATCTCTATCTCGACATTGGATGGCCGACAAAAAATAAGCCAACACATAAATGCAGAATATGTATTTTGTGCGACAGTTTTACTTTTTTCAAATAGTCCACCATCGTGTTTTCTCAAGACGCATACACAGGGTGGGGTGTATCCTATCAACCTCAAAATCAATAGATGTCGTCTGGTAGACGTCCCTAATCAGAATCAGTCGAAGTCCGATCGATCTGATACGATTTAATTGAGTGATCGTGCTAACAAACAAATATCTCAAATAGTCCACCATTGTACGTTCTCATGATCCATGTACATGGTAGAGTGTATTCTCTCCACCTCAAAATCAATAAGTGTCGTATGGGAGATGTCCCCGATCAGAATCAGTCAAAACCCGATCGATCCGACACGTGTTATCGTGCTAATAAGAATAAATGCCGACGACAACGACACACACATAGCAAAAATTTTACTTTTTCGCACTCCACTATAAGTGGAAAAGTAATGTAATCGTGTAAAGAAAAAGTGAAAAAACAAAATGTTTTTGGGTTTATTTTTCGTTTTTCGGCGTAAAAACAAAAAAAAATGGTTTTTAAAAATTTTTTGCTGTGTGTCATCGTTGTCGTCGGCACTTATCCTTGCTAGCACGATATCTCAACTAAATCGTGTCGGATCGATCGGGTATTGACTGATTCTGATCAGAGACGTCTCCCAGACGACACCTATTGATTTTGAGGTGGATAGGATATACCCCACCCTGTCCATGGATCATGAGAAAGCACGATGGCGGACTATTTGAGAAATTTGTTTTGTTAATACGATAAATCAACTAAATCGTGTCGGATCGATCGGATATTGACTGATTCTGATCGGGAACGTCTCCTAGACGACACCTATTAATTTTGAGGTGGATAGGACACACCCCACCCTGTCCATTGGTCATGAGAAAGCATGATGGTGGACTATTTGAGAAATTTTTGTTGTTAACACGATAACTCAACTAAGCCATGTCGGATCGATCGGGTTTTGACTGGTTCGTATCGGGAACGTCTCTCAGACGACACCTATTGATTTTGAGGTGGAAAGAACACACTCTACCATGTTCGTGGGTCATGAGATAGCACAATGTTGGACTATTTGAGAAATTTGTTTGTTAGCACGATCACTCAATTAAATCGAGTCGAATCGATCGGGCTTCGACTGATTCTGATTAGGGACGTCTACCAGACAACATTTATTGATTTTGAGGTGGATGGGACACACTCCACCCTGTTCGTGGGTCATGAGAAAGCACGAGGGTGAACTACTTGAAAAAAGTAAAACTGTCGCATAAAACACATATTCTGCAGTTATGTGTTGGTTTATTTTTTCTCGGCCACTCAATTTCGAGATAGAGATGTTCTACGTGCGGAAAAGTCCGTTTTAAGGTTTTAAAACTGTTTATTTTAGAAACCATTTTTTTTGTTTTTAGGCCGAAGAGCGACAAATAAACCCACAAAAAAATTTTTTTTCACTTTTCCTTTACACGATTACATTACTTTCCCGCGTATAGTAGAGTGCGGAAAAGTAAAAATGTGACTTATTCTTGTTTTAGATATAATTATCAAAAACTTTTGTTTTAAAGTTTTATTGTTGTCAATATTAATTGTGTATTACTGACATACAGTACTGTATAACTCAACACCAACTATCATGCTGTGTTATTTTAACGTTTTCATGATTGTTTAAACGTTCTCATAATTGTTCTCATAATCATCATAAACGATTTTTTAAGAGTTATAAAACATAGAACAGTCTATTTATAAAGACATTTTTCAGATTTCAATCAAGACAGATGCTAAGAGATGCTAAACTTAAATATATCCAGTACCGTTATAATATACAACGTTCCAACATTGAGATCTTTCTGCAACCGTTTACCACAAAAGCAAGTTTTATAATGCAAAGTGAAAGTGTCAAATATACATCATCGAGTACGTCTACTTCGAGAGATTTCCACCTCACTACCGATGTCGACGAACGAATTCGGTATAGAACCCTAGAGAAAGAAAATTCCAGACATTTTGAGTTTTCAAAATTCAATGAAAACGACGATGTGGCAGACCCTTATTACACAAGTGGCAAAGAGTCAAAAGCAATGTGGAAAATGCTTTAGAGAAAAATTAAAACCGTAATAAGAGAAGTAGAAAAGGAATAGGAAATGTGAACAATAACTGTTACAAAACAGAAAAGAATAAAAGTAACTTTCACTGGTACCTGGAAACTATAATGCAGTAAAACAAATTGTCAAAAAGCTCATGAAACAATACTCAAAATTTTTTGGAATTCTAGTAAAACTTATAACCTAAAACGACAATGCATTATCTCTAGACTAGAACAAATACTAATAACAGAATCTAGAGAGCACACAGGAGGACAGCAGGACACGATATTTTTCGCGAAAAACTACAGTTTTAAAACAAAAGGTGTTATAGAAAAAAATATGTAAGACGTTTTTTTTAAATAGTATTTGGATGTAACATCAATCTGTGGAATTTTCAATTAAAAAAAATTATGAAGAATTGTGTCTCCTTATAAAAGAATAAAACATGAACCAACCAATAAAATCTCTGACGAAGTTTGCAATAGTGTCCGAAAATATATATCAAAATTCTCAACGTATGAGTCGCACTATTCTAGGACAAAACCAAAGAAATCTTTATCTGGAACCAGTATGTATATTAACAAAATGTTCAGTTTGTATTTAGCAGAATTCAGAGAAATGGCTTTAAGAATAATGATATTGCCATAGAATGATTATATTCAGAAACATTTAATTATGAGTATATCTACTTATTCAAAAGTCCCAACAATGACACTTGTGATATATGTGATAAATGCAAAATTCAATTTGGAAAAGCCAGTTCTGCAGATTTAAAAATATCGTTGCAAAGAGAAGATAACATACCCTTCACATAAGCACCCTTCAGATGCAATTACTAAATGCACACTAAAATCAGAAGACAAAAAAAATTTAGGAAACTAAAAGAGAAATAACATGATTAACTCACAGAAATGTTTGCCTACATCGAAGTTACAGAAATCATAAAGTTTATATACTTTGAAGTTGTGGTTATCAATTTAATCATACATGAATGGACACCAAAGAAATGTTTTTGTATGCTGTGGGATGAGGAGAGTATGGAAGGAAGGGGAAACGAAATGTCATTGTCTTTAATAAAATACTGTTTCTATTAAAGTAACAAAATTGATTATGGTCAGACAACCGTCGCTACCAAAATAGAAATGTATTAATGATAATGTGTTAATTTTGGGCATTACACACACAAAACCTATACGTCAGCTTCTTAATTATAAATTCCTCGCAGGAAGCCATATGCATCTTGAAGCAAATTTAGTTCATTGTACCGTAGAACGTGAAAAAAATCCCCAACTTCATATCAAAAAACCATGACACTGGCAACCAGTCCTTAGCAGTCCATCAATCATAAAAAGACAATTTACTTATTCTTATATCTCAAAGGAAATCTTATATCTTCGGAACAGATCTTCTTATATCTCAGGTATAACACATAAGTTTGAAAAGATGCTCCTGATTTTTTTTATTATAAAAACAATTTCACAGAGGATTTCTTACAAGTCAACTTCAACAAAACAACGCGACGTTAAATTTGCAACCCCGCGAACCTTCAATATACTCGATTCTACATTAAGCCAATATCTAATTGCAAGTCAACTCTTATTGTGCTAGTCTTCGTATATGCTTATATCAATATTGATATATGCATATACGAGTATTATAAGATTAGGATGATATGCTAGAAAGTAATATATATATATATATATATATATATATATATATATATATATATATATATATATATATATATATATATATATATATATATATATTACTGAAATAAAGAGATTATACTCCACCCCACCTGCAAGTACCTTGTATATTAAGGACTAAACAAGTTAGGTCAAAACAGCTATTCTCCTGGCTCTATGCCAAACGCCGAGCGCTGAATTAAATGACAAAATCTGCAAAGTGTCACAAGGTGTTACCTATCTCAGGATATCGCTAACTGCAGACCGATTTCGACTTTATCCTGGATCTCGTCAGTGCAGTGTAAGCGAGTATACCTTTGACAGATGAGCCTCACATCTAGTAGACATATAGCCAGGCATATAGCCAGGAGAATAGCTGTTTTGACCTAATTTGTTTAGTCCTTATTATATAAGACATTTGCAGATGGGGTGGAGTATAATCTCCTTATTTCGATAGTTTGAAAATTACCCTCTGCGAAGAAAAATTTTGTATTATAATGATGATGATCAAATTTTTACTCCAATTTAAATTGTTCTCGAAACTACCAAGAGATGACGTTTGGTACGTTCCACTGCGGTGGAACGTAGCAACACGTCTACTAGATGTGAGCCTCATCTGTCAAAGGAATACTCGCTTACACTGCACTGACGAGATCCAAGATAAGATCGAAACCGGTCTGCAGTTAACGATATCCTTGAGATATGTGACACTTTGCATCTTCCTTGGGGTTTTGGAACAAACTGGATCACTGCATTTTTGTGCTAACTCTGTTAGACAAAATATGGAATTTTTTTTAAATAAATCCTGGTGAATGTACAATTAGGTTAAAGTTTCTAACAACCCTTGCGGATTTTAACTCTTGTATTTTTGTCAAATCAAACTATTTAACATCATTTTTGTTACGTAACATTAACTACTATCTGTATCAACGGTAGAAGTAAAAAAATACAAAAAAATTATCCTTTTTTTTTAATTTTACAATTAGTAGTATTATCAGTATCAGTATCAACAATGATATTATGCATATTATGGTGCAATTTACTACAAATTGTCTCTAATACTAACTCTAACTGTCTCTAACACCTCTTCAAAGGAATACGTCGTGGTACCAGTAATCCTGTATATAGTTTTAAGTAAACTTAAAAAACCGTAAGACCATTAGCTAGGGTTTGTATCATATCATATGTAAGTCCAGTAATACTGTCTGTTATTTAATAAAAAAGATAAGTACATGTAAAATAAGAAAACAATAATTTCTGTATACAGAATAATCGAATTTTCATGATTTAAAACTTAAAACTTCTTTATACTAAAATTAGACTTAACCTAGGGGGACAGAAAGGTCCCCCTAGATATAGATAGATAGATATATATATATATATATATATATATATATATATATATATATATATATATATATATATATATACATATATTTAAATCAATTTTATTATGTTCCATATTTTTTTTATACAAATCATACGAAATTACTTAATTTCGTACTTTTTTAATTATAGCAATAAAGGATGAATTATTGTAATAATCGGTCTAGCAAATTTATATATTAAGGCTATATTATTATTATATATAATACAGAAGAGTTATTTCGTCTCTAAGAGAATAAAATTATATTTACAAAAAAAACATTTTTAAATAATTTAATATCAAATTGTAAAATAAAAAATGAGAAAAGTGGATCTTAACTTAAACTATAAAGAATAAGTTATAACTTATTAGCGTAAATATTCATTTCAGAATTGTATTTATTATTTATATAAGAGTATATATATATATATATATATATATATATATATATATATATATATATATATATATATGGTAATAGGAAAACCAGATTTATGTTCTATTTAATAAACATAACATTTGGTGACACAAATAGTGATTAATTGATTATTTACAAATATTGATTAATTGATTATTTAGTAACATCAAAATTCTATTCAATGTTAATAACGCATAAAGTAGAAACATACATATATAGATAAACAACAACGTCTCATTTGAGCTTTTTTAATGAATCATAAAGTTTCTACAATACCGCAAAATAAATATGATGAAACAATATGAAATTGTCGTGTTTGAAGCAGTATTTTATGGTTGTATTTCTCTCTGCCATGATTGCCCATAATTTCACGTGTGCATGCAATAAAACGACACAATGTTCGGAATTTTATATACCTTGTTTGTTTTACTTTTTGTAATATATTTATACTTCGTGTTTGTTTTTTCCAAAATAACATAACAGTACGGTAATTGAACAATTGAATAAAAGCTTTTTTTGCTTAAAAAATGTCCTGAGAGAGATATAACTTTCGAAAATACATTCAGTAAAATTCTATAATATCGAGTACTATTATTTGAATTGCTTAAATTACTTGGTATTAAATGTTTAATCCTTCTGAATTTTATTAGACGCGGAAAGCTTCCACTCCCCTAATAAATTATGTACTAAGTTTGAAGAGGGTAAAAACACCATATAATCCATATAATACACTGTAAATATGAAAGTATCCACCCTACCGTTATATAACTCTTCACCATAATCCAAAAATTTCATGGTCAAATTTAGCACGCCTTTGAGAATTAAGTTAATATGGGATGGTATTAAACTGGTAATGGTTGTCAGCCTCGATCAATAAAATTAAACTCACAACGCCGTTATTTTTATATTTGCCTTCCATTATTACTGGAATAATGGAAGTCTTTAGAACAAAAGCTTCCATACATTCATAGATTGTGTATGAAATTAATTATTATACATAGTAAAGTTTTAGTTTATTTTTATAAAACGTAAAATTTTATATATTATAGTTTGAAAAACGAAACAGTAAAAACATAAAACTTCATTTTCCAATTAAGTTTTAATGTTTATGTTTAACTTTAATTCAAATTTGTAGTAAATGTACAGTGAAAATGTTTCTAAAATGTAATTATTATAAACTGGTTCATAGTGCATTATAATATTTTGCTTTAGCTTGCTCTTTCTTGGTTTCCTTTTTCTTCCTTTATTTTCTCCTTTTCTCAGTAAAGATAAATTCAATAAAAAATGTTTCTTTCTGATTACATTCGTTGGTATATTGTATACGTTATACATTTTTATACTATATAATATAATAGTATATATACATATGTGAGTTAAAAGTTAAGAATAGAATTTATATTTCTTTCGGAGAAAAAAAAACAATAAATTACACTGGAGAAATTTTGTTTGGCATTCGCTATTGCAAAAGCTTGTTTAACTCGTTTTAGTAATATTTTCATAACACTAACTGAGTCTTCCACAAAACACTATACACTACACTCGACGCGCGTTTCGCCAACAAAGTTGACATCATCTGGAGATGACTAAAACTCTGATGATTGAGTTTTAATCATCTCTAGATGATGCCAACTTTGTTGGCGAAACGCGCGTTGAGTGTAGTGTATAGTGTTTTGGTGTTTTATGGAAAACTCAGTTAGTGTTATCTTCACACCAAAGGTTCCAACCTACTCCAGGATCAATATTTTCATGGCTGATTTAAAATTTGAAATTGGATTTTCTTTACATGCTCTAGTTTCCATGCAATTTTATGTTGCATATAAAGGCTCCTCTACACGTTGGCCAATACGTTGGCCAAAACACTGGCCAATGCCTGTTGGCCAGCGTGTAGCGGGGACTATTTGTCGTATTGGCGGATTGGCAGAGCTGGCCCAAGTGTTGGCGACCGATCCGTCGTGGTGTCGGTTTTTCAAGACACATCAAAGGGCGCTGACTTGGCGCTGGCGAACGTTGGTAGTCACGTCCACACGTTGGCTGCACTGGCCTAGTATGTGAACAGCTGCCGCAGGGATAGTAGGGAGATATTTTAATTATTTAATAAATAAACTATTATTTAATTACTGCTAATACTATTGAATATTAAAAATATAGGTAGTATTTAATGAATAAACTGCAGCAGCTGCTACTCTCATG
This sequence comes from Rosalia funebris, assembly GCA_037954035.1. Classification (NCBI taxonomy): domain Eukaryota; kingdom Metazoa; phylum Arthropoda; class Insecta; order Coleoptera; family Cerambycidae; genus Rosalia; species Rosalia funebris. Next base: position 4,932,154 of record JAZFAV010000012.1, on the reverse strand, counting down.
ACGTCCATGTTGTTGTTCATATTGGCCTGCTTCGAAACAAACTAAACATTCCTCCAACGTGTGGACAGATATTCCAATTTACTTGCTAGCGTGTTGGCCAGCATGTTGGCCAACGCATTGGCCAACGATATTAAGTTGATATATTTACCGTATGATTCACCAGCTATCCTATAATTTTTAACATTTTTTGTGGGTATTGTGTCCTTAGGAATGCTTCGCTTATTTTTTAGCATACTTTTTATAACAGCCCTCCCTAAAGGTGGAACAGTTTCAAAGAAGTGTTAGTTCTTCTAGTTAGAAGAAAGTTAAAAAAAACTCTATTGATACCCCACTTTTACTCAACATGGGCATCTGAGGCGTGGTCCATCTTTCAGCAGGTCTCTGCTTGTTTGTGGGAAAATAGTTTATACTTATATGTTTGAAAGTGTATGTGTAAATAGATAGGGTATACCTGTATACGCAGATTGTGACTTGCATATTTAGGCTGGCATATAAATAAATTTTTAGACATGAACATTTAGTTGACCTCAGTGCGTACAGTCTTGCATTACGACACATCCGAAAAACTGTTTTCACATGAGTCTTTTCTCACTTTTCTGTTTGTACAATAATATTCTGAGAATATTACACACTTAAAATAAAAACCAGTTTCCCTTTGCAGCAGATCTAACCATGACGTCTTCAAGTAGACGCAAAAGTGTAAGCAAACCTGATATATTTTGTTATATATATGGCTGGTACACACTTTTTCATCAAAGGCTCGATATAACAACATTTGTGTGACGTGTTTATAAAGCTTACTCTGGAATTTCCTTTGGCGACCAAGACAAAAAGTATGCTCCTCATATTGTATGTCATAATTGTGGCGAAGTGGATAAAAGGAAAACGTAAGGGTCTACTTTTTGTGTGTGTGGCGAAAATCACAGACCATATAACTAACTGCTATTGTTCTGGTCAACGTAAGGGGAATCGGTAACAAAAATCGACATAAGGTGCCCCATCCTAGTATCCCCTCCGCAATTCGACCTATTCCGCATTCTGAAGAATATTTTTCGAAAATGGAAGAGGATTTTGTGGTAACAAAACATTTTTTGTTACCACAATATCCCAAGTTTTCTCAGGGAATTAGGTGTCACGTCATACAATCCAGCAGTGGCGATTGTTTCTAGGTAATTCTAAGGGAAGACTCAGAGGTGTTCTTTTGCATAATGGTAATGTTCATAAAACGGTTCCAGTTGGTCGTTCGGTGCATTTGCGGGAGGAGTCTAATGATATAAACATCATTACTGATTTACTGAAACATCACGAACATAACTAGTTTATTTGTGTGAGTCTGAAGCTCGTGAGCGTTCTCCTATGCCAACAGAGAGATTTTACAAACTTTCCATGCTATCACTGCATGTGGGTGGGACAGTTGAAAACACTGGACCTAGAAAGGCTTAACCATCAAACTATTAAAATGAAAGTAGGTATGCCAAACATTATTAATGATTCAATCGTCAGCCGAGAAAAAATTATTTTTCCTCCACTACATCTCAAGTTTGACATAATGAAATAATTTGTCAAAGGCGCTGAATACCGGAGGTCAATGTTTTCTCCACATAATTTCTACTTTAACTGTTCTAACTTTCGAGAAAATCAAAGCAGGTGTATTTAATGGCTCTCAAATACGTATCCGTGTCCGTGATGAAAACTTTGTCAGGAAGATGAATGACAAAAATAAAGCAGCGTGGCTATCTTTCAAGACAGTTATACAAAATTTCCTTATGAAGAAAAACCTTCTAACTATGAAGTTCTGGTTACTATAATTCTTTTGGCTTTTCGGAATCTTGGTTGCAATGGAGTATCAAACTCCATTTTCTGTATAGTCACCTCGATCAGTTCCCAGAGAACCTAGGCGCTGCGAGTGGCGAACAGGGGGAGCACCATCAAGGCCTCTTGACGATGGAAGAAGATGGAAGACGCTACCAAGGGCGTTGGGACAAATATATGGTAGCAAACTACTGCTGGGGCATCAAACGAGATTTCCGTGAAAAGGTCTACAAACGCAATAGCTCTTGCGCTTGTAGACATTTTCAGGGCAATCTCGTATGTTGCAAGCGTAAATTTTTGCCCGAATAGGAGTAACTAAATTTTCATCCATATTAGTTGTTACAAACCACCTACTATCTATCGCATTCGTGTTGAAATGTTAAAATACATATACATTAATTTAAAGTAAAATTCGTTTATATCTACCCATATGTGAATATATGTGTTTTACTTTGCACAACTGATTTCTGTGCCATCATGTTATTATACGAATCATCAAATTTCGCGGAAATAAAAATATTGAATTGTAAAAAATTTAAAGTTTACAGAACAAAACTACCTAGAGATTTGATTTGCACCTTCAAATTAGGTAAGAACAAGTGTTGTAACAAAATACAACAAAATGTTTGTTCCCTAGTGTTTTTATCTATTATTAATTAATGTAATAAATATTGAAAGTAACTACCATTAACATTTTAAGCCTCAACAATATGGTGCTTAATTAATTCAATTGCGTTTTGAAGTTTAGTAAGTGATCACTTACTTTTCTACTCGATCTCGCAATCCATCAAAGGCCTCTTTACATGCACTCCAATTTTTGAGTGAGCCTAAAAAAAAGAAGTATAGTGGACTGAAATCAGGAGAACGTGGAGGGCATTTGATGAGTTCCTCTGATCCATCTGATGAAAAAAATGGAAGTAATCCCTTTCGTTACGTTAAAAATAAAGATTTCATCCTGATGAAAAATATTCGGAGATTATAATATGCATAGGCGATGGGAATACTGACGGGAAAACCATCTCTTGATGTCACCCTGAAAGCGGAAGCTGCAAAGGCAATGCACAGGGTGGGAAACATGAACAGGAGGGTAGGGGACATGAATAGACTCTCAAGAGAGCTAGCTGAGGAGGGGCTCCTATGGATGCCCTCTGACAGTACGGGTGTCCACTTCCTGTTTGATAAGAAATATAAGATCACCCTCACCAGTAAAACCGACTGGATAGAGAGTTGAGCTGGATTACCGCTCAATGGAGACATCTGGTACACGGATGGAGCCAAGAGTGAGAACAGAGCTGGTGCGAGGGTGTATAGGCGATGCGATGGAATAGGTAAAACCTTCCCTCTGAGTAAATACACTACTGCACTCCAGGCCGAGGTAGTTGCAATTACATACGGCGTTCTGGGGGCTGACCAAAATCGGATGAAGAATTGGCAGGGAAGGGGCCGATGGAACTCTTATGGATACCTGGGCATAATGGCATTAAGGGAAATCTAATTGCAGATGACCTTTCCAGACTAGGGACCAGGGAAAACCTCTATGGACCAGAATCTGCAGTGGGAATAAGTCAAAATGTGATCAAAGATCGCATCAATGACTGGGCAAGAGACCAGCATAGAGAAAGATGGAGAGGAGTAACGAGTTGTCGAATAACCAAACTCTTCATCGAGTACTCAGAGATTGAGAAATGGGCCCAAGAATTCTTTAAATTGAACGGACACAAAGTCAGAACCCTGGTAGGAATCATAAAGGACCACCACAGTAGCCTGAATGCATATAAACACAAGCTGAGGCTGACTGACAGCCCGGCATGCAGATACTGCAGAGAAGACGAGGAAACCTCGATTCATCATCTTCTTTACACCTGCCCTGCACTAGAGGAGAGGAGGTGTCTTATATTAGGGACCCTTATCCTAGAAGAGGCGAGGCTTAAGACGAGGAACGTGCCCAAATTGCTCCTTTTATGGGATAGCATTTTTGGATAATGACCCGGATAAGAGGGGATCGCCAAGGGACTACCCATGCGATCAGTGGCCGATGAGGCCCAAACCTACAAAACATAATAATAATAATAATAATAATAATAATAATAATAATAATAATAATAATAATAATAATAATAATAATAATAATAAAGCAGGAGGGGCCGCACAACATCCATCTGGCCTTTGGTGAGTAGCGACACCACTTACTCCAGCTGGGGTGCAAAACCGGACCGGCAGCACCAGCGCACCCGGGAGGGGATAACATATTCCCCTCTAGTGTCGGCCGTGGGCTTACTGGGCTAACTCCCCGGTAAGCCCGAACTTCTTGTTCCAAATGGCAGAAGAGGAGGTCCCCACGATCGATCCCGTTCGGATAGGGGTCATGGGCAAGGTGGTGGGGCCCAAATGGATGGATTGCCTGAAAACGACGCACGCCAACGACATGGACGCTTTGAGTGGACCGACGAGCTGAGGGACGACCTGCTGCATTGCTATGAAAGCAGTGAGCCCATACGGAGGGGATACATGGCACGTATGCATGCCCTGTGGTGTGAATTACACCCAGAGCATGATGCCTTCACGCCGCAGAATCTGCGTGATTATGTATCCTATCTTCGTGGAAAGGGCTATGTGAGGACTGCGCCCCGATTGGCGAATGAGGTAGCTGAAAGGCTGCCTAATGAACCAGTTGAGGATGCGGTCTTCACCGTTCCACCAATAGTAGAGGGCCTCAGTACCAGAAGGGGGTTACATCGCATAAGACCCCCTAGGCCACAAGACCTGGCCAGAGTGGATGCTGAAGTTCAAGCATCGCTTCCAGAAGAGGCCGACATCTGGCACATAAATTGTGCCCTGTACACTGCCGCCGAGAGTTTCTCTCATATGGAGAGGGCGAACAACTCTTCCTCTCCGCGAGAGAGAACGGAGTGGCGTGTACGGAAGATGGAGGCCAAGATCCAGTCGGCAAGACAACAGGTATCTCGTATCCAATGTGTGATGGACTATATGGCGGCCAATAGGCCTTTCACGCAAAAATTACGGCGAATCGCCGCTAATTTAAGACGCGTCCATCACACACTTAATGAGGTGGTGCTGCGTACCATCAAACAGCACTGCCTTGATAGGATACGGATGCTAGTGACATGCAAAAAGTCACTAGTGAGGCGGGCGCGAAGACTGGCGGAAAATAATTTGTTCCGCCAAAAACCCTCGCGTCTATTCGAACCGCCTCAACCTGTTGTCGAAAATCCACCGACTGTAGATCAGGTGGAAAACTTTTGGAAGGCGCTGTACGAGCAGAAGCTCCCACTCCAAAGAGACACTCCAGCCCTGGCACACTTTGAAGACTTTTGCGAAGGTCTTCAGCGACCAGAAGAAGTGTGCCACCCGATAACCCCTGAAGAGGTTCAAAGGGCTCTTGCGCGCTCTAAGAACTTTGCTGCTCCAGGTCCCGACGGGATAAATAACTTCTGGTGGAAAAAATTACCTAGTATCCACCGCCATTTAGCCAGAATTTTTACCACCTGGCTAAATGGGGAGCAGCAAATTCCTTCTTGGGTTGTTGAGGGGCGAACCGTGCTAATCCCGAAGACCGGAGATTTGTCCAACCCAAAGAACTACCGACCGATAACCTGCTTAAACGCCTGTTACAAGGTGTTTACACGCATATTGTACACGCGAGTACTCCTAGCAGTTGAGCCGGTTTTCGAGGGGATATACGAACAACGAGGGTCTAAGAGGGGTGTCGCTGGCTGCAAGGAGAATCTGTTGATTGACAGATGTATCACGCAGGACTCCGTGCAGTACAAGCGAAACCTTTCCATGGCCTGGATCGACTACCGCAAGGCATTCGATATGACATCGCATGAGCTAATAATTCACTTGCTCCAATGCCTTGTGGTGCCCGGTCCTATAGTGAGATGCATTCAAGAACTGATGCCGCTCTGGAGGACTCGGTTTACCATAACATCGGGTGATACTAGAGTCCGGACAGAGCCGGTGTCGTTTAAAAGGGGCGTGTTTCAGGGAGACTCCCTTAGCCCCCTTCTGTTTTGCATCTCACTGTTGCCGTTGTCCGTGTCCCTCAGGAAGACCCGTGGCTATAACTGCGGCACCCCCGGCGATCGGAGGCATAAGGTCACCCATCTATTTTACATGGATGACCTAAAACTTTATGCCTCCGGAGAAAGGGAATTACGCCAGTCCCTGAGGGTGGTGCAGGAGTACACGCAGGCCATCGGGATGGAGTTGGGATTGGACAAATGTGCACTGGTTCATCTCAAGAGAGGACGAAGCCGGGAATACGCAGAGGATGCGCAGCTAGTAGACGGAAGCATCTTACATCACTTAGATGCCGGAGAGTCGTACGCCTACTTGGGTCTTGAGCAACGCTCCACCCAAGAGGTAGGGGTCGTAAAAAACGCTCTCCGCGGCAAGTATCAGCACCGCCTCCGACAGATCTGGTCTTCAGAACTGTCGGGGAAGAACAAGGTGTCTGCAACAAACATGCTTGCCGTTCCGATCCTTGTCTACTCCTTCGGAGTAGTCAAATGGACACAGGAGGAGCTGCGACAACTCGACGTAGTAACCCGAAAGAGGATGCATCTCAGTAGGAGTTTGCATCCTAGATCGTCCGTTCCACGGCTATATCTCCCACGATATCGCGGAGGTCGTGGACTCTTGAGTCTGGAGTGTCTTCATAACAGGATGGTTCTGGACGGAGCCTGTAAAGTTATCAGGAGTTCGGATCCCCTTCTCTGCATGGTCCGAGATCACGAACATGCAGGGATAGGAGCATTTTTATTTAAGGCAGCACGTAGAGCAGCCGATGATCTCGGTCTCCTCTTCGATACCGAACGGGCCAATCACAACTCTGTCACCGAGTTGGAACCCGTTCAGTTAAAAGCCCAAGTAAAAGCTGCAGAGCATTTAAGAGCTCTGCAGCTTCACAAGGATAAGCCCATGCACGGGGTCCTCTATAGGAATATGGAAGCCCTGGGCTTATCCGAAAGGCTGACCTTTGCTTTCTTAAGGTCAGCCGGGCTAAATTCAGAGACCGAGGGATTCATCATGGCTTGCCAAGATGGTGTATTTAACACGCTCGTCTATCGGAGTCGTGTCATGGGTATGGAGGTCCCTGATGTCAGCTGCAGGGCCTGCCGTAGGGCGCCGGAGACATTGATGCATTTACTGTCGGCTTGTCCGGTATATGCAGTCTCGGCCTATATCCATAGACACAACGCAGCGTTGCGGGTGCTTTATTATCATTTAAGGCACTCGTATCAGATAGACGAGACACCAGTGCTGTCTTACGCTCCGGGGGATATTGAATCCGTTGTGGAAAACGAGAAGTGCCGAATATATTGGAACTATTCGTTTTCCACCGTCAGGCAAATACAAGCCAACAAGCCTGACGTAGTCCTCCTCGACCACCAAATCAGGACAATGTTCGTCATCGAGTTCTCGGCACCCGGTGATGGTAACATTGTTTTGAAAGAGGAGGAGAAACGGACAAAATATCGAGATTTAATCTTCGAACTCCGTAGACTCTATCCAGACCATACTGTTAAATTGAAGGTACTGATTATAGGAGCCCTTGGTGGAGCGAGAGATACACTGCTTTCTGAATTAAAGAACATACCGGCATGCCGAAACTCGGCAGAAATCTTAGCCGGTCGCATGCAGAAGGCCGTAATTCTCGGCTCACTACGTCTACTCAGGGCACACGACTCGGCCCAGTAATCACTAACCGAGCGGACGCGAGGAGTGATTGCTGGTATTACCAGCGCACCTTCTGTGTGAGTCGGAGCCACAGAAAGGGGTGACTGGCTTTTAGTAAAAAAAAAAAAATAATAATAATATGCATGGATATTTTAACCAAATAGTCATCTTGATCAGTTTATCAAGCATGAGATAATGTGAACCCAAAGGTATTAGGTATTTTGTTGATTAAGAATTTCGTTGAAGTAATATATTACAACGTCTGTCAAAAATGAGATTCTTCTATCCAGTTATCTTAGTAAAGAAACTTCAGAAAATTCCCAACCTCCAGCATTATTATCTGGCCATGGTCCTGGACGATATTTACCTAATAGTTTTATATTTCATCTTTACAAATATGGTGGAGAGAACTCTTTAACAAAAGATTTTACTTTTTCGCACTCAACTAGTATACCAGAACGGAAAAGTAATGTAACCATGTAAAGAAAAATGGAAACAAAATTTTCTTCTAGAGTTTATTTTTTCGTTTTTTGTCCTAAAAATGAAAAAAAAAATTGTTTTTAAAAAATGTTGGTCTGTGTGTGTGTGTCGTTGTCGTTGTCGTCGGCATTAAAATGTCGTTAGCACGATAACACAACCAAATCATGTTGGATCAATCGGGTTTTGACTGATTCTAATCGAGAACGTCTCCCAGACGACAGCTATTCATTTTGAGATGGATAGAACACACTCTAACATGTTCATGGGTCATGAGAAAGCACAATGATGGACTATTTGAGAATTTTTTCCTGTTAGCACGATCACTCAAGTACCTCGTGTCGGATCGATCGGGTTTCGACTGATTCTGATTAGGGACGACTACCAGATGACATCTATTGATTTTGCGGTGAATAGGACACACCCCACCCTGTCCATGGGTCGTGAGATAGCACGATGGTGGACTATCTGAAAAAAGTAAAACTGTCGCATAAAACACATATTCTGCATTTATATTTGGTTTATTTTTTCTCTGCCATTCAATTTCGAGATAGAGATGCGCTATGTGCTGAAAAGTCCATTTTAACGTTTTAAAACTGTTTATTTGATAATGAATTGCACTAAAACGCACGAAAAAAGTACAGATTTGTTTTAACTCAATTTTTCTCTGCATTTTAATATCGATAAGTTGTTTACACTTATCGATATCGATCGGTGTTGTCCAATTTTTGAACTAAATTATTTTACCCGCTGCGACCTAACCGATGCTACGTTCTATACAATTATTATTAAATAATTAACACACTGCTCGTTGACTACGAATATATAAATTAAAAATTTGTTTTTCTATTTGTTTAAATGCATAAAAGTCATTTTTAGATTTTTAATTAATTTCTATTAAATAATTTTTCCGCGACTTTTCCTCACGTAGAACATCTCTATCTCGAAATTGAGTGACCGAGAAAAAATAAACCAACACATAAATGCAGAATATGTGTTTTATGCGACAGTTTTACTTTTTTTAAATTTTCTCAAATAGTCCACCATCGTGCTTTCTCATGACCCATAGACAGGATGGGGTGTGTCCTATCCACCTAAAAATCAATAGATGTCGTCCCTAATCAGAATCAGTCGAAACCCTAACGATTCGACACGATTTAATTGAGTGATGGTGCTAACAAAAATAAATATCTCAAATAGTCCACCATTGTACTATCTCATGACCCATGTACATGGTAGAGTGTGTTCTATCTACCTTAAAATCAATAGGTGTCATCTGGGAGATGTCCCCAATCAGAATCAGTCAAAACCCGATCGATCCGACACGATTTAGTTGAGTTATAGTGCTAACGAGAATAAATTCCGACGACAACGACAACGACACACACACAGCAAACATTTTTTAAAAACCAGTTTTTTTGGTTTTTATTCCGAAAAACGAAAAATAAACCCAAAAAAATTTTTTTTTCACTTTTGCTTTACATAATTACATTACTTTTCCGCGTATAGTGAAGTGCGAAAAAGTAATATATTGAGCACCATTACACAGGACAGATAATATAAGTACAAATTTATGATTGCCAGGTTAAACAACTAGACTTCGTAGTAATAAACTTAGTTATTGGTATACCAAGAATTTAAAATGCTCAAATAAAATCAATATTAAGGGATTATTATATGGGAAGTCGACACTTATGGAGATAAAAAAATGATTTGTTTTTTTTCATTAAATTAAACTAGAACTCCTCCTGGATCGTTTAGTACATGCCATTCTGAGCATAGAAAGTGCTTTTTAAGTTAAAAAAAAAAGCCTGCTCATGGTTTTTCAGTGTGAGTTGCGGATTTATCGTTACCCACTCCACACTCCACTTTTCAAAATTAGATCAAAACAGCACAAAATGATCATAAATACATTGAAACTGAATTAGAAATTGAAGGCTATTCGTTTATCCACGCCACATATTATACAAACTGGGTTAGTTTGTATACTATTTACGAAAATAATGAATTTCGCGCGAAATTCGAACTGAATCAGAAAATTCGTTCTGGAAAGTGTTGTTCAATTTTCCTTTTTTCAAAATCTAGTGGAAGGTTCTATTATCTCTTGTTTTGTTTATTTTTAAATTATTCGCGATGGTAAATGAAAATTATATTGAACCGTTTTCGGAAAAACATTATTTACACCAGAGGAAAATATATTTCTATCTAAAAAAAGTGAATACGTTTTTCTTTATAAAGTTTAGTTTATTGTCAGTTCATTATTGAAGTCATATATGGCATTCCATGGGGTCATCGAGACCGAAAATCATAGTAATACGCAATATCCATTAAAATTTAAACATTAAAATAGGTTTGTAATATGGTTTTGTTTATAAAATATCCCTGAATACAATAAAAAAAAAATGCAAAATTGGTCACTGTGAAATTTCCAATTAAACAGAGGATGTGATTCTGGCCAGTCGTAAGTGTCGACTCTCCTTTTAATTAACAATGAACGAGTAATACAAATCACAATAAAATAATAGAAATAATAGCAATACTTGCATTATCCAGAATTAATATCGAATACAATATGTTGTGAATGTTGCTGAGTCTGGGTAGTCATCAGCTTTAGCGAAGTGAAAATGGTTAAAATGTATTTCTTTTCTATGAACAATTTGTGAAAGTGACTTTGGGACAGCTGATCAAAATCTAGTTTCGTTCGCAGATAGGTACCCCAAACCTACTCAAAAACTTTCCCCACGTACTCAACAAATTTCGCATTAAGATTTTGCATTAAAATTTGGTATACGGTTACAGTAGGAATTTCCAGTTTGAGGCTAATTTTAGGGACTCCCATGTTAATTACCAATGAACGAGTAATACAAATCACAGCAATATTGTAGAAATGATATTGACACTTGCATTATCCAGGATTACTATTATTAAACGTAATATGTTGTAAATATTGCTCGGTATTTATAGTAGCTCACAGTAGCTTTAGCGTTTAATATTGAAATAAGTAAAAATGATTAAAAATACTATTAAAATATTACTGAATTTAGTGTAACAATTTCTATAAATAGGTTAGAACATATATTATATAAATTATAAATATTGCTTTAACCTGATAATTAAAATATTATTTTTTGTAAAATACATATATCACTTTTGATTTGCCTTACTTTTCATATGAATAAATCCATCATGCCGATTACATAGCACATACCTACATAGATTACATATCCTCGGGTTATCTCAAGAAGCACAATAAGCCTACAAGAGAAGCCGTTCTAACAAAAATATAGAGTGGCTTATTTAGAAACACTGAATATACACAAATGTCGACTCATTTGTAAACTAAAGAGAGTACTTATCTCATGATAAAATTCTAGTAAAGAAACAGCAAACAACTAAATTAAACAAAGCAAAACAAATACCACTTGAAAACAAAAAACTAATGTTAGTGTATAACATTTGACAAACGGTAGCCCTGTAGTCTGCAAACATAGGACAAGTGGAGCCCCTAGGTCTCACAAAACATTTCCCCGAGGTGTTGTGCCAGCTACCCCCTATTGGGACAAACGTTACGTCCCTCACCGTGTTCTACACGTCAAATGACCACTTTACACCATTGTGAGGCCTAATGATGAAATATGGCGCTACTGGGACCCGTTGAATCATTGGAATTCTGCACTGCAGTGGATGTATGGTTACCAAACACGCTTATCTATTGTTATGCTGCTCATTTTATGTAATAAAGTGACTTTTAGGGCAAACATATATTATTCTTATGGCATATTTTAAATGGACTACTTATGAAAACATAGCATTAGGTATGCATTGAAGGCAAAATATATTAACCAACATGTATGAAACCTAAACTTGGCGGTAAATACGATTATCACCTATTGACAGCCTATGGAACGTTTATAAAAGGAAATACTCACGCAAATAATTCGTTTCCTTTAGAAATATTCGATTATTTATAATTTCAATGCATAATTGCTTATAATCATTATAGTAGTTATTATAGTCTAAGTCTAATTAAGTATTAAATCTAAATATAAGTAGTTTCTATAATCATTAAATTCTTATTATTATTTTAAATATTAATTAATATATTGTTATTAATAAATTAATAAAAATATTGTAAACTTATTATTTATTTAAAAACGTGTAATATTGAAAAAATATTTTTTCCACTCATTTTCAGGGATACGTAAAATAATTACAATACAGTTAATATTAAAAGGTCTATTATCTATGCTGTTCGTATTTCTTTTTGAATTGATGATTTTTTTGAGAATATTGATGAAAATAGACAGACAAAGAACTTATATTTATTGTTAAGAAATATGGGGTGAATAATAATCCGATTTTCGTTATACCCCAATTTATTTAAATTCTTAGATATTACAAGTGAATATCTGAACAGATTGGCGCGTATATCTCAACTATTGAATGGTCGGTCCCTCTATCGAAACCGCGCCGAAAGCTGATGTCATAGTTTATACTATATGTCTCATAAAGTATTTGATTTAATATCAACAATTCGGCGGCGGCTCGGTCAAGGTCCTCCCAACTCGATAAATGAAGAACAATGGTAACAAAATATTCGAAATAAATGATTAAAATTCTGCTGGCTTCACATTATTTATAATAAGAAATATTTGTTTTAAATATTCCTCAAATACATACTATACATCTTGATCTACATTCTAGTTTGATTCTAATAAACCATATCAATTTTTGATTTTATTTTCGATGAAAACAACAATATCCATTCACAGAATACTTCACGATGATACATTATTGATATTTTATAAATATGAAACGTACATTATGTTCGTTGTTACTTTCTTCGTCAGTTCAAAACATAGTAGACAGACCCTGACCCTAAATAATATTAGTTTAACATGTACTAAACTCAATAATTATATAATGTAATAACTAATGTACTTTAATAATATTAAATGTATTCACGCTTTATTATTCTACATATATTTTGTAAAAATATTCATTTCTACAAATTAAAATAAATTTAATGACTATTACCAATTAAAATATTACTAATTAAATTAAACTGATTTTAAGTAATTATCTGTAACAAGATATTTCCAGCACACATTAATATGATTTTATATGCATAGTATTTTAATACGTAAAAAAATTAAGAAATAAAATATTTCCTTTTCATTATTTCAAAAAATAATACCCGCCACGGGTAGGATTCGATATTTGTCCCGGATGGGAACCGAACGATAGAATCATGTCGATGTCGTTCGGTTCCCATCCGGGACAAATGTCGAATCCTACCTGTGGCGGATTTTATTTTTTGAAACCTTGTCTGATCGTGCAGAAACACGAGAAAGAGGTTGAGAGTCATTTTTAGGTATAATTCAATGCCTGGCGGGGCTTTAGTCCGAAGAGTAGTTGTTTCCTATAGCGATTATGTAATAGCTTTGCTATTCGGGGACTACTTGATACCTGCTTGGCGGTTTTGGTAGTTCCTTTCTCGATTTCCGACTTATATGTTACTGATCTTTTCATTAGTTTCTCTTCGAGAAATGGAAATAGTAAAAGTTCTGTTTACAAATAAATGAATTTACTAAAAATCATTTGCTGAATTGACATAAAAGGGTATAGCACATATTCCGTTTACCGTTACACCGATATGCATAATAAATATAATTTGTTTTTATTTCAGATGGGCCATATGGACGGTTTAGAAATGTTAGACCCCATATCCTCATCATCGATGACAACTCTAACACCTATGTCAGAAACCCCAACTCATATGCATTCGTATGGAATGAATCACGTTATGAATCACCACCACCACGGAGGTCCCTTGTCTGGTCACAGCGCTCCGGGTCATCATCCAGGCCATCATGGAGGACACCCGGGAGCTCATCATCCAGCGATGGCTGCGGCAGCTGCAGCAGCCGCCGTGGCCGGTCTCCACCCCGATGCAGACACAGATCCAAGGGAGTTAGAGGCGTTTGCGGAGCGCTTCAAGCAGAGAAGAATCAAACTGGGTGTAACGCAGGCCGACGTCGGGAAGGCACTAGCTAATTTAAAATTACCCGGCGTAGGTGCATTGTCGCAGTCCACGATATGCAGGTTTGAATCGTTAACGTTATCACACAATAACATGATAGCTCTTAAGCCTATTCTGCAAGCTTGGTTAGAAGAGGCAGAAGCACAAGCAAAAAACAAAAGGAGAGATCCTGATGCGCCAAGTGTTCTTCCCGCAGGAGAAAAAAAGCGAAAACGGACGTCGATAGCAGCCCCAGAAAAACGAAGTTTAGAAGCTTACTTTGCAGTTCAACCGAGACCCTCCGGTGAGAAAATCGCAGCAATCGCCGAAAAACTAGACTTAAAGAAAAACGTTGTGCGCGTTTGGTTCTGTAATCAACGACAGAAGCAGAAACGTATGAAGTTTGCGGCGCAACACTGACCAGATGTTAATTTCGGATTTCCTGTGAACTAGTGAATTAAGTGTTTTTTATAAACCAATGAAATTGCTGGAACTCCTGCTTATGCTCCTCTCGGCAATTTTAATTATGCTCAATGCACTGTAAATAATAGATAACACATGGTACCTTTACAGGTATTTAACATAAACACCGGTTTTCGATGTCAGTTTTTATTGCAGAACATTCATTTGAAAAACGTATATCGGAGCCAGGTGTTTTGTTAAACATAATCTTGTAAAATACAAGCATAGTACAATTTTTTATACAAGAGTCACATGAATACTTAATAAAGAGGTTATGTACATATATCTAGTCAGAATATAATCTAGTCATTGCAATTTTCAATGAACGATTTTAGCACAGTATTAAAAAGGAATTAAATCAGTATTTTGGTCTCAAGTGATATTATTTATTTGTAAATTACAAAGTGCAATATATTTTAGGCAATATTAATAATATTATGTATATTTTAAAATATGTAAATAATTTTGTTATAGATTGTCCCATTGTAAGCAATAATAGAAGTAATGAATATATTACCTTTACCTACCTGAATGCTCACCGAACAGAAACTTACAAATCCTTTTACAGGGTAATTGAACATATCACACTTAACAGAACGTACATATCAGTGTATGTTTAGGTGGCGAATGTAATTATATTTTAAATCCTCAAGCATTTCTCGTCATTCAAGATAACATCTTTCATAATTATTGCCATTATGAAGTTTTCTTTTAAATTGGTAATGTGCACGACACATTTTTCGCATCTGAGAAGGTCCATTATTTTATGTTTTATAAATATGAACAAGATAATATGAAAATTAATTTAGTAAATATAATAAAGTATATACTAAGTTATTAAAATTGACATATATTCTTCTTGGTGTCGAAAATCTTATGTACTAGTCTTCGACATTCAAACAATTCTATATTATCCAACTATCGATTTAGATACTGGTAGAATTCAACATTCAATGACCAGCTAAATTATCAAATCTTTTTCATAATAATGTCGAATCTTTCTCATAACATTACTCATATAAATCCAATATTTATCTCTAGATATAAAACAGATCTGTATGTTGAGACTGAATTTATCCTACAATCACATTTTAATACACTTTTTATCTATAGTATACTCAAAAATCACATATTAAATGCTCATAAATGTTGTCTCAAAGATATAATTCAAATATTTAACAAATTTAATGTTTAAAATTTTCGCTATTCATTTCCAGATTTCGCTGAGTCAATAAAAGAATCCATAGTCATCCTAGTCTATATCATAGTGATCCTTGATCTTTGACTAATAATTTTCCTTTAACATAATTTCCCCCAAAGTTATTTTAAAATGTCGTAAACATTATTACAACCATTTCAACCATTTCATTTCAATAGAAAATTTGCGATATGTATTGATGGATTGAAATTTTCGTCAAAGAATTATTTCATTGTTATTTTATGAAAGATGTATAATTTATAAGCATACACTTTATCATAATGCGAGATATAGAATGCATATAGAACGTGATATTTATTGTATAAATATAAGTAAGTATCAATACCTTACAATCTCCTATTTTCCAAAATATAAGGGCAATCGCTACTGAACATTTTGTAAATACTTAGTTATAAACACATTGTATATAAAGTTCGTACCAACAGTTGTAAGAAACTGATAAATATAGAATTGAGTTTATTCCAAGGTTTCGACACAACTGAATAAATAATAATTATGTATATTCGCTTCCTGTTATAATTTATTTTTGATTTAAAAATCTAAAGTAGGCCTACAATTCCGCAAATAATGTACTTTTTTTATAACTATCCTGTAATATATTTCAATGGTTGAGTCATGTAATAAAAGTACAGTCTATAAAATGGTGGTTCTTCTTTATTCCCTTTCTAGGTACACACTAGTATTATACATCGTAGAAGGGTAAGTGTATATCATACAATTTACAAATTCTCAGGAAATATTTTTTGCGATTGAAACGAGCAATGAAAAAGATTACTTAGCACACATTGTCTTATAGCAAAATACATTTTTCTATCCAATATCACTATCTCCATTATTCACATTGTTTAATACACATTTTCTTATAGCAAGACATTATCCGATGCAATGTCACTCTCCCCACTATTCACATAAATACTATTTATAATAATATCGAGAACAGCTACAAATTGCGCCTTAGTAAGACACAAATCAATAAAAATCTACGATTGGGATCACACTGATTATAAATTTACGCAAATTTTCACAGTGTAATATTTACTTATGGAACATATCTTATGGAATATGCAATTTTTATTGTCAAGAATATTACATCAAAATATGTTAAAATTTTATAAAAACACAGTCAGCCATAGAGATACAGGTTATACTTGAATAAATGTGGTCAAATTTTGGCTGGCTGAAATGAAAAGCCATGCAGCAAATTTAATATGGCAATTTCCAGTCACCCACCAAAACCAATCTACGCGTCCGCTTGTTTTACGTCGATATCCCATGTCCGATTTTTAGTCTGTATTAATTTTGCAAAGCTGTATTCTCTGTGAAAATTTTGTTCAGGATAGAAACATAAATGTATATATTCTTAGAATACAAACATCAACTAATGAATTATATTTTGACCCAAGTAATGTATATAATGATATATACCCACACACATATATTATTTTTTCCGTTATGTACAGGGTACATTAAGGCGGGTGGTGTCAGACGGTTTTAGGAAACAACAAATAAAATGAAACTGAAAACATCGTGAAATTCTTACAATGTACTTTGTACATGTACATTAAACGTTTTCACAGGTGCTCTATTTCATAAAAGTAATGCCACAGATTTCACGCTACAAGTTGTACTAGAATTTGACAAATTACACGAGAGGTATCAGATATACTGGGCGATATGTTTAAACACTGGTGGATTGGACACTACCATTGGATGTAGACCACATCCAATGGAAGTGTCCAATTCGCCAGGGCTAAGCTAGCAATTAAATGAGCTTCTACCTTTAAGGTACAATGAAAGACAAATTGTATAAGACACGAGGGTAATTATTAAATATCAGAGTAAAAGAGAATTGAATTTGAATAAACATGTGAATGAAGAAGTAGACATTAAATTTTATATAAATTTCATATTAAGTTTTGTTATGCCGAAAAATATAATGATGTTCATGTCTTCTTTTATATAGTTGATTTTAGATAACTCTCCTGGATAATGACAAATAATTTCGCCATCTCCTAGTAGAAGGTGATTGTGTTATTCTCTTTTACTTTTCCATATGGTGAAACATCAGAATTCAATAATAATTTGAACTTTTTGCAGTTTTTGATTAATTTGACTAACTCGTGATAACACACCATATTCGATATTAATTTAATGGATTAATATTTTTTCCTAAATAACTTTAAATTACTCTCAAAGGCAGTATATTATAGGTATAAAGAATGTGCATATGGAATGAAACAAAAAAAAAGAAGCGAATACAATAACAAAATACAGTATATTCCATTTGAAATAAACAATTTAATTGTAGTCAAATTTGCCCTTGAAATTACATCTCATTTTCTATTTTGAAGCATTTATAGTTTAGAATATAAGAATAAACTCAAAATCATGAAAGTGCAGCACTTTGCTTCGCTGGCACTACGTGGATATAGGTTCCCTATCCACGTGTGTCGTCCTCAAGGTTTTTGCGACAATGGCGTTCGTACTATAGTCCAGAATGGCGGGCCGGAACCGGTATTAGACGTGTCATTATATGCTTGGTTTCAAGTTCCGACGAGAAGAGTTTGGCATATCGCACTGAGCACGCGTATGTTTGTTCTTGTTCTCAAGTGTAACTTTCTCCGCTATAGTCTGCGGCTTTAGAGAAACGAACTCAATTTCTATGTATGCAAACTTCTTCTTTAGTTTGTACATATGTACATAAGTTTCATATCTCGTAAACATGTGCAAAATAATTATTTACTGGACTTTTATCACATCAGAAATTTATACAGTAATTTTAAAATAAATTTGCATTAAAATCGAAATATCTCAGAAACCTATAGTACACTCTGTGTATTATAAGCTACTGTGTAATATAAGTCAGTAGAAAGTAAACACAATATCACGTCTGTCTCCAGTTCTTTAGCGATGTTATATGAATAAACAGTTAATGTAAAATTTAATCCAATAAAACGGTATCTACTTTCAACCTTTTGTAGTATAAAGACATTTCAAATTTCTAATATCCATATAGTTTAAAACAACAAAATTTAAATGAATTATATTTTTCATTATATTCTTCCTTTTTAATCAATGTTTCAATAATGAAACACCAGAATTTAGTGGTGCAAATTTATCCTATATATACAACGGTGAAAATGGAAATCCCACCAAGAAGGTGGTGATATGCTAGATCAGGTGTCATGAAAGAGCCGCGTGGGGGGAAGAATGGCGCTCTGTGGTATTCACAGATGAGAGTCGTGTTTGTCTGGGTGCTAATGATGGACATGCACAGGTTAGAAGGAGATCTGATGAACGCCTCTTGGAAATCTGTACTCGTTCCTATGACATCAGGACCCCCTTGGTGGTAATCCAGAATAACATGACAGCGAATATTTACGTCAGAGTCATTGAGCCTGTTGTTTTTCCATTTATGAACAATATGGAGGGGGGGAAGGGGATATTTGAGCAAGGTAACGCTCACCACCAAATCGCTGCTGTGACCAGGAACGCTCTCCGTAACATTAATGTTTTACCCTGGCCTGCAAGATCTCCCGATCTTTCTTTAATAGTACACTCATGGGACATGCTTGAACGTAAGCTTCAAACACATCCTCAACCAACTATGACAATGGCCGATGTGACAACACAAGTGCATCAAGCGTGGGAGAGTATACCTCAGAATGAGATTCCTGACCTTTATGACCGGATGCACCTACGTGTGGAGACCTGAATTCGACGAAATGGTGGTTACACTGGTTACTGAGGAAGATACCGCTATATCCATACATTTTAAGTTATGCTACTGGAAATAGTATCAGTGTAATATACCACCTAGACAAATATTTTGTGTGCATTTCATTGATCCCTTCTTGGTGTATAGGTTGTTCATAAATTAGGTAGTCAATTCGTGAATGTTACATTTGAACTACTACTTTATTTTGCTTCATTTTATTGTTGATCCTCTGATAGACCAATAATAAATGTACCACAGTCATTTTATAACCATTAATATCCAGAATCAGTTAGGTATTCACTAATAATTAAATTTTTGTGAAACTGAAAATATGATAATAATTGACAATGAGTAGATAATAACAGTACTAATAGTCAAAATTTAATTAAATCCCAACAAAACATTGCTTCAGGTTTTCACAATTGTAATGTAAAGGCCAAATGTACTATACGTACTATAGATTCTATAGATAAGATATATTCTAAGATATAAATAACTATTCTATAGCATAGAATAGTTATTTATATCTTAGGGATTATGTCTATCACCCGCAGAGTTAAATTACTACACTAAGGTTTGTTATAGTAGTTATACACTCGAGAAATGTTAAAGTACGATCACAAGGATGCGAAATTTAACAAATGATATAACTACAGTTTTAGCAAATTTTTTTATACCAGAAATATTGTTACGGAAAAAAATAAATTTTTAATGTCATGAAAATAATACACTCTACACTCAGACCTACAGAAGAATATAAATTTTAATATTCCCTATATACTAAGAGCTATTTGGGAAGATGAATTTAATGGTACATCCATAAAAATGGATATACTTTATACGTATTTTAAATACTATTTAACTTAAGTATGGTATAACTGTAAAGTAATAATAATTATAAAGTATATTTGAATGATTGTACTTTAATTAGTAATTAACTAATTTAGTAATTAAATGTTCTCATTTCTTTTATAAGAAAACTTAAAAAAGTTATAACGTCTTCTAACATTGATTCGGTATTGACTTACCAAAAAAGTAAGACGAAATCAAATCTGTAAATAAATTAATGTTATCAACGGCAATCCCTTGCTTTCTTCATTTAAAATGTTCTATCTCATATTCTTTATTGTATACTTTGAACCAAAATTTGTATATTAACACTTTTGTTTTCAGAATGCAGTATTTGTAGATTTTGTCTATATGAATTATTTGTCTATACATTTTAAACTCACAAGATATTCTAAAATTGCTATTGGACTTTGCTAACGAATTTAACGTTTGAGCTTTTCTTTGTAATATCATCAAAAATATTTATTTAATATATTATTTCTACTCCCCATATGCAATATAAGGAACTGAATAAATCTGTGGAATTTTTTAACTTTCCATGGACTGCAAATTATTTAGTTATCTGTCTTTCCATTTTTTTTTTTTTTTGAGATACATAGCTAATGTATAATTTTTTTATGTAGATTCCTCCAAAACTTATTAAAACTTCACACATGCTGAGCATTGCTTTATTCAATTGTTATACCATGATCATTAAATTATATTCATTTTCTCACTATATTTAGGATGTAGTTTGTACTAGAGTATTGAAATTTCAAGATCTTTTCAGTCTTGGAATATTTATATTCACTTATTTCAATATTGTATCATATATTTTGGAATTATTATTTGACGTAATAAATTTACTCTATAATTAATAAATTATTTGGAATTACATAATATTCTTATTTTATATTACATGGGGAAATACAAACATTAAATCTTCTTATTCTGTTAAAAGCTATGCATCTTTTCCTTGTCTATAGATAAAATACATCAAATTACACCTCTTTATCTCTTTAAAACACAGAAACAATATACACTTTTTTTTGAATTGATAAATAGAAAAGTAGCTGCCAAATTTTTTTAGTAATAAAGAAAACCATTCCTTATTTCTATCGTCATATTCCGATAAATTAATTTAATTTTTTAAACATTTTGTATTAACTTCGTGTAATTACACTCCATATATCCGTACATCTGTGTTTTATTCCATATATTCCATAATTTTGAATCTTAAATTCCCTTATTACATTTTTTTTTTTAATTTACTGTTTTGTGATATGTTTATAATTGAACAATTATTGCTTTATAATTGTTCAAGAAGCCAGGTATAGCACATTCTTCTTGTAAGACGTTTTCTTCCAAATCCATTCCATACGCTAGTACAAATAACTGGCTAATACAATAAAACTTTGACAATGCAGTATCATCGACCTACATTTGAATATTTATAGATAGAGAAAGTCAATGATGCAAAATGACATTTAAATATCCAAAGAAGGCGAGTGGGATTGAGAGGTCAGTGGATCAATATCAATGGAAGTTCTTCTACTCTAGCGGCGTGATATTTTAGCAATAGTCCGATAGTTTGATTCTAATTATATTAAATTACAACTGGTGGCTGAGATTGTTAATTCAATTAAAACTATTTTAAAAAAATCCAATCTCTATTTCCAAAACTAAATATTATAAGACAAACAGTATTATGTCTCATGCTATTTGTGATTTGTTAAATAATTAATATTTAAATAATATTGCATTGTACATGAAGATTACATGAAAATTTATATTAAGTCGTCTTTTAAGTAAATTAATAAATGATTATAATGCCTAATGGAACATTGCCTAATTTAAATTGAGTTTGTTAATACTAAATAATATTTAATATGATTGTTTGACAACTAAATAAAATTTAAACATAAATTCCTCTCTCTTGTCAAATAATTTTATATTCTGTTTTTATATTTTCAAGTATTTTATTCGTATGTGAATTCACGAACACAGTTATTAAGGGTACTATTTTTACTACCTTTTGCAACAAGGCATAAACATACAACAATTTCATTAAATTTCAAGAACATTAAACATTTTATAATAATGCACGTATATATAAAACATTTACGCGATAGTATTGATTTTTTATTAGTCCTCCATGGTCAAGGTACGCTTCCTCCGGTAAACTGGCTGCCGGATTTTCCGGACATTACTTCCTGCCCGGAAGCAGAGGTGTCCCCTTTAAGTAAACACGACATATATCAAACCCCTTTCGTATATAAATGCTAACTTGGTAGAACATGACAGGCTTTACTGCACACGAATATTTTAACCACATTAAGCCGGAAAATTGACCATAATTATTTTGTCAAGAGTTCGAACGTATGTGAAATAAACACTTGCTTTTATGACAGCGCTAGTTGTTATAAGTTAATAATTATAGGGAAATTTTAATAAAACTCCTTAGCTCTTGTCTACCGTAATAACTGGTAAAGGGGTATTTTAATTACCTGCCGGCAACATCATACGTAATGGATATATATTAAAAGGAAATCTATTATCACTGACCTGAAAGGGATCATGTACAGGTATTAATTTACCTATTTGCGTTGGCATTACACATACTACCCGTTTGTTCATATCAATATGGTAAAGAGTAAATATTCATGGAATTTGTATCATGAATTGAATTATAATATGCATTTTATATCGTGGTCGATAAAAATCAATTTTTAAAAACAATTTATTTTTGAAATACACAATTGAACGTTTTGTTATAAAGGATTTAAAATTACAATAATATTAAGTGAGTACCGGAGGTTTAAAATGAGTTATGCTAGTTTGCCGGATACTATGCCGGTCTGCCGGATACTAACTTCTGGTCACACGCTTTCGCCTATATAAACTGTCATGTGCTGACTCTGCATGGGAATGGCTTTAGCCATGAGTATTCTTAGAAGTTAGGCGTGAGTTGTTGACCATAAGCAAGTCTTTGTTTTTGAGAATAAGATAAGTCACGAATAGTATCAAGTAACTATGAGAAACAAATGATAAGAAAAAGCAAAGATTGTGTTACTTGAGATAGGATACAATGTAAATGGTACCTAACTGAAATTATTCTAAGTCTAAAATGTATACAATTAAATATTTTATATAACAACTCCCCCCTTATAGAAAAGTTGGTGGTATACAGCAACTTTTGGATAAGCAGAAAATTCCAAAAATATGAAAGTTGCTATTAAGTGCAACATAAATGCAATAAGCAATATAATAATATAAGGTAAAATTGTAATAAAATCAAGTGACCAAAATAAAATAATAATAATCACATAAGTCCAGTTCACTTGAACACTAGTCACAAAATATAAAATGTTAAAGTTCCAAAATCATTATAAAGTCTCAATGTAGTTCAATATCTTCTGGGGAACTGTCTGTTGGTCTGATAGCGGGCCTTCTTCTTGAAATAAAGTTGGTGAGTCGTCCAACGGGTTTTGATTGTCCAGGAGGCGGTGGCGGTAAATTTGACGTTAGGGAAATAACAAGTATTCTTCTTCTTCTGCATTTGCATGTGAAGTATAGGATGACGAGAAGAATTATGGCAGTAATTATGAAATAGATAAACCAAGAAATGTGTTTCGTGACAAAAGGTTCGTTGATTAAATCATCAAGGGTTTTGGAATATTCATCTAATTTGTGCTTTGCAACTTCAAGGTCTTCAACGTTGAGATTGTTTAATTTTAAAGGCTTTAATTTTGGAATTTGCAGATCGTTAGGAATGTTGTCACAACAGTTGTAAGGGATTAGAATAGGGTGAGAATCATCATGAGTTACAGTAGTGTCTCTAGAGTTTGCTTGGACTTTGGTAACACCAACAAAAGCACTACAATAAGGTTGTAACTTGAGAATAGAATTTTTGAAAATGATTTCAGTTTTGGAATTTCGGTTTTGACATGAGACGGTTATTTGAAGGGGTTCAGAATTTATTATAAGCCAAGTGTTGTCTTCTAGATTGTGAACTTTGTATCCTTCAGCAAATATTAAAGATGTCTGGCAATTTTCCGGAAGGGTCCTGGTGTTCTTCAGAATTTTGGCTTCACAGATGGCGTTGTCATCAATGGGGTAGGCGAATAAATTTGAACACAGTTTTTGTCCAAAGACGAGTGGTTTGCATCCGTCGAGATTTGACATAGGAATATACATTATAGAATCGTCATCTCGTGCAATATATTTTTGATTGGTTGACAAAACATGATATAAACCAGTCCTATTATTGAGGATAGGCATTGGGAATAATTGGAATAAGGAAAATCTTTGTTGATCAATAACAGGAATTTTTAAAACAAATATTAAATCTGAATCGGTTTGAAATGCTGATAGTTCTATGATATCTAGATATCTACCAACAGCAGATAATTTTATTGGAAGTGGTAAATTATTTTGATGCAAGTTTTGAGATATCTCCTGTAATGCGGATATCAGATCTCCAGGATTTATAATAGAAGTATGAATGATTTTTAGACGCGCGAATGTAATTGAATTTAATATGTCATTTAATTGATCCTCAATGTACAAGTAGCTTTCCATTAATATATCGCATTTTTCTAGGAATCTTAATTTTACTTCGAAAATTTTGAGTTTCTCTTTAGTTCGGTAAATTGTGTCAGATATTAATTTAATGTCTCTGTTAAATGTTTCTTCGTCTAGTTGTAATTTTTGAATAGTTGTGTTGAAATTCTTTATTACCGATGTTGTTACGGATATTTGATTTTCTAATAAATTTTCAATTTGATGTTCGTCTGTAATTAATTTGTTAATATTGTTTGTGTAATATTCGCCATCTTCTGCGTCTAGGTTGCCTGTGATTGCTTTAAATACAGAACCAATAGCATTTAGAATACCGCGTTTATAGCGTTTTGTATCATAATTAATTTCATATAATTTTTCTTTAATATTACCAGAAATTTGTGTTAATAAACTGATGTGGATCTTTACTTCGCCTCGAAATAAATTCATGTTTTCAAAAATAGGGCTGACGACATGTATTAAATTTTCAAGAATATGTTCATTATGTTGATAAGCTAATATTAGAGCTGAAATGTTCTTGTGAACAAGGAGGGTCCAATGCTTGTTTGTCACATAAATATGGCTTTCATGGTGATAATAGATTGTATTTTCTATGGGTGTTATTGAGTATTGAGATGCTGCTGTCCTTATCAGCAGGAGAAACCTGTAATTAAATTTAATTTTCAAAATAGGGTTTCATTCGGTCAAAATTTACTTTAGTTGTTTGATTCGTTTGAGAGTTTAATAGGATTGCAGAATTTTTAAGTATTTCTTGAATTTCGAAGTGACCGTTGAATTTATTGCTAAGTTTGTTTTTGATCTGTGACTCTTTCACGTAGACCTTGTCTCCGACTTTAAATTCGTATTGATTTTCGGGGACATTTTTGTCAAACCTAGTTTTTGATTTTTGCTTAGACAGTATAGTTTTTTCACGGGCAATTTTGTAATAGTGAGAAATTCTGTTATTGATGTCTCTGATATATTTTGAAATTAAGTGGTTTTCATTATATAATTTCTCTGGAGGTCGGCTGGAAGTATGACCGAAAATTAATTCGTATGGGGAGAATCCATGGGTTTTGTTGACGGAATTGTTGTAGCATATTACAGCATATGGGAGTACTGTTAGAGGGTGTTCGTGAGGGTTTTCTGTTTTATTTATTCTAATCATCTCTAATAAGGTTGCGTGGAAACGTTCCACCGATCCGTTGGATTGCGGATGATTAACACTGGAATACGTCAGTTTAATGTCATAGAGAGTACAAAGATCTCTAAGCAGGGTGTTGTCAAATTCCTTTCCATAGTCGCAGTGAATGCGAAGGGGTGTGCCAAAGTGTTGGAAGTAAACAAGTAAGGTATTTACTGTCGATCGTGCGGTTTTGTCTTCAAGCGGGTACGCTTGAGTAAATTTAGTTACTTCGTCTCTGATGGTCATAACATAATTCCGAGTGGGGACTTCTAGAATGTCAATGTTAACTCGTTCAAACGGTGTTTTCGGGGTTTCCGTAATTACTAGAGGACTACTTAAATTTTTTCTCAAAATTTTTGTTCTTTGACATGTCTCGCAATTTTGAATGTATTTTTCGACATCTTTTAGTAAACCGGGCCAATTATATTTTTCTTTGATTCTTCTAATGGTTTCATTGATTCCTCGATGAAGGTTAGATTTTCCTGAATGATGTTGATCAATTATAATTGGTATTTGGTCATCGTCAGGTCGTTTGACTAAATTTTGGCAAATAATAAGTTTTATGTGTTTACCAGAATAAATATAGGAAAACATTTCTAAAGTTGGTAGGTCTAAATTATTTTCAATATAATAATTTTTTGTTTCTTCAAAATTGTCTTGTCCTCTGAATAATGTGATAAAAAGCTTTTCTATTATACTATCAGGTTCAAATGGTAAAAGAATTATATAGTATTTACAATTTTTAACGGATTTACTAGAGACTATGTTAATTTTGTTATTCATAAAATCGGGTTGCTCTTCGAGTATATCCTCGATAATTTTATAGTGTAAATCTGCTAATTTATCTTTTTGAAAGAATGTAACAATATCTTTTTGTTTTTTATCTAACAACTGATTATTAGTAAATTGGATTTTGTTGTAATCTATTAGGGATTGAGTTTTATACAAGTTTACGAAATTTTGGAGTTCTTCTACAATTGTCTCAGGGGATTCGTCAGTACTGATAGATTCGTTATCGTCATTGTCAGAATTTGAATTTAAAACTTTTGTTTGTAATTTTGCACAATTTCTGAAATAATTAATTTTTATTCGCGATAGTGCGTCCGCGTTTTTATTTATCTTACCTGGTTTATACTCAATTTCGTAGGAGTATTCCTCTAATTTTAAACGCCAGCGCGCAAGGCGGCTGCCTGGATCTTTAATCGAAAAAAGCCATGTAAGAGGTCTATGGTCTGTGACGAGTTTAAATTTTCTGCCAAAGAGGTACGGTCTAAAGTGTTTTACACTCCAAACAATAGCTAATAATTCACGTTCAATGGTGCTGTATTTAGTTTCTGCTTGACATAATATCCTTGAAGCGTATGCAATGGGGAGGTCTTTACCTATAGGACCTTGAGATAAAACTGCGCCAATTGCGAATGCACTACCATCCGTTGTCAGTACAAATGGCTCATCGAAATTTGGATAATTTAGTATAGGGGTAGTGGTTAAAGCTTCTTTCAATTGTTCGAATGCAGTAATACAGTCATTGTCAAAAAAGAATGGAACATCTTTTTGAAGTAATTTTGTCATTGGTTTGGATAATTTTGCAAAATTTGGAATAAATCGGCGGTTATAACCTGCGAGTCCGAGAAACGATTTAATATCTTTTTGATTTTTTAGTTGCGGAAAGTTTGCAACACAATTAATTTTGTCGGGGTTTGGTTTTACACCGTCAGGGGTTATTATGTGTTCAAGATATGCGACTTCTTTCCGGAGAAATTCGCATTTGTCAGGTTGGATTTTGAGGTTCGCGTTTCGTAGTCTCTTAAATACGTCTGTAAGTCTTGACATGTGTTCCTGAATAGTGGGTGAATAAATGATAATGTCGTCCATATAGACAAGACATCGCTCATTTTGAATTCCTAATAATATATTGTCCATAACACGTTGAAATGTGCTAGGGGCGTTTCGTAATCTAAAGGGCATTCTAACAAATTCATAGTGACCATTATCGACAGAAAAAGCAGTTTTGGAAATATCTTCGGGATTAATTTCTATCTGGTGAAATCCAGAGGCGAGATCTAAAGTCGTAAAATATTCGCACTTACCGAGTTGATCTAATATATCCGAAATATTGGGCAAAGGGTATTTATCACCTACTGTGGCTTCATTTAATTTACGGTAATCCACCACAACACGCCATTTTTGTATACCAGATGCGTCCATTTTTTTTGGGACAACCCAAACAGGGGAGGACCATGGCGAAACTGATGGCCTAATTATACCTTGGTTCAACATTTTAGATACTTGATTTTTTACTTCATCCTTGTGGATGTGCGGGTATCTATAAGATTTGGTGAAAATGGGTTTCGAATTTCCGGTATCAATTGAATGTTTAATCTCATTAGTGAAAGTGAGGTTGTCTCCTTCAAAATAAAATATGTCCGAAAAGTTGAGACAGAGTTCAGTTAATAACTCTGTCTCTTCTTTATTTAGATGTTCAAGTCTTAACTGATTTCTTATTTCAAGATTTCTATCAATAAATTGACCTGAATTTTGAATTTTGTCATTTAAATTAAATACTGAAAAATTTTGAATAGGTTCTATTTTAAATTTGGAGAAGTCTATAGTTTTTGCTATAGCGTTAGCATTGATAACTGTTGTTAAAAATTCACCTTGGTTATTAATTTTCACAAGGTCATTCCGTATACGAACTTTTTCTATTTCTTTATTACATATTATTGCGTCAGTATTAAAAAGATTACATTTAAATTTGAAAATTTGTTCAGTTCGAGGACCTATACAAATTTTATTTTGAATTTTGGAAGGTTTCTGGATTACTTTTGGAGATGTCTGATTATAATTTGGAAAACTAAAATTTTTGTTTTCAACTGTAGTCAGTTTTTGATCGAATTTAGAAATTTTTGGAAGAGGATGAGTCACTTCTTTAGTCTGATTTGGAATGGAGGGCGGCAAATCAAAATCTTGAGAAGGGTCTTCGACCTTAAATAGACGTTCTGTTTTAAAGTTCGTTACGAGTTGTCTATTATTAAAATCAATTACACAATTATAATGCTCTAGGAAGTCAGAGCCTAGTAAACCATCGAAACTAATATCAAGATTGTAGATATATACTTTATGTGGATCGTTGTCAGCGAATGGAATTAATGTTGATTCAGTAATTAGAAGTTTTTGATCAGTTATACCCTGTATAACAACGTTTTCAGGGGACCTTCTTTTATAATTCTGACATGTTTTTGGCTTAAAAATTGAAATACCTGCTCCTGTATCTATTAAAATTTTAAAAGTGTTAGTTATGTCCTTTATATAATATAGGTTGTGAGGATTTACGGTGAGTAAAGGCCTATTTACATGAATTTCTGTTCTTGGCTGTCTTGATTTTGATTTAAGTTCATCGTTTGAAATTGAGCTTGAATTTGTTCTAAGGCGGTTGATTGATTCGGCGGGTCTTCGTAAGACTGGGGGTCTAATTGAAAATTTTGGGTATTTGAATTTTCAGGATATTGAGTAGTATCGAAATTTTGAGTACTATCGTTAAAAGTAGTGTCGTATGAGTCTTGATTTTGAGCAGTATGATTAAATTCGTAATTATCAATTTGATAATTGGGCTGAAAATATTGTGTTGAATTTGAATAATCAGGACTATTCGTCATTCCGTATTGTTCATTTTCGTACAAATTAGCAGTATCATTTGTGTAATATGTTTCATAGTAGGGATGAGCAATATCATCCACAGTTTCATTTAAATGATGCGTACGTGGTTGACTAATTTGGGTTTGATCTTATCACGGAGGGTCTCTGAAAATTTGCGTTTTGTCTAAAAATTGGCGGTCTATTTTGCATAAATTTGTTTTGTTGAAAATTATTATTTGGCTGATTTGTAGACATCGGCCTAGGTTGATTTTGGATAAATGTAGGTCTTGGAAAAGTTTGTTGACCTGGTTGATGAAAATTTGGCCTAAAAGTGTTATTAGAAAAATTCGTAGAATTATTATTATTAAATTGGTGGGTAGCTTGTCTAGTGCGACATTCGTTTATAGTGTGTCCGTTTCGTTTGCAGTACGAGCAGACTTTTTGTACACTAATTTAAGGCTTCTTAATTTGAGATGTATTTACTCAACGAGAAAATTTTTGGTTTTCAAAATACGAAAGCTGTAGCTCTCCTTTAATTCCGGATATTGCTTCTAGCATATTACAAGGATTGCCAGCACGAATTATTGAGCCAAGTTTAGGATCTAGCCCTGTTAAAAGAGTATTTAATGTTATCGTCTCTATTAAAGTAGATTGTGCTAATTTTTGCTCTGGTGTCAATGGTTGTTTCTGAACACAAGCGTGCATTTTCGCATTATGTGACTGAAGTCTCGAAATAAAATTTAAAGCGGATTCGTTTTGATTTGGTGAAATGCGTTGAAGGTCTTGAATGAGGGATGTGAGATCCCTAGAATCTCCGAAATGAGTTTCTAATAAAATTTTTATCTCGTCCCATGTTGCAGGGTTGCGAGAATTAATTAATTCAGCAGCTTTACCTTTAAGCTTATTTTTGACATGGAGGGTCAATAATGTTTTCTGGTTGCCTACAGCCATTTGGAAGGCACAACGAACAGCGTTTAAAAATGTTTGTAAGAAGATCTGATTTCCATCATATTCGGGTACAATAGAAAATACTTCTGAAAGTTTATAAGCTTCTACCTGTTCTTCAATTTGATTATTTACGTTGGCAGTTGCCATTTTTAATAAATCGGTTAGAAAAATTTAAATAAAATAATAAAAAATAGGTTTATATATTTTTTTCACGTTAAATGTAAAATTAGGGGGTAAAGTGAATATAGGAGCAATAGCGACTGGACTATACCACTTTATTTTTAGATGTAGATAAAATGTAAGTAATGCGATTAGCGATATAATCGCGTAATCAAAATGTGACGATTAACAGTATAATCGTATAATGTAATATACACTTTGAGAAGTTTGAGATACGGCGTGACAATTCTATATGAATGCACTTACCAAATCAAATTGATCCGGACGCTGGCCTGGATATCGCAGTTAATGAGGCAATTTCCGTGTTTTAACTGGGTCACCTGGGAACAGCTGATTTTTCCGGGCTTCAAGAGGTTCGGACCAGTTAGGCGATTCCGTGTTCTGGAGCGATTTCCTTCTTGGGGTTTTCTTGCGTTCTTCGTAAAAATTGTTTTCTTTCTTGAGGTTCTGTGTAGTCACTTGGGAATTGGAATTCCACGACGATAGTGAGGAAAGTCCGTGTTCTAACGACGTGTGAAAATCCTACCGACTGCGCCAGATTTTTATATCGTGGTCGATAAAAATCAATTTTTAAAAACAATTTATTTTTGAAATACACAACTGAACGTTTTGTTATAAAGGATTTAAAATTACAATAATATTAAGTGAGTACCGGTGGTTTGAAATGAGTTATGCTAGTTTGCCGGATACTATGCCGGTCTGCCGGATACTAACTTCTGGTCGCACGCTTTCGCCTATATAAACTGTCATGTGCTGACTCTGCATGGGAATGGCTTTAGCCATGAGTATTCTTAGAAGTTAGGCGTGAGTTGCTGACCATAAGCAAGTCTTTGTTTTTGAGAATAAGATAAGTCACGAATAGTATCAAGTAACTATGAGAAACAAATGATAAGAAAAAGCAAACAGATACTGTTACTTGAGATAGGATACAATGTAAATGGTACCAAACTGAAATTATTCTAAGTCTAAAATGTATACAATTAAATATTTTATATAACATGCATAATACCATTGTTGACAGTTTTCGAGATATTTCAATTTTTGTGTTTTCTTAGAAACGTACTACCTAATACTACTAATTGTAGAATTTAAAAAAGGAACGTTTTTTTTTTATTTATTTGCTTCTGCCGTTAATACACATAGTAGTTTATGTTATGTAATAAAAATTATATTAAATAGCATATGACAAAAATACAGGAGCTAAAACCTGCAAGGATTGTTAGAAACTTTAACCTAATTGTACATTCACCAGGATTTATTTAAAAAATTTGTGAATACATTAAACGTACAAATTATTTTAAAAACTTCTATACTTCATCACCTTTCGAATGAGGTATAAAGTTTTAAGAAATTTCCTGTTACTTCCAGAAATAATACAAAAATAGTAGGTGCAGACATAATTTAGTCCTCATAAAAAATGGGGAACTAAACTAAATAAAAGTTCATAAATTTATTTTACATTTTATTTTAATAATAGATTTTCAAAGTGGCTACCTCTACTCCTTAACAAAAACGAGACCGTTTCCTTATTTCGGTTCCAGTAATCCTGGTGAAAAAATTATTTTGTAGAGTTATTGCTGCTTCTTGTATCCTATGTATTAATTGTTCCCGTGTTATAATTTCGGTCGCATACACGAGTTCTTTCATGTGCCCCCATACATAAAAATCCCGAGGTATAAAGTCGGGGTTCCTAGCAGACCATGTTATAGGCCCTCCTCTCTCAATCCACCTGTTTGGGAACCATTGATCTAATAATTCTCTTATAGGCCAATAATAATGCGCAGGACATGCATCGTACTGGAACAGCATCCTACGTCTACTTGCTAGAGGTACATCCTCTAATAAGACAAAAAAATTAAAAAGTCAACATAAGCTGCTCCATTCAAGTTATCGGGTAAAAAATTACGGCTCGATTAAATTATTTCCAATAACTCCCATCCATACATTTACACTAAATTTCCGTTGGAGACTGGTTTGGCGTGGTAACCGTGGATTTTCTTCAGTCCAATAATGCAGATTGTGGAAATTCGTGATACCTTCTTTGATGAATTTAGATGCGTCGGTCCACAAAATTCTAGTCAAAAAATGTTCATCCTCAGCATCGGTATTTAATAGGAATTGATAAAATTGAACTCTTCGCGCCGGATCGCCCTGCTTTAATCCTTTAGGAGCCCCGACCTTACCCCTCTGGATTTTTATGTATAGGTGCACATGAAAGAACTCGTGTATGCGACCGAAATTCTAACGCGGGAACAATTAATACATAGGATACAAGAAGCAGCAATAACTCTACGAAATAATGTTTCCACCAGGATTACTAGATAAAGCATAAAGGTAGTCACTTCGAAAATCTGTTATAAACGTGATAAAATAAAATTTTAAATAAATTCATGGACTTTACATTCATTCTGGAATTCATTTATTTACTTTCCCAATTTTTTATGAGGACTAAATTGTGTCTGCGCCTACTATTTTTGTATTATTCCTGGAGGTGACAAGAAATTTCTTAAAACTTGAAGATGATGAAGCATAGAAGTTTTTCAAATAATTTGTACGTTTAATGTATTTTTGGAATAAATCCTAGTGAATGTACAATTAGGTTAAAGTTTCTAACAACCCTTACAGGTTTTAGCTCCTGTATTTTTCTCACATGAAACGATTTAACATAATTTTGGTTACATAACATGAACTACTACTCAACAATGGTATTATGCATATTATGATTCAACTGACTGCAAATTGTCTCTACTGTCCTCTTCAAAGGACTGCGTCGCGGTACCAGTCACCCTGCATATTAAATAATAATAATAAATCATTAATAACTACTTAAATTAATTAATCATTCATTTGTGAAAAGTTAACTTCAAACTTTTATAAAAGAAGAAGGTTGATGTCAATTTAAAAACTTTCCACTCGATTGATGAAATATCTAAAATTATCCTGGCATTTAATCATAAAAAAGGTAGCTGACAATCAAACCCATTATTAAAACGATTACATTATGGAGGTATTAATACTAATGATTAACTATGATATATCGGTACATATATCAACCAGAATACCTTATAGAAGTTTCTTAGAAGTGAATAATAAAGAAAAAAGAGTTACTAATACTCTAATGTTTAAAATATCAACTGGAAATATTTACAATGTCTCTACTACCTATCGTCCTTTTATTTTGACTGTTAAATTGACAATAAAAATGTTGTAATTCATAATATTAGCTAATTAGTTACCAACTATTAGCTAATGTAAAGATCCTAAGGATCTTTACATTATCCTAAATGTAATGCTAATTTTCATCACATCAGATTCAATCAAATGAGATTCTGCTTAGTAGATCTAGTAGATCTGGTTAACTATGGTAGTCTGTTTAATTATACCTGTAATATATGCCATGTGAATTATCTGCAGTTCCAAAAAATTCATTTGGTTTATGTCATTTCCAACTATAACGCAAAGCTTCCTACTCGTCTCCTACGTTTAACACCTCTTTCTGATATTAATTTATCACTGCGCAGGGCACCCTCGGGCATCTTAGCATTTTTGTTATTATTAAATACATTTTTTCTTTCATTAACACCCATATCACTCAAAATTATATATTGACCAATATAAACTCTGTTTAATACATAGCCGCTATTTTTTTTTTCAAACTGCAATCATGCAATACATATAATACAATAATAAGGCAAAGTAATATTTTTGTGCTAGTATTTGGAAAAATCGATATTTATATAGGTGAATATAGGAGGAAACATAGAAGTACTATTCATATAATCGCTATTTGCCAAATAAAAAACTCTCTTACCTTGCCGATAAACCGAACAGTCTACCTGAGCCTAGCCATAAAAACAAGCCACGGTATGAGATAAGAGCCGTTTGGGATTTTTTATTTGGCAAATAGAGATGAAATGGACTATATATGTATTACGAAATGAATCCACAATTTAAGGTTTTATGTTATTTTTTTCTTGTTGAAAAATTATTCCTTTGAATCCAGATTAGTGAGGCGAAACAACAAGGACTAAGTAAAAAAGATGACAAAAAAAATTACATCAATTTCCTTCAACCTCAAAATAATTATGGCATTAAATCGTTTATATTGAAAGGTTTTTCTAACAGAGTGGCACAGAAAAGATAAAAACTTCAAGTTCAAAAAGGAAAAATGAATCGTGAAATTTGTTGAAAATGTCCTTCTCTGCTTGTTAATAAGTAAACAATCAAAATTTAAGCTCATTTTTGTCTACTACAATAGCGATATACATATAATAGTAAACACACAACATTGTCGTTAATAAAAATAATATGAAAGATGGAAAGTCCAAAAATAAAGAGAATTTCACTGAATATAACGTTCAAGTGAAATCCAGATATTCGGCAAAAGGAACGATTAAACATAAATACTTATTTTGTTCTTACCGCTACTACTACTATACCTACTGTCTACATACTTCCTCTGGCAATAAGATCAGAATTCATTTATAGATTATAAAAATTTTATTGATATTTATAATTAGTATAAAAATTAATATGGATTAGTAATAATAATATCAGGCAATAAATAGCTAATTTGTGCTCATGACATTGATTCATAAGTTGCAGGAATATTTTCACATTTGTTGGGATAAAATTTTCCTAGATTTAAACAAGGATTGAAATGCAAATACCCAAATATACAATAAGATGGTCATTGCAAGTTTTGGTTTTTAATTTTAACCTAATTATCTATTCGCTTGACATATTCGTATCGTATATTGTATTTCATAGTTTGTGTATAAAATGAGTGACTATATATGAAGAGCCTAGAAGTCAAGTGCAGTTTTTGTACTTTTGGAGATAAGTGCAAGAACTGGTTGCTAGGGCACTAAATAATATTGGGGTAAAGGAATACAAATGAAACACTGTCAGGTGTTGAGATCTAACGGATGGTATAAGTACTAGTTCAAATGCCAGATTTTTTCTTTAGACACCAAGAGTCATAAGGATAAGAGAGGTCACAAAGTTCCGTCGAATAAAACGTGCAAATAATAAAAAATCACATTAAGTCTCTTCCAAAATACAGTAACCACTACTCCAGGATTAGATCTCCTAATATACTTGTTTAATGACCTAAACTTGAAAACGCTCTACAAGGTGATAAATGTGAGACGCTCTAAAATATAATTAATAATGGAATTGATCAGGAAAAAGTCAAAAACTCTAAAAGACAGAAAGATTTGCACCTGCACAAAGCAGAAGCTGCAAAGACTGCAAAGGATAATGATGTGGCTAAGTTCAAGAATGATCATCAACAGTAGTTGTTTGCTTTGATTTACAAAAAACACAACACCCAGTTTGACATTCAAAAAAGCATATTACAGCCCGTCAACTCTGGATGTACAATTTCTGCATTCATGATTGTTGCACTGGATAAGCCAACATGTTTTTATGGCATGAAGGCCAAGGCAACAGTGTGTGTAAAGAGATTGCGTCGTGCCTTTGGAAATTTATCAAAACGCTACTACCAATTGTAAAAAATATTATTCTTTACAGTTACAATTCTGGGGACCAAAACAAAAACACTTCAACAAAAGTTTTTTATAGTAAGACATTCCTTTGTGAAATGTGATCAAGATTTCGGAATAATAGAGATAACCAAAAAGAGGAACTATAAACAAATCGATGTTCCAAGCATGTGGGCAGATAGATAACGAAATCTTGTAGAAAATTTATTGTCACTCAAATGGACTATGACGAAATTGTGTCTTTAGACTCACTGGAACCCTACTTCCGAAAAAACGTATCCGGAATCAGCAAAGTGCAGTGGCTGCATTTTAAAAGAAAAAACCCCTTCACACTTCTTTACACAGAGAGCTTCAACGTGCCTAATTTTCTACAGTTAAACATGAAGTCATCCAGAGCTGGTCGACCACTTACTGAACGTCTTCCTCCATTGGAACCAATACGAGAAAACCCAACAATCAAGAGGGTGAAATTTGACAACCTGCAATCATTTCTGCTATGTGTTCCCTCGATCTATCACGCATTTTTCAATGCCCTGAATTATAGTGATAGGCCAAACGATGATCCTGTTCCCGAAGAAGATAACCAGGAAGCAACTGACAAAATGAATAGCGAGCAAACATTTACGATAGTGACTCAAACAATCAATAGTGATAATTTTGTTTGTCTACTTGTCTTTAATAAACACACATTCCATTATAACAATGTTCTGTCAATAAAAGCTTCGTTCGATTCTTGAAATCCAAAGGGTGTAGTAAATTCTTTCTCATTTTTTAGAAGCCAAGGGATACATGTGACGATTATTATCACGTTATCAATGGTTGTTGAGTACAATGTTTGAGTTCATATCTGAAACTTAATATACAACTAAAGAAACATATACAAATGTTATTACAAATGTGTAATACGTTATAAAAAATTTGCATATAATTTTCAATTAACGGTTAACTTTGTACTCAAAAATTACTTTCTGTTACTTGTACCCCCTGGCTCCTAAGGTCCTCATATTTAGTGTATCCCAACATTTCCGTTATAAGTAATATCTCAGATAATGGAAGAGATACAAATGTAAAATAAAAACCAATCTCCCCGGCTTCATAATTTATATCTCGTTGGTAGTTACGAATACCTAATGAACTACCCCAACATTTATTTTAAAATTCTATATTCCATTATAATATCCCACCCATATTCCAGTTAATATTTATCTGTAAGCACCAGTTGGTTTCGAGTCATACACATATGTTATTGTATTATAAATAAAAAAGAAATTGCAAACTTCAAGTTAATTTAATTTAGATACAGTGTATATATACCACCATACATGAGGCACCCAGTTATTCCTTTATTCTTTGTCGTAGAAAAAAAGTTTGAAGTTGTAATCCCCCTTTATGTTTTACGTAATATTTGATAAATTACACTGAACCTGAAAATTCTCCAGGGTAATGCTGATATCATACTCAACTCCCTTATTTTGAATGCCACCCTGTATTTTTCTCTTGCATTTGGGAAACTAAAGATAATTTGATGAATAATGAGCTTTGTTATAAAAATATAGGTTGAAAATTAAAAAAAAATCAAGAAATATAAGAAAAAATACAGGGTGTCATTTAAAATAAGGTTCGGTTATTCAAATCGTCCATATTTAATATACAGTTTGGCCCTAGGTCTTAAGGTGATGTCAAAGATATATATCTCAAGATAACATCTAATGGTGTAAGGTCTGAGAACATAACTTGGCAATTAATTGGACAGCTATTTCCAGTATTTCTATTTGGAAATAAGTTACTGAAATGATCAGTAAGATCAGAGAGTTTATATTTGGACAAAACTTAAAGTCATTATTTAATGTTATAACTAACGTTTATAATATTGTGATATGTTTATGCTTTCTAATTTTTCACTTAAATAAATTGGTTTTGACATGCTATTCTAGTATTCTCAATTTGTAGATATTTCAGCTGCATTTGATACTTTTATATACTATTAACATAAATATACTGTTAACATAAAAGATAGTATAGTAGATGTACTATTAACATAAAATTGTACATTACGTATCTTCAGTAACATATAAGTCGGAAATCGAGAAAGGAACCACCAAACTGCCAAGCGGTTATCAAAGTAGTTCCCGAATAGCAAAGCTATTATATAATCGCTCTAGAAAACAACTACTCCTCGGGCTAAAGCCCCCGCCAGGCATTGAATTATACCTAGAAGCGATCCTCGACCCCTTATATGTACTGACAGAGATCGTATCGATAAAGATGTATACCCCATAGAGTTCATTCGGCATTTGTCCTGGATCGGCGTACCGTGTACGGCACTAATGAGGGAACAAGGAATACAAAATCAAAATAAGCAAAATGACAACGTGCGGCCAGTCAGAAGATCGACAGGGCAACTACATTGCTTCTCCGGTAATTAGGAGAATTGGCAGTGCCCAGTGGGGCCACATATGTATATATGTATATGTGTGTGTGTGTATGTTATGTTATTAACCGTACTGTCATGTATATTTTATATTTTAAAACAATAAAGAGTTTTTAAAGAAAGAAACACTAATGAGAACTAATAAGTTCGAAACAGCTGTATGTCGTTCGGTTCCGATCCGGGACAGATGTCGAATCCTACCTGTGGCGGGTTTTATTTTTTGAAAAAAATTACGTATCTTGTAAATTATAAAGCTAATGCAAAAATAAATCAGAATAAAAAACAACTCCACGAGGTAAAATATTTAAGGTGTTGGCATTATTAGAGATGGTTAAAGTTAAACTGCGTTTTAATTAAATCAATAAGTTTTAACCATTCCTAACGATATCAACTTGGTTGGCAAAACTTGTAGTTAGGAGGTATATTATTTAAGTGTTTGTGATAAAAATGGTCTCTTGTTTTTTTGTTACTGCATGGAAGCTTAATACTTGAATTATCTCCTAGGAAAGAAATACTCTTTAATTTAATATAATGTATATATTGATATCCTTAAATAAATCAAAATATATTTTTTGATTCGGTGAGACACCACTATACAAATTATATAACGACTTCAATGGACAACAAAATACCTTATCCGAGTTTATTATAGGACATAAATATCACTAGTAAATACAAAATAACAACTCTGGTCGTGCCTTTTCCAATACTAAACTAAGAAGACGACATGTAGACGGTGTAGTAAGTCGAACACTTCTCACTTATATTCGAAGACTGGAAATTTAGTCAAAAATATACTAATATAAAATGTCAAATTAATTCATCAAATAGAACATAACCGAATTTCAATAAACCAACATGTCACAATTCTAACTTACACTTATTTATTTCTCAATTATACCTTATTTAATGCACATATTTTTGGGACGATTTAGGACTTACTTAGATATTCCTACATAATATAGGAATATTACGTAGATATAATAATATCATAATCACTTTTGCGTTATTTAAGATGATAAATAAAAATCACTAACAAGTAAAAAGTTTATTGGATAATTATTCTACTTTAAATATACATACATAAACCACAATATTACAAGTACAAGTAAGCGCTTTACATCTAAAGGGTGGTCCAACCATAATTGTGAGTCACACCTTAACGTCAAGTTTTTTGCCCAACTTAATTTGACATTTCTTTGTTTCAGTGTTTGACAAATTCAACCATGGAGAGGTGTACAATTGAGCAGCGCATTGAGATTGTTGAAGCCTTTTACGAAAATGGGCCTTCAAATCAAAATGCATTTCGTGCACTTCGTGACTTTTTTGGTCAGCATAATCGACCAAATGTGTCCACAATCGGGAGAATTGTGCGCAAATTTCAGCAAATCGGGCCTGTAGGAAATGTGAAAACACCTGTGCATGCTCGCCCAGTTCGTTCTGCGGAAAACATTGCTGTTGTTCGCGATTGTATAGCAGAAGAGCCGTCAACCTCGACTCGTCGTCGTGCCCAACAATTGAACATCTCACGAACATCACTGATGCGAATTTTGAATAAAGATTTGAATTTACACGCTTACAAGGTTCAATTGACTCAAGAGCTGAAGCCTACTGACCATTTCAAGCGTCCTCAATACGCCGAATGGTTGGTTGAACAGACAGAAGTGAATGGTGACTTTACAAAGAAAATCATCTTCAGTGACGAGGCACACTTTCACCTCAGTGGATTCGTTAACAAGCAGAATTGCCGCATTTGGGCAAATGAGAATCCACGAGTGATTGTTGAAAAGCCGATGCATCCACAAAGAGTGACTGTTTGGTGCGGTTTGTGGGCTGGCGGCGTCATCGGGCTGTACTTCTTCGAAAATGAGGTCGGCCAAGCAGTTACCGTGAATGGCGTTCGCTATCGCGAGATGATAACGGACTTCTTGTGGCCAGAATTTGAGGATATGGACCTGGACGATATGTGGTTCCAACAGGATGGTGCCACTTGCCACACAGCCAACGAAACAATGGCACTTTTGCGCGAGAAATTCAATGGCCGTGTTATCTTACGTCGTGGCGATGTTAATTGACCGCCACGATCATGTGATTTGACACCGTTGGACTTCTTTCTTTGGGGATATTTAAAAGAAAAAGTGTACGTCAATAAGTCAAGAACAATTCAAGAGCTAAAGGATGAGATAATTCGTCACATTAACGACATTGAACCTCAATTATGTCTCAGAGATTGAAAATATGGACCATCGGATAGAGGTATGCCACCGAAGCCGTGGCGAGCATTTGGCCGATATTTTGTTTCACACATAATTGTCATAGATCCTTCTATCATAATAAAAAATATTAAGATAATTCTCTGAATACTTTTTGTTTTATTTACAATTAACATCGTGCGGTTGGACCGCCTTTTATAGGAAATAGTTTTGTGGGAATAACAGACAAATAATTGTTTTTATACCTCTATATTTGTTAATTGTTTATGCCATATCTTTAGGAAGTTATTTGTAATTGTGTTACTTTAAATCTTAAAAATACGTGTAATGATATTTTAATTACTATATGTTCAAATAGGCTATTATGAAAGTTAATAAAAATACTCTTTTCTTATAACGATGAACTGGAACAGACCGTAAGTATAAAATTGAATACAATGCGGAAGCCATTCGACCCTCTTTCAGATACAACCTCTCTAATCAGCAGTTCATATTTGTATATAATTTGTCCATATAAAAGGGGATCCCCAATGTATCGCTTACAATGTGACAGACGGTCCAGAGAGACAGATAGCTACAATAGCTCAGCCTCTAGCAGGAATACAGTCGACGAGCGATCTGGCAGGATCTATGTTTATACAACCATATGTATATCGTACGCATGAATACTTTTAAAAGGGTCACTTATCTTTACATTCCTCGAGTTCTCCTCCATTCAGCGCCACTTCCCTCGGCCTGTTCAGTCCTTTTATGTTATGTGATTTCTTTGCTGTCGAAAATTCAAAAGAGAATCAAAACCTGCTTTTATATCACAAACATTGCCATATTTCATGTTGATCCACTTATGCTGAAAAAATGCTTTTAAAATGTATATAACCGTTAAAAATTTTAACATACGAGGTAGGTATCGGCTTAGTAAAATTTAACAGCTTACTGTAATAAGCTCCGCTAGTTAAGAAGATCAAAATGGATAAGGCATATCAACATGGAAAATATAATTGATAATGCATAGACATACCTATTTAAGTTTGCAGGTTATAAATTTCTAAATTAATTAAATGAAGACTACACCTAGCAATAAACCATCCTGTGATTGTATACGTTAGAAGTAGAAACCTAACCGGATAACAATTTTTATACAGAACGATTTGATTTAACAATAACATATCATTAAAACCACAACCTATTATTAGTATATAGAGTTTA
Organism: Rosalia funebris; assembly: GCA_037954035.1. Taxonomy (NCBI): domain Eukaryota; kingdom Metazoa; phylum Arthropoda; class Insecta; order Coleoptera; family Cerambycidae; genus Rosalia; species Rosalia funebris. The sequence continues at coordinate 4,890,046 of JAZFAV010000012.1, read as the reverse complement.
TAGAGGTTACCAATAAGTAATTAATAAAGGAAACTGACAACATGAGTGATCATGTTTTGATAATCATTAACCTAAGACCGTGCCTTGTAGATATACTATGTTTTTCTTTTGAATTACCGCCCGTATTTATGAAACATCAAAACATACCATATATGTGCAAGCTTGTCTTTTATCTCTTAAAATATAATTAAATATAGTACAGAAACATCCGGATCATACATATTCAAAGAGCATTAATTCACGAAAAAATTAATGAATAAAGTTTTGAATGTTAATCATCAAACTATAAAAAATAAATGGAAAATTTAAAATATGTTTCTTAAACGGGATAAGGAATGCTTTATAGATATATAATGTTCAAGGTGTTTTACACTCTAAGACTCTCCTCTTCTTAAAACTAAATTTTGCCACTTATAATGGCCAAAAAGTTCAAAAGTTGTGTTATAGAAAGAATATTAAGAAGTATAAATATTCCACAAAGCCTGGATATTTTATTGCAAAAATGCTACTGCAAAATTTTGGCAAAAGGCATATACTATTTTATGCTTTACATAAAACCTATTGTTATTGACCTTAAAAAAAAAAAAAAATATATATATATATATATATATATATATATATATATATATATGTTATATAGAATCCTCTCTTATATTAGGTTAACACTTAGATTAATACTGTATTTTATAATATTGTAATATACATTGTAACAGGCCATTAGCACACAGGATGTTATGTCCAGAAAAGAGTATACCAAAGTCATTGCAGTTATCGCGTAATTAAAAGCCTTTTGTGCTTATCATGAATCTATATTGTATTTTATCGCAATTATTGCAGCTTGCTAAAAGACTTGAGAAAAACACTTCTTAGAAACATTCCTGCAGCATCAGCATACAGAAATGTTTTAAATAGAGAAACAACCATTAGTAGCTTCAGTAGTCCGCATATTAAGTAATCGGAAGTAGTCCGCATATTAAGTAATCAGAAGTAGTTCGTAACTTCACATATCAGTAATCTTCGATTAGTCGTCGAGTACAAGTGTAAATTAAATTATAAAAGTCGGTTACTCCTTTTTTGACACAGTAAAGTGTTCAAAATCGTAAAGTAAAAATAAATTGTTTTTAAAAAGTTAAATAAATAAAAAGTGATATAAAATATATATATATATATATATATATATATATATATATATATATATATATATATATACATATATATATATATATATATATATATATATATATATATATATATATATACATATATATACATATATATATATATATATATATATATATATATATACAGTGCTATTCAAAAGTCCCCTCCCCCCCTCTTATCTTTGGAACGATTATACATAAACTAGTGAAATTTGGTAACTGAATATTAAGGGTTGTAAACTTCCCTTAACTTAGTCTCCATATTTTCACAAAATTGCAGTCTTCGGTCTGGATCGTCGTCTGAGAGTTGATGAACCATTTTTAATTTGTATGGGTGAAATTTGTTTTTTTTCAACACCCTGTGCATTGTACTTTGACTGACTTCACAGGTTGATGCAACTTGAGTTGTTGAAGAAGTAGGATTTACTATTACTTCTGCCAGTATATCAATTTTTTCCTCATCAGAAATTTGTGGTCTGCCAGATCGTTTTGAATCATTAATACTACCCGTTGTTTTAAACTTACGAAGAAGCTCTCTCAAATAAGTCCTCGAAACTGGGCGATCGGGAAACCTTTCATTAAAAATGCGTTCTGCTGCATGAATATTTTCTCCAGTTTCACCAAGTATTAGGATCTCTGCTACTTTATCACCTAAAACACGTACCATTTCTCTTCTTGAAGCACTTAAACGTTCAGCTCATAACAGTTTAACAAATTATTGAATGTACAAATATTTTAAAATTACCACAAGGTACTAAAACAGTTAAACGTTCGATCAACAATACACAAATTATTAAATGTATAAAAACTTTGACAGCTAAAAAAACATCAAATTGGGGAGACTTGCAAAAACGTCAGATTATTTACTATCCAACTATCCAGTGGCGGAGCTTGAATTTTAAATTTTATTATTAACTGATTTAATTCATCACAGCTTTGCGGTTTTTGAAAGTCAGTTATCAAAACTGCCGTAAACAGACACAATATTAGTATCATTGAATAGGTTTTTTCGATACCTTTTAAAAGAGGTGTCGCTTGCCATAGGGTTTCATTTAAAATTATTGGTCACAATGACCTTGTGACGTCATCTTTGACGCATACGTCATCTATCATCACTAGTAGGGAAGTTTACAACCCTTAATATTCATTTACCAAATTTCACTAGTTTATGTATAATCGTTCCAAAGATAAGAGGGGGGGAGGGGACTTTTGAATAGCACTGTATATATATATATATATATATATATATATATATATATATATATATATATATATATATATATATATATATTATAATTATTTCAAAAGACATTTGGGAAAATAAATCAAATAACATATGTCGACTGTGTTGTAGTTAAAACTGTGCCAGAAATCTAAATTATACATAAGTCTAGAGTGAGGACATATTCATTAAAAATATTGTCCTTAATAAAGCTGCACTAAAACAAATAATGCACCGAACCACTTTTCCTCTTCGTTATACAACTAACACTATTTCATTTCATCCGTTATCGCATCAGTAGTATTATCGGAATGTGGGACCTCTCGATATCAGTAACGTTTTCGTCCCAAATCAACTGTAATTAACTAAATTACCGCATACGTTTGTTTATAGTGAATCAAATTATCTTTATGTTAAAAATTTAATCAGTCTTATGACTGATTAAAGCACTCCCTACCAGGTACAATACCTACAACATCTGGTTTCTACAAGGTATTGCAGGAACATCAAAAACAATTCAATGTGTTTCCCGATTTTGTATTCGCAACAAAATTCAAGTTTCTTCAAGTCAGAAAAGCTAAGATGGAGCTTCCTATATTTAGTCAAATGTATCGCTGTCTCTAGAGCTGATAGCTACTCAATGGAAAATGTAGTCATAGTTTCATATATTACACAAAAGTATTTTGCAGGCATAAGCATTTATTTAAAACATACATATTTAAAACATAAAACATATATTTACGAATTGAGTGTAGTACACCGTGTAATAATTACTTCAGAAAATAAGTCCCTTCTATTGTATAACTCTCTAGCGATCAAGAACCGCAATTTTATTGACTGTGCTTGAAGATATTTGTAATAGTCCTAATAAACAGAAATTTAAATGTTGTAAATTAAAATAGTTTGTGTTACATGTTAATTTATATTATAATTTTATGAATTAAGTAGCGACAATAATATACAAAATTAAAACCTTCGCTGGTTAGATTTTAACTTTTCTTCTGTTAAGCATAATAATTGTTTCGCCAACACAGTGATTTCTTCAGATGTTGAGTACATAGACTCAACACAAGACAGGAAAGCGACAATAATGTCAGCGTTCCATATAATACTGTTTTTCAGAAAAAAATATATATTATTATAGGCTTCTTACAGCTGAAATAGAACATTAATTTTCTTAGTACGGTTATGTATAATTATAATGATTAGCCGAGTATCGAGAAATTAGTAGTTTTGCTCTATCTACCGCCATTCTGTGATGAACACATATATCTGAGTAAGTTTAGTTGAAGATTTATATACTTTTGGTATCCACGATTCTGTTAGATAAACTAAATGGAACGCAAAAGCCGTTCTAATATATATTGAAAATTCCTCAATCTTATACGTACTTTATGCATTCAAACGATATACAAGTTAATGAAAAAAGGAATTACTTTTAGGATATAATAAAATCAATATGTTATTTCCTGAGTACATAATTTAATCTGATGATATTTGAATAGTTCTTTTACGATAAGTAATTTATAAAACTAATAAAATTCTACACAGGCAAAATCAAATCTGAAATATATATAGTAAATATAAATCAAAATAATTAATAATGTAAATTATAATTGTTGTGCATAAGCTTGAATTAACCCATAAATGTATTTATTTTTCTTAATATAATTTACTTATCACCAAAAGCGTTATTTTATATCGTACAAAATTTACATACGTCCGTTTTCCTTCTCTAGACTCTCACAATTATTTTCCCTATATACCGGCACCTACCGGCAAAAAAAAAATAGATTAAGATTAAAAAAGAGATGTAACTATTAGAAAGTAACTCTAATAGTTACATCTCACGAAGCAATAGTTAGATTTACAATAGTGAAGCAGCGAAAAGAGTAACATTAAGTGCCTTCCTTTATCTACCATATCCAACCCAGGAATGCATATACAGCCCGCCATTCGACGAGAGTCTTGCTGACGATTTTCACTAAATTGAAAAGTCCTTTGCCGATTTTATGAATCACTATTTATTTAATTTTTACATTGAGAGAAACTACCCTTTTGATAAAAGGCAAAACGACTTACTGATTATTACACGTGGGAACATAAACAGCTCGTAGAATAAACAAAAGCAAGAAGAGACACTGTCGCGCCGTCTATAGGTTCATACACTAACAATTCAAATTAAATTTAACATATCACTTCCATACTTTCGCTTGTTAATGATAGTTGAATTAAAGAAAAAATAAACATGAAATAAAGAAAGAAAAAATTACTTTAAACAACAAAGAAATATCTTATTAATTAAACGTCTATTGTCCTTTCTATTTCACATAAGTGTCATTTTCACACATCTTCAGGCGGGCTCTTGGCAACAGCTTCGTTATAATGTCTGCTACTTGATGTTCCCCTTTTGCTCCCTCGTTCACTGCGATGATCTCATCATCGGTTATTGTAGTCGCCACAACTGCTTGTCGTTGACTCATCTAGGAAATTGCTTCTCCTAAATACCTGACGATGACTCCGGAGGTTGAGCGAACAGTTGTTGTGCATCTTCCAAAATCTGCATTGCTGTATATGTCCAAATGGCCTTCGTCCACGTTGCTCTGGTAAACTACTCCCAGGTCCAAAGTCCCTGCTATGTACCTTTTTCTTGTGGGGGACGTAGAAGACGCTTGCGCCAGCCGAACAAGTGCCCCCCAGATCAGTATCCCGCCTACCTCGCCACCGCTCTCGCTTTTCATCGAGGTAGGGGCCAATCTTCTTCTTAGATATTCGAAATTCTACTCTTCAACCTACGTCCCCCCACCGCTTACGCAATCTGAGATTGGCCCGAACTAGGAGTTCGGGCCAATCTCACGCTATTCTTCTTCCTTCCTCCTCATAATCCTCTCGCCATATCCCCACATCCTCTCACATCCAATCATTCTGGGCACCAATTCTTTCGCACTCTCCCATCGACCCATACCAGCCATACACTCTTCCCTCTCGACCGACCACCTAGGGCACCTGAGCAACGTGTGCTCGGGATCGTACCTTTCTCCACAGAACATACACTCCTCACTCTCCACCTTATCTATCCGCCGCAGATAGTTCCCGAAGCATCCATGCCCCGAGAGCACCTGCGTAAGATAGTACCCTATCTCCCCATGCTTCCTCTCAACCCAAGGTCTAACATCGGAGATGATAGACCTTGTCCACACGGCATCCCTCTCGTTCTCCCATCTCTCTTGCCACCTCACCCACAGCCTCTCTCTCGCATCCCGCCTTCCATCCCCCCGGTACACCTCCTCTCTCTCCCTCGCCACGAGATCGATTGGAGGCATACCGGCAATCACAAGCAGAGCAGCCCCACCCTCAGCGCCGCTCTTCTCTGGACCCGCAACACCTCTGTCCGCCATTTTTCCCGGTCCAGGATACGCACCCAGATTGGGGCAGCATACGGGATGACCGATTGGACAACATCCGCCAGGACTATTCTCTTGCCCGCCCTGGGACCCTTCACGTTCGGCGATATTCTTCCTAGGGTCGACACCGTCCTCCCCACCTTCCGTAAAGTTTTCCCAACGTAGTCCCTAAAGCACAACCCTGGATCTAGCCCTACCCCCAGGTAATTTAGGGTCCCTCCTAATTTTATGACAATGCCACCTACGGAGAACTCGATCTCGGGTGACTCCTCTTCCTAGTAAGGAGGATGGCTCCTATCTTCTCACCCGCTAGGGTCAGGCCTCTCCTCTCTACCCACTTTCTAATCCTGTCAACAGCCAAGTTATCACCCTCTCTGATATCGAATCCTTTCTTGGTCACGACCAGAACCGCCAGATCATCCGCATACCCGAAGATGGTAACGCCACCGGGACCCTGACTACAAACACGTCATCGAACATGACGTTCCACAGAACTGGCCCAAGAACCAAGCCCTGAGGTCCCGAGCCACATGTGACCATCCTCCTTTCCTGCCTCCCGTCCACAGCCTCCATCACGATGTACCTGCTCTCCAGGTAACTACCAATGATATTGTATACCCAGTCAGCCACCCTCCTCCGACTCAGGCTGTCCATTATATACTCCCAGGCCGCCGAGTTGAACGCGTTTTTTACATCTAGCGTAATTAATGCACCCAACCTACCAGCAGCCCAGGCCTACAGTGCCGTCTCTCTGATGCGCATAATTGCGTCCACCGTGGATCTCCTCTCTCTAAAGCCATATTGATTCTGGGAGAGCCCTCCACTCCGTTCAATGTCCCCGAGAAGTCTAGCCAGAACCATATGCTCCAGCAGTTTCCCGAGGACGTCCATGATACATATGGGCCTATAAGCCCTAGGACTCCCTCCGGCTTCCCCTTCTTCCTCAACAGCATCGACCGCCCTCCCTTCCATCACTCCGGGAAGACTCCGCTGTTGATGATTCCGTTCATTACTGACAGTACCACCCTTGGATAATCCTTGGCGACAGCCTTGACCACTTCCGCCGGTATGCCGGCCAGTCCGGGCGCACTCCGGTTCTTAAGCTTTGAAACCGCACCCTCCGTGAACGGAGCCACCTCCCCCTGTATCCTGCGCACCCACGGCGCCGGCACTTTCGTGGGGAAAAGAGCATCCGCCGCCTCCTTCATCCTCTCGAGGATTAGAGACCGCTGGTAGCCACCAGTTCTTTTGACTACCAGCTTATAGGCTTTTCCCCACACATTCCTAAGTCAAGACATAGCTCCTCGCATTTCCTCTTTTTCTGGGATTTAATCATTTCCCTTAACTTCCTCTTCTCTTCCTGTATGTAAGCTCCTCGTCTCCTCTGCTATGACCAGATCCATGCTCACCGCTTCTTCTCCTTTCCCTGGTTAACCTTCTTCGGGCTGCAACGCATCTCTCCCTCTGGACGGCAATATCGTCCGTCCACCAGTACAACAATCCAACTCCACGCCTACTACGGTTCTTCCTGAGCATAGATGCGTCACATAGCCGCGCGATTGCCTTCGCCAGGGTGGCCGGGTTAGATATCCTCCCTCCTCCATCTGTGCCCCCATACTTGCATGAAATATACCCCTGTTCTATCTGCTTAGGTTACAGCCCCTGTGCCTAGTGTTCGTGATGTTAGGGCATACCTCCTCTCTCACATCAAAGAGTATATACTTATGGTCGCTTAATGACTCTATCGGCGACATTCTCCATCCTTTCCCGGCCATATCTTGTGTGGCAAAGATGACGTCTGGGTGGGATACAGCCCCTCTTCTCTCAAACGTAGACGCGCTTCCTTTATTGACGATGACAAGATCTATCCTCACAGCCCACTCCAACACCAGGTTTCCCCTCCTGTTCGTGCCTTCAGCTCCCCATTCAGGGGCCCCGGCGTTGAAGTCCCCTGCTATTATGATCTTTCCGCCTACGCTTGAGATCATCTCCTCCAGGCCGTCCAGTGAGGCCCTGAATTCCTCAAACGCAGCGTTTGTGGAGAAGTAACAGCTGCAGAGGATGACTTCCCCCACCCTAAGCTAGACAAATCCCGTGCCCTCACCAGTATCGCTCCCCGCATGCCTTCCTTCGACAATCCTAATGGCCGCGTCCTTCTGTTTGCATGTTACCCATCCTTGTTCCCTTACCATCCCCACATTAGGCTCACTGCCTTATGCCCGTCCACCCACATTTAAGGCACAGGTTGGCCCTGTCCGGGCCCTTACATTGGGTTCTGACGTGGTCAAAGCCCAAACATCTGGCACATCTCATGACCTGGGGTTTCGTTCTGATCCGGATCTGATCTTCCCCACCCAATCCTAATTTTCCCCAGCTCTAGGAGCTTCCTCTCAGCCGCCTTATTCGCCTGCGCAACGGCCGTTTAATAGTCTCCGAGACCCGTAGTTAGAGAGGAAATCTTGAACTCCGTTCTCTCTACATGTATCCCGACAGCCTCTCTAATCTCCTCAATAGTGGTTATCGCGTCAATGTCTCTGATAACCACTCTTTCGAATTGGCTCAGTGTCCTCACTTCGGCTCCCTCAACCTACGCTGTTACTTCCTCTCTTAGGGTCTCAGCCTTCTGGCCCACCCCTTTAACTTCTAGCAGGAGTTCGCCTGCCCTAGTTTTTCTAAATCCTACTATTTCTACGCCGGCCGCGTTTGGGTCGATACCTGTCTTTATTTTCTTGAGAATCTCAGCAAAGCTGAGATTCTGGACGTCCTTGATTGCCACCGCAGCCGGTTTTCGCATACTTCTCTGCAATTGTCCCTCGTCTCCATTCTTAGCCTTGTTTTTATTTAGCCCTTTTCGGGATACAGTGACCCAGTCATCCCCACCTTTTCGCTGCTCCTGCTGCGCCGCACGAGCTCGTTGTATTCCTGGCTTCGGCTCGTCCGCCAGAGAGTAGATCTCCAACTCAACCCCCTCCTCGTCTTGGAAGGCATACTCTGCCACCTTTCTGAGCACCACTCAACCTTCTTGTGGGGGGGATGCAATATTCTTCCTCTCCTGTCCCTTACTCATATCTCTTAGGCTTCTTATCGCCTGCAACAGGGCCTCCAACTGCCTCCCATTTCTCCACCACCATGAGTTGATATGCTAAATGTCGCATATATGCGACACCTTCCATAGGTGCCTCTTGGCTGCCCACCTCAGTACACTCATAATACCTATGATCTTAGGTGTCCCCTCATCTAGCTATCTGTCTGCAGCACCTACACAGCACGGTACATCCCACTGCGCAGGTAGTTGCGTAATCTTACCCCTGGCTACCGACACCCTCCTAAATGTTTCCTCTGGCCACTCCTGCTTAACTACAAACCGCAATTCATCTACTGTTCTTACATATTTAAGAGATTTTCTTATTTGCCCCACTTCTTTGTAATTATCAGTCGTCTGAGTCTGAGTGCCACCTCACGGGTCTGCCCCCTCTTTCTCTTAGTTGACCTCCCCTCCTCATCCTTCCACATCAGATCAAGAATTAACATGTTCCGTGGGGACTACTCGCCCATGAGTAACTGATCTGTCTCCCTTGGGAGTCACATATCTTTCTTCTCGTTTTCTCTACTTAAGTCATCGGTATACCGCGGTCTGCCTGTCCTGATCCGGTCTCCTTCCTCTCTTTAATCATGTCCGTAATCGTATCCTTTTCACTCCTGTCTATTTTATCCTTAATTGTTTTGTTATCTTTCTCCATATATATTGCCACGAAAATGGGACGAAGCAAAGGTCCACTCCCAGGTGACGCCCATCCTGGGAGTAAGGCTATATACTGTGGGGTGCACCAGGTGCTCCACAGGTTTTAACAACTTCGCTGTCGGTTTGTTATAGATGTTTCCTCCTCGCAGGCCGGCCAATTAAGGCAAGCCCTCCGGTCCTGGTAACCGCACAACGTTCCCCTGTTGTACCACACAGAGGTCGTTGAAGTATGGGCCCGGATTCCGGTTTTAAGCGAGTAGGTGGCCTCTCCCGCCCGTGGCTCGGATCGCTCTGGGTTCGCCCAAACCCATCCTCACGTGTTGCGTTGTGAGTTCCTGAAGCGCGGCCTCGGGTTTCCCCGCGGCCCTCGGCCCCAGACCACGTCTGAGGTTACGGTTTGTCCGTATGTTTTGGTTCGCGGGTACTATTTTATTTCATACCTATCCGCCGGTCGCAACCGGTTAGGGCATTCCCCTATCCACCAGCCGGGGACGCGCCAGATGGGAGACCATACAACTCCTCCCTGCTATGTATCTGAAGACTCTCTTGACTCGTACAACGTCCTCATGAGTTGGATTTTCAAATGTTCCCAAAATATACCCCACGCTGTACAGCAGGTTTGGTCTCGTGTCAAGCATCAGATACATCAGAGCTCCAAAAGCCTGTCTATAACAAAATTTTGATCCTTCATCAACTTTCCCTGATGTGAAAATTTCTGCACCCTTGAGCATTTGAGTTGAAACAGGCTTACATTCTAAAAAAATTAGATTTGCTATCGAGGCGCTCTAAGAGTTTCTTCGCATAACTCTTCTGATGAATTTTAATGAACTTTTCTTCATGCTCAATCTTCAATGAAAATATCCATTTATCGTTGATCTGTTAGAGCTAGGAGACCATCATCCACGTAGAACATGAGAATGAGTTTTTGACATGGGTCAGCGTCTCTGGCTTTGAATACATGTCATTGCAGAAAAACTCCAAGATGTTTTTTACAGCATCTAGGTGCTTGCTTAAGACGCTAGAGACTTCTCTTAAGTCGGCAGACCTTACTGGTTCCGTCCTCATATCCTTGTGGCTGTCTCCTTATCTTAGTGACTCGCGTAAACTGGTCCCATATCCTGTTGAGGTTTTTCACTAAATGGAAAAGTCCTTTGTGGATTTTATGAATCACTATTTATTTAATTTTTACATCGAGAGAAACTACACTTTTGACAGAAGGCAAAACAACTTACTGATTATTATACATGGGAACATAAACTCATAGAATAAACAAAAGCAAGAAGAGACACTGTCTCGCCATCTATAGGTTCATACATCAACTCAATTTACATTAAATTTAACATATCACTTCAACAAGTCTTACTTCCTATTTTTCTCCTCAGACCGATTTAACAACAACTTAAGCTAGTGGTTCCCAATACAGTCCATATTCTTCTATAATGAATCAGTAGGTTTCCTCTGTAGAAAACTTAATTAAAACTCCAATTTATACACTCATATACAGTTGAAATAAAATAATTTAATAACAGTTTTTAGAACAAGTTTCTGAACTACCATATCTCAAATAAACGTAATAAATGAACTACATTCCCTCTATGTTTATATGTTATTTTAATGGTTTAACGTTTATACACGCAGAAATCGACTTCTCTAATAAGACTCGAATCAACAGGACTCGAACTCAAGCATACAATGATATACAGTCTACCACCCCGGACCATAATATGAATGAGATTTTCGCAGCCACGTCTATAGCAGAATGCGATAGATCACCCATGACGCGGAGCAAAGTACTGCATCGGGCCACTCCAGTTCAAGCAACTGACCTGAATATCCACTATATTATAAGAATTGAAGTTATCCCTTAATAACTTTATCGATCATCGGCTTTGGTACTGCTTCATATTAATCCAACTAAAATAAATAGATTTAATGTTTTGGCATAGAATTCGAAATTTGAATAAAATGTTCCAAGTGAAGTTGAATAAAATTTGTAAAAAATTGAGAGCTGCAAATTGAGGTAGCAGATAACATTCACTCATGATTTCTTAGAAGAAATCTTATTGTGCTCCTCAATTACAGCTTTGGGTTTATTTGATTATCAGTAACTATACTGAATTCTTACTAGCTTATATTTTAAGTGTCTATTTCTTATTGCTTTTAGGGTAACATTTATTAATTGATATATCTTTTAATAGTGGTAATGAATAATAATAATCTCATTTTATATTTTAAGGTTTGAACTCAGTTGATCTTCCTTACCCGGAAAAGAGGAGTGGTAATAGGAAAAGACAGAGTAGCTTTTCATCAAATCCAGATAGTTCCAAAAAGCGATCAGTTTTCAGGAAATCCCAGGAAAGGAGCTTAGAAAACTTTTCTATAGATATAACTTCAAGTTATATCTACATATATGTAAATATATATTCAAGTTGTACCTACATATATGTAGATATACCTTGGAATATTTAAGTAATTAAATTTTCAGTGCGTAATTAAAATTATCTGCCTTAAAAACACTTATGAATATTAATACACTGTTAACAACTATTAAATGCAAAATACTATTTTATGGGCTTGGGAAGGACATAGTTACAAAAATTATTTATGAAAAATCTAAGCATTTTAACTGCAGTTATGTTACTGAATATTGGATATCAATCAAAATGTATTATCAAGTTTCAAGCAGATTTTACTTTACTACAAAAATCACATCGTTACTATAATTTTTGTATCATACTCAAGACAACGTCACAAATATCTTATAGACACTAATTTACGTCGGAAAGAACAAAAACAAATGCATCTTTAATATGATCGTAGAAAGTTATTTATGTGTACTTACTATTATAATTCATAAATAATAGTTAGGAACCGTAATTTTTAAAATTCTAATATTCAGTACAACTATTCTATATTTAATTATGAAAAAATTAATTAACAAGAACAAACTACAATTGTGTGAATTACTAAAATCTGCTGAAAATAACATTTAGTTATTTAAAGCTTTGATAATTAGATGTCATTTATAACTAAAGCTTGTTCGTTTAAGTATGCAAAGGTTACTACATTCGTCTATGTCTCTGTGCGGTGAAAAGTTGGCGAATGCCCAGTTCACTGTCTATCGAGACATCCATCAACGAACCTGACCGTGATTGAGCCTGGGACTAACAAATACATAATAGATGCAGCCACTGTCGTCCTCGATACACTCAGTGCTTGGCTCGGTCAGTCAAACTGTCACACACATAAAGTTGCTATTGCCGTTTTTTTTTTTTTTCGAACGCGCTGAATGTAATATCAAACCGATATCAAACCTACATATCTCATTTTAATAATTTACAATTTTAATATATTTCAATAATGCTGAATGTATGTTTTAACGTTATATTATAAAAAGTCAACTAAAACAAATTAAATGAGTAACTATTTAAATTGTATTTAAAATGTTTTGCATATATAAGAGAAATAAACGGATACATTGATACTGTAATTGAATCAATTATATTGACATGATACAAAAAGAAATCTCATAGATATTTCTACATATTTTCACACTAAATTAAATGAGAGATACAAGAAATTGAGCAATAATTTTGTTCAACTATAGTTTAATAACAATTTTGTATACACGAATATATTTGCGCTGTGACTAAATCAATTATACTGCCATGAATAAAATTCATATGAAAAAATAATATCTCATAAACATTTCTATATATTTTTACACTAAATTAAACGCGAGATACAAGAAATTGGGCAATTATTTTGTTCAACCATATTTTAATAACGACAACGGTTATTGTGAAAATGTTTTTCTTTATACAATAACAACTTCAATACAAGGTCCAGGCTACCACCCCGGACCACAGTACAAGTAGCATTGTAGCATAAACCTGTAAAGCAGGATGCGATGCATCCATGTTGTAAACGCGAAACGAAGTACTGCTTTTTTATTAGTTTCTCGCCGGGAAGCCTACCCGAATACTCATCGCATTCTTTAATATGATATAAACACATTATTTATATAAAAAAATATTCGTTATTATATATAAACACATTTATTTGTTTTCTTATTACCGACGTTTTGTCGGCGGTTTCAGGTGAACTCCAACAGTTTTGCTGCATGTGACTGCGACCATTTAAATTTCAGCTTCAGTTTCAAACATATGGACTTCCTTATGATACTTTTTGGACAACTACTGGACTGCAATTGGTTACCAATCCGGGTTCAAAAATGTTTCCAAAAAATTACCCTCACCTTTCAAAATACTTATATTGAATATAAAACTTCAATTTGACAGGACACATCCAGAAAACAAGGAGAAGTAATGGCAATCGCAGAAGCCACTAATTAATTGAATTGAACAACGTTGTACAAAGTGCTACAGTCTACTCTCTTTCAAATCTTAAGTGATTACTAAAGCTGCCTACTCCACATCAGTCAAGATTTCGTCGCATAGGTTTGAGCTATTTGAAACTATGTAGGTACAAGAAACTCTGTTTTACTTTGCCATCGTGTTTGAGCATCTTATGTGTTAGTATAGCGTACATATGCCGATAGTTTGTAATAATACACTACAATTTGCGTATAATGTGAGAAGGTTTATATGGAAACGTCCTGATTTAAAATACGATAGGTCTCATATAATATGTTTAATTTATAATCAAAGCCTATTAGGTGGTCCAACCAAAACGCACAACGTTAATTGTAAATAAAGCAAAAAGTTTTCAGAGAATTGTCTTAATATTTTTTATTATGATAGAAGGATCTATGACAATTATGTGTGAAACAAAATATCGGCCAAATGCTCGCCGCGGCTTCGGTGGCATACCTCTATCCGATGGTCCATATTTTCAATGACTCTGAGACATAATTGAGGTTCAATGTCGTTAATGTGCCGAATTATCTCATCCTTTAGCTCTTGAATTGTTCTTGGCTTATTGACGTACACTTTTTCTTTTAAATATCCCCAAAGAAAGATGTTCAACGGTGTCAAATCACATGATCGTGGCGGCCAATTAACATCGCTACGACGTGAGATAACACGGCCATTGAATTTCTTGCACAAAAGTGCCATTGTTTCGTTGGCTGTGTGGCAAGTGGCACCATCCTGTTGGAGCCACATATCGTCCAGGTCCATATCCTCAATTTCTGGCCACAAGAAGTCCGTTATCATCTCGCGATAGCGAACACCATTCACGGTAACTGCTTGACCGACCTCATTTTCGAAAAAGTACGGCCCTATGACGCCGCCAGCCCATAAATCGCACCAAACAGTCACTCTTTGTGGATGCATCGGCTTTTCAACAATCACTCGGTGGATTCTCATTTGCCCAAATGCGGCAATTCTGCTTGTTAACGAATCCACTGAGGTGAAAGTGTGCCTCGTCGCTGAAGATGATTTTCTTTGTAAAGTCACCATTTACTTCTGTCGGTTCAACCAGACATTCGGCGTATTGACAACGCTTGAAATGGTTAGTAGGCTTCAGCTCTTGAGTCAATTGAACCTTGTAAGCGTGTAACTTCAAATCTTTATTCAAAATTCGCATCAGTGATGTTCGTGAGATGTTCAATTGTTGGGCACGACGACGAGTCGAGGTTGACGGCTCTTCTGCTACACTATCGCGAACAACAGCAATGTTTTCCGCAGAACGAACTGGACGAGCATGCACAGGTGTTTTCACATTTCCTACAGACCCGGTTTGCTGAAATTTGCGCACAATTCTCCCGATTGTGGACACATTTGGTCGATTATGCTGACCAAAAAAGTCACGAAGTGCACGAAATGCATTTTGACTTGAACGCCCATTTTCGTAAAAGGCTTCAACAATCTTAACGCGCTGCTCAATTGTGTACCTCTCCATGGTTGAATTTGTCAAACACTGAAACAAAGAAATGTTAAATTAAGTTGGGCAAAAAACTTGACGTTAAGGTGCGACTCACAATTAACATCGTACATTATGGTTGGACCACCCTTTATAAGAAATATTTAGGTATAGCAACATTTTTGGGATAAATATAATCCTATATAGAAATTGTCCAGCTGAAGTATATTACAAAAATATTTACCATCTCTGCGCGATAAATTTAAAAATTAGGAATAAAAGTAACACGTAACAAAACTGTCAACTGGTTTCAAAAGTAAGTGTAGATAACGTCTACCTGATTTCCCTAAGCTAACGTTTCACAGATATATTCAGTAATTTTCACGAGGTTCGAAGTTGTAAAGCCTCCTGGTTCAGACCGACATTATACAAAATGATGTACAAATTATCTCTAAGACTTCACAGAAGGTACAAACCAATTATTGGAATTTGTTTGTAGTTAATGACATAATTTTCACATTAACTTTTAAAAACAGGGTAAATTCTTAATTTTTTCAACACTTGTACTCATCTACAAGTTTTAAATATTTGGATTTACAGAATTACAATGTTTAAACGTACCGTTTTCCAGACTACAGAACAGCAACTTAATTTAAATAATTGGCGGAAGCGCCCCTACCATTTTAAAATGTATGGATATTTTGTTGAACTCCAGTTTATTTAAACATGTAGTCAATAGATGACGTGCACTAAAAATGGTAGAGCGGTATTTGTGTTAAAGAAATTTAACAGTGTAATAAGGAAAATTTTTTGTTTTGTTTCAGATAACCTAACATTAATGATATATTGAACTTGTGGTATTGGCAAGTCATTTCTGGGTTTATTTTAACACTATATTTCAATTTTTACAATTGAATTACACCACATGGTTATTATAATTGATATATTCTCCATAATGTAATTAATAATATTGTGATTTTAAATAAGATTGCATTTACTCAGTGTCACTGAGGTAATTGAAATGTTTTCTACGTACTTCTAAATTTTCCGTTTTCTTAATAAATTAAATATTGTTTTCTTTTTTTTTTAATTCATATTTTAGGAAAAGTCCTTCTATCAAAAAATACGTTAATTGCAATATTTATCTACAGAAAACAATAGGAGTTAGAAAAATAACCATGACAATCGATGAGGCTAATATTGTACCGGAAGAAATTTGAAAAAATGTTAATGACACAAGTCATCTTAACATACCAGACAATAATGATAAAACCGATTATTTATCTGCAGAACAAACAAGAATCGAGATTCAACCAATTTTTTCTCAATCGTCCTCAACTATTATTACGTCTGTATCGTCAACTGAAGATCTTCCATTTTCTTTTTAATGAAAAAATGGAAAATGATTTAGAATTTGTCGAACTCAGTTTTCCTAGAATTACTTCCACTCATAAATATTGTTGCCTTACAACAAGTACTTATTTTTTTTACGTGTTTATATCAAATGTTTGAGACATTTGATATGAACCATACCATATTTGGCTGAGTCGGTGAATAGAGACAGTACTATTACACTTCAATATGTGAAAATAACACCAAACATCCTAAAACTTCAAGTGAAGTCTCGGCACAGTAACTCAAAACATTGCCGTTGTTTCATTGCTTATGAACCAGACACGAATAAAATCTCTGGCATTGGTCGAAATTGTTGTGATTGTGCTTATGGTAGGCGCACTGTCGGATGTACTCTCACATTGCAGCTATGATATATTTATTATCTTTCGCATGCTCGATACTTGGCTAAAATAATAAGACCAGCTGAGATATTGAGTCACTTGTTTATAGATGAGAAAGTGGATGCTGTAGTGAATGAAGACGATGACGAAGGTTAACTGACCTTATTTTAAAACAATTTTATCAAAGAAATTTTATATGTTGTAATCCGTTAATTTTATTTCATAATATCTTGTAATTATTTAAATTTTTCATAAGTTATGCTCGAAGGCAAATCGATATGTTTTTTGTGAAATTATTTCTTTCAATATAGATAATTGTTATGAACTGAATAAACAATATCAATATTATAGTACAATTTATTATAATGTTTATTATAATATATTATAATAAACAATTTTGGCATCGAACGAAGCTTTAAAAAATTACAACATTAGATCATATTTTGATATACTTTTAAATAGGAAAAAATATTTTACATGTACTTATTGAAGATTTTATATTCGAAGAAAATATGGAAAAAAATCTATTTTATTTTTTTACTATGTTGCATCAAATGGATCAAGTTAGAAATTTTACCGTGTATAAAAGTGCAAGAAAGGAGTTTTCTGAGAGAAAGATTCGTGAGTGACATCCAAAAGGAACATATTTAAATATAACAAGAAACATTTTTTATTTAAAATAAATAAACAGTTTTAACCTTAAAACGGACTTTTACGCACGTAGAGCATCTCTATCTCGAAATTGAGTGGCGGAGAAAAAATAAACTAACACATAAATGCAGAATATGTGTTTTATGCGACAGTTTTACTTTCTTCAGATAGTCCACCATCGTGCTTTCTCATGACCCATGGACAGGGTGGGGTGTTCTCTATCCACCTCAAAATCAATTGATGTCGTCTGGTAGATGTCCCTAATCAGAATCAGTCGAAACCCGATCGAGCCGACACGGTTTAATTGAGTGGTCGTGCTAACAAACAAATTTCTCCTCAAATAGTCCACCATTGTACTTTCTCATGACCCATGAACATGGTAGAGTGTAATCTATCCACCTCAAAATCAATAGGTGTCATCTGGGAGACGCCCCGATCCGAATCAATCAAAACCCGATCGGTCCGACATGACTTAGTTGAATTATTGTGTGACAAAAAAATTTCTCAAATAGTCCACTTAGTCGTGCTTTCTCATGACCCATGGACAGGGTGGGGTGTGTCCTATCTACCTCAGAATCAATAGGTGTCGTCTATGAGACGTTCCCTTTCAGAATTAGTCAAAACCCGATCGATCCGACATGAGTTAGTTGAGTTATCGTATTAACAAAACAAATGTCTCAAATAGTCCACCATCGCGCTTTTTCATGACCCATGGACAGGGTGGGGTGTGTCCTTTCCACCTCAAAATCAATAGGTGTCGTCTGGGAAACATCCCTGTTCAGAATTAGTCAAAATGCGATCGATCCGACACGATTTAGTTGAGTTATCGTCCTGACAAAAAAAATTCTCAAATAGGCCCAAGGGAGGGGATGGTGTGTGCTATACACCTCAAAATCAATAGGTGTCGTCTGGGAGACGTCCCCGATCAGAATAAGTCAAAACCCGATCGATCTGACACGATTTAGTTGAGTTATCGTGCTAACAAGAATAAATGCCGACGACAACGACGACACACACACACAGCAAATAAATTTTAAAAACCGTTTTTTTTTGCTTTTAGGCCGAAAAACGAAAATTAAAAAAAAATTTGTGTTTTTTCACTTTTTCTTTAAATGATTGCATTACTTTTCCGCTTATAGTGGAGTGCGGAAAAGTAAAAAAAGAGGAACTACAGAAAGTTTAAAAAAAATTACTTTAATAAGATAAAATCACTTTAATGCCTCTTATAAATAATTATTTCCAAAAAAAATTATTGAAAAATATTTAGTAGAACAGTGACAATAAAATAACCAAATAACGCGTTTTTGTTTAATTATGTAGTAAATCTTTGGATGAAATCTTTAGGCACAAATCTTTAAACTCTGAAATGTTCAGCAATTTTTTTTATTAGAAGTCGGTCAGCCATATGTATTTTAAAAAATCGACGGAGGCAGATTTTGCTTGCTTATCCTTAAAAGGTATTAAAGGAAAAATCAGCTATATTCATGTAGGCGTGAGTTTCACCCGTTCACAATGCAATAAGACAAACTTTTATATTAGGAAATATTAGTCGGCTACTCATTAATTATTCTTAGTTCGCCCTTAATATTCTCTAAGTGAGCAAAACAGTCTAGCACTTTTTATTATATTTATGAAATTAATTCCACGAACATTCTTGAATGGACATGATAAACCTACAGTATAAATGAATATATACTTTCGTTTCAATTATTTTTTATTGTGTGGACCAAAGTGAATCTAGACATTAATGTGAAAAGCGATAAATATTTTATTGGAAAAGAACAGTCTAACATATTGCAAGGGACGAATGATGAGCTAAATGAGTAGACAAGGACCCAAAATGGTTTTTCGATGCTCCACCGTGAATTGTTTGGCCTCTGTGACAGTGATGCCTTGCCTGTATGTCAGAGAGTACAACTTCCAAACCTTATTATTATTTTATTACCTCTTTCACCAACCATCACGGCTAAGTTCAAAACATTTTAGCTGGACTTTAGTAGAATCAATGGAACATTATTTTCAATTCAAGTATATATTTTATATCCATTTAAAAAGTCTATCACACACTTTCTATTAATTACGTATCTATATTGTTTGTTATTATTTATAATAAAATTGAGTCTGCCAAATTTTAACAACAACTCTAATTAACTTCATGTATTGTATCGTCAATAGGACTTTTGTCTTGATTATTATTATTTTCGATGTTTTAAATAATTATATAATAAATATATAAAATATATTTAAAATTTTACTCTTTTATTAATTCTTATTTTTATTAGCACATGTTCTTATTTGATTTTCACTTATTAATTATTTCTGTGGACTAAAGTAAACGTATGGAATATCACATTCTAAGGCAATGATGTAACCAGATTAACTCATTTACCTTCATAATTCTATCCAGAATTAAATACATGTTTTAAAACTAAAAAAAACAGTATATTTGTTTTTACTGTTTATTTGTCTAAATCTGATAATTAAACATTGGCTCTCTAACTTTATCAGATTTATCAGTTTATTATAAATGCATGAATGATATTACATATTGTTATAATTCTCTGTTGTATAGCATTAAACGTAACATTACAATTTTCATAGCTTTTGAAAAGTCAACTTTAATGGTAATACATTTTTATGATTAGTTACAGTAACAAAAACAGGAGATTAGATTTTCACAAACACTGAAATATTACCATATTATTCAACGCACCTTTCATGATACCAAGTTGGCATAATCAGGAAATAAACCACCTTTCCGCTTAAAGGACATACACGACAACACAACTGATTTTCTAACTTTTGAAACTTTGGAAAACATTCACCTAAAGTCTCATATTAATTTTCATTTCCCCCATGGTCCCAGTAACCTTGTTATTATAAGTACATATACAAATTTTTGTAACAGGAGAAGCTGACTGCTATTATTAGCCTCTTTTGGGTACTATACATGTCAGTAAGACCCTGTCATTTTTCTCGATTGCTTTGTTATACGTCACAGTTGCAGGCACCTGTGCACAAAATATTAATAGCAATTGTTTAATTTCATAAATGCGTTTGTTTTTTGACAGGTGATTTTGTTAAAGTTATTTTTAGTATTGTGGTAAACTGCTGTAAATTTATTGCAATTTATCATTTGTTATATTATTTAATATACATTATGTATGAAAGAACTTTTTTGTAATTGTCTATTTAAAAATATTTTTATTAAAATCTATACTTAAAGTTGTATACTTTAATTGTACATGTAAGATATGTGCAATGTTTCCTTTCCTTGTAATAAGTGGGTAATCCTTGCAGACAATATCTCGAACCACCACTGGTTCCACATTTTATTTTTACGCCTGATTATCAACAAGCCTGGTGCTTCAATGCTATAAATTCCGCTTCTCTATCATATAATATACAGTGTAGATTATTTAATTAAGGTTTTACTTCTAAGTGACTCTTCTTCTGACAAAGTTTTTTAATTGTAACATTAAGAGAGTCATAAACTTGAGGGTACTTTAGTGCATTGGTGAGAGAAATTAATGTACACTGAAATAAAAGGGGATATCGCGATGTCAAGTATTAAAACCTTCCCTCTTAAAAGTCTTACAGAAAAATAAATTACCTAACATTAGATATTGTTTAATACATCATTTTTTAATCTAAAAAAGTTGCCGTCAATAATTCGAAATTTTATGAACCAATATGGTGTAGCATGTAGCTATATACATATCAAAGCTAACACTTAAAACGAGTTAATACTGGAGTAGGTTTGAACCTTTAGAGTGAATGTAACATTGACTTAGTTTTCCACAAAAAACCAAAACACTATGCACTACACTCGACGCGCGTTTCGCCAACAAAGTTGACATTATCTGAAGATGATAAAACTACAGTTTTAATCAAAACTATAATTTTAATCATTACCAGATGATGCCAACTTTGTTGGCGAAATGCGTGTCGAGTGTAGTGTATAGTGTTTTGGTGTTTTGTGGAAAACTAAGTCAGTGTTACTTAAAACAAGGGTATTATAAGTTTTTAAGGTTTAGTAATGATTTAGTAAAGTGTTATCATTAATAATTATATTTGTTTTGTGTTTCAGATAATATTATTCGATTACACTTACATGGAATATCGAAAAAATTTTTCCTAGATTTCAAATATGGCATTATACTTTTACCACAACTGGAAAAGCGCCAGAAAATATAATACTTCTAATGTTTGTAGTAGAATATAAAATTTATTTTATTTATACAATTATTATTTTTACAGTAATTGAATATTTAATCTTATTATTTAGGATTATAGTGATCCTATATCATAATCTTATATTATGACGAATTATAATGAAATATAACTTAACACCTGCAAGTGCCTGAAGTATATATATATATATATATATATATATATATATATATATATATATATATATATATGTATATATATATATATATATATATATATATATATATATATATATATATATATATATATATATATATATATATATATATATCAGTAAAGTTTTTATTTATTATCAGCAATAGACTATTTAGTAATAAGTTCCTGCTACTCGTTTTTTATATATTTAAATGACTGCCACTAACATATTAAATAAATGTTTAAATAATTTAGGGGATAATTGATCAATATTATTCTTGTTCATAAGCATATGAGAATTATTAAAATAAGAACGGGCACTTGTTAATATATATTTTTTCGTTAAAAGTATTGCTCTGCAATTCTGTTAGAATGACATCATCATCATTAGGTCATCAGTCCTAAGACTGGTTGGACGCTAACCTCCAGCTTCTCCTATCTTGTGCTAACCTACGCATTTCGCTAATTGTGCTACAACCTACATCCCTTACTATTTGCGAGCAGTAGTCTAATCTAGGCCTACCTCTGCCTTTCTTCACTCCTATTTCTGCCTCCAAAATATCGCGGACTATTCCCCCATGTCTCAGCAAGTGGCCTACCATTCTATCTCTTCTCTTCTTTAAGTTTTTCCACATACTCCTTTTCTCGCCGACTTTCTCCAATACTTCTTCGTTTCTAACCCTATCAGTCCATGGTATTTTCATCATTCTTCGGTAACACCACATCTCAAAAGCTTCTAATTTCTTCCTACTTGCTTCCCCTACCGTCCAGGTTTCGCAGCCGTAAAGTGCCGTGCTCCATACATATGTTTTCAAAAATCTCTTCCTTGTTTCTAAGTTTATTACCCCCGAGCATAAAAGTGCTTTCTTTTTGTTAAAAGCTACTCGACCCTGCGCTATTCTTTGTTTTATGTCTTTATCGCTTCTTCCATCCCAATTTATTTTACTTCCTAAGTAAGTGAAGTCTTTAACTTCCTCCAATCTTTCATTATTAATTTGTACTTTCGTTTTTGCTCTGCTCTCGCACTTTAGTTTTGTTTTTATTCACCCTCATTCCGTATTCCTCTGTCAACACTGCCTCCATTTCGTTCAATGCTGATTCTAGTTCCTCCTTACTAGATGCTAATACTGCTATATCATCCGCGAATCTCAGCATTTTTAGTTTCTGTCCCTGTACTTTAATCCCGAAATCTACTCTATCTTTTACCACATTAATCGCCTCTTCGATGTACAGATTAAAAATTAGTGGTGATAGCGTACATCCTTGTCTTACTCCTTTCCTAATACCTACTTCCCTTTCTTCCCCTTCTACTTCTATAACAGCAGTTTGCTCTATGTATAGATTGTGTACTACTCTCCTATCTCTATACTTCATTCCCGCGCTCTTTAGTATCTCGAACATTTTTTCCCATCTTACGTTATCAAAAGCTTTTCTAAATCTACAAATCCTATATAAGCGTTCTTTCCTTTTTCTATTGTTTTCTCTAACATTACTCTTAGCGCCAGAATAGCTTCGCGAGTTCCCCTATTTCGCCTAAACCCGAATTGGTCTTCTCCTAGTATTTCCTCCGCTCTATTTTCCATCCTCTTCTGCACTATTCTAGTTAAGATTTTTGACGCATGGGAAGTTAGGCTAATCGTTTTAAAGTTCTCGCATTTGTCGGCTCCTCTTTTTTTCGGTATAGTAACGATAATGTTCCTCTTATAATCCTCCGGCATCTCGCCCGTTTCGTATATGTATTTTACCAGTTCAAACATCCTATTTACTACTTTCTGTCCCGCACATCTCAAAATTTCCGCCTGTATTTTATCTACACCCGGCGCTCTATTATTCTTTAGCCCCCTTAGTGCTATTTCAAATTCCTCTCTCAATATAGGTTTTCCTACATCTTCCCTATCGATGCTAGATTCTTCCTCTAATATCTCTCCTAATTCCTGACCCTCATATAAATTTCCTAAGTACTGCTTCCATCTATCCGCTTTCTCCTCTCTTCCTATCAGTATGTCCCCCGATTGACTCCTAACATTTCTACTTATTGTTCCTACATCCCTGAAGTTCCTCTTAATTATTTTGTAAGCCTCATCGGTCTTACCTACTTGCAACTTATCTTCTACTTCTTTGCATTTCTCCTCTATCCATTGTTCTTTCGCTTTTCTACATTTTCTACATAGAATGACATATATAATTATTCTCCATTACCAATCGCCCAGCATTATCCTTAATAGCTAATAATATTTTCCAATTACCTACCCTAAGTAAATGGATGAGCATATGAAGCTCCAGTCAATTAAAATTCCTACAATCGATATATTTTACATACTTTTAAAATTTATTAAATATGTTATTTTAAATTTCAGTATGACGGAAACCAATTCCTAGCCAAGATCTTCTAACATCACAAAATGACACACTGCCTTCTACATCTCAAAATATATTACTTTATTTCTGAAAATAAACACATAACTCAACCAAAAAAAAAAAACGTGAAAAATTGAACCAACTTTTCATAGTTTAGTAGTTTATAATATTAAATGAGGTATTGTTGATACTGAAGAGCTGCAAGAAGATAAAAAACTTTATGTAGTAGTTCTATCATCAGGAATGTTACTGACTGACTCTATGATTGGCATGAAACTTCAATCAATGATGAAAACTTTTACTCGTCTGCTAATCTTATTATTAATTATTTGTCTAGAGATCATATTACAAACAGTAGATAAGTTTTCTCAAATTTGCAATGAAGCTTTCATTCGAGAAGATTGATTATATCCTCAAACCAAAAATATGGAAGTTACACACACTCAAGCAACACATCCTTTCTATCTGAATCGGGATACAGGTTCATAAAAACAATAAAGTTATTTATTCAGAAACTATATTTTCATAACTATTGAAGATAAATAAGCAATTTTTTAGAGAAACCAATTCTTCTTAAAAGAATACAAATAATATATCCCTTCATATGCGGTAGTTAATTACAATGGAAACGAAGTATTCACCACCACTCTATTACCATTTAAATTCTGGCAATGATCACATGAATTGCGACGAAGGGATTATCTCTGACATGATTGTAAAATTGACTAGAAAATTTCACCCTACAAGTAGTGGGCCTGATTCACTTAGATGCGTCAAACCCTTGAGTTGGTCAGCGCGTGCAACCCTTGCCCAACGCTTTAACGTATTGTTCAACTAGTACAGTGCTGTATTCGTTATAATGCCTCCACCCCATCCCTATTACAATAGTATAAACGTGTAAACACTAATGCATCCAGTCGGATCTGTTGTAGTGCTTTCTACTTATTAACAATGTGACTGTCAAGCTCCTATTATTCTGCATAATGAGTTTAAAGGCGATAAGCTTTGATAACGATAATAATGCTTAATTGATATTAGATCTGCGAGGACAACTTATTCTAAATAATTTACACATTACTAGAAATTTATTAGGAACAGGTATACTTAATAATCTAATAATATTTGGACTTTATCTACCAGGAGAATCAATAAACCTGCACTCGATGCAGCACACCATAATTCAATAAACATTTCATTGAATGACTTATAAGTCTTGGAACATAGAAGAGTTGTATGTGATTTATTATTATCGACACAATCACGTCTTTAGTCTGATTTAACTAACCCCGTTATACTGGAGTGGGTCGGAACCTTTGGTGTGAAGATAACACTGACGTAGTTTTCCACAAAACATCAAAACACTATACAGTGCACTCGACGCGCGTTTTGCCAACAAAGTAGGAATCATTTGGAGATGATTCAAACTAATCTGAAAGTATCCTATTTATACTTAAATTATTGTTGCGGCTCAGTGATCCCAAATGACCGCTGAAGTAAGAAATACACTCAAATCCTGTAACAGCCTTATTACTCCAGTTGTAAGGAAACGATTGCGTGTATCTAATCCAAGTGTATCCAGATTATACAACTTGCCTAAAATACATAAACCAGGTAAGTTGATGCGTCCCATTGTTTCGGCAATTGGATCGCCGACTGACCACCTATCGAAATGGTTAACAGAGGAGTTCGATAGTTTATCCATTGCACCACCAAGTTTCTCAGTGATTAATTTCAATGATTTTATTAATAAGATTAAAGATATTCAATTACAAGAGGATTAAATTTTGATCTCCTTTGACGTATGCTCATTGTTTCCAAGTATTCCAATAACACACATTTTGGACTACCTTAGGAATTTACTCGAATCAAATGATCTCAGTCCAAATATAGTTGAAGAATATATTGAACTCACTACAATTTGCATGAAGCAGAATTGTTTCCAATTTAATAACGGTTTTTTGAATAACATGAGGGGACAGCCATGGGTAACTCTTTGTCACCTTTCATTGTCAGTCTCTTCATAAATATATTTGAAACAGAAACAATATATTAGAAATAGTGAAAGAAAGTCAGAATTTAATATCTACACAAAAGAGACCAGTACTCTCAGATATATCGCTAATGATTCCCACCATTGTGTTCAACACAAAATGGCGAACCTCAATTTTCTAGTCTATCACCTAGCAAGCTTCCCTCTCAATAAAGATAGGTTTGAAAAAGAAAAATCACTAATTAAAGATATAGCTGAGTGTAATGGATATTCTGTTGAAGACACGATTAGGAAACGTAAAGTTAAAGAAACACTTCGAAATTCCTTGACCTTTCAAACTGAAAGGGAATATCCGGAAAAATACGTATCTATTTCTTATGATCCCCCATTCACCCGTGATATTAGTAAGATTTTTAAAGATATAGGGATGACGGTAGTTCATTCATCGAGAAATAAATTAAAACAACTTTTAGGCAATCCAAAAGACAAAATTAACACATACGATAGGTCGGGGATTTACGAAATCAGCTGTAACGACTGTAATCAAAGGTATATTGGACAGACCAGACGATCTATTCAAACCAAGTTCAAAGAGTACATGGCACAACTCAAATATGGTAGAACAGATAAATCCAGTGTTGTCCCAACATGCCTCCGAGAACAACCATAAGATAGATATTAATAATTTAAGATTAATTAGGAATGCAACAAATACTAGATAGCTAGATGCATTTGAATGTTTAGAAATTGAAAGATGTAAAAATAGCATGAATAGTGACAGAGAGCCTATTCCACATAGTCTGCTTTATTTGTTAGTTACTCATGTCTCACTGGGCCGCAACCGTGGCGGTCGAAAGTCAATAAGCCGCAACAGTAACGATCACTGAGCCGCAACAATAATTTAGATATAAATATGATAACTTGCATAGGATTAGTTTTAAGCATCTCCAGATGATTCCAACTTTGTTGGCGAAACGTGCGTCGGGTGTAGTGTATACTGTTTTGTAGAAAACTACGTCAGTGTTAACTAACCCAATAACAACTACTTTTCCACGTAGCATATTCGGATGTTATACAATATAGTTACCTATCAAAGTAACAGGTGTCCCGAACTATTTTCCTTTGTTTGGGTGAATAAAACTCGGTTATTAGTAAAGATATTTACATTCACTATTTTTTATTTGAATTTACAGTGTACAATCCCATAAGAAATCCATTGGCGCTAAACTGGGACTTCTGGACGGCCAACCTCGCTTAGAGGTCACTTTTCCAGGGAACGCCGCTCTAACGACTAGGACTTAGAATAATCAACATATTCTATCTGGCACTGTTTACATAATTAAAAAGAACATTCACATGTAATTAAGCGCTCATGTACATTTTGACGTATGTATATATACTTTCGTAGCTTAATAAATAAATAATATATAAATATCTGGAATCTGCTATTATTATTCTTCTTACGTTCGCCATGATAGAAACCTAGTAAAATGTTAAAAATTGAACAAAACTATACAAACACATATTAATAATTGGGTATATATCTCAGACATTAAGCAAAATTTTTGTAACGTAAAACATTTTTATATGATAATTATTTGTTATCAACTAATATCCTTGCTCATTTGAACTAATGCCATACTTTTTGATTTTAATTGATCCTTTAGCCTCTCGAATGACAATGCTTATGTATATTTTCATATTCTATTATTTATGAATGTAGTAATTAACAATGACATACCTATGTAAGGGCGCGTGTTTACTTCACATTGCAATTAGATACTAATATAATAATTAATTAGTCAATAAATAAAGAAAACTGATGAAACCAAATTCAAAATACTTCCGAGTTGAATTACCTGAATTTAAAACTACCAACAGCAGCTATAAGAGCAATAGATTAGGCAATCGGTTCAATCCCGTGTAATAAATTCAATATCCTCTTCTCCGTAACCCTACCGTATTAACCTCCACAAACACATTATGATGGAACAAGCCCCTCGCGCATATGATTTAGATTTGGAGACGGATCTACATAAAAGAGCGAGCGTCAATCCCACCCCTCTAATGTGTACAGTATCATGTGTATGGACTATGGGGTTCATTGAAAACAGATTAACAGAAGCGAAAGGCGGGTGGTGGTAATTTGATAATGCACTGGGCCTCCCTAGAGTTCAGATCAGTCTCACGGGACGGTCTTGGTGCCCTTTGATTTACACTAATTTTAAACATAACATCTGATCTAAAGATATTAAAAATTAATCTTCAAATTGTATTTTACCGAGACAGTATTACAATTTAGAATGTGCCATTCAAGGGAAATACGCATTATCATTGAAATGATTAACTATAAAGTGACATGGTTTTATAATAGATTAGTCGTGATGATTCGTTTGTTCATAATAATTCTGAAATTTTGTAGTGTTAATATACCATATACTCGTAATAGTACTATTTCACATACGTTATTAATTTTGTGGCGTTTATCATTGTATTGTGTTTCTTTAACACATTTTAAAATTTATTGTGACAGAAGTGATATTATTTCACATTATTTAATTCTTTCGTTCAATACCTTTATGATTTTTGTATTTTTACTTTAGATTGTTTATTTAAATTTCACAAATAATTAATGTCTACCTCACACATTTTTATACAATATCACATTTATTGAATTTGTAATAATAAACTCCTGTACAAAATTAATGCATCAATGAAACTTCACATTCTTTAGAAGTTTTAAATCATAGTACCTACGTAATATTATAATTAAATAATTTCAACTAATATATAACACATTAGAATGACATTATAGAAATAATACATAAATAAATAACGGAAAAGAACAATAATTTTAAATGCAATAAAAACAGTGTTAATGAAAAACTTAAAACGAAATTGGAGGTGAAATTAAAGAAATATAATAAGAATTTTAATTCAGTAGCGTACAGATCTTTCTCTAGCTCTAATCAGTACCTCCATTCGTCAATTATTATTAATCAAGTGTTGAATGGTTTCCTGTGGAAACGATTTGTTCGAGTTACCTAAGAATTTTTGGGACAGGTATGTGGCCAGTCCATAGTTGCAATACTCACAAAGAGAAGGTAGTCCAGTACCTCTCTGGCAACGTGGGGCCGAGCGTTATCCTGCATAAAAATGAAATTTTCGCGACAAAAGAAACAAATGGTATCACATGTTCTTCTACGATATTTTACGTATAAATGTGCATTCATATATTTCCTCTGTGCAACCATCCAAATTTCTCCCCAGAACATTATTGATCCAACAAAAAATGGAATCCTCGAAGAGATATTGCAAGACATCTCTCCTAGCCTCCGCCAAATTCGTTTTCGTCCATCTGATGAATTAAAAGATCTTGCAAGACACAATCTAGTAACTCTATGTTCTATAGTGAACAGTGGTGCAAGGGATGGTCTTCTACTCTCTAATCCTCCTTCATTAAGCTCTCTCATGACCGTTCGTCTAGAAATTTCTACATTTTGAGCTTCTGCTAGGGCTGTGCTTACTCTAAACTGATAGAATACTTGTTTCATAAGGTAACGCTCATCTCTTATCCATCGCCACATATTGTTGGCTATGTCCTTCATTAACCAAAGTTGCCATTTTCACTGCTTTATCTTCTCTTAAGCTGCGTGGACAATTAATTTATTCTACTCTAAGTGTACTAGACAAAGCGTTTCATTTATTTGGTGACATTAAATTAAAAATAGATCACTAGCATAACTGAATTTAGCACTAGCCTAATTTTTGAACCAATTAAAAAATGTTGCTTTACATCTGTCACACAATTGCAATTCCTTATCAGTAGTAACAAAGGATATCCTAGATCATCTGAATAAAATGCTTAAGGATTTAAAACTTCGATAAATGATAATAAATAAAGAAAAATTTAGCTGATTCGTTAATTTTGTCCAAAAGTGTACAAATGCATAATATTATATTGAATTTTAATATAATGATAAATAGTTTAATTATATCAGTGTTTTAAAAAGAGGATTGATAATGCAGTAACACATTTTAAAAATCATAAAGTAAATTAACTGTAAAACTTTTGTATGTCTCTGATATCTTTTTTTTACACATTTAGCCTTGCTTTTACATTTTAAAGCAAACTCTGTCTAAAGAGGCACAGAAAAACTAAAAAATAAAGGTGAATCAGAGGGCAGTGAATAAAAAGTAACGACGTGACATTTCACGAACTGGTTGTAATATAGAATGCATGATTCCCAACAGAGTTAAGCCTGAATAAGTAAAGCCACAATAAACCATACAAGTGGGAATACGTTAATTTCTTAATTTACTAGTTAACTTGTTCGTCGTCATGAATTTCAAATGAAGAAAGAAATATTACTTTAAGAATTGCTGGCTGAACGTGTTTTAAATTTGATTAAATTTTTAAGGAAGACTTTATGTAATTTAATTGGTAGCTAACTCGATTTTACGTAAAACTTTGACTTAAAATTAATATATACTTTAATTAATGTCTAACGTTCTTTATCGTTTGTTAGTTTAGGACTGCTTAAGAATCTAATAAAAATATACATTAAACTATGCTTTAAACTACGCACGTTTTACATTCGTAGTAATATTGAACTAAGTGTACAGTTTCAGACTAATCAAACCGTTTCAAAATTTTTGAATTTTCAAAAGCTTTCAATTTCAATGACTAATATGATTTTTGTCTAAATTATTATTGTATAGATAATTTTAATATAACGATTGTAAAATTTACATTACAACTTACTAATGGTTGTTCGTTAATAGCATATTATTTCCATCGAGAAATAAGAATAGTAGAATTTCAGTTATAAACAAACAAAAAAATTAATCAAAATCATCTCTAACAGACATGAAACAGTCACGAAAGAAATCAGTCTGAAGGACCCCATCTTCACTATCATGTCTGAATTTTACTTGTTTATGTCTCGTCAATCAATCACTATACATAGAGCTATTCACATTTCTTTTTCTTTGCAGTAACCTACATGAATCAGAGTGTTGTTTACCTGTTCAAATATGGGATAGTTAGTTTATCCCTTATTTTATTCCAACCTTCTAATTTGTTTCTTTAGTTGAATACAACTATTCAAGAAGTACTTTAAAATGGGTTTACTCATAAATTAATAATTTACACGCACAAAATTAAAAAAATAATCTCGAAAAAATTTAAATTTGAAAATTTCAACCGTCAATGCTGTAACAAATCTTGAATGGACTACTTATGTTTAGTGAAAACAAAGATAAATGGAAAAGCTCATGTTCCACAAATATAAATGGATAAACAAAATTTATCTACCTTTTTGGCACTAACGGCTTTCGTCTAGATGCGACGAGGCAGCTATTTTTTTTAATAAAGGAGCGGGTCGCATATGATACTACAGGACTCACAGGAGGGGCATCAGGTTATGAAGTTGGCCGCAATTTAAGATGAATAGTTTTGTAATTGTAGGATACTAAAAATTACTTTTCTTTATTGAAGAGGAAAACTAGTGTTCAACTCCGTTCGAAAACTATTTTAAATCAGTAGGCTATACAACCAAGAAAAGAGTATGAGAGGAAAAGATTACTATGGTAACTAGTGAAGTGGGGAGATATTATTATTTAGTGCTATGGAAATAATACTACCTCGGAAATTATCACGCGATTTCGTTTGTATTTGAAGACAAATCCATTCAGACGATTCATATAATTATGAACATCATTCTCAAGTTTGAATCTTCGAGATGTATAAAGTTTGTATAAACATTTGTAGCTTCGCCGAAGTAAATGCACCCTCTTCCAGCAGGCAAATTTACAAAATCGGTGTAACTGATCGAAATGTTCAGAGTATTTTAAGGAGAAACGAATATCGTTACTATAATATTGCCATTACTCAAGAAAGTTTTCGGGAAGGTTATAAGATGGATAGAGTTTTGTGGAAGTATGATCAAAAGGGTCAATGGAAACAATAATTTTATGAAACATATCTTATACACCGACGAAAATTCATTTTCCTTCCATGGTCATCACAATCCATCCATAACTGGGTACTGATTAAGGTAAAGCGAGCATTTAAGTTTGCCATTATGAACCCAGTACCCTCAAAAAGTAAATATTTTGGATCTACTTTTATTGATGGCACGTTACAGCAAAAATACATTTAAATTTGTTAGAAAATCATATAATTTCGGCTGTTGGAAGTTTAAACATTGACTTCAGGCAGATTTTGTACAAGCAAGAAGTTTTTCCTCTTCATAATGAGAGAAGAGTACAAAGGTTTTTAGACAATACATCCACAGTCACATTATAAGTGGAAGAGGCACAATTAATACATATTCAAGATCCAACTTATCAATAGTCAAATAAAAACTAAACAAAGGGCAGAGAAAAAGGAAAAATGATTATTATAATTAAGAGTTGTCAGGTAAGAATGAGGGATGTACGTTAAGTGTGAACTACACTACAAAATATGTTGATAGAAAAATAATTATCAATTGAAATAATTACAATGATATGTGGTGTAAAATATGACATCAAATTCTAACCATTCAAAATACGTATAGGGACAAATGAGCACCACAAGGCCATGGTAGAATTTCAATGCCGGCTAGTATAATTCCGGTCTGCAGTTAGCGATATCCTGAGATAGGTAACACATTGCATCTTACTTGTGGTTTTAAAACAATCTGAATCACTGCATTTTAGTGCTAACTCTGCGAGACAAAATACGGTAAATTTTGTCATTTAATTCAGCGCTCGACGTTTAGCATAGAAGCCAGGCGAATAGCTGTTTTGACCTAATTTGTTTAGTCCTTAAGGCATATATAAGGCATTTGCAGATAGGGTGGAGTACAATCTTCTTATTTCAGTAGTTTAATAAAAGTACGATTAGTTAATATCAAAAAAACAGTTAGGTATTTATTAATAAATCGTTTTTAAAATTGTTTGATGTGAGAAACTTACGTTTAAAAATCGAGCATCCTTATTGAAAGACCTTTCTTATTGTTTGTCCTTATTTTTGTGAAATAAAATGTATTATATTAATTTTACTTGTTATTCAAACCGTAAGTTAATTAAATTACATAATGACGTAGATCGAACAACCAGTAAACATAACCTACCTTCTTGGCAACATATGTTGTAACTACAACAATATCTCGATCATGCAAAAACAATTATAGAGGTATAATTTTTATGAATCAATGTATTACACGAATTATATTAGTTACACATTATTTTCAATAAGAACGATAATACAATGGGTTGAGGAAAAAGTAATTTCGGTTTTTCCAAATAGATGACTTTAAAGTCGCATACATCTAGAAAGATTTATTGAATGCAGTCATACTATAGCGCATATGAAAGGTAACATTCCACAGAACAGTTTGGATATAAAGGTACCGTCATTCGTTTATGCAGTCAAAAGTTATTGCGCGTTGAAAATGGAGATTCCAGAAGGTCATTTTCGGCATATTTTGCTTTTTTACTTCCGAAAAGGATAAAATGCAGCGCACGCTCATCAAAAATTGTGTGGTGTTTATGGTGATGAGTCCTTAAATGAACGCCAGTGTCAGAAATGGTTTGCTCGTTTTCGTTACCGAACTAAACATCGACCATAAAACAGTTTTGAGCCATTTGCATAAGGCTGGATTTACATTTTCATTTGTGAATCACTGCTGAAACGAAACGAAATCAAACCATTTTTGAAACGAATGATTGCAAGCGATGAAAAGTGGATCACGTACGACAATAATGTGTGAAGAAGATTGTGGTCGAAGCATTGAGAAGCTTCACAAACGGTTGCAAAGCCCGTATTGACGCCAAGGAAAGGGATGCTGAGTGTTTGGTGGGAATGGAAAGGAATTATTCATCATAAGCTGCTCAAACCTGGCCAAACCATTAATTGGACACTACTATTCATAACCAATGCGATTGAAGCAGGCGATTAAAGGAAAATGGCCAGAATTGATCAATAGGAAAGGCGTTGTTCCATCACGACAACACTAAACCACACATACCTTTAGTGACCCAGCAAAAATTCAGAGACTTTGGCTGGGAAGTATTGAAGCATCCACCGTATATCCCGGATCTTGTCCCGTCCGACTATCATTTGTTTCGGTCTCTGTAGAACTCTGTTAACGGTGTCAAGCTGGCTTCAAAATAGGCTTGTGAAAATAACTTGGTTCAGTTCTTCACCCAGAAATCTCAGAAGTTCTACAGTGACGAAATTATTGTTCTACCATAAAAGTGGCAAACGGTCATCGATTAAAACGGCACATATATCAGTGATTAATTTTTGAAATTTATATGAATAAATTCCCTTTGAAAAACATGAAAAAACCAAAATTACTTTTTCCCCAAATCTTATATTGTCCCGGCAGATTATCAGTAATGCGCCGATGAATGAAAATTTCCGTCACGTAATTCAAGTTAATCCTTAATTCATGTGTGTATCTATGTGTGATACCATTTCTATATCGCTTCGGAAAATATTGCAACAAACTGGAGATTTTTTTAGATCATTACTTTCAACTGTCCATCTAACTACCCCAAAAAACTTACCTGCAATAGATGACGAATGTCCACACCAAATTCCTGTTTAATGCGACATTCATCCGAAGAGAGAATAAGAGAAAAAGACGTAATTTATATCTATGTCCTGTATACTCTAAAAAAAAGTAGATGTTTGAAAATTAGATGAATTCTGGTAATTACCAATTCGCTATTGGCGACAATTTTCAAATTAGAAATGACTAATTTTCTATAATAATTCATTTTATCATTCTACTCTTCCAGTTTAATTTAATCTTCCACTTTCCAATTCAGTGTATGTGGTGAAAAGTATGTTGATTGATTGTTGATCGAGAAGTTTGATCTCCAGTTCTATCTTTTCCTTTTTGTGCGAAAATCTAAATTTAGGAAGCAAATTTTAATACGCAGAATTCCATAACCTCTCTCATAAATCCCTAAAGCCTCTTAAGGTAGAAAAGGTACGCTGGAACGTTAATAAACAATAGAGAACGTTAATAAACTTCTCCTGAGGAGAAGGTCAATTATCTCTGGTCGTACTAGGGAATACTACTTCATATAACTTATACAGTATACCATGCATTATTATTGTGGCAAATTTGTCAAATAAGCGTGTTTCAAAAAATAGAATAGACAATTCTTGAGGATTCCTGAACTAACTGATATAAATATTGGATTAAAAAAATTAAGAGAATGTATATTAAAGAAACTCATATTTTTTCATAGTGGTATTATTTCGTTCTATATTCAACTATTTATTAAAAAATATATATTCAAAAATGCGCAATTGTTCATCAAATCCGTATTAACATTTATTATTATATTTTAGCTTGTATTTAAGTTATGTAAGCCGCAAAATGAACAAAACCTTTTATAATAACTGGATATATTTTTAAATCTAAATGCTGAAAGCTTTCTGTATGATTTTTAAAACTGAAACATATAAAAGTACATTCTTTTTAAAGTACAGGTAAATACTAGATGCAGCTTGTGGTCAATGAATTACCTATTCTAGGCAAATAGAGCCAAATCCTCAATACGGAATATTAGATCTCCATGTCTGTTTTTACACAGTAAAATACGTATATTATGTATATATATATATTTGCCTCCAATCTTATGTATTTGAAACATCTGATAAACCAAAGAGAAAATAATTTTCTATGAAGAACTACGCAACTCAATACAGTTATTATTTTTCTATATACCTCATACTGAATATATGACTATTATAATATACTAAATAAAACATTGTATGCTGAATTACTCATTTTATGCTTAAGAACTGGACATATTAGTGGCATATATTTAATGAGACGAAGAAATCTTAAAATCATAGCCTCAGAAACATATTTTTCGAGAATAATTCCCTAAACTTGCCATGCAAATGTTATTTAAAAAAATATACTATTACAAAGTTGTACGTATAGAGTAACATTCCTTATTCCGCGCTGTTATGTACCAATAAATTTAAATATTTAGTGAATACGCCAGTAATACATATTTCAAATAAAATACTTCTGAATGGATCCATATATAAATGTAAGATATTTATTCAGTAAACATATATATATATATATATATATATATATATATATATATATATATATATATATATATATATATATATATATATATATGTAACTATCTTCTACTGTATTTTATGTCAAATATTTACATACATGTTTCCATTTTTTAACGTTTTAAGCAGCACCTCTCACCCAATGTTAATTGGTATTCATTAAAGTTGAATTAAATGACACGTTTTATTGTTATAAAATGTACTTCACGCTTTCTATACTGTACTGTATAAATTCTTCTTAGAATCATATTCAATTAGTTAATAGTATTAGACTGGGTGGCTATTATATATAATTTAATGATACCCAAATGATTACACTAAATCACTACATCTTTGTTGATTTAGTGCAATTTTAATTTAGTTAGATGAGTTTAAATTTATTTAATTTGCGACACACGAATATGAAATAATAAATAACATAACGTCAGTGATACATACAGTGCATTACATATGTATTTTTCAAATTATGTTGATGGAATTTTGAAACCACAAGTTGTCAGAGTTCTAACGAAATACATATTTCTAATAGAAAATACGTACATATTTGTGATAACCCTAAAAAAAGAAAGTTTCAGAATATGAAGCATTAAATACTTTTGAGGACATCCATTATCCAACCAAGTTTACATTCTGTATGATTATAATAATACCCTTACAGAATAAAAAGTTTACAGAATAAATAATCTGTAATCTTTGGTTATTCTGTAAACTTTGCCTTAATAACGCGAATTGGACTGACGACTGAATGTATTGTATCGATTTTCTGTAAAGAATTGATTTGCTTCCTGTTTCTTTCTATTCTTTTTTTTTTTTTTGTTAATCGTAATTTGTATTTCTGAACATATATAAGTTAATTTAATTTCTCTTTAATCCTGAAAAGAGTTGAAACCATCGATGTTGAGAAAAAAACAGTGGACCAGTTTTTCATGAATATAGAAGTATTACACATTATTCAACGCGTCTTTCACAACAAAGTTGGTCTCATTAGGAGGTGATTAAAACTGAGTCTTAAATTTCCTGATTATGCTAACTTACT
The DNA here is from genome assembly GCA_037954035.1 of Rosalia funebris. NCBI lineage: Eukaryota > Metazoa > Arthropoda > Insecta > Coleoptera > Cerambycidae > Rosalia > Rosalia funebris. The sequence continues at coordinate 4,852,442 of JAZFAV010000012.1, read as the reverse complement.
TAACGAAACGCAGGAGTCGAGTGTAATATTTTGGTGTTCGTGGAAAACTAGTTCTCTGTTTGTATTTTTTATTTAATTTTGAATCTTTTATGCCTAAATATCTGCGCTTATTCGTAGTCAGAGGTTTTGGAATATTTTTGTTTAGTGATTTAACAACGTACAGAAAAATTAACAGTATATATTCTTTGTATTACAGTTATTAGTTTTTCAAGCTTAATAACTTAAATGTTATTATAAATAACTGTATTTTTAATTCTTTAGAATGGCGACAATTATATCGATAATTTGAGATGATATTATTAATATTACTTTTATTGATGGAAAATAATATGGAAATCCATTATCTTAAATAAAGTCATATATGGTTCATGTTAATTTAATCCGTATGAGACTAAAAGCTGTGCCTTAAAAAGATTCTTAATAGTTTAATACAAGCATAATTGGTTTAATTCCGATCCTCTCCAATTCTCCAACTTCATTTTCATTATTAGCTTATTCTAACTATACTACAATAAAGGAGGCGCATACTATTAACGATATAAATCATGATGACTGTATCTTATTATAAAACCCAATTTTTAAAAACTATGAGAGACACTCCTTAGAATAAAGAGTGTTTAGCATATCACCAAACAACATCTCATCTCATCAAACAAGAGTTTCTAACAATTATTTTTTATTAAAATACTCAAACCTTTCATTTCCTCAATTTGCTTCAACCTAATATTATTAATTTTACTTGTATATTGATCATAAAGTATGAAAAACATTCAGTATATGTGCAATAATTAAATCAAGGGTATTTATTTGTGACCATCTAGAAACTAAGCCTAAATCATATAAAATGTAACAATCTATGTATAAATGCATTTACATTATTTCATCTGCAAATAATGGGTAATTGGAATTTTCTATAATATTGTCTATTATCATGAACAATAAATAAATTAAGTAACATCAAGATTATGTAACATCAAAATAAGCTTACATAATATACGACATATAATTATTCTCGATAATACAATATATAAGATTTGTTTACAATGTATCGAACAAAATCCCTATTTTGGGGGAATAATCATATCTTCAAATGATACCTGTAAATATATTAGCTCTTCCAGATTTTCGGTAATCTTTAATTGAATTAAATCATCGTTATAATTAACTACATTTTATTTATTACCAGATTTAAAATTTGATATTCAAATTATGTTGATGTAGTGTTATCATATTGAAAACACAAACAAATTTTATTTTCAAAAATATGTCGATGTGTGTCGAAGTAGGTACATGTTATACGCATATTTTAAGTTGTAACTATTAAATTGTTCACGATAATTTGAATCAGATATTATATGAAATGGATAGATATAGGGAAATTACTTAAAAAATAGGCACACACTGTTATAGTGATCACTACTTCATGTAAAATATCCGGAAAGGAAAATCAGTAAAGTATTTCAATAAATTTATGGCCAACAGATATATTAAATGTCATATGTCATTTTTGTTTGTCAATAACTAATCTATAAGTCATGCTGGCTTTTAACTCTTCCTTTTGTGCATATTATTATAGAATTATTGTTTAGGAGTTAAATTTACCTTTAATATATGAATGCCTTTAATATATGAATCCAATCAATGCAGACGAGGTAATAATTTAAACTATGAATATGGTATTATAAACAATAAATCTGTGAAATATAGTACTAGTTTAAAACATCATCTATACCAATCTAACAATAATTTTTATTTGTATTTTATTTTTTCACTCATTGTATTTTTAAATGTAAACTAGTTTAATTTTTGTCATTTCTCTTTAAATATACGAGGCTATTCCACATTGCGAGCATTTTACTAGTACATTCAATAAATAATAATTATTTATTTTAATGAAAAATTTATGTTATGCGGAAATGTAGTATTAATATATCTAAAATATTTTAATGTTTTATTTTTAATTAAGTGTTTAAAGTTATATATTTCAATACGATAATATAATTTTAATTTTAATATTACACTAATGGAGATCATTGTCGATCTCAATACCCAATTAACCATTTTAAAATAATTATTCTACTATTCACTACTAAAGTAATGCTAGTTAGTTAACATAAAGATAATTGTAAAAAAATTGAAAAATATCTGTTAAAAGTAGGAATATATTAAAATAAATAGCAAATATATACTCTATTTTCAAGGCAATAAGAATTAAAACATAAAATAAAATAAAACCAAAGGAGAAAAGTGAAGTAATTGGCTGCCACTGTAATTCCCAGTAGTATACCCGATGACCCTCTAACTGTCAAGAAGTCCCATCCTACTCGATTGCTTCTGAATAAAACTTTCTCTTGTTTTAAACAGTACCTTTTCGTTCAGTACATAACAGTTGCTACAAGTCTAAAGGGCAAATCATTAATAATTGTAAAGATTTCACTTATTTATATCAAAGTAGCATTGATTTTTAATCATCACTAATTGTAATAATTGAATCGTAAAAAAGTAAAATTCTGATTTATAGAGTTTTTTACCTTTTCTTAATTTAAATGATTATTGCTCAAATTATTATCATTATTATTATTATAGTAGTTTGAACATTGTTAGAATAACCATTCAATTAGTATGGAAAAACAAGTGCTACTGGCTTAAAAATTTTGGAAGAACATAAAACCAATCTTTTTTCATAAAATATTGTGATAGTAGGCATGAGAATTTTTGTTTTAAAAAAACTATTATTCTGAGTACCTTACTTCGTTTTAATTTAATTTATTACCCAGTCTCCTCTTTACATTTTTGTCATCTTGTTTCATTTTGTCAACCCATTATTATTATATCCATTATCATATCCATTATTATTATAATCACTTGATTTCCATACATTTAAAGACTTCAATTTTCTTAACCCTATTCGACGTATTTTGTGTCTGTCAAATGTTTTTGAATTTGAATTTACATTCAAATAAAATTATTTTTTTAAATACGATGATATGTTAATTTCATCAATGAATATGAAGCGAGCAGTTGCCTAGACTGTCTTGGGGTATATATCATCAATATTAATCAACCAATTATCGGTATGGTTATCAGTAGAATGGACAACCACTGGCTGGATCGCCTATAACTTCTAGCAGTTTATACGGCACAGACTTAGGCGAGGTTTAACATACCATCCCCCGTCGAATAGATATAAAACCGTAAATACTTTATCTGTAACAAGTAAAATATTCCTACCCCACTGCAAGAGTGGGGATTCGGAAAATTTTCCAGGTTGGATTTAGCTCGCCTCCTAACGTCGATAATAAGCCTTGGTAGTGGATATAAGTCGACGTTAAATCAAGGCATTAAAAAAATATATATATATATATCTAAGCTCGTTGATATATATACACAATCTGAAAATATATATTTTTAAAAAAAAGCTGGAAAAATTGGAAATTTTGGCACAGACTTTGTATACTATATTATAATTCGAGTTTCCATCTGAACATCGCTTAATGTCAGCAATATTGATATATTTCTGTCAATTATTTATCTGCATAATAAAGAGACATCGAATTCAGATTGTAACTAAGCTAGATGAATTGGAAGTTAGTCCAATATTCGAATTTAAAGTGTAAACCTCGAAAAAATATTCATTAACAGCGTTAAAAGATGCAGTAACGATCTTCTTATAAATATTGCCATTACGCCAACCTTTTTTAGCAGAATTAACATTTTGTTCTTAGTTTATTAATGTGATATGTATTCTTCTTTATCTATTTATGTTTTAATAAGAAAATATCTCGTTCTAGTAAGAAGTTAGAACGATTTTAATTAAAGTTAAATACCCTAGGATCGGCCCTGTGCCGAACACCCGTTTCATTTCATCACGACCCACCACTGTCTTTAACCGATCTCGTCCAGCTCGTGACAGTTCTGCTTAATAGAGTAATGTTTCAATGTTTTGTGAATTATAGCTTATTATTACTTAAGGCCTGGTTACACAGTACGAGCTGCTGACGTGACAGTAGACAACTACTGCTGCTGTATAACCGCATGACTCTGCTGTATATAGCTCGACTGGCTTCCGGTCATACGATGAGAGTAGCGACTATGACACGGGTAAAGCAACTATGACACAGGTAAGCAGATATTGCCCGAGAGACTGCAATCAAGTGTGAATTTCGTTGCGTGCAAATGTATCGAGCATACGAGCTACTGACATTTCGCAAGATCGTGCGAGTTGACGTCCAAGTCGCATGAGAGCGGCTGCCTTGTAAGTGGTGGGGGAAGGTGGTGGGTGAGTAAAAACAAAAAATGTTAAAGTAACTCGGGTCCAAACTACTGACCGACTCGCACAAGACAGTAACTCGTAGGAGGCGGTCATATGGTGCTGTACTGCAGTAACTGACTAAGCCAGCTCGCATGCTAGCTCGCACAGTGTAACCAGGCCTTTACGCTATTTTCTGTTACGTACCTACTATTATGCGCACGCTTATGGTACCCGGGCCATTTTGCTCACTCTGTAATGATTAGTCAAATTTACCAGCACTTTTAGAGAAAGGTGCTAACCAGGGTGTTGGCTAACGAAACTAGTTGAATGTAAAAGAAACATATAGTACCTAATTAAATCACTCACTGCGTTATGGAATAACTATATTAATAACTAATTAATGATATATGATACCTTACACAAATGCAATTAAATTTTCAGAAAACAAGATGATAAAAGAAAACAATCGTTACTCCGTATAAGAAATGTAAATGGCAATATAAAAAATTCATTGATTAAAGACAAATCCATTACCGATATTCGAAAAACCCGACATTTCCACTATATAGGTACAACATAAGATTGTGTTGGTTGCTTAGGAAACAACATGATCTCGTGCATTTCCTCATTTGGTACAAATTTATTAATTAATTCCTAATTAACTTAAGATTTATATTAGTTGGATTAGTTCGACTTTGTTTTAGCGAATATCTTTTCGTTTTGGCATGAACTTAACAATGTTTTAATAACATTATTGTATCCAGAAACACTAAAATATTATTTGCATATTATTGACATTATATTATGTCATAAAAGACAAATATTATAAGAATATACGTACAAACACTTTATTTGTTTTCGTTTGGGGTATTTAACAATGAAAATAACCTTGTTCAACTTGTAAGAAAAATTACTACTTATATTACAACATCAAGTATTTGTTGCCTTAAAAAACATCAATACTGATTCGTTCCGAGGTCTTAAATACTTTATTGACTTGTATCTGTTGTCTTCAAGTTTAATAGTCGGTGGGAAAGGGTAGCTGACATCCGGCGATGGGTATGAAGGCTCGACAGCGAGTGGGTAAGTGATCGGTCCAGAGGTGAACTCTAGAGTTAACCGGCGCATTTAGGTGCTCATGCAGTATGTAAGCCTTTGTATAATTCAGCCATTCGACCTCGCGTCAGCACACTTGACTGGCACACAAATCTTCCTTAAAACCGACTTCTGCTCTGAAAACAAATACGTTCTTTGAGCTGTATCCTCTAACCAGTATTTTCGTACTTTTCAAATGCCGGAAAAATGTAGCAATAATTTATATTTTCTTGTATAAAACACTTTTGCAAGATAAAAATGATTTTCTTTTTCGAAAACTGCATAAATATTATTTGGCTCGAGGAATTTCAAATAATCTTAGTCCAGATATAGTAAAGGAATATATTGAACTCACTAAAACTTGCATGAAACAGATTTGCTTCCAATTTAATAACGGTTTTTTTGAACAACATGAAGGGACAGCCATGGGTAACTCGTTGTCACCTTTCATTGCCAGTCTCAACACAAAATGGCGATCCTCAATTTTCTAGTCCATCATCTACTAAGCTTTCCTTTCAATAAAGACATATTTGAAAAACAAATAGCGCTAATCAAGGATATAGCTGAGTGTAATGGATATTCTTTTGGTACAGTTGAAAAAATGATTAGGAAACAAATCTAAAGAAACGCTTAGAAATTCCTCGGCCTTTCAAACTGAAAGGGAACATCCAGAAAAATATGTATATATTCCTTACGATCTTCGATTCACCCGTGGTATTAGTAAGATTTTTAAAGATATAGGGATAACGGTAGTTCATTCATCATGAAACAAATTAAAAGAACTTTTAGGCAATACAAAAGACAAAATTAACACAAACTACAGGTCGGGGATTTAGGAAAGCAACTGTAACGACTGTAACCAAAGGTACGTTGGACAGACCAGGCGATCTATTCAAACCAGGTTCAAAGAGCACATGGCACATCTCCAGTATGGTAGAAGAGATATAAGTCAAGTGTTGCCCAACATGCCTTCGAGAATAACCATAAGGTAGATATTAGCACCTTAAGATTAATTAGGAATATAACAAATATTAAACAGCTAGATGCATTTGAATATTTAGAAATTGAAAAGTGTAAAAATAGTATGAAGAGTAACAGAGGGCCTGTTCCACATGGCCCACTTTGTTGGTTAGTTACTCACTGGGCCGCAGCCGTAAGGGTCGTAGTTCAATGAGCCACAACCGTGACGGTCAGGACTCACTGAGCGACAGCAATAATATATGTATAAATAGAATACATTGTTAGCATAAGATTAGTTTTAATCAGCTCCAGATCATGCCAACTTTGTTGGTGAAACGCGAGTCGAGTGTAGTATATAGTGTTTTGGCGTTTTGTGGAAAACTAAGTCAGTGTTTTCGTTTCTTTAAAGTATTAAATAAATAATTATTTGAATTAATAAAATGATGTTAATTAAAACATGCTATACTCTATTTAATAATATATAGGATAGTAAGAGGGTGCAAATTAAATTATTTAAGTCAAAACATATTTCTCAAAATTGTAAAGACAGTTGATGCATTTAATAAAAACGGTATCGGTAAAAACGGTAACAAACGAAACTGTAGTCAAAAAAATATGTTCTAATAATAAAATATCATGTGCAGCACAGTACATGTGATAGAAGTGAATACTTCTTTAGAATAGAGAATGAGAGAGATTAAACGTGCGAGATTGAAAGAGAGAGAGAGAGAGAAAGGGAGAGGGATAATTTCAAAAGAAATATAACAATATAAAATTTGTGTAAAAATATTCGGTTTATTCATTATCTACAATATCATCGGCTGGTGGTTCAATTGGTAATACTGATATGATTGGTTTGTGATAACTAAAATATGAAATATATGTTCGTGATTCGATATTTTCTAGGTAACGTGTAAGAAATACATCTATTGTTGCTCCGGATTTTGTTTTTGATTCTTTGAGATTGTTATTTATAAACAGACCAAATGTTTCTCGAAGAAAGTTAGTCCACGTCAAAGAATCATTGGACCGAAATTTACATTAAAATCTCCACCGAGAATGAAAGGGATTTTGTCTTCCCCTCTTCCAAGTGCATTTGCACCTGTGTGGCTGTAGACCAGTAGGGAGCAGTGAATGAAATATATCATATCTTCTAGATTTTAACAAGTAAACGGTTCAAGGATATTATCAAATAATCACAAAACACAGATGTAAATAACGTAAATAATTACAAAACACAATGATAAATATTCGGTACACACGCGTGCTGCTTCAGCTGTTAATATATAGCGTCTGGACGCGTACACCTATAACGCGCGCATGCGCGACAATAGGGAGACGCCCTTAGCCTAAACTGATATATATGATGTATAGCTCTCTTTCTCTTTCTATCTATGTTATATATCTGTGTACTTTGTCTTGTAACGAAGCCTGTGTTTTAGGTATACCAAATGTATAGCTCTCTGTCTCCTTCTCTCTACGTTATATCTTTTTTCTCTCTCGTGTAACGAAATCTGGAAACGGTACATTTTTTCCAATTCACTCTCCATTCTCGTCAAATATCAGAACGCCGCCAAGAAGTATTCACTTCATAAATAACATGACTTAATATTTCCAAAATAATTCACATAATACTTGGATCCTGTAATAATTGACCTACCTGTTAGAAAACTAAAATTAATAATTTTAAACTTTAAGTAAAGTTTTTAATTTAAACAGGAGTTATCACTACATAAATATTATATCCATTCCATGCGGTATTCATTGAACTGGAGTGTCATTGAATATTAATTGGATCGATTAGTAAAGACTGGTTATAACCTGGATGCTGTTAAATGGTAAAGTAAATTAAAAATAATTAGCCACGAACTCAAAATAATCAGTCAGTCGCCAAATTATGTCATGCAAATTTTAATAACGTTGTTTATGACTAAAATCCTATATTCAATATGACAAGATGTATTCAATATGACACTGGTGTACAAGATATGGCGTTTTAAATTAAAAAAAAATCATAAATTAATATAAACATAAAATACTGTAAATTTATCAAATTTATGTATGGTATATTACAAAAAATACAGGAAAACTCCTAATTGCTTTGGGAAAGTTTAAACCGGAGTGCAAAAAAATTTTTCAGAAAAAATTTAATCTTACAAAAGTATATGAAGCAGTTATAATCGAATATAATTTATTATTCAAATTCCAATTCCGGATGCCGAACAGTTCTCCTATCGTTCCGATACTCGTAAGAGAAGTGCCGCACCGGCATATCATCCACAGCACCGCCTCACTGGCCTGCGAGGTTAGTTACTGTGGATCCATAATCATGTGCCCTAAATAAATGCAGAGAACCTAAGATGACCGCTTTCTGCATTTGATCTGCCAGTCACCCTACCGATTTTTGGCAATCCGAAATGATCTTCAGTTCCAACACCATCATAGGCTTCATCCCTCCGAGAACACCGGTAACCAGAATCGCCATCTTGACAGAGTAGCCTGGGTACAGCGTCCGCAGCTCATACCAGATCTACGTATCTGGTCCGTTTCTTCTCCTCCTTCAAGGTCATGTTTTTCTCGGCAGGAGCTGAGAACTTGATGACATACATCACCTTGGTTTGGTCGGCGGTAGACCAAAGTGTTTATAACAAGATTCTGGCAGGCCGTTATGAATCCTTCGGTCTGTAACCTGGACTAACTTCAAGTAAGCGAAGGTCAGTCAATAAGCCCTGTGCTTCTATTTTGTTATAGAAGACTTCATGTAGGGGTTTATCGACATGCTCCCTAAACATATTTCTCTGTTCGGCAGCTTTGACCTGAGCTTTCAGACGACTCGGCTCCAGCTCGGTGATTGTGTGTCATCACCTCGCCTGCCTCTTCGTCTGTGGTCGAATCTGAGATCGAATTGTTCTGCGGCTTTTTGTACTGCTTTGAATAGGCCCACTCGCACCCCTGCGACTTCGTGATCTCTCACCAGCCGCATGAGTGGATCTGAGCTGCGGACGACATTTACACGCTATGTCCAGGACTAGCCTGTCGTACATAGCCTCCAGGTTCAAGAGTCCTCAACCTCCGCGTTGTCTTGGGAGGTATAGTCGAAAATCAGACGATCTTGGATGAATACTTCTATGTATGTGCATAATTTTTCAGGTTTCCCTGTTTAACCTGCGCAGATCATCGGGAGTCCACTTGACATCTGCGAAGGAGTATAGCATTACTGGAGTGGCGAGCATATTTGTTGCAAGCACCTTGTTCTTTCCCGATAGATGTCATGATCAAATTTTTCGGAGTCAGTGTATGTACTTGCCATGGAGAGCGTCCTTTACGTGTTGCACATCCTGGATATAGTTTTGTTCTACACCCAGGTACGCGTACTTTTCCCCGGCATCCAAATGTTTTAGGGTGTTTCCGTCTGCTATCTGCGCATCTTCAGGGATCCCCGTAGATCGCCCTTTCTTGAGATGGAAGACTGCACACTTGTTCAATCCAAGTTGCATGCTAATTGCCCATGTGTACTCTTGCACCACCCTGGGAGCATTTTGCAAGCCTTGCTCTTCAGAGGCAAAGATCTTGAGATCATCCATGTAAAACAAAGGGGTGACCTTGTGCCTCCGGTTATTGGGTGGTCCCCCAATAAATTGTACCAGCGAATTTGACAAAGTTCCATAGACAGGGGTAATAGCGAGATACAAAATAGGAGAGGGCTAAGGGAACCTCCCTGGAATACTCCTCTTCTAAACACTACCGGCTCTGTGGTTACTCGCCGTTCACCGGACGTTATGATAAAGGGGGCTTCCAGAAAATTTATTATTCTTATTGTACGATGATTCATTATTATTTAAGATTTTGTTACTTTATTAATTTTCTTTTCGACTGAAATATGAAATATCATATTTGAAATAGACTAACTATTATTTCAGAACTTCCGTCTATTAAGATTTGCGTTCCAATTTTTCTATGAATGTTTCTATGTTAAATGCTCTTCCAATTTTACATTCAAATATGACTCATATAACTAGAAATGAAATGAAGAGTTAACTATGCAACTTTAACTCTTATCTACTCAATATATACGCATAGTAGTAATAACACAAAACAAAACCAGTAAAAACACGACGCTCTTAGGTTTGTCTTCTAACTTTATATAAGTAATATAGTGTTATAGATATATTACCGTTTAAGTACTTTAGTGTAACGAAAAATAATTTACTAAAATGATTAAGATTAAAATTATTAAAATTATCAATTATTAAGACTAAAGTCTTAATTGCACCTAAAACAAAAAATTATGAAAATTCCTATAACAAAATCAAGTAGATAGCGAAATAATTGCTATACCTATAGATGGCACAGGTTATTGTAACATGCATACACCAACAACGAAAGTTTTAAGCTTTGTATAAGCCCCATCCAAACACTCTAGAACAAAGCCCATAAGCCGACCGGCTTAGCTAGCCGAAAGCTAATCATAATCATGGCGTAATTAGTGCCTCACTGTTCCATCAGAGCTGGAAATAGTTAAATCTCCTGGAAGATATTTGATTACTACGAATTCAATGAATATATGAATTATATATCGCAAGTTAATGAGGTATCTATATTTCAATTTATACGAGGTGCAAAAAATATTTAAAAAGTATGGAAATATGAACTTGAATAATATTAGGTCAAAATAACAAATATTGTTCAAATTTCTCAGTAGTTGTTACTTCTTTATATCCCACTTTATATTTTTCTTCAGATATTCTCGATGCCCTATATACTACAGGTATACAAAATAAAACACAATGTTGATAACATTATGTTATCAATTAAAATATATAATACTTACTAAAACATATAAAACATAAAGTATGTCAGTGCCCTTAAATTTTGAATTATAGAATGATGACCACAAGTTTCAAAATGACAACTTATCCAAAGAAAACTAATTACAAATTGTTCTGGCATATTTTATCATTTATTTTTATTATTTTTCTTTATATTTTTGTCAATTATTATCTATAGTTTATTTCATCGCTATTTTCCAAATAAAAAATTTCAAAACATACCGTGGCTTGTTTTTATGGCTAGGCTCAGGTAGACTGTTCCATTTGTCGGCAAGATAATGGATTTTTTTATTTGGCAAATAGCGATGAATGAATAGTACTTAAGATTCCTGTATTAATTACTATAATCAATAATCAAACTATTTGTAAGAGGAATTGGTTAACCTTAAGAAAAAGCCGCTTAACAGTAGCACAGGATCAGTGAGTAGGTAGGGATTGGCGTTGGAAATTATTGGGATGTTAAAAGTACCAGATATTTTTTATTTAAAAAAAAACAAAATTTGAATAAAACCAAAATAAAATTAAAATGCAGATAAGTTACTAGAATTCCTTCTGACAGTGTATATAATCGGTATTAAATAGAAAACAGATCAGTATTACACTAATATTCTACGGCCATCCTTTAGGATCGAGTGCAGGATCTTATCCTTGCCTTTGTAACTTGTGTTATATGTTCCCTTAGTGGAATTGGTTGAAAGGTAAAATAAAATAGAAGTAATCAAACAGGAAAATTTACTAAAATTGTTTAAATGTATTTAAATTATGCTTTACCTCTATCTCAACGCAGATTAGTAAAACCGAAGAAAACTTCCTCAGTGGTTATGCCAGGAATATGTACAGCTTATTATGTAGTTTGTTGTAATTTCCCACACTGTAAAGGGATCTTGTATGTTGGGCAGTGTGTGAGTAAAATAAATAACTAAAATTTAAAAAAAAATTCCAAATTTTACGTAACTGAAATGTGTCTTTTAGAAGGCACGTTTCTATTTCCTAAGGACATTGACAGTTTCCCTTGAAGTAAGTGTTTGGATGAGAATTTTGAGTAACTACATAAGTCCAATATTTTTCCAAGAAAATTTTAATACCGTAATAGGTTGGAACCTTTGGTGTGAAGATAACACTGACTTAGTTTTCCACAAAACACCAAAATATAATACACTATACTCGACGCGCGTTTGCCAACAAAGTTGGCATCATCTGGAGATGATTAAAACTGTTTTAATCATATAATATATAAACATAAAATATAATGTTTCGGTGTTTTGTGGAAAACTAAGTCAGTGTTAAGAAAATTTTAATTAATCTAGATTCAAATTCTGTACGACCCAATTGTTTCTCTTTTCTACTTCTTTTTTTTATTGGAGAATATTATGTATTGTTTTACTATGACCTTGTGTGCATTTTATTTATTTATATTGAAATATGTTACCTGGCATAAATAGGGCACTTGATAAATGAGAATAGAAATTTACCTGGGACAATAGAACCACCACATATCACAAACAAAATTAGATTGACCGGTATTTGGATTGTTTGATTAAAGTCCGATTGTCTCAGGATCCGACAAGATATAACAAATTTGTTTCTTTCATCCTTAGTATCATGTATATAAACATAAGCATAAAGATACACAAAAATTAAACAATCTCCCAAGCCGAAGCTCTCTAGATGGGGGATGTGTATTAAAAAAACACGGACAACACCCATTTCCATCGACATTGTCAGTGTACTTATATGAACAAAGTGAAATCAAAATATGAAAAATACAATATAAAATAATGCAGTATAAGTAATTCGAAAGCCAAATATTTGTTTGTTACCAATCTATGTATTTGTATAGTAACATATCTACTGTAATCATTGTATGGTTAACCGAATATCTATTTACGATATTAAGCTTTGATTGCATGTTATTGGAAAGTATTATAACATTTGAAGACTCCTATATAATAACTTTTCTAGGAAATAAAAGGTTCCTTTCGTAGAATACTACTGAATTCATCAACAACACGCAATAAATTGATTATTTTTAATCCCTAAAATAGCAAGGTTTTTGGTTTATTATTTTAGCAGTATCACTTTATATATAATATATGTTACTAAAGATTTAAATATAATAAGATATTCTATATATAAATTGTCGTATAACAGTAACAGTTGATATATTTACTAGTGTTATTTGTCCATACTAATATTTATCGGAACTTATATTTACTCAACATTTTACCACCTAGTTGAAAATGTAATGATATGATGCAGTATGCTGTTAAACTCATAACTTTATCTAAAAGTTATTGATGAAGTCAACAAAACTTCAACTAACATCAGTAGTAAGAATTAAGAGGTACATAAACAATAACTGAATACTTTCTGCATAATACAGTTTGTAATAACTAAAACTAAAATCTACTGATGATAATAAAAGTGTGCAAAAAACTACTTAAATTAATTTTATAAAATATATTTCATTAACAACCCTAATAATTAAAATAAATCTAAAAATCTTTATCATCGTCAAACCTAAAAACCGTCAATGCTTAAAATATTTAATTCAAGTTATGCTATTCACCAAAATCTATTCTAATTAGAGATATGAACCGGGATACTCAATGTCATGATCAATTACAACCATACAATTATTATATTCATAGTAATGGTATTGCTTGTGAGTTTCATAGAAGATACAAGAAGTATCTAGAAGATCACAAGATGTATCCCATATCCAGTATATTGATGAATCCTATTGAATCATATACATATAAAAATTTAGGCTAGTAAAATCAAAAAGACGACAAAGTGATCGTAGAAGAATGAATCTGTAACTGGGTGTATGTTACACTAATATAGAAATATGTATGTTTTTTACAATATTACAAAAGTACAAAAAAATTGTTCTCAAAATGCACGTAGTCAGTTGATCTACTTATTAATATCATCACTTTTGTGACTCGATTCATCATAATTTAATTAAATCATAATTTAGCTAAACAATCTAGTCAAATTTTGAGGTTGAGAAAATTATCACAGGAGCATCTATGATAATCTTATCATTTCAGAATCGACATATCTATGAAATTCGTATATTGTAATTAACGTCTGCTATCTTCTACCAATACAAGAATTAATAAATTCAGTATCTTACCTTTATCATTCCTTTCTAGATAGCATTTTTCATTTTATCACGTCGAACATTACATTGCCGTTCAGATACTGAATATTTATTTAGTTTTTTTAGTTATTCCATTGAATTATTATAATCAAATTGCTTTTATAAAAACTATAATTCTAGGTCAAATATAACCAGAGATTATTTCTTATTCTTAGCCATCTTAATTTTCCAAAAAACTGCTGTTTAACATTTCCACCAGGCTTAACATTTCGATATATTCTCGTATTTCTTTCATTTTAATTGATTTAATTTTTACAACTTAACTAATTAAGATTTATTTCATAAAAATACCTGGCTTGCAATTTGTTGTTCTTGATTTTTCATAAGCTAATTTCTTGATCCAGAAAAATAATCAAAGAAATTGTATATCAAACTTGATTTGACTTCGCTTCATGAGTAAGCTACGTAGTACGTAGTACTAAGACGGGTAGCTTATTCATTTTTGTAGGCAACAGAAAGTCTCAACGATTCAGGAAATTGTTTTAGTTTCGTTCCTCAAATGGAAAAAGAGCATAATTTTCTTGAAATATTCTTACTTGTATCCTTAATCGACCTTAATTTTGCAAAGCTGCTCTGGTCAACTCCTAGATTTCTACAATCCTAGGAACTACCGTCCTTCCAATCGGGGCTTTGATCGGAGTCCTTACCTTTATGTGGTTATATATAGTAGAAACTAACAAAAATTCTATTCTAATATTTACAACTGTAATTCTCTATTTCTGTATCTTAATATTTAAGTTATATTATACCAAACTAATATAATCTGGAACGGAAAGAACGGAAAGGGATTCGATGTAATGCATTTAAATATAGTGCTACAGTTTAAGTTAACATAGATATTCATGATTTTGCAAAACATCTAGCTCTAACCCCAACAAGCAGTTATAAACTCAAACGAG
The DNA here is from genome assembly GCA_037954035.1 of Rosalia funebris. Taxonomy (NCBI): domain Eukaryota; kingdom Metazoa; phylum Arthropoda; class Insecta; order Coleoptera; family Cerambycidae; genus Rosalia; species Rosalia funebris. Next base: position 4,837,238 of record JAZFAV010000012.1, on the reverse strand, counting down.
GAATAATAAGAAGCAAACCCCCTTATAATGGCTTAACAGTACTAGGAAGTTATAAACATAACTATCGAGTATTTCCGTGGATAAACAGGAACGACAATTTTACCATCTAGAGACGATTTCGTATGTATGAGAGGCACTATTTTGAGCCTAATAATAAAAAACACTAATTTGACACTAAAATTACTTTATCATTTTCTAAAATATTCTCCTTCATGGCCTACATATATACACTTTTGCATGCATTCGAACCATTTGTCAAAGCATTTTTTCCATTCCGCTTGAGACATTTCCAAAACATGGTTTTGGGAATATCTCTCTCCAACTTTTTCGTGGTCTTCCTCGCCTTCTTCTTCCTTGTGGTTTACAGTTTAGAATTTTTTTGGGGATTCTGTCATTTGGCATTCGTTGAACATACCCGTACCATACGAGTTGCTTGGTTCTTATATCATCTACAATGTCATGTGTTATTCCCATCATATTTCTTATTCTCCCATTTGTTACCCCCCTTTCTCTCTTTGATTTTCCAACTGACCTCCTCCAGAAGTCCATTTCTGTGGTTCTTATCATTATTTCTGTTCTTTCTTTTATTGGCCATACTTCACAACTATAGGTTACTACACTTTTAATTATTGAATTATATATTCTTCTTTTATTTTCCTTTGTTATTTGTTTATCCCATATAATGCTGTTCAACATTGTAATTGCTTTCCTTCCTTGGGTGTTTCTTTCCGAAGTCGCTTCATCAAGTGTCCCGTCATTTGATATTTTCATGCCTAGATATTTATATTCATTGCAATGTTTGATGTTTTGACCAGTTGACAGAAGTAGATCTTGTTGTTGTCCTCCAATGCACATTTATTCCGTTTTCTTCACATTAACTTCTAAACCCCATTCTTCATACTCCTCCATAAGTTTGCGTGTCATATATTCCATATCATCGATATCTTGCGCAATAACAACTTGATCAACCGCAAAGAATAATGTGTATAGATGTATCATCTATTGTTATGCTGTTGATGTATCATATTGTGACATTTTCTTTTCCAAGTCATCAAGGCACGCTCTAGATATATTTTAAATAGTGTAGGAGATAGGCATCATCCTTGTTTAAGTCCCTTAGTTACTATAAATCCCGTTGTTACATTGTGTCCTATTTTTATTCTAGATCTGGTATTATCATACAGAGACTTTACAGCCTTTATTAATTCTACATTTATATTAGTGTTTTGTAAAGTTTCAAAGAGTTTTACCAAAGGAACGCTATCATATTCTTTTTTTAAATCCACATATAGTAGATGTACTTCTTGGTTAAATGCTATCTTCTTCTTCAAGTTTTGTGTGACTGTATATAAGTGATTGATTGTGGATCTTCCTGCTCTGAAATCGGCCTGTTCTTCTGCCTCCATTTCACAATATTCTTTCTCCATGCGGTTTTTTAATATTTTCCCATATATTCTGCTGATGGAATTTGTAACAGATACTCCTCGATAATTGTCACACTGACTTTTATCCCCTTTCTTATGAATTGTGGATACATATGATACCTTCCACTCTTCTGGTACTTCTGTACTCATACATCTTTGGAAAAGGTCTCTCAGTGAATGGTATAGTTTGTCTGTTCCATATTTTATAAGTTCTCCAGGAAAATATCCTGGTCCTGGGGCTCTGCCATTCTTTAGTGATCTACATACTTCCTTAACTTCTGATATACTAATTCTTATCGGAGATCCTTGAGTAACTATATTGGGATTAACGTTTTCTATGTTTTTAAATTTTTTTCTGTCTTCTGATAACATTTTTTCAAAATATTGATTAAATGTTTGCGCTGGTATTTGTGAGATGATATCTTTTTTCCGCCCCTGTCTCATTTTCCTGAGTAGTCTCCAGATTTCCGTACTTTTCCTACCTCCTATATATGTGTTATATAAGTCTAAAACATGTCGCCTCCCATTTTTCATTCTTTTTTGTACATATCATTTTACCCACTCTTAATCGATATTCAAAATTATAATATTTTCATGAGGGTTTCAAATATCAAATTATTCTGTTGGCTAATTAAAGTAACCCTTTCTGAATTATTCCCCGTCAAAGCTTTTCGTCTGATACACTATTCTGTTAAAATTAAATAATAAAGCAGTTCTTAGATTTTTTGGATAGTATTATTTAATTGTAGACTAACATTATTCGGGCCATTCTGGCATGTCCGAAGAACTATACTTCTTTAACCACAACAGAACTACCTAGAAAATGTTAATTTACATTTCAAAGAATATTAATCTCAAATATTGATATAAAAATGCAAGTATTATAGAAGAATATTACATTAATTCAACTACAGGTTGCACTAATGAAATAGAAATTCATTAATTAAATAGGAAGCTTTGCTTACATGGATATGACCGCCCATAAAAGTTCTTTATTCTAGTTATTAAACCTCCCATTCTAGAAACCTAAATGATCTGGTTTCCTATTTAGAAAACTAAATAGGAAACCAGACTTTGACACAAAACATTAAAATCATGATAACGAAAATCGCCACCTACATAGCTACATAAAAACTACTGAAACAGTGAATAACAAATCAAATTCTGTAATACGCTATGTGTTTTATGTTATGTAGAGTATAGAACACATGCGTTTTTGTATAAATCAATGTTTTATGAAGTGAATAGTAAATATATTAGTTTTAAATGAAAAAACAAATGGAAATTTTTCACAAAACTCTATTCGTATAATTTAAGTAAATTCAACTTTTGAAATTGACTACATGACATGCATGTTACTTTCATATTCATTCAGATGCATATAATGTAATAAGGAGTAATGTACACTTACTTGTTTATGTTATAAACGTTATCAGTTACACATATTTTTATCTATTTTAATACAATGGTGAAAATAAACTAGTTACAATAATATACTACAGGACGTTGGTAAAATATAATTTAGGAAAAGAACATATTGAAATATATCCCATTGATTTTTTTCTATTTATTTTGCGCCTTTCAACAAGAAGTATAGTTGAATTTGAATAGACATACGATATTCACTTGGTACCTGGTATCTTCCTTGTTTCCCCATCATCATTTACTTGTTATAAACGTAATTCATTAATAATAAATAAATTGTTATTTCGGTGCAGTACAGTATTTCAGTGTTTTATAACTACTTGTTCACCTGTTAATTTTGTATCGAGAGTTCCAACACATTCACAAGTGTTCAGAATGAATTATATTGTTTCTATTTAACAGTACTAAAAAATACTGTAAAAAACAGAAAGTAGAGTTTCAATAATAAACTCTTCAATTGCATTGTGTTTCTCAAAGTAAAGGAATAGATAGCTATCATATTCTGCTGAGGGCGGTAGTGTACGAGTAGTTCCTATTCAAGACTTACCTCAAAGTAATAAAACTTTATACAATTGAAAATTTGTATGTATAATGTATTAGGTAATATATAGTATGTAGTCTATTTATTTCCAGGTTAAACAACAAATACAGTCTCTATATATAAGAATGATTACTTAAGCATGTAATGAGTACTTAGAACCTCCATTTGCATAATATAATATCACATCATGATCTAACAATTAAAATTAACAATATTTAGCATGTCTCAAGAATTTGTATACACAATTGAGTATATAAATGGTGGATTTACTACCACAATTACAAATCATAATTGTAATTAAATCTGACGATTTATAAAATGTAATTTTAGGAAAGGATATTAAATGAAATAATTATGTATAAATACATCTATGTAGAGAAAGGGTAGAAAGGGCTTATATTAGGCGGGTTTTCTCTTCGTAGCCGGCGCTCATATTTCACAATTATTAGAGCAACTCGAATCATACACATAATAGGCAATTTCTTGCATTAATTACTCGATTAAATATTTATGGTGGCAATCATAACGCAGAGCTGCACAACCCTTCCGACAGGTTCTATAGATTATGCGGAGCTGGTAATAACGGTTGGGTATTCCCCTAACGCACCACAGAATGGAACTTGTAACCAAACGTTTCTCTTGCCATATATTATAGTCACTATGTCACAACAGTGGCTATGTCTTTATCAAAAGGGAAACAGACGATATAATGAGTTAGTATATTAATATTGATTTAAGGATTACATTAACATGAACCCTCACACTAGTTTATCCGCAATATGTATACACATATCATATTGCATAATTTTATCAAATTAAAGTTAATCAATAAAATTTAAAAAAAACTATAATCAGATAAATAAATATACCTAATAAGAAAATATTACTTTTTGCTAAAAGTATACATATATTATATAAACATGTTTATTAATCTTTAAGTAACTAATTTGCCAGAAATGAATTATGTATATAGCTGATTCCAAGGGGCAAAGAAACTAAAAAACTAGTTTCATTAAAATCAATTTGCAATTATTCAGTTTTATTCTCAATTTACCTAATATGAGCTGTGAAAGCAGTCATTAAAAATAGGGATATAACTGGTAGAACATAATACTGGTAGAAATATTAATGTACTCTTCTACTTCTCTGAAAATAATTATAAAGTGGTATACGCAAAAACAAAATAAGGCATTTTGATATATCTAAACAACCATTTAAGTTTTCTGAAAGAATATGCCTACTGTTTATTTTTTTAAATGCTTGACTTATTATTATTCATCGATTTATTGTTGAAATTATAATCACTGAAAAATTCTGAAATATTATTAATGGATATTTGACTTAGTGGAATATTGTTTAATTTCACTTTATATACGTGTTTTTGAAAAGCAGAAGAATATTTCAGTGAAATGCATCACTCCACAAAAAAAATCTTATAAATTATTTATATCTATGTCAATGGACATATAAACACTTTAATTAGCTTTAATGTTTACGAAAACGATTTTTTAAGAGTGAAAACTAAAGAATTAAGCGAATCTGTTTTCTCAAATATATACGAGTATGCAATAAATACAAAACAAATTTTTATATCATCAATTAAATTTTTTCTATTTATGTCTATTTATAAGCTACATGCCACTCGAAGGTAATTCTACCGTATATTCATTTTCTATCTTAATAATTCCCTAAATATAAAAATGTATTCTCATATTGACATTGGACCTTTACATTTCTTACAATAATATTCACAGTATACGATGCGAGGAAATAAATATGTGCATGATTCAATTGGATACACTAACTTCTTTATTCATAATTACATACATAACCATAAAACAAAAAGATAAATATATACAAGGTGCAACAAAAATATGAGCCCCTATTTCGATAGTAAACGGAGAAAAATCTAATCAAAACGGAGAAAAATGTTCATATAAACATATGCTCAATAATTACTTGTTTTAGACAATTGAAAGAGCAGACATTAAACAAGACAAATATCATAGCAAATGTTCGAAACGCGCAAATTTGCGGCCATGATACTCTCTGCATATCTTCGTAGCGATATTTTCACAAATACCAAGGGTATCGTATACTTCACTGAAACCACCTTAAATAATTTGACGGCATTAAGGTTCGTGGCAAGTAGGCCAGGAATATACAATTTGTTTTAGGTGTCCCTATAGATAAAAATCCAAGGATTCAAGAATGAGGATTAAAATCTGGGCTCCCAGTAGACCATAGAATATGTATTTGATATCACACCAAGCGTGTGGAATAAGTATCTGTCAAAAAGTCCCTAGTCAATACACTAAATGACCACCTGACGTATCATCATGTTTTAACCACCGGCTCCTGTAACTTCTAGAGAAACACCTTCAATCAGAATGGGTAAACTATTTTCCAAAACAAAATATAAACTAAAATTTGCACCTGTTAAACGTCCTAGTAGAAAAGTATCATTCACAAAATCATTTATGAGTTTACCCCATTGCATTTATTAACATTTAGAGAAGATATTTGCTAGTGCCTCGATAGAATGACAGATGCGGGTTTTCATCCAGCCAAAGGAGTAGATTGTGTCAATAAAAAATTGGGGAAAATTAAGATAGTGTCCACATCTACCCAGAAACTAAGTACAGAATGTTGTTGCCCTTGGTGCGAAGTGTTATGCATTAAATGCTTGAACGTGTTGGAGGTAGTACGATTACCTATGACTTTCTTTAATTTTAAGATTATCAAAATAGTCATATTTTGACCGGGAACTTTGTTCTATTAGTTCCTTCAAAGCATGAATTTTGAGTTGTGATTGTTTGTCTTAAAAGACCCAGTGTCACTTCGTCGTGCGTGAATTTTTTTAAACATTTTTTCGTTAGTCGTCAATTGGAAAAAAAAATTCTTCGTAAATCCACCTTGGCCTCGATGCGATTTTAATTCGTAACACCATACATTAACTTCATATCTGCCATTTTTGAATGTGAACTATTTTCTATTTTTAACAATAAAATTAAATCTGAACAAACTAAACACCAAAATGATGACATGTTACGTCAACACTATGACAGTCAAATGGTTTTGATGAAATCTGTATCATTTAGATATTAAATGATACAAATTTAATTAAATAATTGTAGTTATTTGAATAAACAAAAGTATACTTTTATACTTAAGTATTTAATAGAAGTATACACAATACCACTACTACTGTAGCACGAAAACAACTAATTTTGAGCGTATGTATGTTTATATAAATGTTTCCTTATTTTGATGAGTATAATACGCTACCGAAGTAACGGCCTACTTTTTTGTTACGTCCTGTTCATTTTATGCAATTAAATGATATAATTTTTAACTATCAAAATATGTATCAACTACCACGCCTAACAGTTCTATGGCATTAGTTTAAAAAATTAAATTGTTATCTTCAGAAGAATATTATTTAAAATATTTGACATATATCGTAAATGAGTGACATTGATACATGGTAATGTATGGTAAAGCGATGATAAAACAAAACATATGAAATTATATCTCATTAAAGAATAATCTTAGTACACTGAGGAATTGTAGTATGTGAGGAATAGTAACCAAAATGTTACTGTTTTATTTTTTAAAAAATACTATTAAAGTATTATAAAAACACCATAAAATACTATAATGCAGGTATTTAATTTCTGATTATTTACTATTGTTTATACTTTAATATAACTATACAGATGTTGTTCAATACTTCAATTTATTGTTCACGTCTGTGTCTTTTCCTCAAATTTTATTACATTATTTATATTTATCTTTCAATCTTGTTAAAGTAATATTTTTAATCAGATAATTATGTATGTATGTACATATTTATTCTTATTAATATGTAATTATTATAGTCTAAATACACCATTGTATTTAAACCATCATAGAAATGAACCTTATACTCTGATAATTTTCATATTCTACACATAATTATGTAGCCATATTCATTCTTAGATAAAATTCGAACCATACAACGTAGACTATACTGCCAACGAACCACCAGGAGTCCAGGGTCTTCAATGATGTACCAAAATAAAGCTTGGTTTACACCATGAAAGCTACAATAAGAAGAAATACACTCATTCAGTCAAATGTTTCAATTCAAATCAAATTCAGTATGAAGAAGTACATTTCTGAACATGTAGTGCATAAAGTCATCATATATATTACATAATACAATTGTCGATGAAGAACGATATCGTAAAAATTAATAACAATGTAACAAAGGAAAAGTACAATATGTAATGAAATCAAATATTCAAATTATCTTGCGTTTATTTTATCACTTACTTTAATTAAAATAATTCCACAAAAAATATTTATTATATACATGGTGAAAGACGTACAACTTATTTGAACAATCCATTATTTGAACAGTCAGTTTAACAATATTTGATGCTCAACTCTATGATTTATGAGAAAAGATATAAATTCATCTAATCGGGGTTATAATAAATACATTATGGGACAAAAATAAAAGTAAAAATAGCAATATTTGTGGATTTCCTTAAATAATAAAGCAATATTTCATGTTCAAAATAATTTAATTTTTAAAAAATAATTATTGTACATAAATATTTTATTGTACAAATTCTACAAATCTTAAAAGACAATAAAATTATTTATTACTTTAAATAACGTTGCAAAATATCCCAGAATCGAAACGAACTAATGCAAGAAAACCTCATGTATAAACATTATGAAAGTTTAAGTACACAAGGCTAATTAACATAGTGTGTATGAATATGCTGGAATATTTTCAGTTGACTTAACTGAAAAAAATTTATATTCAGTTGATATAAATCATACCAACCATTCGCATTATCAAAAAAGAAAGTAGTGTTATCCCTGGTTTTATTGCAAAATCCTGAAAGGATTATAATCTATGCTTAAATATAAGATTGCTTACAAACATATTATATTCTTACGATAGCACATTTCAGAGACAGACGCTCATATAATATGTGTAAATAAAGGCAGCAATAATATTGCCATTTTGGTGCCATATACGAATAATTATTTACTTACTCATGTACTACCTTAACATAGTAGGCTAATCAAAATTAGCCTACTATGGTTTTAAAAATACGGCCATAATATTATTCAGTAGTTAGATTTTCTAAACAAATATCAATTTATTTTCTTTAATCAATTTCGAATATAGATATTGCTACTGAAAATCAGATTTCTCATAGGCAATACCAGAAAGGCGTTCCATCTCAACTACTAATACATTTTTTTTTACTCCAGTTCTTTTGTACTGGATTTTACTTTTAAATTTGTAGATTTAAGTTGTAAGTGAACGATCCACATGTGAATATAGAATTTTGCATCGCGGTAATAGAATATAACGAAATAAATGCACTATATTTATATAGATTTCAAATACCTTGGTGATCTGTATATAGATTTGAAATACCTTTGTAAGCTAGCAAATTACATTTTACATATCTATACATATTGTGCATTATACAAATAAAAAGAAAAACTTAAGTGTAATTAATACGATGATTATAGATTATTGAAATATGTACAATAAACAGATTTTGAATTAACGTACATATTATTTTACTGTTACTGATAAATTAAAGATATTGATAAGACATTTTGATGTTCATAATTTATTTTACTATTTGTACTTAAAAGTATAAAGCCCATCTTCTAACTGTAGATCTACCATAATGTCATATATATAAAATACAAAAACTTGTGAGATTCATCATGATATTTTTCCAAAATTTACAAAATCATTGTGTTTATTAGACACAATTATTATTACAATTATGGTTTGTTAATGTATACGATATGTATATCATGGTATATATTTATTTTACATATATGTAATATGATAAACAGTCAAAAATTGCTGTTACGTAACCAATAGCAATACGTTGTACTTCAAACTAAATTTCAATATTTTTCCAACATAAAACTAGAAAAATATCGTGATTTGCATACGCAAATATTTATAGCAGGAAATCAACCATCAGCCTGAAGCTTTGAGGGAGAATGCGCTGCCCCCACAGTTCCCTTTTGACTCCACCAATGCGCCCCAGCCTAAGCCATGAATAATAGATGGGGCGGGTTCTAACAATGACGTAACTACAATCGCTCCACTCTAAGCACAGATTGGTACAAATATGCAGCCCTTGCTTACCGGCTCGAGCGGATTCTGTCTACGTCTCCTGTTGCCTCCTGCTATTCCTGCTGGTCCTTCTAATTTACGGATTACGCAAGCGCTATTATTTCATTTCTACCTAGGCGACTGAAAATTCCAGCAGTAGATGTTCATGTCAAATCTGCGAATGACAAAACAAAAAATAAATTATCTATAAGTTTAATTAGCCTTAATATAATCAACAGCTTATTCGCTCCATGTGATCAAACCAGAAATAAAAATTCATATAAGAATGTTTAAATAAGAGAATTCAAAATGTATTCCTAAAAGTAGTGTTCTTAAATTGACATTTCTGCAAAATATGAAAGCACTATTATTAGTGTTTTTGTATTTCGCACACAGTGTATTTTATATTTTAGTAGAGAGATTCGTTTATGAATCTGTAAAAGAGACGATAAAGACAAGACACATTTAAAATATTTTCAAATCTATGTTATTTTATGTATATTGATAAATGCAATTAGTAAAAGATAATAAATAATTTAATAAAAATGTAATACACATAATTAAAATAATGATCTGACGGACATAGTATATAATTAAATATTATATAATAAACAGTAATACAAGTGAGACACGGGGTTGACACAACAAAACGTTTATTTCATACTTACAAGATTCACTGTTAGTAATGAAGGACAGAAATGAGTATTTATAAAGTTTCTTATCTAAGGGCTGTGTCAGCTTCTGTTGAGATAAATGATTCAAATAATTATATTACGTTAAGCGTAATATTGCCAAGAGATATGTTATCGAAAATAAAAGGAATGGTATAAGCATGGGTATCATATTACACCTCCTTCCCTAAGTGGAAGGCTATCAGGTTCTTAAGGACCTGTAGGCTTCTTAAGAAGTAATATTTTTACCTTTTGGTGGCAAAACTTGAGGTATATATAAACAAGCAAGCCCATGAACAGTATAGATAATAAAATATAAAACATAGTATTCTGAGAATCGTTTTTTCCAAAGTCTTTAATCCGCACAGGGTGTAGGCTGCCAAGTTGGGTGGAAAGGTCTGCTAGGTCCTGTAGTTTGATGTCCTGAAGGTGGAGTTCTGCGGTTGGGATTGAGTTCAATTTGAAGGTAGGTAACGCCAGGGACGTTTCGTCGGGAAGCTCGTGATTGGCGTTGAAGATGTCGTCGTTGATAATTACGGGGTAGCTCTCTAAAGTAACAATTGAGGGCTGCTCGATAAAGTGGTCCATGGGGGTGTTACAATTTTCTTCGATTCTGGTCCTTTGTATTGGGACGACTATGAGTTGTGTCTCTGCAATTTGTTCAACTATGGTAGCTCCGAGTCGTACACTGGTTAGATTACATCGTGGATTTTCTCCTTGTAGAATAGGAAGGTAGCACTCGTCGTGGTTGTATGGGCTATCCTTTCTACACAGGCATACATTTTCTAGCCGTGGACAGGAGTCCTCTTTCCAAAAGGTGAGTTTGGTTCGTAAACTTGCAATGAGATAGGGTTTGGTTGGTATAAGAACTTTGGATTGGTAAGGCGTGGGAATCAAATGGTAAGTATAGTAAGGTGCTTGGGTGGCTATCGGCATTGACAATTTTATGTAGATTTTAAGATCTTTAACCGTTGCTGAGATATGAAAAAGATTAAGGTAACTATGCATATTACTAAGATGTATCAGTTGATCTCGTTTATATAGACTCGAGAGTTTAGTTAAAATAATTTGTATATTTGGGACTGGCAAAAATAGGTGTGAATGATATTATGCTGAGCCATGGCGACTGCATTCTCTAAAGTGTCTAATAATTCTAAAAATATATTAAATTCGTTTTTTATAGTGACACCAGTTTCAAAGTATGACCAGTCTTGTTGAACTTCTTTGAACGTTTTGAAGAGTAGTTCTATATTCGCGTTTATTTGGGTTAGACTTTGATTAACTTTGTCGCTAAGAGCTTTAAATAGAGAAGTTCTTAAATTAATTTCGTGCGTTAGAGTTTCCTGATTGGACATTAATGTATCCATTTTAGAATGGAGTTCTTGCACATCATTGTCATCGACAGTACCAAATAATATTTTTTGAACGGAACCTATAGCGTTTATAAGTCCACGTTTAAGTCTGACTTCAGGATTCCTAAAATTATTTAATTTATATTCGGTCAAGTTTACGAGGTATTTTAACTGTCGATTAATAGTACTATTAGAATATTTATGTTTATTTTGGAAAAAGCTTAGGTCGGATTTTAATTTGTATAAATTGTTCGTTACGTCCTTTAAATCGATAATGTGAATAAAGTCATGTTGTGATTGTATTATTTTAGTTTCACATGTTAGGCGATTTATGTGAATGGAGTTTCGTATAGTCTCTATTCGGATCGCGGAGGCGTAGTGAATAAGAGTGAGAAGGACCAGGTTGGTACTTAATTGTAATTGGAGGGATTTTATCCTCAAAGTCAACACCTTCATCTGTCTCGCTGCTTAGTTCAATAGGTTGAATTTCCTCTGGGGGTTTTTCCTGTAAAGAAGGTTCAGTATTAACCTTTTGTTCGCTTTTCTTTTTCTTAAGCCTGGGTTTTCGTTTGATATAGGCTTTATGATATTTGCCTTCAGCATGTGCCTTACGTTGAAACAGTTTTAGAGTGGGACCTAAGTCTTCTACTACTTTAGTTTGAATGAATTTTTCGTTTAGTTTCCCGCGTGCTGGATTTGCAATATATACGTCTTCGTTGGGTTCAAAAGTTTCCGGTAGTTCGCGTGTTTCATTGGCTTTTTCTATGACTCGCATTTTAGATTTGTCTAACTTGGTTTTTATTTGATTGTAAAGGTTTTTTAGAACATTTTTATGGGTGTTAATGTACTCTGAGAGTATCCGTTCTTCATTAATATCGAAAGGGTCAGGGCGTTCGTCTCCACGAATTATATCGATAGGACACATTTTGGTGCTTGAATGAATTGTATGATTGTAACTTATAACTGCGATTTGTACTAGATAGTCTAAGGGTGCATTTAGGTTTTCATATTTAAGACATCGGACGCTGTCTAATAAAGTAGAGTGGAATCGTTCGATGTTGCCGTTGCTACTATGTCCTTGTATTGAAGTAAAGGTTAGTTTTATTTTGTGCAGATTGCAGAAATCTTTCATCATCGCGTTGTTAAACTCTAGGCCAGTATCCACCAGGATTCCATAGGGTAGTCCATGATGTTCGATAAATTTCAGTAGCGCACGTTGTATTGACATGCCTGTCTTAGTTTCGACGGGGTAGGCTTGAGCTATTTTCGAAAAGGTGTCAATGATCGTTATAAATTTTTGTCCTTGGATATCTAGAGTATCAATGTTTATGGTTTCAAAGGGTTTCGTAGGCGTTTCAGTATATTGAAAGATTGGTTTCACCGGGTGCCGGTCAGTTTTACACGTTTTGCATGTTTCGCATTTGGCGATCCCAGAAGTCCCGTACGTGATCAAACATGTTAGACCAGAAATATTTCTTAATTAAAGCTTGGTGGGTAGCCGTTACTCCTTTGTGTGTAACTTTGCCTTCGTGGTTATAACGTATCTTCAGTTGTTGTTCTTGTTCTGATGTTACGTCTTCTACTTTCTTCTTGCAAATTAAAAACTTGAGCCAATGAGATAAGTGGTTTTGAAGGATTCTGATGATCTTATTTTCTAACTCTGGTGGCTCGAAGTATAGAGCATGTATGGTGGTGTTACTTTGAACGAATGGAGATAAAAGTTTAAAAATTTCTTCGTCGGATGAGCGTGATTTTAAGTTGAAGTGATGTTCTTTAACTTTGGGGAAAGGCTGTATTGCATAATGCGAATTAACTTTATTACTATCCTTTTCCAGGAGGATCCATCTGTTGTTATACCTATTTAAGGGTGTTTCGGAGTATTTGACTTCTAGAATAGGGTTTTCGTGACTAGAGTGAATAGTCTGGTTAGTTCTTGAGGGCGGCGCGCGATTAGGGTCGTCTATTGAATTTAAGTCGTCTAAAACTTCTTGGAACTTTTCTGGGTCTGGTTCTGGTAGATTATCGAGTAAAGTACTTACATCGGGGGCGTTATTTATCATTGACATATTGTCTTCTTCTATTGCGTTAAGTTCATCAATTTTGATACGCGAGAGCGGGTCAGCTTGGTTTGTTTTTCCTTTTTTGTACTTTATTTCGTATTGGTATTCTTCCAATTTTAGACGCCATCTTACTAGTCGCGAGTTAGGGTCCTTTAGGTTGAACAGCCACTGCAAAGGCTGATGGTCGGTTTCAATTATAAATTTAACGCCAAACAAGTAAGGTCGGAAGTATTTAACGGAATTTACGATGGCTAGCAACTCCTTCTCAATTGTGCTATAATTACATACAGCAGGGTTCAATGTCCTGGAATAATAACTGATGGGGTGTCCATCTTGTGAAAGTACGCTTCCTATTGCATACGCGGATGCGTCGCAAGTGAGAGTAAATGTTTTATTGAAGTCGGGGTAAGCTAGAATAGGCTCATTGCAGAGTAAATCCTTGCAAGTTTCAAAGCAATTGCGGTAGTCTTGGGTTAACTCGATTTTTTGGTCCTTTTTGAGGCAATTGGTAAGGGGTTTAGTTACACGAGCGAAGTTGGGGACAAATTTGCGGTAAAATCCGAGCATTCCTAAAAAACTCTTGATTTGCTTCGCCGTTTTTGGGATTGGAAATTCTTTAATGGCTTTTATCTTCTTCGGGTTTGGCTTGATACCATCTTGGGTTATAATGTAGCCAAGAAATTCCACGTGTTTACAGAGGAATTCCGATTTGTCCAATTGAATCTTCAGGTTGGCCTTTTCGAGGGTTTTAAATACCAGTTCCAGGTTTTGTAGGTATTCTTGTAACGACGTGCTGAAAATTATGATGTCGTCCATGTATACGAAGCATATTTTATTCTTCAGATCTTTTAATATATTATCCATCACCCTCTGGAACGTTGCAGGCGCATTCTTGAGGCCAAATGGCATCCGTACGTATTCGAAGTGGCCATTCTCTATGTTGAAAGCAGTTTTTTCTATGCTGTCAGGGTGCATCTCAATCTGGTGGAACCCTGAAGCGAGGTCGAGAGTCGTGAAATATTGGCATCTGCCCAGTTTGTCCAGTATATCCGCTATGTTAGGTAACGGGTATCTATCAGTCTTGGTTTTGTCATTTAACTTCCTGTAGTCGACCACAAGCCTCCATTTTTGTTTCCCGCTCGTGTCGAGTTTTTTCGGCACGATCCAAATGGGGGAGCTATAACCGCTGGAGCTAGGTCGAATGATCCCATCTTGTAACATTTTATCAATTTGCAATTGTACCTCCTTTTGATGGACATAAGGATACCTATATGATTTCGCGTGAACAGGGGTATCATCGGTAGTTTTAATCTGGTGTTTGACTTCGTTTGTGAAGGTTAATTTGTCATTAGGGAAGTGAAATACATGTGAGTAATTTTTACAGAGTTCAAGAAGGTTAAAACGTTCCTCTTCATTTAGATGGTCAGTGCGTAGAAGATTTTGTATGTGTTGATTGGTGAAATTGAGAGAATTATGAGTTGGCTTATCGTTTTTTGAAATTTGGGGTTCAAAACCAGTATACTCGGAATAGAGTTGGACATCAATTGGTGTATGGAATTGAGCCGTGATAGGGTAAGTGTTGGTGTTAAATATTTCGACTTGAGCTAGGCCATTCTTGGCTTTGCTTATACCAGAAGGAATAAGATAATTGTCGGTTTTTTGAAATGGGATGAGAATTTCGCCGATGTCATTAGAGACAGCGATTTCTCGAACAATACATTCGACGGGGTTTAAAGAATAAGTAGTTTGTAGGTCTTTGAAACCGAAAATACCATCATAGAAATCATGGAAATCATACAGAAGCACGTTTAAATCGAAGTCTATATTAAATTCTTTAAATAAAGGGATGTTTGCTTGGAATTGACAAGTCGATTTGCCGGTTGAAGTTTTGATAAGTGTTTCATGAGAGAAAATATGGTTGGGGTAATATTTTTGAATTATTTCAGGACGAATTATGGTCTTTGATGATCCGGTATCGATCAGTAATTTTAAAGGGGGTTCTCGAATATTAATATATGGAAGCGAACACGGTGTATTGGCAGAGTTTAGTTCTACTATGTCCGGTTGTTTATATTCGGGGCTGCAGGAAAATTTTGTTCTTGACTTTCTTCATAATCATTCGGTATATTCTCTTCGTTTCCATTTCCGTCGTTTAAGTATACCCATTCTTCTCCTTGTGGATTTTCTTCTGGGAGGTCCATTTGACTTGTTGAGGGTTCGTCGTAAGGTGTCAGTGGGGTATTGTCCATCCAGCAGGGATTCTGCGATGTAGGATCCATTTCTTGATTAAAAAGTTCTTCTACCATGTACTTCGGCTGGTTGTATCTTGGTTGCCAGTTGTGGTTTGGGGCGTTCTGAATTCTTGATGTACTAGGCTGTTGTCTAGTTGCATTCGTTCCACTGATTCCAGACATTGGGGTAGGTCTAGCGAATTTTTGGTTCGGGTTTGGTCTCCACACATTTACGTTGGATCTATTATTTTGGTTTTGTTGTATTTGGGTGCCAAAGGGGCGTTGTTGTTGTATATTATGGTTTTTAAAATTACCAGGGTTATTAAAATTGTTTGCATAATTGTTAGGTTGAGACTGAAATATTGGTAATCGCACCGGTTGATTCATTTGTTGGCGTGGTTTAGGCATTGGTAACATCGGATATCGAGGTGTTGTACTCTGTCGTCCGAACGCGAAGCGTTTGAACTCATCGTATTTAACCTGCTCGTCGATAAAAGTAATGGCGTGTTCTAATTCAGTAATGGCGGTATTATACCTAAGCATGTTTTCATAATTAAGGGGCATATTCATTTTGTAAATATTAAAAACTTGGTTCTTATAAAACGCTATAGACCCAGCCTTTTCATTTATTGGTATGTTTGATAACTGAATTTTTGAAATTATTTTAGATTTAAGTTCAATTAAACGATTGCCAAAATTAATCAAAGGTTCGTTTGGTTTTAATCTACAATTTTGTAACTCTAGCTGTAATGTTTCTAAACTTTTATGATCTGAAAAGTTAGTGGAGAAAAGATTTCTTATTTCAGGCCATGTTTGAATATCAGGTCTACTGTTCAAAAGTTGAAGAGTTTTGCCCTTAATTTTAGTTTTTATGCAGCTTACTACAATTCTAATATGTAGGGGAACATTTGAATTGCACACTTCCATTAGATTTTCAACAGCATCAAAGAAATTACTTATTTCCGTTTCTTCGCCAGAAAAAATCGGAACAAATTCAGAAATGTTCTTAAGTTTATGCAAATCTAATTCAGACATCTTGTTAAATGAAAGAGTGTTATTCAAAAGATCAGAAATATCCGAAATCTCGTCTTTACTTAAAGTGTGAGAATAATCTTCGTCTTCTGAAGAGTATAAACTTGTCATAAAATTCAACTGGTGATTTTTTTTTATCAATGTAAATAAAAATAGAATAACAAATAAAAATTCAACTGGTAATTAGCAACTGGTAACTGGTATTAGCAATGTAAATAAAAAATAAAAATAAAATAAAAGTAAGGAAAAATTAAAAATTAAAATTCTTTAAACAGTAAAATAAATGGTAATTATTTAATCTCTACTGAAGTTATCTTTAAAATTATTAAAATGTTTTAATAAATTTAATTTCTTGTTTTTTGAATTCTTAACCTAATCTTTTTAATTTGTACGATACAAAAATAAAAAGCTTCCCTTAGAATATCGCACGATGCGGGACTCCAAGAGGTTGTCACTAAAATTACACACTTTCCAAAAGTAGCTTGAAAATTGTCAGTGCAAAAATAGGGACGGGTGAACAGGAATAATGCAAGTTTACTTACGTTTGGTGTCGTTGTGCTCTGGGATTACGTTTTGAAGATTCTGGATAGTTGAACCGTTGAGACGGACGATCAGCGACTTCTGATTCTTCGGGAAATTGAAGAGTGCTCGATACACAGCAGAAACGTTGAACGACTATCCACTACCGACTGCGCCAGTAATACAAGTGAGACACGGGGTTGACACAACAAAACGTTTATTTCAAACTTACAAGATTCACTGTTAGTAATGAAGGACAGAAATGAGTATTTATAAAGTTTCTTATCTAAGGGCTGTGTCAGCTTCTGTTGAGATAAATGATTCAAATAATTATATTACGTTAAGCGTAATATTGCCAAGAGATATGTTATCGAAAATAAAAGGAATGGTATAAACATGGGTATCATATTACAAAACATTATTAATTAGAAGACTATTTAGAATTCTTTGCATATACTGAAGAGATTTATTTTCCCTAACATTTTGTTTATCTAAATAAAGATAGATTACGCTAAATGATAGAGATGTCCCCTTAAAATATTATAATCACGACAGAGCGGAATCAGAATCAATTATTTCAACAACTAGATATTTCTTATTCAATCTAATACGAATATAATAGCTATTATTGCTCTTCTATGCTTCACTAAAATGATATAAATTTCAATTTTTGGGAACTTTGTTACAATACGAAAAGAACCAGTTACGTCATTTTGACGTTATTTTGTTAATTGAAAAAGATCATCTCTATAAAATGATACTCTTAATATACATAAGGTGAATATGAATGAGAATGATTCTCATTTCATGACATGTCTAATCAAATTTAAGAATATCCAGGTTTCTTGTTCAATATTGATTTTTCCAATAAGTCATTCAAAGAGTTTTTCTAACAAGGCTATCAAAAGAAACAGTAAATATTAATATGAAAACTCTCAGTTGTAGAGAACATCATTATAAAAATCTCAGAAGTGAGTCATCATCGATTAATTCTTCCGCACATCATCGATCACTCGTTATTCAATTTATTCATAATAATGTTCTAACAACATTTTTACTTGTGTATGAAAGTGAATCATTTTGAATTCATGAAATAATCACCTATTTAAATTAAATATATTATTTCATACTGTTAATTTAATAATAAATTGAATTTTCGTTCTTTACATAACCTAACTTCTGTAACTTACCACAGTTAATAATGATTTACATTACTAGTAGAGTGTTTCAAGTTGTAATTGACAGAAGAAAATGCAGTCAACCAATGTTGAAGTCTGTCAACGACTAATATTGTCAAGTTCGCGTTTATTTTACCCTTTAATCGTGTTCGTTAAACATTTATAAATTGATACCATAGGCGAAAATTTGAAGACAATAATCAGGGATATAATAATGTAATTGATCATGTATAGTAGATAATTTAAAGTTTAATTTAAGGTAGTTTAGTGTTTTTTTTTTTTTAAGAGAACAACCTTGTTCTCTTGCTCACCATCAATCTTCCCATTTAAACGTTTCCAAATCTCTGCCTGAAATGACATTAAGTTTGAGCGGTTGTAATATCTGTTCCACTCTCAAATGTAATCATTGCCTTCCTCCGAAGTCCAACTCCTTCCTTTTAGAATCTGACAGAACTGAGAAGATATAAGAAATGAGAAAGTTGATCTGAACCATTGTTTTAATATTTCATAATGCCTTAGTACTAAGTTTATTTGTTTCATTGAGTGGTAAATAATAATAATAAATTGCTTGTATTATATAAAATGCACAAGTAAAGTAAATAACGTAATATAGTGGACACGATGTCGAGCACAATTGCTTCTCATATTTATACTCAAATAGGCCCATATAAGTGAATATAGTTGTATAATTACAAACACACAACAAATTATATAAATATAATAATTAACTGATCCTTAACAAAACTCAAACTTAACCGTCTTGAACCCTCAAAGGAACTCTAACAGTGGAAATACTGTTCTGTATGTCCAGTGGTAATAATAATAGTGTTAATAATAATGATTAACTAATAGATAATAAAACTATAATGGTTAACTAATAATAATAGTGGTAACAACAATGTTAATAATAATAGTGCTGTCACTATTGCCATAACCTTCAAGATTTTAACTTGTTATCCTTGTTTTCCGAATATAATGCATCATCAAATTGACAGCATCAACCTCAAATTTACTACCAAAGTATCGTCATGTAATGCAGATGACTTTATTAAGGCAGTTCTATGAATAATTGGTCAACGTAAACTGGTAACTACTTGCATAGAAGAACGAATTTATTTAAGAAATGGATAGGGGTGGAATTGAATATATAGGTCGTTTTGTTTCACTGATTTATTTAATTCACGGATATTAGTAACTGCGCTTCAGATTAATGATTTCCAAAGATTATGAAGTTGATAACCTGTGTCACAGTTCAAGTTATTGGGTTTTTTAACATTTTTCGTAGATTCAACGAAAAGCAGTCAGTTTAGTTGGAATTTTGATAGAGAAAGTGGCTTAGAGTATCATCAGAACAACGATATATTTGTTCAGACCTGTATACCTTTAAAATTCAAAACTAGAGTCACCGGTGTCATGTATTTTAAAATAGTGATAAAGGTATAGGTAACATTATTCTGCTCGCATAACAAACAGAACATAATAAAACTGAACTCAATAACTTAATACCTTGAATATACCATAATTATATTCGCATTATATTTATCAACAGCATATTATTTACAACAACAATTAATATATTCCTTTCTTCCCTTTGTGGCTCTCTAAATTTTATATTTATTATATTGATCTTCATTCATACTCTTTTGATTTCTTTCATTCTTTGTGTTCCACTTATTAATTATTCTGGAACTACTTTGTAAATATATATCGCTCAACGTTGCACCTGAATAGAGCTAGTTCGTAATTTTTGTAATCTTTTAGTTCGTAATCTTATTTAATATGCTAAAAGAACAAATTAGATTTATTTTGTTGTTTATTATTCAACTTTCATTAACTCACAACAGTTTTTAAAAAATCGCATTTTCTTCTTAATTACTTTGTTGATTATTCCCAATTTTCACATAATTCTTAGTTAGCTTAATCCACCCCCGGCATGCTCTAACACATTATTCATTGATCCTCTATCAATACATATGTAATTAAATTGCCCAGTATGATAATTTAACTTTTATTAGTTTCTTTTAATTGTTGCGAGTTAACTGTGAATTTTTTAAGATAATTAATTTACCTATTCACATTGGTACTCGCCTTTACATGTAACTTTTCTCTCCACAGGGTGATGTTTTACCACATAATTTTTACTGAATTGTTCATTCCTACTTTTTTTAAAAAGGGGAGAGCCTGTCTTCCACAAAATTTGGAAATAATATTATGTATTGTTTCGGAAGTTGACATCATCGAAATGTATTTCTCCATTATCCATGTTTCTGACCCTAGATTGCTATCTAACGATACGATACGATAACTGCCAACCAAGTTGACCAAGTTGAGTGGATTTTGAGCAAAGCTTGCTAATCACACCTTCTAGGTGTCGTACTCAATGTGCAGTAGACGTGTATCAGTGAATTTTTACTTAAAGACATTGCATTTACTCTATTTATATTGCCTATAAAAGTTAGATTAGTAGGCAGTGGTAAACAAGAAGTTATTTTTCTGAAGAATCCCTAAACGATTAGCAATGTCTCATATCTGTTTTTCTTTTAACACAGAAGTTCCGGTTAGCAAACAAATAAAATATGATGGGTGAAATGAAATATTCACTCCTCAATACACAAAATTATTTACAATGGAATTACGATTTCTTAAAAATCACGACTATTCTTTGAAATTTTGCTGCAGTCAGTAAAAGAACTGCCATCTGTTATAAAACTAATTAATTAAAGGAAATTGTATCTGCAAAAAAAAAGAGAGACGACAATATACATGAATCTGTAGCAATTCAAGGTGTTGTAAACGAAATAAAAGAATGGCAGCAATGGAAAAACAAATACTTATCTACTGTAAGGAAGTCAAGGAGAACAAAATCGATTAGATACAGATAAAGTGCTTAACGTTTGTAAAATCTGCAATCAAAACATAGATGCTGGTATTTCAAAAATTGAATGTCTCGGAAAAATATATTGATGGGGATGTTCGAGGAAAAGCTCCTTTCCTTAAAACTTATTCAAAAATAAGATAAACGTTCAAGAAATATTAAATAGGATAATAAGGTCACTGGGTTTAACAATTAATCAGAGTAACTTTTTTGTGTATTCGAGAGGAAACGAACAGGCGTAAGGCAAATGGGAAAATGTGATGTTTTCTTCGTTTGGTCTGGAATATGAAGTTATTCCATACTGGCTTCGATCCGGAAATCCCAGATTTCAAATTTATATTACAAGATTTTCATATATTCTAATTTTCTTGGCTTTCGTTTTCCTAATGTTTTGGGTCAACAGATAAGCTATATCTATAATGTATCGCGTTCGTTTTTCTTTGTTAATAGGGGCGATATCTAACCTATTGTAATCCACTGTTATATCAACGTTTATTGACCTGTCCCAATATAGCAGGTGGCTGACGTTAGCGAGGGCTACGGCTGATATCTGTAGTATGGTGGTGGGTTTAACAACAGGTTATACTTTGTGCCATCTTCGCATATACTAGTTTCGCTATTTGGTGATGTCTTTCTAGGTATACTGAGCCTTCCTAGACTGGACATCCCCAATAATGTGGTCGATTGTCTCCCCGGAAGCTGTTGTAATTGCAGTCCAGTTCTCTCCATTTTCATGGCTTCGATTCTCGCGGAGAAGATACTGGTATTACGAACAATAACTCCTCACGTCCGAGAGGTTAGTAATTACTGGACCAAGTCGTGTACCCTAAGCAGACGTAATGAATCGAGTTACGACCTTCTGCATTCGGCCAGCCAGGATTTTTGCTGAGTTTCAGCATGTCAATGAGTTCTTTAGTTCCGAAAGCAGTGGATGTTTCGCTGCACCGAGTGTTCCTATACTAAATACCGTAAGTTTAACAGTGTCGTATTGATAGATTCTACGGGGTTTCATGGAAAGGTTTGATTTGACACGCATGCTTCTTACAGCCAGCGATACCCCTCTTCGACCCTCATTGTTCGTATATCTTCTCGATATCCTCTCACCACGAGTCGTTCGTAAATCGACTCTAGCTGCTTGGTAGTACGTAACACTACCTCATTTAGTACGTGATGGACGCGTCTTAAATTAGCGGCGCTGATTAACCGTTGTAATATTGACGTAAAGGATCTCTTGGTCGCCATATAGTCCATCACACATTGGATATGGGATACATGATGCCTCGTCGACTAGATTTTTGTCTCCATCTTGTATATATGCCGTTCTGCTCTCTCATTTTGGGAGGTAGAATTGCTTGTCCTTCCCGATTTGGAGAACCGTTGGGGAACAATTTACACGGCACAATTTAAGTGCCAGATGTCAGGTTGTTTTGGAAGCTCTGCTTGAACTTCAGTATCCATTCTAGCCAGGTCTTGTGGCCCACGGGGTTCTATACTATGTCACCTCCTTCTGGCACTGAGACCCTGTAATATTGACTGAGCAGTGAAAACCACATCCTCAACTGGTTCATTAGGTAACCTTTTGGCTACCTCACTTGCCAACTGTAGTGTACCCCTCACATAGCTTTTTCTACAGGTGGAATACATAGTCACGTAGATTTTTTGTTCTGAAGGTCTCATGCTCTAAGTGTAATTCACACCACAGTGCATGCATATAGCTCGTCAAGGATAGGAACAAGTCTCGAAACTGCGATATCGGACAGCCCGCGAGTATATATTGAATGTGAATATACACAGAGTTAGATCTGGCCGCGTGTAAAGTACATCCTTTTCCCTCCGAATGGTGCCTCACTCTTTCTTCTACGCATAGCCAGAAAATCTTACACTTTTTCCTATTCTCGACTAACGATACGTGCCATTTATCCCCTTCGTGCGGACTAACTGCTTTCGTGGCATTGCAGAAAGTGAGAGGCGACAGTTCATCAGTCCACTCAAAACGTCCATATAGCTTGCGTTGGTCACCATTAGCAATCCATTTGGTTGGGCCCTACCACATTGATCATGACTCCTTTCCAAATGGGGTCAATCGTGGGGGACACTTCTTCTGTCTGCTAGAACCAGATGTTGAGGCTTACCAGAGGATAGCCCAGGAAGCTCACGGCCGACACCAGAAGGGAATCTCCTTTCCCCTCTCGGGTACGCTAGTGCTGCCGATGCCGGTCCGATTTTGCACCTGAGCTATAATGGCTTTACTCGCCAAAGTCCAGATCGATGTTGTGTAGCCCTTCCCGTTTATATTTATAAGCATCTTCGACATCAAATTAGAATGATTTTAGATGATATAATGAATTCATAAGTATTCAGCATTCTTACTGTTTACTATTAATATTCTAATTTAATTTTTTAATTTGCCTAAATTAAATTATTAATTAATTAATTAAATTATTATTATTAATTAATTAATTTCCTTTTTATTATGGACAAAAGTAAGCTTCGAAATACGTGTCAGTTATAAACTTTATACAAATAAAACTTTAGTTGCATAAAGATAAAAATATAAAAATCTTTAACTGAATGTTTTGACATACACATTTTTTGTTTGAGTATTGAAGAAAAAACATATGAAATATCTAATTTGATGTCCGTACCTTGTACTCCAGCATTACATATACATATGCCTATAATAGTTGCAACTACTATTACAGCCCTAGTTCAATAAATGTAACTAACATTTATTGAATACCATAAAATCAAACAATGTTTCAGATTTCAGCTGCACAGAAGATTAATCTTGTAAAATGTAAATCGACATAAGCAAGTTTGGATGCATTAGGGTGCCGGTGTATTTATCTGCACGTCGTGTAATATGCTGAATGCAAATTAGCAATTTCGCAGCAAATCTGGTATTCATACAGTTAATCATCGTCCAGTCAACTGATTATCATTGTAAATTACTCCATGTCATGGTTACGAGCCTGTCCATCACAGGGAAATATTTTCATTACACCAGCACTAGGTAGGTAGCTATATAGTTTATATGTTGTTAGACAAACAGATTGCCTTGGTAGATTATTTATGAATTATTATTATGTTAATTTGTGCATCAAGAGATATTTCTACATATACTTTTATTACATAAGAAAAGGGGCATTTTAGAAATCGATCGCAAATTTATAGTAATAGTAAATAAATAAATAGTATATTCCGCATAAAAAGAACTTTACATTTCTTTATAGGATGGGTGTTGAGATTATCAGAAGTAGTTAACAATAGCAATGACAATTAGTTAAAAACTCTTAAGTAGGTTGAATAACTTTAAATTCAAAGTTAACAAAATTTAACATCTAACTAAAATAAACAGTTTTAAAACCTTAAAACGGACTTTTCCGGACGTAGAACATCTATATCTCAAAACTCAGTGATGAGTAAAAATAAACCAACACATAAATGCAGAATATGTGTTTTATGCGACAGTTTTACTTTTTTCAAGTAGTCCACCATCGTGTTTTATCATGACCCATGGACAGGGTGGGGTGTATCCTATCCACCTCAAAAGCAATAAATATCGTCTGGTGGACGTTTCTAATCAGAATCAGTCGAAACCCGATCGATCCGACACGATTTAATTGAGTGATCGTGCTAACAAAAAAAAATTCTCAAGTAGCCTACCATTGTACTTTCTCATGGCCCATGCATAAGGTAGAGTGTATTCTATCCACCTCAAAATCAATAGACGTCGTCTGGGAGACGTTCCCAATCAGAATCAGTTAAAACTCGATCGATCCGACACGATTTAGTTGAGTTGTCGTGCTAACAAGAACAAATGCCGATAACGACGACGACGACACACACACAGCAAAAAAATTTTAAAAACCATTTTTTTTTTGCTTTTAGACCGAAAAACGAAAAATAAACCCAAAAAAGTTTGTTTCACTTTTTCATTACACGATTACCCTACTTTTCCGCGTATAGTGGAGTGCGAAAAAGTACTAGTATATACGTCAATAGAATTGATAAAATAAAATTCCATAATAATAGTACCTAATTATTAAATACTTGATTTTGAACTCTACATTTCTTTATATCGTCGATGCTGAGATTATCAGAAGTAGTTAGCAATCGTTAGCAATAGCAATTAGTGAAAACCCCTAAGCAGATAGTATAACTTTAAATTTAAAGTTGAAATTTTAAATCTGTATACTAACTTAAAAAATCATTATTAGTATATAGGTAGTGAAATGCAATTATATGCAAATTAAAATATGTACTTGTATATGCATCAATAGAGTTTATCAAAGAAAGTTCCATAGTAATTGGACCTAACTATTACATACTTGATTTAAAATTTTCAGCTACTTAAAGATTATTTTCACAAAATGACTCTAATATGCTATATCTGAATATAGATGATGCAAAGTGATCAGTAACAGTAATGGTATATCGATTAACTGAAAAAACCATCAACAAAAATATAAAAAATAAGTTCGAATTCTAAGTCCAATTATAATATATGGCTTGTCAAATTAAAGAGTTACAAGGGACGTAGAATACTAACTGTCTCATTGGATTTATATCCGCCTTCTTAGTACGTACCTTAAATTACGTATCGGTAGGAGTTTGAAATCTAGTCCCTGTGGACTAGATTCTGAGACAACTAGACACTAAATATATATAACAGGCTAAAAAAAGTTTATTACAGTCAGGTATTACCACAAATTTACGTTGTTGATGTATACATATGTGTCTCACGAGGAACTCCTAATTATCACAAAATACTGTTAATAAATTGACATTAACGCCAGTAATGATCCTAGTCTTCTCCTGAGAACCTTAAGTTCATTCAGAATAAATTATTTTATATATTTAGATACCTATGCTATCTGTCATGATTAAGCAGTTATTAATTAACTTTATCGGCATAAATTAAATGACCTGTAATAGATGTGGCTCATAGTATATAGAGACTATATTATCTAGAATAAAGACATAACTTGTATCGAACAATAGGGAAGGATAAGAATCAATTTAGTGGTGATATACTACCACTAGTAAAATACTAAACAGACCACAATTGTAGTCTAAGTGCATTTCTACGAAACCATGGAACGCTGAACTCTTCCGTGGCCTGAGATATTCTAAAGTACTTTTCAATTTTGGTACGTGTTCAAACTATTATGTTATGTTTGGTATGTGGTCAAACTATATTCAAGCGAATATTAACTAAATTTGAAGATTTCGTGACGACACCACAGTTTATTCCGAATTTAATATAATTCTGGTCGTCTCTCATGAGATTAATATTTCCATTAAGATAGCTCCATGCTCAGTAGTTTACGAGTATCTTGTCCAAATTTATTACATTTAAGCATATCCACAAGTAGATAATCCACAATTATTAATACCTATACTTGGGCCATTGTTAATACATAGTACTTACTTGATGGATTACACCGTTGCCACTGAATCATGTATTCGACCATCAAGTACGTTCTGAATAATCTTTTCAGTGCCTGATTTTTGTATTTGTCGCTACCGACATCCCTGAGTGTTAACTGTTGTAGGATCATCCTTCATCAAGTACTACTGAGAATCTTTCACCTTGGATATTGTATCCGCTTTTTTCCTTAATTTTCCCTAAATATTATTACTTCCTGAGATATCACTGGACCCGTTACCAATTGACTTCCTCCAGGTTCTCTTTTTTAGGCTCACGATCTAATCTAAGACTAATGTGTAACTTATTTCTATTCCTATTATAGTCGTAAATTGCCTAAATTCTAAGAGTCACCCATTGATGTCTCCATAGCCATTTCTGAAAAGTATGGCACTTTTTCTTATGCACTACATAAATTACTCTGCCTTTAATTTCACTCAAACCACTACACTAACCAGTGGGGTTTAATCCTCTTGAGTCTTCTTATTTGGTTGAAGTTATCAAGGAGCTAGATGGCCTCAATCTCAATATTCTGTATTCCAAGGTCTCGGTGGAGATCATCATTTCTTATATACACCAAGATGCACTAACAATGTTTCGTAGTACTTTATTTTGAAAGGTTTATATAATTTTAATATTTTATTTTCTGATACAACCAAAAATCTGAATACAATTTCCACATGTGAAGTCCACGGTTTTAATATTTGCATATACAAGAGAAGCTTATTATGTATCGACAAGGCTGAGTTCCTACCCAAGAGCCAGTATATTTTCTTATATCTTATACCTAATTCTTCTCTTTTCTTTTTTATGTGGGCTTTCCAGCGAAGCTTCGTATCTAGGATAATACCGAGATACTTGGCTGTATTGGCATATGGGACTACTCGTCCATTCATACTTATTGGAATATGTTCGATATGTCTACTACTGAAATCGATATAAACTGATTTCTCTTAATTGATTTTAATTATTTAATTTAATTTTCCATATCTTGGTCCTGTTTTGGAATTTATTGATGGCGTTTTGCAGTTTATTAGCTATTTCTATATTACTTTTGCCCCTTGTCATTATGGCAGTATCGTCGGAAAAAGTAGCTACAGTATTATTTTCCAGCTCTGGGGAGTCACACGTATACATAATGTAGAATACAGAGCCTACACAGAGTAGGCATTTTCCTACTTAATTCGAAAGTGTCTGTCCGATAAATATAATTTTAAAATATCTTCATATTGTTTAGGAAGGATAATTTTTAATTTATAATGCAGTCACTCATACCAAACCTTATCAAACGCTTACGCTACGTCGAGGAATATGGCAGAGCAAGCTCTTTTTTTCTTCTAAAGCATTCTGTATTAGTGATTCTAAGGACCTAATCTGTTGTTGTATGTTTATGTCTGAGCCCGAACTGGTGGTTATATTCTTTTGAGTAACAGTTTCTCAAAGAGCTTGGACATAATAGGTAATAAAGATATTGGTCTATATAAAGAGACTACATGTGGCGATTTCCCGGGTACCATCACGATTTCTGCCACCTTCCATAGTTTAGGTACATACTTAAGCCTGAATGCAGCATTAATTAGATTAGTCAGCTTGACGAGTGCTTTCCTCAGGAGCTGCTTCAGTATTTTTTTTGTTATAAAGTCAAATCCAGGAGCCTTTTTCGGAACCATGTTATGCTTCATTTCTTTCATAACATCATCTGGCGATGTAATTTTGATATTTTCTTCTTCCTGATGAGCAGTTTCTTCAGGTAAGTCTTCTTCTTGTAAGTTATTTATTTGATATATATTCTCTAAGTGAGTGGTAAAACATTTGAGTGAGTGACAGCTTTTTCATTGCAACTTCTGGCCCAGTTTCCATGTGTCTTCTTATTTGGTGGTATCTGCATAACGGGTCTTTTTAATAGCTTTCCATAAAGAATAATACGTACTACTATCATTAGTAAGATCCGTTAACTAGGAAGCAATCTTCTCGTCCTTTAATTATTTACAACATCGTGATACACAATTTTATATGAACTACTTTTAATAAATTAAATTATTATTTCTAATATTTTGTATAGGATTTGTTTTGTACAGTATATATAAACTAATATATGCTGATTTTAAATAAAGGTATAATAAAGTCGATAAAATGGAATTTGTAAATTCCTCAATGTTAATTAAAATAAAACATACAAAAAATAAGGTAGCAAGATTCTTCATAGTTACAGGAAACATTTACTACATTATTTTTTCTATATGCTAACCTTCGTCTTCCAAATATGTTAGGAATATTTTCTTTTAGTTAAAAGAAAGGGAAATATATAAGGCAGGTTGTATTATATCAACAAAATTGAAAGTATGGTCAAAAAATAGTCCCTTTTTAAATTTCAAATCTAGAGCAGTTTATAGATAATTATTTTAGCCGAGCTTCGGCACAATATTGGTTAAGGCAGTCAGGAACTTGCTATTCCAGGATACATTGATAATTTTATTAAAAATAAAATAAAATTCTATTAAAACCGTTACTTCATCAACACAAGCCGGCCAAACATCAAGAAAAAATTACAATATTACCTGACATATTATTATGCTGAGAATTTAATTAAAGATATAGGAAATTCCTAAAATTAGTTTTATAAATTTCCCTGTCATTACAATATATGTACTGTTATTATGTACTCCACCTATGCTGAAAATATGAAAAATATGTGTATAACATAAAAAATGAAGTTACGCCTTATTACTACTGTTTTTTTTTTTTTTGTATTGAGACATAAAGAATACCTACAGCACCTTACTGATTTGAATAACTATAGTAGACATATTAATATAATATTAATAATACCGACAGGTTTTCTGTTGTACCTGACCAGCTTATCATTGGTGCATGCTATTCTGGACATACCGTATATTTAATTCAGTAGTAAACAGGATCATTTTTTCTAAATTAATCTTGAAGAAGTAATAAATACATTTCGTAAAATATAAACTTTGTTCCATTTTTATCTTTTACATTTACAATATTATTCGCCTTCAATTTCGGTGTACCTGAGAGGGTTTTCAAAGCAGCAACAAAAACAGGATATCTGTTTTCCACAGGCAAGAAAGATTACATGTTGCTCAACACGTGTTTCGTCAACCAAGTTAACATCCTCAGGGATTATTAATACTGAGTTTCAACAAATCTTGAAAACAGTTTTAATCATCCCCTGATATGAAAATGAGAAACGTGCATCGATCTATGAATCTTTCGGTAGGTATTTGTGAAAAATTGTTTTCTTGTTTTTAATTCTGGACTACTTACATATTTTTTTATTTGCCATTTTCTGTTAGATATAATTAAAATGAAAGATAATTGACACAATAAACAAACTATGGATATTGTTTTATCTAATAAAATGTTTTTAAATGACTCACATAAATGACGTCTTTCCTTAGCAACATCTGGAATATTCAATTTACAATATGGAGTACGAAAGCTCATATTACATTACTACTGGCTTATCTGTTAATAATATTATCAATATTTTCAGTATGAAATCTTTACTGAATTGTCACAAATCTTTAACTAAAAATGTC
Organism: Rosalia funebris; assembly: GCA_037954035.1. Lineage (NCBI taxonomy): Eukaryota > Metazoa > Arthropoda > Insecta > Coleoptera > Cerambycidae > Rosalia > Rosalia funebris. The sequence goes on along the minus strand of JAZFAV010000012.1, from coordinate 4,806,785 downwards.
CACGAAACTGTAAGGTTTTGATTCATCCTGAGGAATTAAATCATGAATTCATAGAGTTCTTGTGATACTAGACTAGATTTCACTAAAATTATTATTAAACTTGGAATTAAGCAAACCTAATTATATATTTACATGCACTAGTATATTAGAGTATTATCTTCATCAACGATACAGAGATTATGATGTATCACATAAGACAATCGATGGTTTGTCAGACTTAGTTGAGAGGATATTTTCTATAACAGATAAAAGCGTTGATATTATTTGCTGGTAATGGCATACTATAATGGTGACCATAACAGAGGGTCCCTATTGTACAGGCATTACAAAGCAATGCTCAGAGCGCCGAGTACATTATCCGGCTTATAGATCATTGTGAACATATTAAACACTTGATACTCAAACAGAATATTGAATTTATACTCCAACAATCAATAATTAGGTAAATGTTTGAATCCTAATGTCACTAATTATTTACTAACATACAATACGATTACAAATATTAATGTGCTATTAGTGACTACTCCTCAACACCTATCTTATAAAATTATTAAAGATTTAAACCTCTCAGTTTCAGTTTACTTACATTATTAAGTTGTTCGAACTGTGGGATTTTCATATAATAAATTCAACTTGCGTTCAAGACTTGTTATTAAACATTACAAAAACTGATTATAATACGAGTATACCTTATTAAATGAAATCGTTTTAGATTGTCTACCTCATTGGTGTATCTTTGCCCCTTTTATATAATTGTTTATTTACCCTTTTTATATTATTTTCGAAGAGAAACAGTGAATTATACCTACTTGAAAACATAAAAAAAAAGAAATTTGTAACAAAATTTACGCATCCGTTGAAGTTTTGTAAATTCTCATATACATATTTCAGTTTTTATTTCTAATTTTGTGCAAATACAACATCTAGTATGTATAGTCTGTATATTCTTCTTCTTTTCTTCTTCTTCTTCTTCTTCCTTCTAAAGTAGGTACATATATGACCTGTTCCTCTTCGATGAATATCATTGGTACTATGAGCTGGTTTATCTGTTTTTTTACAGAGAGTAAGCAGCTAACCTGGCCCTCTAACCCTCCTCTTTCTTCCGGGCTTGAGACCGGCAACAATACTACTAGGCTACTCAGTCCACCCAGCAGCACTGCAGGCTGAAAACGTTATTCTGTATATAAATATATTAATTCAACTTTCTTTATATTTTTATTTTACAATATATAAATATTATTTGCATTGATACTTCTCATAAAGAAATTAGGCTAAATCACCAAAATGTTTGAAAAATTAATAAAACATTGGATGTATTTATTAATAATAGTTAATAATTTACCTTTATGTTAATGATTTGTTTACAATATTGTGCTATTACAAGGAAGAAATTAGAAGATACAATAAGCATGTACATGCAAAAGTACATGCTTATGCAAGTACATAAGAGCAAACTCGATCGTTACAAGGCAAATAAGAAAAATGTTCGGATAGATCTATTTTGTTTTATTAGTACACATGCATTTTTTGACCTACATATAGATGTTTTTACGTCATCAATCGCTTTTTTTAATGGCAATATAGAACCTTTGGCCTTATCTGACGTTGCCATTTAAGAGAGTCCATTTTATATATATATATATAAACCATCAAATTTGTGATAGGTTACACTGCAAATTAATCAGAATAATATTACCAAAAACAATAATAAATACTGACAAAAACTGTTATCAGTTTTTAATGTTTTAACATTAAATTAAGTGTTCAAGACTTACTTGTTCTTTAGTGTTTCAATGCCTCAATAATATTTGATCTGTTAAGATATACTTTGGATTTAAGCCAACCAATTTAATCCAACAAAAAATGGTTCAACAAAGTTAAGTCTCACTCAATAACTCTTCTTCTACCAATGAACTTATTAAGAAAGGCGGTATTTACGTAGTCACATAAAATTCATGTTGGTACCATATCAAATTCTTGAAATTTTCATTATTTGAATGCATTACCACAGGTGAGGGAATTATCAACATTAGCTTGTGTGCGAGTCCTGTCTCTATAGCCAATTATTGGCAAAATTTTAATTTGTTGTATTATTTCAGCGCAACATACTTTGAAAACTTGTGACAGTAGATAAATAAAATTGTTGTACAACCTAACAAACGTGAATAACCAAATAACGTAAAAATAATACAAAATCTTAAAAAGAGTATAATTCTCAAAGAGAATCGCGTCAAATAACATAAAAACAATAACATAATTTAAATATAATTATACGTATACTAAAAACTGTGCATTAAAAAAACAACTTGCATGGCCATATTTTTCCTACTCGTCCGATAAAAATTTTATTGAATTTATTCCAATCTTTACATACTCACTGTATGTGCCATTCGATAACATTATCATAACGAATGTATCATTTTTTATAAACAGGAAACATATCCTGCATAGGGAACAGAAAATTGTAGCTATTATAATCAATTGAATAAGCAAAATATTTCAGTTTTATTTAATTTATTTCTGTTATCTGCTTAGATCCATCATCAAACTGGAATTTGTTTCCAACGTTTTGTCATCCATTCCAAGTGGCTTATGTAGAATTACTTTCTATACATTTACTAGACCAAACTGCTGACAACTTTTAGAAGTGGATAAATTTATTTAGAGAATAGATTGAGTGGACTTGAAGTCCACTCAATCTGAATGAGTGAGGAAACATTAGCAGTAAGTTCCAAGTCTATGCAGAATGAACCCCAGAAAAAAGGTATGAAGGATAGAGAAGAAGAAGACTAACTAACACCGGAAGAAAGCCATCAAAAATTAATTAATCCATTAACGTTGTAATTAGTTGCATATTAAATTCATAATCTACATCACATTTTAATGTAATATTTATTCATTTTTCTATTTGTTTATTAATATATTTATTTATTACTGATGTAATTATTTATTTATATTTATTATTTGTGGTAAATTTTTATTAGATTATATAGTTTTTATTATTTTTAATAGATAAAATATTTTGAGAAAAATTTAAACTAAACTAAACTAAAGATTAAACCCTAAATATTTGACCAACAACTATCAGATTCTAGAGTAAGTAAGTAGTTAAATAGAGTAAAGTATATAATACAAAGTAATCAATTTTGAGTTGTAGTGAAAATTGGGCTAAACAATTACATAAATATACTTGACGATATAATTGTGTGCTATAAAATATAAAATTGTGTGTGGTATAAAAAAATGTATAACGTCTTAAAATAAATGAAAATTAAAAAGGTCTAATAATATACTAGTTTTATAATTTCAACTTATTTTCAGTTATTTTAGACGTGTTAATTTCAAACAATGAGGGGTGAAATAAAGCTTATTTTTAGCATAAACAAAATTCTATCCAAATCTATAAAGTATCAACAGCTCACTATAAGAATGTAATCTAATATAGTAAAGCTACTAAGCCATGAATAGGTATAACAGTGATCCAAAAACGATTACAGCTGCCAAAAATGAGCATCAGTAAAATCCTGTGGGGTTTGGCCCCTTCCTCTAGGGAAGCCACTACTCTACAGCGCGAGGGGATAAACCTGTAACATATCCTGTGATCGTACGCATTCGACGAACCGTCAAACACATCACAGTCAGTTTGATTATAAAATCTATAAAATAAAATAGGTTATCATTTCAGTTTTCTTTGATGGTAAGGATGTAACAAATGGACGTTAGTAATGATAATAACAGCATACAAATATGCTATATTTAATACATAAAAAAATAATATATCAAAATTATATATACTTCAAACAAGTATGACAGTTAACAGTAAGTAAATCAGGTCTAAAGGCGTTAAATCGCACGATCTCCGTGGCCAGTTAAAGTCACCGCTGCACGAGATCACCATGCCCTCAAATGGCTCGTGCAGAATGTCCATCGTGGCATGCGCTGTGTGGCACATAGAACTGTCTTGTTCCGACGTACAGACGACATTTGAAACACATGTTGTCGATATCCATATCATCCAGTTTAGGCCACAATAAATTGCTCATCATCGATCTGTTGCGCTAGCCCTTGACGGTTATGGCAATGCCAGTTTCATTTGGTAATGTGAATGATGATTCCGCGAGAATAAAATCCGCACCAACAGTGACTTTTTCGGGATGCATTGGTGCTCGTGTATCTCATGTGGATTGGTTTCGTCCCAAATCCGACAAGTTTGCTGGTTCATATATCCATTCATCCAAAAATGGGCCTCATCGCTGAAGATAATTTTTTTGACGAAATTTCGGTCAACTTTTAACTACTCCCAGAGCCCAATCAGCGAACACACGACGTTATCTGTGGTTGTTTACCTTAAGTTTCTGGGTTAGTGGATTTTATACGGGTGCAGACCTAAGTCTCAACGCAAAATTCGCCAAGTTGAAGTCATATAAAAGCCAAGTTCTTGTGAACGATGAGAAATTCTTCGGGTTTTCTCGTACACTCTTACGCACAGCAGCGATGTTTTCAGCAGTCCTTGCATTTTGGTAACTCGCGGGTATTGACTAATTATTTATCAAACCGGTTGACTCGAGTTTGGGCACTAAACGTCGAAAATCGACTCGGCGGGACGGTTGTGGCGAGGATAAAAATTACGTAATGATCTAAACGTTTCTCGAACATAGCACTGATTTTGAAATTAAAATTTGATGATTTTGACATGTTATTGAAAGCTATAAGTTTCCATAGTGATTTGCCACACACTACTGAACAATTCATAACAAATTTAACAGATGTTGCTTTAATAATATGGCCGCGATAATCTAACAAATTTTGGGTATCCCTATTGAAAGACTCTATAGTATTACAGATTCCTAAAATTTATTTTAATGAAGATGACATAGAACGCAGTAATTTCATCAAGGGAATCAGAAAACTTTTAATATTAGTGTTTCATGTTGTTACCTCCTATCGGGCGCAAATTATTCAATTGCTCTTTTACATGATCGTGCAATTTGATATATATACTGAATTAATTATGACATCATAATGTTAGTTTATAAATTACTGATCTGTAAGTGATTTATCTAGTGACAATTAGTGATCTCGTGATTGGTAAGTAAAATGAAAATAAATATGTCACATATATAGTTTTAAATTATTCTTCTTTATTGCAAACAATATTAAAATTAGAATTTTAACAGTTACTGAAAGTTATTAGAGTGTTTGCAATAATAAACTTATTATCCAACATAATGTATTTTCAGTCACACGAGGTATTAACTGCAGTACTGATAGAATTTCATTACCTATTTTCATGTAAAATTTGTTTTTATGACTGAATATAAAAACTGAATTTTCTTTTGAATCTTCAACATATCCCTCAAAAACATATGTATGCACCACCCACCTGGTCTTTTACAATTCAAAATATCAACGCCTCTGTTTACCAGAATAATCGCAGAACTTCTTAGGAACGCATACCAGGTATAAGATAAGATAATCAATCTGGCAACTTTTAACATTTTGCAATATTGAAGGAGCTTCCTATTTAATTTCTGCCAGCTACTTGATTGGTGATTTTGCTTTGGCGTATGACCATGAATAAGTGAAATGATTTTTCGGCCGTAATCTCAATTATTTTCGTTCAACTATAAAACTCTTAATAGTTATTTAATTAATTTTCTTAGCTACTAATCGTAGAAGTACGTTAATAGTTAAGATAGTTAATTCTCATATTACACATATGTATTACAATAAATGTACGTTATTCCTAAAGATCATCAGAATTACTCTTCCCTTCTGTATACCGTATTCCAATTCCTAATATTCTACTATACTATTCCAAATTTTGAATTCAAGTAAACTTCATAAAAAAAAATATAATTAAAATTAGCATAAAAAATTAAAACAATTAGAGTTGCAACATTTGAAATACCAACAGTTTTATTCAAAAAGATTTTCAGCTTTAGTACGGACTATTCAACCTATAAACTACCCGGAAATTTAAAGGCGTATTCTGGTGTAGTGACACAAATTTTAGGCGTTTTTTCATGTGCAATAAAAAAACAAAAATTATTTGTACTATCCATTTGTTCACTGGATATTTATTGATATTTTAAGAATATACAAAAAAAATCCAAAAAAAAAAATTAAAAATTAATAGTTACAATCTGCCAAAGTAAGAGGTAAAAAAGGGCGCGTCCTGGGTGACACGATTCTGAAACAAATAAAGAAAAACGATTCTTAATTAGTAACAATGTTGTTATACCCCTACCTCAAAGAAATAGAGAATTTGTTTTTACAAAATGGCGACTGTTTAAAAAAAACGTCATTTTTTGACCTTATTTTTTCAGTTTTTAATTTTTTAAAACTAGTAAAAAAATTTTAACATAAATCTCATAGAGGTGATAGAAGATTATATAGAGAAGGTTCGTACAAAATTTCAAGTAAATCGGTTCATTATAACTTGAGATATGTCAACCGTGTGGAAAAAGTAGTTTCGTGAAAAACGCGTTTAAAGATTTGAGCAGTGATATAATGGTGCGTTATACTTACATTTCGTTAATCGGCGATTCCTGATCCATACAATGGACTTTCTTCTACTTCGAAATATAAATTTTCCGAAGTTCTTTCTGCTAGATGAGCAGTTCTAGCTTCCTTAGAAGCATCAGAAGCTCAGTTCAGAGCACTCAATCCGAGATTCGTACCATCTGATAGCGAACGCATGGGCTTCAGGACCAATAGTGGTTCCCATGACGTTCATAATTTTTAAAGTTGGTAAAAATGCTTCATTGAAATTGCACACAGCTATATAATTTGCAATTTCAATTGTCCTTGTTCCTGGATGTATATGTTTTGGTGCAAAAATCCAGATCAATGAATTTAACGATTCATTATTATTCGATGTAATAAGCTTTCTGAAAACAAATTTTCATATATCGGCTTTGTATATACCATTCTCAGGTAGTTGGGAAATGTCTACCGTCTATCGTTCGATTCGCTCCGGAAGGACCGGTTTAGTTGTCGCATCATTAAAGTAGCCATAACTCCGTCAATAATTGGAATTTTAAAAATTATTTGGAGAATATATTCTTAAAGGTCTAAACTTTGAAAATATGCAAAAAATCTATTTTTTTCAAAATTCTAGACCAGAATACCCCCCTAAGTTTTTTATTTCTTCTAACTTAACATTACATTTTCTATTTTTCGTAATTACTCTCGGTGTATCAGACTTTGAAGTATTCGAAAACTTTTCGTGCCATTATTTCGACTTATAATAAAAATTAACGTATAACTGCAGAACGGGCTGCATACCATGCTTCCCCAAGATTAAATCATCACTTTCTTGCATCATATCTTACAAGATAATCTAAGTTTTATGGAAAAATTATTGTTACAAACTTTAAATCAACAATCAACATCAATTTCGATTCTTTAATAAGCAACGTTCCATAGCAACCTAGTCTAGATATTATGCTATTTGACAATTAATATATTTTCAAATACAACAATTTATCACTTAATTCCAATCCCCTTGAATAACCCCATCCACATTCCACCTCAACCGTTTCTCATTCCTCTCGATTTTGACATTTTTATTTTTATTAAACTTTAATTCATCTTATTTAGAAAAATTATATACTGATGGTACATTATTTTTATAATATAAGGATATACAGTATACGGATGGCAAAAAATATCATAAGCATCTCGAACGTTAGGGGGTTAGGGGTATTAAAAGCTTTTTATTCTAATGTTTGGTACATTCTGTTATTCATCGCATTTATTGAGAAAGTAATAAAATGCGTTAAGGATATTACCGGTTTCGGAGAAAATTAGATTTTTGTCTGATATTTTTGTCTTCGACCGGTAAATGTCCCTTACCATTCGTGATACTTAATGTGCTATAACATATTGATAAGTTATGCATTTACGAAGTAGTAGATATTTCTTTTATGTATAAGGTGTCTCAGTTGAAACTACAATATTTTAATTGCGTACCATTTGTGTTCTGTCAAAGATGGAGCGTCAATATTTAATGACTGTCATCTACAAACTATACGACGTCAACATGATGTGACTAACTTCAACGATGAATGTTTGTGTATAACTGTTGTATGAAAGTGAGCGATCATTTACAGTTGCAGTTCGTAATTTAATCAAGAAATTTTAAGAAACGGTTTCTGTTATTGATAAGGCAACATGTGCAGTATGTACTCATCGTGGTCGATCAGATGAAAATATTACTGCAGTGAGAGAAAGTGTACAGAAGTATACAAACACCTCAATTCGATGTCGTGCACAACAACTATATCTGTCAAGGGCCACCACGTATCGGATTTTAAGAAAGATCTGCATGTGTCAACCATACAAAATTCAGTTGACACAACACTTAAAAGTTACAGACCATTTATAACGTTGTACATTTGTTAATTAGGTGTTAAAAAGAAACAAGTTGTTGCTGATTTTTGCAACAAAATTTTGTTCAGCGATGAAGCACATTTTCATCTTGACGGATACGTTAGCAATCAAAATTGTCGAATCTGGGGTTCTAAAAATACAGATGCTGTTCACGAAAAAGAAATGCATTCCCAGAAGTGCACCGTTTGGTGCGCATTTCGGAGTAGTGGAGTAACTGGACCATACATCTTTGTATTGGTTCATAAATCACATCCTATAGTTCCAAATGAGACACCGAGGCATGTGGACGTCGTATGGTTTGTAAATGACACTCGTTAAGTATTGACGCCCTGTCTATGACAGAACACAAATGGCGCGCAATTCAAATCCTATTCAATTTATCCTATGGTTCCAACTGAGACACCCTATAGTAGTAACTATTATAATTATTTAAAATTATGCTTACTACTCTTGACTATAATAACGTATATAAATAGATGTGTATAACATCAATTCAATGTACATCGCATAATAAAGTGGTACCAACGTATAAATACCAAAATTGTCTTTACTAAATTTGGCACTACAATAAATGACTGAAATAATACAAATATGTTTAAACGAAGAAAAGAAATTAAATATACTAGAATCTTGGAAAGCGAATATTTGTGTTTTTAAACGTTAAACATAAATCTAGCTAATAATGAGTAATAACAGTTGAAACGAAATATCTCCAAAATTATAGAAGAACTCTTGCGATGGGTACACCAACTATATACTCACCACCAAATTTTACACCATTTGAAATAATCTACATTTTAACTTTACAACAAGAGGTAGTTTTTCCATGATGTGTATTGAATTTCATATGAATTGATAGAAAATTTGTAATTGATGATGATAAGACAACTTCCAAATCGTTGTCTCTACACAATATCCCGAGGTCTTCTTTTAATTTTCAATTGATGAAATATGATATCCTTGAATAAAATATTTTTTATAAAATATTCTTTAATAATAAAGCGATTGGCACGATCACTACACAACACCCATTCAAATAGTCTTTATTAATGTTATTTGTGTTAATAATATAAAATAAAAGATTTTAATTACTTGTATATGTACTTATAAATGTATAGAAACATTACTGCAACTCACGTAGTGAGTACCAGTTGAGAAAACGACAAAGCGAGAGGAGTGAAGCGCTGTTGATTTCCCAAGAGTTCCGGCCACAATGCCTCCACTAGAACTTGCTGTCTTCTCCGCAGAACTATTTGCAGTTTGGCGGAATGACGCGCTCCGTCAATTTTAACTTTATTGACGACCTTGTAATGTCCGCCTTCAAATGAGATTTTTCAATAGCATCCAATTTACACTTTAGGCGTTATTGCTCCTCTTCCACTTTAACTGCGGGCATGAGTTCATTTTAGGCTTCATTAATCTTTTATACCGAAAATAAAACTTGGTAAATTACCACACGGGCTCTTATACGCATTTCACGTAAAAAAGAAATATTTATCTCTATACAGCGTATAACATTACTAATAAAAGTAATATAATCTTTACATATGCTAACATAAATATTACGATGTATGCTAATATAAATACTGCGTACAAATTTACTTCGGCAAAACTTTCCGTCAAAAATTCCGTCACTTAACTTAAAATTTCTAATTAACATGTTCAGTATGCTGATAATATTATTTACATCACTTTGACTTTTTATTATTTTTTATGTAACTATTTTTTAGGCTAATAAAGTTATGTTATGCCTTATTTTCATAAACAGATTTATATCAGTTCTTATTTATTACGATAGAAATATATGATCTTGCTAATTTTTATTTACAATTGAATTATATTAAATATATTTGTAACACATTCGTCAATTTCATTAATTATTATATCGTAATATAGCTCAGAAAATACAGCTTAAAATGTATTTCCAGGTATATAATTAATTATATATCTGGTAATGATAATAATAATAATTCCTTTATTTCCCTACAGATAAATCCACTTAGAGAACAAAAAATACAAATAAATACATACATACATATGTGTACAGTATATAACTAAACAAAACAAAATGACAAAGTGTTAACATCGAAATAGCTTTGATGCAAATAAACAATCAATTACTTCAGTAACATATAATTCACAGGGCAGTAAAAAGTTGTTTTCCTACACACAGTAACACATTGTGAGTACAATTGTTCAAATCATAAGTGCCTAGATATTACGTTAAAGTTCTGAGATATAAGAAACACTGGCGATTTTAACAGCACATTAGTTCTTGCGGGTTGGTAATAAAACATACTTTCTTCTCGAGAACCTAGTCTAGGTATGCGTATATTGAACATTCCTAGCAATGCGAGTGCATCTATACTGTTGTGGAACATTTTAAAAAAAATAAGAGGCTAGCAAGCACCCTTGTAGTGTTCAATGACTGAATATCAAATTTTTGTAGAAGCAGAGTATGGTCGTAACCTCTTACTGGATAATAATTGTCTATGCGAAATGATACATACATACTTTAAGAAGCGCCGTTGAACATTTTCAAATTGATTCATGTGACATAGATACCGGGAATACCAAATAAGGTTATAATTTTCTAATTTTTAACGAGTTAACGCAAAATATAATAAATTTAACGTAAAAGTGTTATTAAATGATGTCGTGTTTCTAATGACAAGGCCAAGGGCTTTATATGCATTAAGAGCCATATGATTGATATGCCCCGAGAACGATAATTTATCATCAAAGTATACACCAAGATCGTAATATTTTCTGAACGTATTAGAACTGTACCGCCAAGAGAATAATCAAATATTAGTGGTTGCTTCTCTAAAGTACAGGTTCAAATTTTACATTTATCTATTTTTATTGCTAATTTATTCTTAAAACACCATGACATAACAAGGTCTATGCATTTTTACATCTCAAATTCATCATCTGAGCATGTTATGTTATATTTAAAAATAATTTTAAATCATCGACAAAAAGAAGATGATGTGAAGGTTACTACTGAATTCATATAATTCTAATTTTGAGATTAATATATTATGATTTACTTTGTCAAAGGCCTTCAAGAAATCAGTATACACTACATCGACTTGACTTTTGACTTGACTGCTAAATTTGTGACTGTTGAGCATTTTGCTACGAACCCATGTTGATTAGGAGATAAAACGGGTTGCACACCAAGATAAACATGGTTGTATAATAACATTTCGAAACCCTTTGCGAGATTTTATAGAAGAGCAATTCGACGATAATTTTTTATATCAGATGGATTACCACTTTTTAATATAGGACAGATCCTTGCTACTTTCCAACCCTCAAGAAAAGTGTGAGTAGAGATTATTTGATTAAACAATATAAAAAGTGGCTCTATTAAGGCACTGAGCAATATTTAACAAGAAAACTCGGAATTTGATCATCCCCACGGGTCATTTTGTTCTTAAGTTTAGATAATGATTAATTGTTAGTGGTAATGTTGATAATAATAGTAGTGCTATTAATTACAAGGATACATATATTATGTTACCTATTTTAAAGTTCGTTAATATCGTTGCTCTTTAATTTAAGACATCTCTTGCTTTCTTAGCATTATTAGCATACCAAATATCATATCGTGTGATAGGTACCTTACGACCTTGTCCCTTTTTATAGGAAGAAATGTATATTTATCACAACCTAACATACTAGTCGAATGTACATATTGTGATACAACAGGAGCAAAAAACATTACTAAAAGTTACATCACATTTCTTCATTATATTTACACAATGCGAGCAGTGAGCAATGTGCATTTTATAAGCTGTTAATTATTAATATATATGACCTCTGCACCTATAATAGTCAGTTGCAAACAAGCAACTCGGCGTAGAACATTGACTGGTGTTGAATTTGGTATTGTTACTTGAGCTATATATATATATATATATATATATATATATATATATATATATATATATATATATATATATATATATATATATATATATATATATATATATATATGTGTGTACATAATATAAAGAAAAATATCCTTCATTAAATCGCCAAGTTAGAAGACATTATTTATTTATCAACATTCTAAATTAGTTTAAAAATATTATCCTACTTTTTCACTCTCCTTTGATGTATTATAGTGTAATTCATAAGTATAAGGGTACTGTTTTATTTGATTATTGGAATCTTCGTGGTTCTGATCAATCTGCCAGTATTATCACAAACGAGAACGTTTAATTGATTGAAGAGTTTCTCATAGTTAACTCTAATATCTTGGTCCATCAAGCTGTAGTTCGGCTTAAGTTATCTAGAAAATGCACAAGATGTATTGGACACAACGTATCCCCCCAATTCCGCAATGAGCCTCCTCACAGAAGATAATTTTGTGGTGATCAATTTTTCTCTATTCTCAAGTTTACGGTTACAGTAGCAAAACATCGCATCAGAGAGGAGTTGACGGAGTGATATAAGATCACAGTCTAATATGGATTAAAGTCACATATTATGTAATGTCCAATACATCTTGTGCCGCCAAATTATTGAAGCTGGGAATCCCCATATCCCGGATATCCCCATGTCATTGCTGTTACAGCCTTATACTTTAAAGAATTATAGTTATAGTAACGATAGAGTTACGATCATAGCTGCTATAAGACACTTGCAAAAACGAGATTCGCTTTAAGGCGGTATTGTTTGTGCAGGAGAAGGCTCGACCTTTTTGATAAGGGAGTAGATTGCCCACCTTGTACCATTGACCTTAATTCGGTTAACTATTTTCTGTAAAGCCATCTAAAACATGGCATTGATAAAGAATCATAATTTTCAATTCGTAAGCTGAAATATACTGTTAGTTAAATTTCATGAAGTTTGACTACCCAATATCTATAGACAATTTTGTTCTTCGTGTACGACGTGTAGCTACCTTTCAAGTTTCTTATTTTGCACACATTATTGCTAAAGAAATTATCGTTTCTAACTTTATTTAAAAATTATCATTTTTAACTTTAAATGTGAAAAATGTATGTATGGAAGAAGACATGATATATTCCTAAATAATCTGGATATGGATAGACTGAATACTGCTTGTAGAACTATGCAGTATGCGAAATTTATTCAATTGCTAACTTCAACATCAGACCTTAAACATGACCTAATAATTATAAAAAATATTCTAAGAAATATATATCCCAGATATTGTTACTTCTAATTGATTTAGCTCTTACTTAGTTACACTCGTAAACACTAACCGTCAAATGTATGAGTATTTCGTTTAAAGAAACAAGATAAACGTCATCACCTCCTATTTATAATGGAAAATTAACCCCTTCCGTGGTAATATCTGCAATACGATAATAGATCACTTACGCTCTTTATTTGTCTGTAAGTCGAATTTCTCTTCAGTGAATTGATTCCTACAAGTTAATAACTGATTTTGTGCCAAAATTTAATATTGAAATACTATTGGAAGAGCAATAATTCAACGATTACTTTCTTTAACTTTCTGAGATGGCACACTGTACTGGTAATGGTAAAATCTAAAATGTAAAAATCTAAAAATAATTAGTTTAACTTCTAATATTAATCTTTGTTCATCCGATCACGAAATACCACGGGATACATATCTCTCAAAAGATGAAGGTGAAAAACACGACAATAACATACTGATAACTTGATCAGGTATTACCTTTCCTTGCTATTCTTCAAAAGAGGTCCAGAACATACACACATCGTTATTAAATGGCAAATGAACCAAAGTAGAGGAAACTGGAAGCGGATTAGTTTACAATTCGAGCTGAATGTAAGCTATCTATATCTAGCCTATCTAACTCTTATCAACTTCGATTATATGTCACTAAATCAAGATCACACAGCAAACGGTAGAGAGGGTAATGAGGACCCACATATACCGTTACAATGAATTAATCGATTATATTTAATAATTTTACACATTCACATATGAAATAAAGTGTAATTAGTAACATAAAGTGGAAGAAGACTGACAATAATATCCGTAAACTAAGAATACAAATCTGTATATTAATATCAATATCAATGATTAGGTTATGTAGTTAATAACACAAGCTAAGGTAATATGACAAATCTCTCACAACGTAATTTACCATTAATGTTCATTATAAATATATATATATATATATATATATATATATATATATATATATATATATATATATATATATATATCATCATCGTGAGGTCATCAATCCTAAGACTGGTTGGACGCTAACCTCCAGCTTCTCCTATCTTGTGTTAACCTACGCATTTCGCTAATTGTGCTACAACCTACATCCCTTACTATTTGCGAGCAGTAGTCTAATCTAGTCCTACCTCTGCCTTTCTTCACTCCTATTTCTGCCTTCAAAATATCGCGGACTATTCCCCCATGTCTCAGCAAATGGCCTACCATTCTATCTCTTCTCTTCTTTATGTTTTTCCACATACTTATTTTCTCGCCGACTTTCTCTAATACTTCTTCGTTTCTAATCCTATCAGATCACGGTATTTTCATCATTCTTCGGTAACACCACATTTCAAATGCTTCTAATTTCTTCCTACTTGCTTCCCCTACCGTCCAGGTTTCGCAACCGTATAGTGCCGTGCTCCATACATACGTTTTCAAAAATCTCTTCCTTGTTTCCAAGTTTATTACGCCCGAGCATAAAAGTGCTTTCTTTTTGTTAAAAGCTACTCGACCCTGCGCTATTCTTTGTTTTATATCTTTATCGCTTCATCCATCCCAATTTATTTTACTTCCTAAATAAGTGAAGTCTTTAACTTCCTGCAATCTTTCATTATTAATTTGTACTTTCGTTTTTGCTCTGCTCTCGCGCCCTCTGCACACTAACACTTTAGTTTTGTATTTATTCACCCTCATTCCGTATACCTCTGTCAACACTGCCTCCATTTCGTTCAATGCTGATTCTAATTCCTCTTTACTAGATGCTAATACTGTTATATCATCCGCGAATCTCAGCATTTTTAGTTTCTGTCCCTGTGCTTTAATCCCGAAATCTTTTACGACATTAATCGCCTCTTCGATGTACAGATTAAAAATTAGTGGTGATATCCTTGCCTTACTCCTTTCCTAATACCTACTTCCCTTCTTTCCCCTTCTACTTCTATAACAGCAGTTTGCTCTTTGTATAGATTGTGTACTACTTTCCTATCTCTATACTTCATTCCCGCGCTCTTTAGAATCTCGAACATTTTTTCCCATCTTACCTTATCAAAAGCTTTTTCTAAATCTACAAATCTCATATAAGCGTTCTTTCCTTTTTCTATTGTTTTCTCTAACATTACTCTTAGCGCCAGAATAGCTTCGCGAGTTCCCCTATTTCGCCTAAACCCGAATTGGTCTTCTCCTAGTATTTCCTCCGCTCTATTTTCCATTCTCTTCTGTACTATTCTGGTTAAGATTTTTGACGCGTGGGAAGTTAGGCTAATCGTTCTAAAGTTCTCGCATTTGTCGGCTCCTCTCTTTTTCGGTATAGTAACGATAATGTTCCTCTTATAATCCTCCGGCATCTCGCCCGTTTCATATATGTATTTTACAAGTTCAAACATCCTATTTACTACTTTCTGTCCCGCACATTTCAAAATTTCCGCCTGTATTTTATCTACACCCGGCGCTTTATTGTTCTTTAGCCCCCTTAGTGCTATTTCAAATTCCTCTCTCAATATAGGTTTTCCTACATCTTCCCTATCGATGCTAGATTCTTCCTCTAATATCTCTCCTAATTCCTGACCCTCGTATAAATTTCCTAAGTACTGCTTCCATCTATCCGCTTTTTCCTCTCTTCCGATCAGTATATCCCCCGATTGACTCCTAACGTTTCTACTTATTGGTCCTATATCCCTGAAGTTCCTCTGAATATATATATATATATATATATATATATATATATATATATATATATATATGAAATTAATGAGAATTCCTCCACATCTATATGTCATATTATATTTCAGCTAGGAATCTCTAGCTGGTAACTGACACTACCAATTTCTAAGCTCAAAAATTGCTCAAAATAAAGGAGAATCTCTGTATAGAGAATCAACAGAAACATTTAAATATGATAACTTAATCTATAAGTTAAACTTGTAAGACATTTACATGATGAAAATGAAAATAATACTTACGTACGTCTGGAGTGAAAATATGAAGTATATTTCATTCAGCATTAGAGTACTTCAAAATTAATTTCGGAAAAAACATAAACTATTTAAATTTCTTCTCGATACTTATCAATACTATAAAAATAAATCTATGATAATAAATGCATATGTATTAGAATGAGGCGTGTCCATACATCTCAGAACAAACTTATTCATGAAATATCCTTATAATTCAGTCAAATAATGACAATAGTGCAGTCGCAAATACTTTTTCAGTAAGTACTTTGATTAATCGCGAACGATTCGAAAGTATGGTAATTTTAAGAAGTTCATATCTATATTTCCTTGATCAGTTGGTGATCAGTAATGATCAGTTTATCTGTTGATGATCTCCCGATGATGTCAACTTGATTGACGTCGAGAAATATGTAATCTTTCAGTGGTCGTGAAAATTTTGCTTTTATTTTCCGAAAATTCTGTTTAAATCATATAACGAAAGCAAGTCCATAATGTCATTCTTTATAGCAATAATAGAAATATATATGAAGATGTTTTCTTGTAACATACTAGAACATAAATAATTTTCAATAATCTTTAATTTCGAGAATGGCATCGAGCTATTCATAAGGTCTTATACATAAAGGCTTATATAAGGTGAGTTTGTGAGCTGTACATATATTTTTACCAACAATGTATTTACTCTATGGAACACTATTATGCCATTTTTTCTTTAGAAAATAAAATTTAAATTTTTGCCAAATTTTGCTCTAAAACATGAAATATTGCTTTATGACATGTTGGTTACCCCTGGTCAAGTACCATTATTATGTGTATTAAGTACCATTATACTTATTATTCTACCAGAGAAATGCGCTGTTGCCAGTTTATTGTGGATTTCTCAGAGTTAATACAAAACATCTACAAATCGGATTTGTGTATGAAATACCAAACATACATTCTTTAATTTTTCATTGACGTATTATCTTTTATTTTATTAAGTTACTGTTTGTTTATTGGTCTATTATTTTACTATGATTTTTTATAAATAAGGAATATAGCAAATGGTTTTAGAAATACAAGAAACTGTCATTTTCTATTACAATGAACAAAAAAATTAATATTACATATTAAAAGTAAAAACATTCTCTATGATTAAAAATCTTAATCGTAACAACAAAATAAAACAGTATATAGAATAAAAGTTGATTGATGTCATTGTTGTCTATAATTATCACATATAATTGTTGCAAATAAAGTATCTATAAGATATTTAAATTTAAGAGTATATTTGAATTTTCGATATATACAATTCGTTTTTAGTTTATGAGGTATAAACATAACCTCAATTGATTTTTTCTGTAAAATCTTATTTATAATATACTATAAAATATAATGTAATTAATGTACAATGTAAAGTGTTAATGTAAATTATAATGTGTAATTAATATATAATTAATGTAATTAATATATCCCAAACAATTTTAGTGTGAAGTGATTAATGTATATTCATGAAAAAACTGACATTCGACTCTGCAAAGATCTAGAAATATATCTTATATGTATATAATTCTTTAAAGAATTATACAAAGTTTTTTACATAAGTTAAAAGGCCATGCAGAAATGTCTGATGAAATTAAAATATATATATATATATATATATATATATATATATATATATATATATATATATATATATATATATATATATATATATATATTACGTCAATAGTATTACAAATCCGCATTAAATACCATAGTATTCATTGAAGGCCCTCATCTTTAATTTACGCCAGTAATTTTTATGACAACTTTAACGAGCTGTCTCTCTTTTTCAAGACAATTATTTGCATGACATCCGTTGTGAAACGTTTCAGTTCGTGACACTACCAGGTCATCACAGATCCAATATACCTGCCACTTCAAAACATTCAGATTTATTAAGAATTTAAAACCACTAAGAATAATTTGTATATTTATCGATACAGTGACATGCTAGCGGTTAGTAATTTATCCTAGCAGCAATTGAAAACATGAAAGGTTTTACGAAACTCCTTTAAATTAATACTACAATAACAAGAAAACTGCATTTTATCGTCTAACGATTATGCACAAAAATAATAGAAAATTGGTAATTTACTAATGTAATGACTGTTTATCAAAATATTTTAATATTTTGATAATATATACTATACAATTAATTCTGATCACTAAGTCAACGCAAAATGTTTAACCCAATGTTAAACGTTGGTTACAACTTACAACCTTTGTAGATATAAACCTAAGTTAATAAGAATGTTATTATGTGTAACAATTAATCCACTGCAGATGGGTTATGGGTAGATTGGAGGGTGACGGATAGAAATTCGTGGGTAGCGGAGAGAGAGAGAGAGAGAGACACTCACGTGTTTTTTCAAGAATTTTCATTGAAATTAAGCGTATCGCAAATTAAAAGCAAAGAAGATAAAATTTCCCCAATGTTATTACTCATTTCATTATACCTTCTTGTATAAAAATCCGAATAATTGATCTATGTGGTCGAGCTCCACACGACTTCTCTAAGAATCAAAAATCTTTTTTGGTTTCCTCTTCTTATTTTCCACGATGGTTGATGAAAATAATCACCATTCTCATGACCACCAATCCACCGTTCAGAAAACTCATAAGGATATACCTAAGCATAGACATCGCCGTATATTTCTTGTATTTATAATGCGAGGGTGCTATAGCTTACTGAAACTAGATTTCATTGGTTGGCTCTCTAAATCATCAAAATAGGAAATACAACGGCGAGTTCTAACACTAAGTTTAATTCTAATACTGAGAAAAATTTTAATTAATCTCAACGTAAATTCTCCAATTTAATCAACCAATTTCCAATAGCTATGGTGTTGTCTGTTTACAATTTAAATAAAATCACCTCTGTCAAGAATAAAATTCAGTTTTTTTTTTAATTTGAACTCATGTGTATTACCTTCAGTATTTCTTGGGAAAAATTAACCCATCAATCTGCATCATCCTCACTTAAATTTTTATATTAATTTTACTTCGTACGGATGGTACGACAAATGACAAATAATACAAAAAGTGTGCAGAAGAATTTCAAAAAAATAATAAGAGAATTTACGGAATTGGTATACGACGCTGCAAAAAAATATGTTTAGTTTGCAATACACATTTAATGTGTTGGGATAAAAGATACTGTTGGAAGAATGCACGACACACATTTAAAAAACTGGCATAAAACAAAATACTTAAATTATTTTTGGTGTAACTGTCATTTTGATTGTTTATAATATACCATTTCATATATTAGAATATTAGATAGAAATTTGTTACAAAATAAAAAACAATGATTATGCGTGGACGAGATGATGACGGATTCTTAAAAAATCTGTTAATTTTATAGTACGTACACTGGAATGTCTTAAACTCTTATGTTTTCTTATTAGCTAGTGAACGATGTAAAAGAAAAAGTACTGACAAAGCAGTTACAAGAGTGATGTAAAATACATTAGAAACATTTCAATTCTCAAGAAACCAACTGTTAGTGTTTATGACTGATGGTTCTGCAACCTTACGTTCTGGTGGGTATTTACTTGAAGAAGGATGTGGTTCTTCTTACATGTTCTTACAGCTTCTTACATGTTACGTGTAAACTTCATGAATTACATCTTGTACCAAACGTTAAATGGATTAATGCAGTGGCGGTTTCTGCATAAGAGCACATGAGCACGTGAACCCCCAATGCAAATTAGAATTCAAACATTACTATAAATATAAAATATACTTTGTCTTAATAAATAAAATCTATTACGAGACCCTAATACAAATATGTAACCGTTATTTTATTAGTGTTATTATTTGAATTTGTGGAATGCAGAGCGTCGGCACCGCATGTTTATTTTATTTGGGACTCGGTTTGTTATATGTCTCGTTGTCATGGTGACAACGACGGAGCACGTGCTACAAATGGGCGTAATTTACGTCGAGTTTGTGGGCATCTGCGACTTGGCGGGTGGTGGGGATTATACAATATTTCCAATGAAATGGAGCACAAATTTGGTGTGATCCAGAGGCTATATTGTGCTGTGAATACATTGCATCGCTATTAGGCGTTTAGTGAACTACGTGCGGTTATTTTATAGTATTCTTACGTTATTGCGGCATTAAATAAATGTCGATATAAATACATATGGACCATAACTAAAATTTAATTAAACATTACGGATACGAACAGTTTTACCGTACAATATTTGAAAGACAATTTTAATTCTTTGAGTTATGAGCATAAAATTGAAATTAAAAATGCGGGCAGGTCAAAACTGGAACTTAATTTGACGCAGACTACAAAGTCCAAATCTAGAGATTTTAACAGAAAGTTTAAAAAGGAAATGTATGGAAAAAATGATTGGATTTGTGGGTGCAGTATAACAAACAGTTTATTTTGCTTTTTATCCATGCTTGACATATCTATTTTTAGATAAAGTTCGCCTGCAGACAGAATTAGAACTAATTTATAGAAGACCTGATTTTAGGAATATGAGTGGTGCTATTCATCTGTTGAAATTCATAACAGATAATAATCTTCAAGATATATTTTCTGCCACCTTTGTTCTTTTACAAATAATTGTTACTATACCAATGACTACAACTGAAGCAGAAAGAAGTTTTTCAACACTGAAGCAAATAAAAACATTTTTACGCAGTTCTATGAATCAAAAAAGACTGGGGGCCTTAGCAATGTTGTCTATTTAGAAAAAAATTATACAAGGTTTGCCAGACTTCAACGAAGCTGTTGTAGCTACGTTTGCTGAGAGCAAGAATACTCTCATAATAATAATAAGAGAGAGAGAATTGACTTTACGTTCAAGCAATGTAATACAATTTAGACATTAGGTGAACAGTGACTGTGCAAACAAAAAATAATGGATTCCTACTGCATGTGAGTATTTGTATTATGATAGTACGATAAAAATTTGCATGTTCTTGATTTTGTGAACCCTCTAGGCTTTCGACCACCAGCCGCCACTGGATTAATGTCATATCTACTAACCATATTCACAGATACACTGTCTGTGCCCCACATCCCTGAACAAAATGGCCAATCCTTATATGCTAGGGAGCATGGCTACACGCAGAATTTATTATTTTGAGCATTTCCAAAAAAAAAAAGTTTATAATTGACAATTTGATCCTGAAGAAGCTACTGTCATCAATGAAAGTCAAGCGAAATTTCAAGATGACCATATCGAATGTTACAGACTATAGCAACTAAAATGGACTACCTCCACTAGTCCACGCTTGAATAATAAAAAAATTATGAAATACGTCATTGTCATTAATGGAGTCACTTAAAATGATGCGAAAAGTAAGGGTGTTATAGCAAAGTTTAATAGTATTTTAAAGAAAGATTAAGATTTCACCACGTTAAGACAGATATGTAATAATTATCCATCTGCAATCCATTACGGAATATCAAAAATTAATTCAATTATGCAAATATTATATCACTACATGTCGAACGGTCATTCTCTTTGATAAAAATATGTTTTCGTTACTGCGAAAAAGTTGCGATGAAACAACTATGGAAACATACCTGATGCTGCAGATCTCTCACCGATCTCATCCAGTTTAGATTTTTCTTCTTTTAGATTTCTCAACTTATCTATTTTCAATATACACTTTGTATATATGAATTTTATATTCGAGGAATAACCGGCCACGTTGAAGACGTATTTGTGTTACCTTATCAATAACAGAACCCGTCTCTTCAAATTTCTTCTTTAAGTTACGAGCTGTTAACTCTCTAGGCACTTCATTTTGTCCAAATTTTGAGCGAATTTTTTTTAATGCAGCTGTAAATAATCAGCCACTTTCATAAAATAGTTGTACACAAACTATTTGTTGTTGAACTGTTATGTTGTTGAACTGGCGTGTTGACGTCGTATGGTTTATAGATGACAATCGTTGATGAAATATTAACACTCTATCTTTGATAGAACATAAATAGCGCGCAATTTAAATCCTGTAGTTCCAACTGAGACACCCTATATTTCATAACTGATGCAATTCTTTACACAATATAAATTTACATATACATACTTTACTATATATTTTCTTTTTTTGTGTGCGTGTGAATTCACAAATGAATGTGTGATAAATTTTGGTTATAAACAGCCAGTAGTGAAATAAAAAAGTAACAGGTAAATACATAATAAATAGATGTGCATCAAATAATCACGAAATTGTGAAATATAAGATGTTCAAAAACTTCTAGCGAAACTTCTGCTGCGAAATACCGTCAATGTTAAGTTAGTCGTGAGGCGAACAGAAAGCATTTTTTGTGTTTAAATTTTATCTTGCTTTCTCTCGGCCACATGTGCTTTTACAAATTTAATATATCGACATGAAAGTATACGTGGGCTAGGCAATTTCCTGCTGGAGTAACTGGCCAGTCAGACTACTTCCCCTTTCTCTGCACAGTATATTACTCGTAACTGTGTTTCATATTTATCTCACCATATTATTGTATTCATAATATTGTGTGTTTTTGGTGAAGGTAATAATTTTAAAGTGTATTTCATTTTTATAATTAAACATAGCAATTTACAATCCTATAAGATTGCCAATTTTATAAATATTGCTCTATTTGCTAATATCTATTTTTCAGCACAAAAATTGCATAATATTTAATCTATTAATTTTGTAAATATATTTTCTCGTTCTATGATATATTTTCGTAAAGATTGTATAACAAATTATCCACTATGTTTCATAAAGCTTATATGACACGGTATTAAATTTTGCTCACATGACCTCAAAATAAAAATAGATTAAACAAAGAATTATTATATTCCCTATATTTCTCAAATTCGATATATATGTATATGTATATATATATATATATATATATATATATATATATATATATATATATATATATATATATATATATATATATATATATATGTGCTTTCTGCATTTGACCTGGCAACGACTCTACCGATTTTTGGCAAGCCGGAATGATCTTCAGTTCCGACAGCACCGTAGGCTTCATCCCTCCGAGAACACCGATAACCAGAACCACCATCTTGACAGAGTAGCCTAGGTATAGCGTCCGCGACTCACACAGGAGATCTACGTATGTGTAAGTTTGTCTTTTATAGAGTTGTATATATGTTCTGTTAATTCTTTGTGTTCTTGAACATAATTGGATATGATTGCATTCTCGTTTAATTCAAATGGCGTTTCTTTGTTTAAATGTCCTAAGACTATTTCGAATGGAGTGAATTTTGTTACGTTATGAATTGAATTATTATAGAGCATGACAGCTAGGGTAATGATGTAAGATATGGGTTTATTTACGTGTTCTGTTCTCAAGCACCTTATAGAATCTAATAATGTGGAATGGAATCTTTCGACGGGGGCATTTGAATTAGAATTTCGTGGTGTTGTTATATGTAGTTCAATTTTATGTAGGAGGCAAAAGTCTTTAAGGAGTTAATTATTAAATTCTGGACCGTTATCTGCAATTATTTTGTTGGGTATGCCGAAATGGGATATAAAGAGTAATAACTTATTTTGCAAACTCGATGGCAGTTTTGTTGGGTATGTGGTACGCTTGTCCGAATTTGGAGAATGGAGAAAGGATCGAATGAGGTTAGAAAATATTCTTTTTCGGCTTGGAATACGTCGATATGTATTATTTGAAAAGGTTTGTGAGGTGTAGGACTTATCTGAAATTTAATTTTGTGGGGATGTCGTTCGTATTTGGATATTTGACATGTGTTACAAGTGTTGATGAAGTTTGTAACATCTTTCGATAGGTTTGGCCAATAATATCGTTTAAGTAACGAGTTTGTTGTTTCGTTAATTCCACGATGGCAGGTCTTTCCTTGATGGTGGTATTTTATTAGTTCTTGTCGCTCCTGCTCTGAAACGACATCTTCAAGCAAAATATTTGATATGAAAATTTTTATTTTATTTAAATTTTGTTGTAGTATGCGAATGATTTTCTTTTCTAGTTCTTTGGTTTTAAAGTCTAAGCAGTTTGTTTCTTTAAAGTTTATAAATGGTTTGACAAATTTAAAGGTGTCTTCGTCACTAAGATGAGTGCGGATTGTAATATAATGTCTGATTTTTGATGAATTGAAAATGTCTTCAGAACTAGTGATTTTTCGGGGTGTATTATTGCTTTCTGTTAGAATTACTTGATTTTTATAGTGGTTTATGGGTTGCTCGGTATAGGGTATGTTTATTATCGGATTTTCAATAGAATAGTGTACCGTGTTATTGTCTAAATCGTTATCTATCATCGGCGTGTCTTGTGCAATTTGTTTAGGTTGTTTTTGTGCGAGTTCAATGGTTACGGGATTTTTCGACAAGACGTTTTCTAGGTTTTCTATGATTCTATCTAGGTCCTGGAGGTCGGGTTCGGTTCCGTTCTGTAAGTTATTTTTAAGGATTTCGTCGATGTCGTCGTTAATGGTGCCGGGGTTCGCGATCATCGATTGTCGGTCTATTTGGTCGTCTGGGTTATCAAACGTATTAATTTCATTTTCAATTTTTATTCTAGATAAAGCGTCCACTACGACGTTGGTCTTACCCTTCTTATATCGAATTTCGTAATCGAATTCTTCTAGTTTTAACCGCCATCTTACTAATCTGGAGTTTGGTTCTTTTAGAGAAAAAAGTCATCGTAACGATTGGTGGTCTGTGAAAATCGTGAATCTTTGTCCGAAAAGGTATGGTCTAAAATTTTTGCAAGACCAAACAATACTTAATTGCTCTTTCTCTATAGTCGAGTAGTTAATTTCGAGATGCGTAACAGATGGGTCGTCCTTTTTAGCTGAGAACTGAACCTATGGCATAGTTGCTAGCGTCTGTGGTCAATTCGAATGGTTCGTTAAAGTCGGGGTATGCTAGAATGGGGTCGTTACATAAAAGATTTTTGCATGTCTCAAAACAATTTAGAAAATCGGGTGAATGGATGATTTTTTCATCTTTTTTGAGACATTTTGTCATAGGTTTCGTAATCTTCGCGAAATTTGGAATGAACCGGCGGTAGTAACCGATAGCTCCTAGGAAGAATTTAATTTCTCGTATATTTGCGGGTAGGGGGTATTCTTTTATGGCTTTTAATTTTTTTGGGTTTGGTTTTATACCTTCAGTTGTCACGACGTGTCCTAAAAATTCGACACTTTTGCATAGAAATTCGGATTTGTCTAATTGTACTTTTAGTTGTGCTTTCCTAAATGCTTCAAAAACTAATTTTAAATTTTGAATATGCTCTTATAATGAAGATGAAAATATTATTATGTCGTCCATGTAAACAAAACAGATTTTATTTTGGAGTTCCTTAAGAACATTGTCCATGACTCTTTGGAAAGTCGCAGGCACGTTCTTTAAACCAAAGGGTAAATGTAGAAACTCGTAGTGTCCGTGTTCTGTATTAAAGGCAGTTTTTTGTATACTATCTGGATGCATCTGTATTTGATGAAATCCGGACGCAAGGTCTAATGTAGTAAAATATTGGCATCTACCGAGTTTGTCTAATATGTCGTCAATATTGGGTATTGGGTGGCGATCTGCTATTGTCTTGTCATTTACTTTTCGGTAATCAATAACAATTCTATATTTTTGTTTGCCTGAGGCATCTAACTTTTTTGGTACAATCCATAAAGGGCTTGACCAACTACTTTCAGAGGATCGAATAATATTTTCGTCTAACATTTTATTTATTTGTAACTGCACTTCTGTTTTGTGGACGTGTGGATATCGCTATGATTTAGTGTAAACGGGGTCCTCGTCTGTCGTTTTAATTTCGTGTGTAACTGTGTTAGGGAACGTTAGTTTGTCGTCAGGGAGAAGAAATATGTCGTTATAATCTTGACATAATTTTAAAAGATTATTTTTCTCTTCGGTGTTAAAATGATTTGTACGCAGGAGATTTGGAATTTGTTGTCTGCGGAGTGAGTGGTTAGATAGATAAGAGATTTGTAGGTAGTAACAGTCGAAAGAAGATAAGGGTTGTGTTCCGATATTCTTATCAAATCGGACGGTAGTCAGGTTATCACTTATGTTGTGTATCTCTGTATAGGCGAGTCCTTGATTAGCGATAGTAATGGTTTCCGGGATAATGCAATTGTGAGAAGTTTATTTTGGTATATATATTTCAACGTTGTCGGGGGCGTCGACGGAAATTTGTCTGATAATAATTTCTTTAGCGTTAATAGAGTATGATATCGATGTTTCACGGAAGTGGAGAGGAATTATGAAAGTAGGATTATAGATAATTTTCTCTGAGAATATTATAGAGAGGTTAAATTTACAAAGGTCTTCGAAGCCAATTAGACCGTCGAAATAATTATGGAAATCGTAGACTAGAACATCGATAGTGTTATTAGAATGAAGTTCTGATGAATTTCGGTCTGATGATTGTACATGAATTCGGGGTAGAATTTTTCAATTATTGAAGGGCGAATAGTGCTTTTCGAACAACCAGTGTCGACTAAGAATTTTAGAGGGGGATTTTGTATTTTTATGTATGGAAGGCTACAAGGGAAAGATACTGAATTAAATTCATGTTTCATGTTTGCTCGTTGAGGGGCTGGTTGTCGTCGAAAAAATGTTCGTCGGAAGTTTCGTAATTGTGTGTCATATCGTCCTACGGGGTTTCTATGTAGTCGGTTGTTGAGGCGTCAAGTTGGTCTTGTCGCCGAAGCTCGTAAAAGTCGTACATGTTACTTGATGGGTACGGGGTGCCTGAATAGGAATTAGTTCGTGAGGGCGGTGTTCCGTCTGTTTCAGCATTGAATATTTCTTCTGAATGGAATGGGGGTTACGATTGTTGATTTGATCTAGAATTTTGTGGGTGTGGAAATTTACGTTTGGGTATTACGGATACACCTGACATGGGTGTTGGTTGGTAAGTATTGACAACTTGTCCGGGTTTGAAAACATTCTGGGGTTTCCGAAATGGTTGATTTGCGTTTGGAAATTGAGGTTTGTTTTGATATGGGAAATTTCGTAATTGAGAGTTGGGGAATGTTGAATATACAGGTGGTTGTTTAAGAGGTTGTTGCGAGATATTTTGGGGGTTGAAATTTGAAAATGTACTTGCGAATTGTGGGAAGCTAGATTGGGGTTTATTTATTGATTTTTGATTTTTGTTTTGTGATGTTGGAAGTTTCTGGTTTATTGACAGTCTATATTGATTAAACTGTTCTTCTTTATGAATGAAGGCAATATCATTCTCTAAGGTATCTTGTTCTCGTGTTCTCAACATTTGTTGATAATGGAACGGTAAATTCCTAACATATGTGTCTAACGCGAGTTATTGATAGACGGTGGCTAAAGCTTCTTTTACCATTTGTGGATGGGCACTTTGTTGTAATTTTGACGTTAAAAGACTCTGGAATTGTTGTATACGAGCGCCAAATTGTAATAGATTTTCTTTCGTTTTGTCGTAAGTTAAATGTAAAAGGTCTTGTTGTAAACAAGGTAGGTCTCGCGGGTCTCCAAAGTTGGTGATTAATAATTCCTTAATTTGCTCCCACGTATTTAATTCTAAACGAGTTGAAACCATAATTTGGGCTTGACCGTTCAGTTTAGATTTGATTGCTCTTAACATAAAAGATTGCGTCGCTTGATCGTTAGTAGGGAAACTATTCAATAATTCTTGCGAGCTACTTCTAAATTCGTTTAAGGCTGGGTGAGTCGTCAAAGTGAGGAATAATATCGATGTACATTTTCATTAACTGATAATTTACAGCCATTTCGTTGTTTTGATTTGTTTGAATCGTATTACTAGAGAATGAATCAATATTGTTAGAAATTTGGTTATTGTTTATGTTTTGTTCTTTGTTTAATATTGACAAGCTGTGAACTTTTTGGTATGGTTGGAAATGTTGAAAATTTGTTTTACTTCTTTTTCATTCTGCCAGCTTGGATTATATTACATTTATAGTCTAATGATGAATTTATCTTAATATAAATTATTCAATGCTAGTTTTATTATTTTGGCAAAAAAAAATATCTTAACCTAACCTATATAATCGCACAAGGTCAACGAAATATAGGGTTCCTCAGACAAGATCACACAGAGTCAGTGATTGAATGAAGTTTCTATTTATACCAATTGTACACTTTCAAAAAAGGGTCAGCAAGGAAAAATAGATGGGTGAGAAAATACTTGGTACTTACTAGTCTTCCGAAGTTGCTGCTCGTACCTCTAGTTTAGTGTTTAAGGGTTGAGACCACAAGAAGAATTCTGACTGGACCTGTTGGCTTTGGTTCAGGAAAGGTGCCGCTGAACGTGGTAGTCTTCAGGTGTTATTTTCAGGATCTTCTGCACTACCCTACCGACTGTGCCAAATATGTTTAGGGTTCAAAGAACAGCAAAACAATTATCGTAATACACTTTTATTTACTTCTGGATGACAAATTATGTAGTACTAACTCTAATGAATAACAAGTATAATCTGACTTACAATTCGAGGGGCTACACTTTTATATGAAATGATATCAACGCTGAGGGCGTCTGAGGGCAGCTTTATCGGTGGGTTTGAGATAAAGCTGTATCTTTAACAATTATTATTATGTGAGAAACCCACGCAGTGGTTAAAAATAAATATACGGAGTGTTCTGGCTATCCATGTAACTGGCACACCGATATCAAGTGCATCAGCGATTCCGGCGCCTGGTGACAGGTTATGCAGTTGATATCAGGTACCTCCACACCTATCACTGGGCTTCGGTAGACCAAGGTGTTTATAACACCATCCTGGCAGGCCGCTATAAAGCCTTCGGTCTGAATCTGAGACGGAGTCGTTCTGCGACATTTTGTGTTGCTTTAAATAGGCCCACTTCTACCTCCGCGACTTCGTGATCTCTCACTAGCCGCATGAGTGGATCCGAGCTGCGGACGACGTTGCATGCTATACCCAGGACTAATCTCTCATGCATACACTCTAGGTTCAAGAGTTCTTGGCCTCCCCGTTGTCTCGAGAGATATAGTCGAGGAACAGACAATCTTGGATGAATGCTTCTATGTATGTGCATCATCTTTCGGGTTTCCCTGTCTAACCTACGTAGGTCATCGAGAGTCACTTCACTACACCGAAAGAGTAGAGGAGTACCGGAATGGCGAGCATATTTGTTGCAGACACCTTCTTTTTCCCCGATAGATCTGATGACCAAATCTTTCGAAGTCGATGTCTGTACTTGCCACGGAGAGCAAGTCTCCGTGTCTTTTACGCGTTGCGTATCCTGGATATAGTTCTGATTTACACTCAGGTAAGCGTACGTCTCTCCGGCATCCAAATGTTTTAGGATGCTTCTGTCTGCGCATCTGCAGGGATCCCCGTAGATCGCCCTCTCTTGAGATGGAAGACTGCACACTTGTCCAATCCGAATTCCATGCCAATTGCCCACGTGTACTCTTACACCACCCTGAGGGCGTTTTGCAAGCCTTACTCTCCAGAGGCACAGATCTTGAAATTATCCATGTAAAACAAATGGGTGATTTTATGCCCCCGATTATTGGGTGGTCCGCAATTGTACCAGCGAGTTTGGCGAAATTCAAGTGACAGGGGTAATAGCGAGATACAAAATAGGAGAGGGCTTAGGGAATCTCCCTGAAACACTCCTCTCCTAAACACCACCGGCTCCGTGGTTACCCGCCGTTTACCGGAAGTTATGGTGAAGCGGGTCTTCCAGAGCGGTAGTAGGTGTTGTATGCATCTCACTATTGGTGCTGGTACCGCAAGACATCCGAGCAAGTGAATCAATAGCTCGTGGGATGTTGAATCAAATGCCTTGGGGTAGTCTATCCAGGCCATCGATAACTTCCGCTTGTATTGTACAGAATCCTGCGTAATACAGCGGTCTATCAACAGGTTTTCTTTGCAACCTGTCTGGCCCTTCTTTGCACCCCGTTGCTCCCCTATCTCTTGAAGGACTGATTTTACATGCTCCAACGTCCTAACATACAATATGCGTGTAAACAAGTTGTAGCAGGAGTTGAGGCATGTAATCGGGCTATAATTTTTCGGATCGGATAAATTCCCTTTCTTCGGGATAAGTACAGTCCGTCCCTCGACAAACCAATCCGGAATCAGCTGCCCTTCGTTCAAAGACGAGTTGAAAACTCAGGCCAGACGGTGGTGTGTCGACGGAAACCATATCCACCACCATATATTCAATCCGTCTGGGCCCGGAGCAGCGAAGTTCTCAGTTCCAACAAGTGCTTGTTGAACTTCCTACAGACTAATTGCCGGGCACGCGTCTTTTGGTTCTTTAACGAGAGTGTCGCAAAGAGCCTGGAAGCGTGCGATCACTGGAGTGTTATTGAATGGACGCGTCATTTCATAGATTTCCTTCCAAAAGTTTTCGACATCCTCTGCAGCCGGTGGATCTTCGACGGTACGTTGTTGTTCCTAAATAAGGAGGGGGTAATTTGTATGAAACAATTTGTTTTGTTCCATACAAATGATATTAGTATAAGTAAATGATATTAGTTTTTATGTGAACTAGGTAAGTTATTACCTTGAGGAAATACGATAAAATACTATTTATTTTTTTCTGTTAAGTACCTGTAAATATTCTCATATATACAGAGTTTCTGTTTTCATGACCTGAACTATTTGATTATCTAGACCTATGTTCCGTGGAACACTTAAAACAACTGTAGTTACGTCATCGCTTAATTGGACCAATAAAAAGTGCACAAGTAGCAAGTCCTTAATAATAATTGATTTAACTTATACATTTGCTGTATCTAATATAGTAAACATTTGTTTTGATGTAAAAAGTTACATACGATATTTCCAATTGCCTTACATCATCATCCACAAGCATAATCATAGATCAACTATTCAGTTCAATTTGTTTTTAAAATTCTTTTTAATTCATAAATATATAGTATTAATAAATTACCAAGACGTGGTTTCCCTTTTTGCGTTAAACAATCCAATATTAATAAAAACTGTTGAACAACAATGAATCTATACTTTACCAGTTATGTGAAATTCATAATTTCCAACATACTACAAAAAATATGCGGGTTAGTTTGAAACTGAAGTTTGTTAGGTGTTACAATAAGAGCGGAAGATTTGAATTGCGCGCTATTTTGCATCTCCATGCTTACAAAGTCTAACTGATTCAACAACTTCTGCCAATAGACCATGCACAGCGAAGAAACTTCACCAATTGTACCATTAAACAATAAAAAGTGAATGCTGATTGTGTGGATAAAGCTTTTTTCAGCGACGAGGTCCATTTTTATTTTGATGGCTTCGTTAATAGGCAAAATTGCCCCATTTGGGGTTTAGAAAATCCACGGATTATTCATGAGAAGCGAATGCACCCCCAACGTGTCGCTGCTTGGTGTGTACTGTGATCTGAAGGAATCATTGGATCATTTTTAGTTGAAAACGAAGCAGGTAATGCATTAATAGTAAATGGTGAATGTTATCGTGACATGATAACCCAGTTCTTGGTGCGTCAATTGAAAGATACTGCTTTTGAAGATATGTGATTTTAGTGAGACGGTGCCACTTGCCATACCACCTGTGAAACATTGACGGTCGTGTACGAGTCTTTTTCTGGTTATCATTTTCCATTTTGGTGACAAGAATTAGCCGTCACGATCTTGGGATTTAACATCTATGAACTTATTTCTGTGGGATTTTCTGAAGTCTTAGGTTTATGCCAACAGATCCACGACCACCCAAATATTGAGGCCGAAATTAAATGCTGTATCAACGAAATACTGCTACATTTATGCAAAACCGTTATTAAAAATTTCGCCAGAAGTGTAGATACTCATGTGCCACCAAAGCCCTGACGGCCATTTACCGGATATATTGTTCCATACATAATTTCCAAATATCTACATTATAAATTAATAATTATATCATCAAATATTTCAATACTTTGCTACAGAAACCCATATTTTATTTATAATTCACATCTTGCACTGTTATTGTGATACCTTTTATTTTGAAACCAAAGAAATTGAGGGTATATAATCGAACAAATTTTAAAGAATTAGACGATTATTGCAAACTTAATTGCGTTGAAGAAATTGATCTATTACCTTGTGTAGGGAAGGATACATCTCAAAAAAGCGGCACTTTAAGTTAAATCCCCCGTATTACCCCAAAAGTTCCTAGCGTCGTTTGAAAACCGCATCTAAATTGTGTATTATTTCAGAGATGTGGGGAAAACCAGCTTACAATTAAACATATTCCAATACATATTAGAACGGAAAATTTAAAATACTTCTTCAGTAAAGTATCAATCTTGAGATATAACCTCTGGTATATAATGCAGCAGGTGAGTAATACAGAGTAGTGAGCTTTACAATGTTTGGTAGCACTAATTTCGTGAAGATGAGATAAAGTACGTTTATAAAAGTGGATAATGGGCTCTTCATGTTTATTTTAATCTTCATACAGTTTAGTAGGGCTTTAGGTTTCTGTGGCTTCTTGGGTTATTTTTATGGGTGACATACTAGATTTTTAATGTTATTAGATAGAAAAAAATATAATGTCCACAATGCGTATACGTGAGTACTGGTCTTTTAAAGATATATATATATATATATATATATATATATATATATATATATATATATATATATATATATATATATATATATATATATATATATATAAACCCGGTAAATGGCCGCCAGCGCTTTGGTGGCACATGAGTATCTACACTTCTGGCGAAATAAAGGTTTTGCATAAATGTAGCAGTTTTTGGTTGAAACAGCATTTAATTTCGGCCTCAATACTTGGGTGGTCGTGGACCTGTTGGCATAAACCTATAAAAATATGTTCAATAAGAACTTAATTCAATTCAGAGGTGATGTATTAAGGGGGAAGGCTACTGTGATGGCCGAAAAAATAACCGATTTTGAGATTTTTTTCACAGAGATAACTACTTAATAAAGAGATCGGATTGTTATTTTTTTACTTGTATATTAAACTCATTTGATATAAGCTTTCATTAAAAAATTTTAAAAATTAACAAAGATATGGGCCTTGACTTAACGACTAAAAAAAATTCCCCTCCATTGTGGCATTGATATCACGGTAAAGGGTTTTCTGGAAATAAAAAACAAAATTTTATCAATACGAGTATATATATACGACTGTAGCTATCTTTACGTAGCGGTTGTTTTTTATTATTTACAAAATGGTGACAGATTGAATTTTTTATTTTTAAAGCCCTTTTTTTATACAAGCAATTTGTAAAAATAGTAATTTTTAGAGTGTTTATTGGCTACGTACATACTTAACCACTGTGATTACAAGTATTTAAAAAAAATTGAAGCTCGGCTCATAAGCTTTCGAGTATTCATTGACACAAGGTCGAAAATAGTCGTTTCGAGAAAAACGCGTTTAAAGTTTTCGT
Organism: Rosalia funebris; assembly: GCA_037954035.1. Taxonomy (NCBI): domain Eukaryota; kingdom Metazoa; phylum Arthropoda; class Insecta; order Coleoptera; family Cerambycidae; genus Rosalia; species Rosalia funebris. Next base: position 4,772,834 of record JAZFAV010000012.1, on the reverse strand, counting down.
TGCATTTTTCTTGATATAAAGTTATATATTTCCTAAAATATTGATACTTACATTAAACTATCGAGTCCCGGGCCATATTGTGGTTCTTCATCAGCCTCTCCAGTGGCGCCCTTGTCTTTTTTGATTTTTTATGGACCATATGTATGCGGGTCTCAGCAGTTTTCACCCCCTTTATGTCTCGTTCGACGCAGTACGAGTGGAGTGTCGGTCCAACTTTAATACCCATTTCAGAATTTTAACTTAAAATTTTATCTACATATTTTTGACATGTACTTTAAAGAAATGCAAAAAAATTTAATTTTCACAGTGGCCTTCCGCCTTTCTAACTTAAAACTTCCATACAAACGTATACTGGTATGGAGTCAAATAAAACTAACGTGCAAATAAACTAATACTTAAAATATTCTCGTAATAAACACAATTTATCCATATACTGTATTTGACAGTACCTTACCAATTATAATAACTGGCTCATTTTGTATGAGAAGTACTACTAGTACTTTTGATACATTGTATAAAAATATTATTTTTTTTTCATTATTACAGGAAATATAAGAAAACTGTTTGGTGAGTGGTTCATAATATACTTAATTTTATATTTTTTAATAGGAAAAGACAATTTCAAGTAATAGAGTAAACACAAAATGCGATAAATATAAAATAGGATGAAGGAAGACTGAGAAAGCAGTAGCATGAAGCAGTTTTAGGCGCGCATTTTGTTGTTTATCTCCGGCACGTCCTAGAGAGACATAAAGCCGTCCCGGAATTAAAGAAAGGAATGGCCACACTTGTCCCACGAGTCTATAAACATGGCCACATAAATTTGATGCCTTGTACCAGTCGTCCTCTTGAATATTAATGTTACTACCGCACTATATCACCAACCGCCTATTTTCTAGAAATTCGCGTGTGAAAAACCTACTAGTGATAGATTTCCACACCTAAAAAAGAAACATACTAAAATAAATATACAAATAACCCAAATAAAGAAATTAATAAGGTACATAAAAATAAACAATTGCAAAGTACTAAATTTGCAATTTTAAAAAGTTGGAAAAATGCAAAACTGAAGGCATAGTGAAATACTCGAAAAAATATAATTTAAATCTCATATAATTTGATTTAAAAACTCTTATAATTAGATTTTTTTATAATAGTATTAAACAGTTATATAATTTTACTTGTTTGTCGATAAACAGTTGTATTAATATTTTAAACGTAATGACAGGTTTAAAGAATTAGTAGCAATGAAAATGTTTTATTGATGATTTCATACTTTCTTTCTTTCACAAGATATTTATTTAAAAAGGTAATTGTCAAATCCACAACATTTATTTTCAATTTTTGTTTTAAATAAACTAAGGGTTTGTTCAAAGTGTCTCCTATTAACATATATTATATCAGATAATACAGGCAGATAGGGATCGTAAAAAACCGTTATTTATGAACAATTCTATATGTGTTGAACACTCTACTGTCTTTATGTTTATTATTTATGTTTTATGACAAAAACATTTTAAATTATAAATGAGGTGATGAAATAAAAGTCATTATTCATATCTACCACTTAACACTTACTAATTTCTATAGATATGAACATACAATAACAAAAATAAAACTACAATTTATTTCTTTGAATAATAAAAGAATAGTAGGACTGTTGTTTATAAAGGTTTAGAGTTAAATCGGCAGGCGCTCTTTCCTTTTTCTATTGTTTTCTCTAACATTATTCTTAGCGCCAGAATAGCTTCGCGAGTTCCCCTATTTCGCCTAAACCCGAATTGGTCTTCTCCTAGTATTTCCTTCGCTTTATTTTCCATCCTCTTCTGCACTATTCTGGTTAAGATTTTTGACGCGTGGGCGAATCGTTCTAAAGTTCTCGCATTTGTCGGTTCCTCTCTTTTTCAGTATAGTAACGATAATGTTCCTCTTATAATCCTCCGGCATCTCGCCCGTTTCGTATATGTATTTTACCAGTTCAAACATCCTATTTACTACTTTCTGTCCCGCACATTTCAAAATTTCCGCCTGTATTTTATCTACACCCGGCGCTTTATTGTTCTTTAGCCCCCTTAGTGCTATTTCAAATTCCTCCCTCAATATAGGTTTTCCTACATCTTCCCTATCGATGCTAGATTCTTACTCTAATATCTCTCCTAATTCCTGACCCTCGTATAAATTTCCTAAGTACTGCTTCCATCTATCCGCTTTCTCTTCTCTTCCGATCAGTATGTCCCCCGATTGACTCCTAACATTTCTACTTATTGGTCCTATATCCCTGAAGTTCCTCTTAATTATTTTGTAAGCCTCATCAGTCTTACCTACTTGGAGCTTATCTTCTACTTCTTTGCATTTATCCATATCCTCTATCCATTGTTCTTTCGCTTTTCTACACTTTTTTCTACATCATCTTTTATGGAATAGTATTTTTTTATCACTTCACATTATTCTACACCAAATTACCTATGATTTACATGTTCCTAACCTATATCGAATGGTTTTACTTATGCTACAATACCATCTATCTCAGACCTCATTTTCAATTAAATTTTTTTAATGGTCTGAAGCAGCGGTCAGCAACTTTTTACATATTGCGAATCACTAAATTCGTAATTTAAAATTTAGCAATTACCAACTTAGCGCACCCTTCAGGAAGCGTGGTGTCCCAAATTTCTTGTAATTTGGTGCGTATATCGTTAACTGATCGGGCTAGATGTTTACGCAACTATTTTTTCATTTTATGTCACAATATTTCTATTGGCGAGAGGTTTTGACTGCTAAAGGGTCATTCCATAACAGAGACATTATGTTATGTAAACCAAATTTGACAGTTTTTACTGTGTGACACACAGCACCATGCTTCTGGAAAATATACTGCGCGTCAGTATCTTGACATATTGGTATTAAGGGCAATAAACAGTCTGTCAAAATGTGTTAATATTTTTCTGCTATTGCAGTACCATTGACGAAATGTAATTTTCCTACGCCCATACCACTCATACACCCCCACATCATAAGAGATGCATCATTTTTCTTCACTTTTCTAACCAAACAGTCAGGATAATAAGTTTCTTGTGGGGTTCTTAGCACACGTTTTCTGGTATCACCCAAACAGATTTCAAATTTGGATTCGTCACTCCAAATTACCTGGTACTACTGTTGTAAAGTCCAGTGCCTATGTTCTCTGGCTCACCGTAACCGATTAATTTCCTGTCGTTTAAAAAGCTGAAAAGCCGCTATTAACGGCTTTTCTTTTGGCTGACGGAAAAACCGGTAAGTTCAAAAGTAAAATGTAAAGAATCAAACTTTATCTTGTAGAATTTGTATCTTATTTTCGTTATTGAATGTTTAGTTGTGGGTACAAAAAAAATTCAATGGCTTACCTCTATAGTATTGATCGATCAGTTTTCTTTCCGGGGGATGTGCATCCCATTTTTTTTTATACAAGTTGATAATGCCTTGCACTGTAGATTTAGGTAGCGAATACGTAGCAGATATTTTCCGAGCCGAAATTCCCCACTTAAGAGCATTAACAATTGATTTACGAATATCATCATTTAATACTACACCACAGACCATTTTTTTTTTTTTTTAGGAAATTTTAGCAGACACGTCCAAAACACACATTATAACATCTATCTCAACTTGATAACAATTGAGACTCTATTTTGTTTTAAAATGCTACAAATGTTTCAGCAACTAGCCGATTTATTCTGAACCGCGAATCTTGTGTTTTTTTTATTAAGAAACTTGTTATACATAGTAATATTTCATGGTATTTAAGTTAAAAGTTTATACTTTGTTTCTGTTACCAATATTTTTCTTTAATGAAATAGTTGAGAGTGTTATTATTTTCATTTAAATATATTAGGTGCAAAATGATGCCTGGACGAACTATTATGAGCCTGGGATCGAAATCTCTTTGGAGTACAAAGTTCTTATATACACATAACCTGCAATATATATTCAATATTAATTTTACAGAAGAGGTAACGACACTTCATTTTTGTAATTATATACATAGAAATGTGTTATCTACTCGTATTTGAATATGTGTACTAAATATTGAAATTAACATAAAAATATTACTTCTAAAGGTACTTCCCCTTAGATGTTTTAAATGGTTTTCTTGTATTCAGCATTGAAACTCAGTTAAGTTAGATTTATTAGATATAAGTATAACGAAATACTTAAATGATTATAATATTGAATTTAAAGTTTAAAATAAATTTGAATTAGAAAAGTGCGCCATAGTCAAATTTGATGCCTAGTCAATTGAGCCGAATCCAGTATTCTTCTTTTGTGCCTCTGGTAGAGTAGGGGGTCAATTAAAACGCCTTTGAGATGGATTTTAACTAGGTCACAGTAACATTTTCTAACCAATCAATTCGCAGTGTTCTTGTTTTATTTTACAAATAATAATAATATGGCTTAAACAAAATTTATTTATTTTATTCTTTAGGAACCATTAAAATTAAGTCACGGACCCACGGTTCCCGACCTCTGCTATGAAGTACCTACTTCATCAAACCCTGGAATATGTATATTTAGATGTGATGTTCCATGGCAAAAGTTTTCTGTTAAATCATAATTATCAGATGAATAAGAATAAGTACGTAAAGAAATTTACAAAGGCATTTAAGAACTCTTCGTTAATAGTTAAAGTTTGACCATTAAAATGCATCGGATTAGAGAAATTAGTTGGTATTACAATGAAGTCATATATTTTATTTGAATATAAATACGATTTATTTAAATATGAATTATTTTATGAATACATTATTTATTAATGGATTATATCTCTATTTTAAGTATGCTATAAAAATAATTTTCATAATACTTCATAACACTCAAATTCTGGAGAATGCAAATTGAACTCACTAGTCCATGTTAATCATTTCATCTGAAAAATACGTTGTCCAACGAAGTGGAGTGATAGGGTAATTTGAAATGCAGATGTATGGTCAGTAGTTCGCATAAGATGTGTACAGATGGTCGTGCCTGCATGATTTGTGCGACCACTAACGGACAGCGTACTCCCGAAGGCCCAGGTTATTGCTCATTTCTCTTAACCGTACTCCGCAACATCTCTCTACCTCATTATTATTAAAGCACACTATGAATAATACCAAGCAAAATTAACTGGCCCCATAAACCTAAATATTTCCAAGAGCATAACATTGGTTATACGGGCTGTTCAATTTTTTTTTTGTTTTTGTATTGTCACCACTTATTATGAAAACAAAAATGAAATAGATATAATATTCACAATAAATGTTTTGAAATATGTAAAACTGTTCATCCTTCAATTGTTTAGTCCTATATCTTGTCATCGATATATTTATAAAAATCTACATGTACTTATAGCTAATATAACATATACATTTTTGAATTTTTAAGTAAAATATAGGACGTTATATAATTCACAAAATATCTTAGACAATTTTATTATTTGTTAGAGATTTAAAGTGAAAGTAATTTGGAGATTGACTTTGTGGCATATTTGGAGAACTTTTGATATATCGACTCTTGTACTGAATTTGTACACATCTTAACGTGATGGAACAAGAGGACAAATACTAGTTTGAATATAATAATTCATTTTACAATAACATGTTATAGAACGAATCATAGAGCAAACTATGTAATACAACGATTTTGTATGATATAATTATACAGATTTTAGCAATATACATATGATATTTGCACTTCTTTTGTTTTTGAACAGGGGTTTCGACTGTAGAGGTCATAAGTCCACAGCTTTTTTACAGATCGAAAATGTTAAACATGAAGGCATACTGACATGACCGTGGTATTAGTAAGACTTTTAAAGATATAAAGATGACGGTAGTTCATTCATCAATACATAAATTAAAACAACCTTTAGGCAATCCAAAAGACAAAATTAACACAAACGACAGGTTGGTGATTTACCAAATTAGCTGTAACGACTGTAGTCAAAGGTATCTGGATAGACCAGACGATCTATTCAAACCAGGTTCAAAGATACATGGCGCATCTCAAATATGGTAGAACAGTTAAGTCCAGTGTTGCCCAAAATGTCTTCGAAAACAACCATAAGATAGATATTAGCAACTTAAGATTAATTAGGAATGTAACAAGCACTAGACAGTTAGAGGCATTTGAAAGTTTAGAAATGGTTAGTTACTCATGGCTCACTGGGCCACAACCGTGACGATCGGAGCTCAATGAGTTGCAACCGTGACGGTCAGGGCTCACTGAGCCGCAACAATAATTTAAGTATAAATGGCATACATTGTCAGCACAAGATTAGTTTTAATCATCTCCAGATGATGCCAATTTTTTGGCGAAACGCGCGTCGATTGTGTGTATAGTGTTTTAGTATTTTGTGAAAAACTACGTCAGTGTTATCAAACTCAACCAAAAAAGTAATCATAGACGTATCAAATTTCATTAAAGATTATCATATTAAAGATAAGTGTTGTCCAACAATTGGAACAGGGTACTCTCGAGGTTATTTCCTATTTCGTATTCGAAGGCGTGGACTATATAATTAATTCTATAATTTATATGGGTAGTCTGACCATATTAAAAATAGGCCATACGTCACTAACATCCTGATATTTACTAAGTGGAGAAGAGAAGTGAATAAGTTTCACTTCTCTTCCCCACTATGTAAATATGAGAATGTTAGATACGTCCTATTCTTAGTGTTGCTAAGAACTATACGTTCTCTAATTAGCATAGTAGAGGGTATTCGATGAGCAACAGAAGTTTTAATGGGTTTTAACTTTACCACACTATAGTCCGATTCGTCTTAACAGATTTTACAAATGCATATTTTAATATTATCTTTAACATCAGCAGATCTCTAACTGAATATCTTTCAATACAGGATTATTAGTTGTCTCATACACTGCTTTCTGCACAAGTTGCTCCAACTGAGACCGGAACTACCAGTGGGTAGTTATTACATACGTCATTTGTACTAATTACGCGTTATAGTTAAAATCACTTTAAACCGAAATATAGTTGTCTTTATATGGTTATTTCCATTACCTATAGAAACAGTATAGCTTTATTACTGCTAAATAACTGTTGAGTACCAAGTTACTTTGAACTTATTAGAACAATGAAGTAATATATTCGTACACTAATGCCGACAATTGTGTGATGTTACTTCATGGTGCCTTTAACTATTTACCTTTGCTATCGACGGAGATAAAATCGTTACACAATATATATTTTTTTACCTTGAATTTCTGTAAAAAAAATTCTTCTTTCCATTCAGAATACAAATGGTATGTCTTTTACTACTGCTTGTCCTCATTCTCGTAATTATATTAGCTCTGGCTATTTGCAGATCATCTCTAAAACCGGCCGCAGACTACAGACTTTTTATCGGCCGACAGTTTATGTGGTTGCTTATTGTTAAACATCAAGGGATCTTCCTAAAATTATTTACTCTGTAAAATTATATTTTGATTACCTATAAGTTGGTCCTCGATATCTGAGATACTCTACCATTAAAGTTCTTACCGGTCTCAGACCGGCCGCAGACTACAGGCTTTTTATCGGCCGACAATGTATTTGGTTGCTTATTGTTTAACATCAGGGGATCTTCCTAAAATGATTTACTCTGTAGAATGAAATTTTGATTACTTTGAGTTGGTCCTCGAAATCTGAGATACTCTACCATTAAAGTTCTCATACAAACAAGCAACCAACTAAATGTCGGCCAATAAAAAGTCTGTAGTCTGCAGCCGGACTAAGCCAACCGACTATTCAAGTTGAAATTGAGAATCAATCTTTGAATCGATTGACAAGCAAAGTTATATACACTGATTTTGCTAAGGTGTTCGATAGGTAGTCTATCGAACTTGGTAATTTTACGTAATAAACTATATAGGTTTAATCTTAAAGCTTAATAAACTGTATCGGAAAAATTATGTCTGTTTTGCAGATAAATTAGTGACCCTCAATTAGTATCAAATATACCACATTCGATGATTTAAGTCTAATGAACACTTCTGCGGAAGCAACAACATCTGATGTTCTGCACTCAATGCTTGAGCCTTTACTTTAAGTAATTCATAATTAGTGGGACTCTCAAAACTTCGCAGTTCTTAGAGCCACATCTAGCAGGATATTAGACTTTTTGCTTAATACACTTTGAGTCAAACACACTTAAATATTCTCCTCTCGACGTATCTTTTAATAATTGCAATGAAATGGGAGTTGATCTACATAGTTTTAACGGCATTTTAATAACATTAAAAGATTTTATTTATTTTTCTTATTTGCATTTTGGTAATTTAATTTTTCCATTAGTAAATATAGTATAAAAATTGTATCCTTATACACTTCTTAAAAATTCTTTTTAATTCGTTTATGTTTTTCCTGCTGTTCTGTAGTTGGTTGTTAATTATAGAACAATATTTTTTTTTATATCAATAAATAAGTAAATATATCAGATCAACATAATAATAATAAAATATTGAGTAAGGTTTACATAAGAAAGCGTAACAATTATAAAATAACAACTCAGTAATAAGCATGCAAAGGATAAATTCGCTGTAAAGATAATTGTGGAGGAGTTTCTGTGACGGTATAGAATCTATGCATGTAGCGGCCCCTCTAAATAACGTTCTGTTAAACAGCTCAATATCAGTCAGATTTTCTCAAACTATAGGAACATCTTCTACAAATCTATAAAATCTCGACAATCGTGACGCCCCATCCTCAGCTACCCCGAATCTCCTGTACACCTTTAGAGCATGATTTGGTTGTATTTAGGGACGCAGTCAACGACATAATGGTCACCTGGGTTATAAAAACCTTTTCGCGATATTTCCGTGCAATCAATCGTCATGCTCCGTCCTGAGCTACCCCAAATCTCCTCTACACCCTCAGAAAGGAGTTGGGTTGTAGCTAGGAAAACAATTAACAATATAAAATCGTGGGCTATAAGAACCTCTTCAAGTTTCAAATCACCGGAACTTGGTACAGTTCCGAACGTTCCGTTACGATGGGGACTGGAGTTAGTATTGAGTCTTGTATACATCTATTGGGCCTGCATTGCTTTTAGATACATACCTGGGGGATGAAGAGAGGTGAAGGTAAGTTTTATACTAAAGCCTGATCGACTAGAATACACCTTGGCTACGTTCTATTTACCCGTTAATATCATATCCTTCCCGCTGACGGGTTTAGAGAGACTACGCAATAGAAATATTAGGGATACTGTAATCCATAATCATCGATGGTAGATCAATCTTATCTAACTGGTTGATCCGCATATTCTGCACTACATGTGGCAAGCAGCCAAATTAATAGATCACTGTGGACGTCTACCCGAGGAGGGTTCATTTATATGGAAAATGCTTTCGATAAAACAACATTGAGTTGTATAGAAGTCATTCTCCGTAAAGTCGGTGTATCTCAAACACGTATGGAATAGGTTAAACATATGTTCGAACATATAAACATAGAATATTCCAAATTAACATAGACAACGTGGAGTTGAGAAACACTGTAACGTGAGGCTGTCGCCAAGATGATGTACTATCACCCCTACTATGGAACATGGTAATAGATAGCCTTTTTGAACTTCTTAATGAAACTGGTTACCATACATTGGATTAAGCGGATAATTCATTCTGTTAATCGGTCGCCTTGAAGGAGTATTATACGAGCAACTGCAAAATACCCTAACAATTATTGATAACTGATTGCACGGAGCAAGCTTTGTCTGTATATCCAAATAAGGCTAAGCTTGTTCCATTGACCAGAGAAAACTGGACAGTCTGAGGATGCCACAGCTACAAGGTACAATGCTCAATCTTTTCAGCAAGGTCAAATATCTGAGCGTTATTTTTGACACTAACTTGAATTAGCAAACGTAATTAAAGAATAAAATAAATAAAGCGTGGTCTACAGCAGTGCCGTCTTGCACAGAATTAAATCCCATAACCACCTTCATAGATATGAAGCATTGCATTGAACCACTTGGCAGGAAAGGGACCGGTGAAACTCGTATGTATACTTGGGCATAATGACATTAAGGGATATCGAATTGCGGATGACCTTGCCAGACTAGGGACCAGGGAAAATATCTATGGACCAGAACCTGCAGTGAGAAGTCGAAATCTGATCAGAGACCGCATAAATGGCTAGGCAAGAGACCAGCACAATAATAAATGGAAAGGGGTAACGGGTTGTCGAATAACCAAACTCATCATCGAATACTCAGAGATTGAGAAATAGGCCCAAGAACTAACCAAATTGAGCAGGTATAAAACCAGAATTCTGGTGGGAATCATTACCGCCACCATAGCAGCTTGAATGCATATAAGCACAAGCTGAGGCTAACTGATAGCCCGGCCTGCAGATACCGTAAAGAAGACGAAGAAACCTCGATTCATCTTCTTTACACCTGCACCGCACTGGAGGAAAAGAGTACCTTATACTAGGGACCCCTGTTATCCAGGATGAGGCGAGACTTAGGGCAGGGAATGTGCCTAAATTACTCCTTTTATGGAATAGCATTTTTGGGTAATGACTCGTATAAGAGGGAATCGCCAAGGAACTATCCATGCGATCAGTGGCTGATGAGGCCCAAACCCACATAACATAATAAAAATAATGATACAATGTAATACTGCTTCATGTCACGTTTATCTAATTAATATAGGTTCAGGTGGTAGTTGGAATTTAGGGGATTTTTATGGCACTAACAAAATATCTTTCTAATATTTAGAAAGAGAAAAAAGAAGCGATGAAAGTTCACTACTCTTGGCGCTAATAGTGTGTATTAAAAACATTCAATGCATGGTAGTATGTACTTCACTGTTACTTTGTCCACGGGTGTTCCAATCTAATGGTCTATTAGGCCTTGGCCAATTCCTTAAAAATACTATTAAAGCAAGGAATGCTATTTCGGCATTAATAGCATATAATATACCTAATTTACATTTTCATATGTTTGTTATAGATTTGAAGATAATTTATAAAACTCCAAATCGACTTCTTCATAATGTACAGTCAAAAATTGTTCACCAAGTCTGCACTAACCTACAGACGGAATAAACACTTTAGGTACCATAGAAATACCTACCCTAAAAATAAATTAACGAGTATAATATCAATAAAACAAATAATTAAATAAGCTTTAATTCATGGGTTTTCATTATATCATCCCAATTGGAAAATCCAATATATAGCATAAAGGGATTACAATATACCACCGGTATATCCGGTTAATACTAACATTATCTTAAGAGAAGAAAATTGTGTCATTGCAGTGGAAAATATTTCACTTTCACTTTTCAAATTCTCATGAATCGTATACAACAAAAATTGCTATCATTAGGGACACAACAATATTTAACAAATGTATGTATTTTGAACAAATGACCTGTTTCTCAAATTAATTTTTCTCAAAAATTATACTAATTATGAGAGGATGGATACCTTGCTGATACCTTCTTAATAAATTGGAGTGTATGTCATCACATAGACTCCATTTAATCTTACTAACCCATCAGTTAATAAGATCACTATATCAAAAAAAAAAACAAAAGCAATCTCTTCTTTACAAATGCAGTCTTGCAAATGTATGATTTGCATTATAAATATATGACGTAGTAACTATTATAGGTTATTCAATACAAACTCTTAAGACGCGTATACATCTGAGCACGAACGGGAACCAGGCAAGGCGAGGCGAGGCGAATGCCTCATTTGAGTTTTTTGGGAATCATACGAGGCAACGTTCGAGGCAGCAATCCATCGATTCAGAGAACGTATGAATTCTGGTGAAAAAATGGCGGAAGATATTAGTGGCAAGTGCAGCATTGTCGGGCACAAACTGCCTCGTATGACGCACACAAAAAACCGTCTACACTGCACCGAATGGTCCTTTGTAGTACCGACTCGAAACGGATAGACTCCGAACAGCACAGATTCCGAACAGCCTCGTGGCGAGGCCAAGGCGTCTTGCCACGCCTCGTATGCACGTATACACTTGCATGCTCGTTCGGCCTCGCCTTGCCTCGTTCCCGTTCGTACTCAGATGTATACGCGCCTTTACCTAATTGTCTGTGCTTTTTCTATTTTGAAATAAAAATAATATAAATTGTATAACATACCTAGAAAGCAAGAGGCTAGAAGAAAATAAATACTTACATTACAAGTGGTTTCTAACATAATACAACTATAACAACAATATAAACATTTAGACTAATTGTAAGTACGTAACTATGAACTGATGCTCTTATGAAAAGAAAACTAAATTACAGTTTTATTTCATTATGTTTTCCTCTTCCTGTCTGTTTATATTTGTATTAAAATAAACCGAAACATATAAAACGACCCTGACTTGTTCTTAATAGTATAATATTTTTAAAATATCTTTATATATTAATATTAAAGTTTATATATTAAAATTTTGTACTAAAATTATATACTGAAGTTTTATACAACATTACAATATTCCAAAAAGTATTTATTTTTTTATAAACTTTCAAACTTAACTTTCAGTTTAACTCTAATTATAGTTTCTCAAATCATATTTCTATGTGTTTCTCCTTACCAAATCACACTTTTGAACGTTTACTTAACAGCTGTGTATTAACAATTGTCAAATACAACACTTATTTACAGTGTTAATCGTAATTTGCCATCTTCGGCGGTTTACATACCTGGCTTCCGATCGCGGCTCACTCTAGAATGAATATAAGAAACAAGACAAAAGTCGAACATATCGAACTATTATAGATAATTTGATGGGTATTCATGTTAGTTTTCCAACGCAGAACTAATAAGAATGCACAATATTTTTATTAGTTCCAACAACCAATCGCGGCCACTACATGGGTAGGCGATCTATCGTCTCCTATAGCTACAACAATGTCATCATACTATGAATATTAGGGCCGTCATTATATGCTTGGGTTCGTGTCCCAACAGATAGAATTTAACGCCTCTTCCTGAGCATGCATGTGTTATGAATAACCTTTTCAGCTCAACCTGATACCTTATAGGCTCATCCAAATTATTATAAAATACAACGAGAAAGCTAGAAAGTCCATTCTAAACATTCTCAGCGAACTTTCACGTTTACAAATTTCAGTGAAGAACTGAAAAGAGCCCTTCTACTGCGGTTATTTATACAAGTACATACATATCTATTATACATTTATTTCCGGTCTACAATAGCCACATTTCCCATCTTTTAAAATATACATTTCATAGAGAAGTCTAAATATTTCTTTTTTTTATGAAACTTGAAATTTTTTTAATAAATCATGCAAATATTTTTTCTGCGTTTATATTTTTGCTTACTTCGTTTAATATTGATATATTAAAAAACTTAACGAAATATTAAAAGTAAATAGTATGGCGACATCTATGGAGTAATAGTGAAGTTTTGGCATTCTCTGAGTACTGCAAGTTTTAAAAGAAATTTATCTAATAAAACTGTAAAACATTTTTAAATGTGACATATAGATGGTGACAGTTGTACAATACAGATTTCAAGAAATTAAAAATTACGCTTATTTTTTGACATGCCACTTACAATACGTAATACATAATAAAGGTCAATTTATGTATGAGTAATGTTGAGTTTCTATCCCTAGTTTATGATAAAATGGGTACGAAAGTACGAAATATGAATAAAATAAATATGACCTAGGATAGTCTGTCGTAGCACTAGTAGTTATGGTGTATTGCAATATATTCTTTGAACAAATACTGTAAATTGTTTTACTTCATAATTAATTGTCATGCATTAGTCATTACTTCGTCATACTACTTGTATTTATTAGCATTTTAGATCATGCAAAAAACAGGTGAGTAAATTAATATAGATCAAATTAACCATGTGTATTTACACAAACTGCGCATACTCGACTAAATACAGCCAATACCAAATGAACAATCGATAACTACTTAAACAATGGCGTAGCATTCTAAAGTCGGTAAGCAAATTTCAATGTTTTAACTGAGAATTTCAATAACTATAAGAGATATAGAAAAATAGATTCCACATCCTCAGTCTCTTTTTTTTTTTCAAAAAGAAACTGAATGACAAAAATTATGTTTTAATATCCATCTTTTATTGTTGAATTTCTTTTACATGTACAGCGTTTTTCAAAATAGAGAAAATAATTTGCAGATTCATCAAACATTTTATATTAAGATGATATATCGCAAAATGTCATTCATGTATTACACGAAAATATCAAATAACATCTTACTTTCATAAATATGACTTTTTAATAAGGTCAATATGGAAATTAATAACTGGTCCAATATACTGCTAGAAAAAGAAAGACTTTACTTCTTGAGCAAACTTAAAAAATTATGACGACAGCTAGTTTTCGGATTTATTATTGAGACTTTCTTAAAAAATAATGTCTATACTACAAAAATATAATGTAAGTAACGAAATTCAATCAAATCCAATAATTCGTCTGATTTTATTTGAATGAGGTACTTAATAGAAAAAAAAATCAGTTTGGCGCCAATTTGGCAAATGTATCGTATAACAGGAATACCTATTACAGTACTTTCTATAGGAATTGTCCGCAGGCTTTATGAAATTGAATTCAAATAGTTTAAGATATATATAAAGATATTAGCAATAAATATTAAATATTTATTAAATGTAGTTGTTTGTTTTCATCTACTGAATTAATACGTATGTAGATGTAGTTATGTACGTATGTAGATATGTTAGTAAAAATTTTTTAATTGGATTTTTGTTTTTGCTATTCGTGTGGATCTTAGTGTTAGTACCCATATCATATATTAATACTATTTTTAATCAATAGTATTTTACTTATATGTATTCCAGATTATTTAGATATGTCCGCAGTAAAACAATATTTAAGCCTGGTAATAGTATGTACAATATATACCGCCAAGTATATACTTAAACTTAAAAGTTTTTGAATATTATTTCATAGAAATTACTCATTTATTATTCGAGTAATTATTTGAATAATGAATTAAATATTTTAATTTCTCTGAAAAAGCAAAGTATGTAATGTATTTTAAAGGAGGCTGCTTGACGTTCTGCGACACATTAAGATTATCTACGCCAATGGATATGCATTACGCAGCCAACACAGAACAGAATTTCTTTCATAAAAACCGAATCTAACGGGGTTCCGACACGCTCATAAAACAGAAGGCTGTGTACGTAAAACAACCATTATTTGTCAAATAGTGAAAAGTGAGGTGCTTATTCGAAATTATATTTGATTTAAATGAAAGATTTTAAAATATTTACCAAGTGAATTAGACTCGATAACCTTGACATAGCATCTTATAACAAGTGGAAATTGAGAGTGAAAATTCAACAAAAATGGAATTTAAATTTGATATCAATAGTGTATTTAAAGAGCCTATCGTGGAAGTAAATCAAAATTTAATTCCTCCTGGTTTCAGCGGTGACAGAAGGGCGTTATGGTGAGATATCGAACTACCTACTTTTTAAAATAGTTCTTTTTGGTACAATTTACATGAAGTAGAAATTATATAATTATATTCAAAATCACCATATAAACCATACATAACCATATTACTATGGTTGGGGGTATAACATTAAAAAGAGCCACTAATTACCTAGAAGTAGGTATGCCAGTTGAATACATTAACAATAAGGAGGATTATTTTTTATGTTACATCACCTAAAACTATAAATATGGACATATCTACCGATGGTACCGGCTTAGTAAGTCGGTACTGCCAATTTAATGAACAAAGATAAAACCTTTTGAGTTCATCACTTTTTATTTGACAAATTTTTAAATCTGAAAATTTTGACATTTGACTCCTGATTGATTGAATTTGCCATTTTGCGACAGTTTTCATCGTAGATATTGCTACTGGGTGGGTACATAGTACATACATACATACATGTGTGTATACATGACATTTAAATTCAAATTCATCTCGATTTGACAACATGCAATGGCTTCTAGGAATTAATATACATCATATTATTTAAATGAATTAATTTAAATAGCGATATAAGTACTATTCATTTCATCGCTATTTGCCAAATAAAAAACTCTCTTATCTTGCCGATAAACGGAACAGTCTACCTGAGCCTAGCCATAAAAACAAGCCACGGTATGAGATAAAAGCCGTTTGGGATTTTTTTATTTTGCAAATAGAGATGAAATAAACTAAATAAGTATACATTTAATTAAATTGTAATCTATACAATTATATTTATGTAATTTATTGCGACAGAGCCGGACTTAATAATCCTCATTATAATCATTAAATAGATCTACACGTGTTCTTGAAAAGTATATTTTTAGTATTTACATAATTAAATATTAGTTTAAATAATTAATATCGATAAAGACAAATACTTGAACCGCGTATTATTAAATGCTGTTTTTCGTAAGACAGCCAATGAAACAGCAAATATTCAAAACACAAAGGGTAAAAAATGTATTTTGAATAACGCGGGATACGAGGGGGCACTATTTATATTTTGAGCCTAATAATAAAAAAACATTAATTTGTCATTGAAAATTACTTTATCGTTTTTCAAAATAATCTCGATGATCTATACATTTCTGCATGCGTTCGAACGATTTGTCAAAACATTTTTTCCATTCCGCTTGAGATATCTCCAAAACATGGCTTTTGAACGTATCAACGACTTCTTCTGCCGACGAAAATCGTTGTCCACGCAATTTATTTTTGACGTTCGGGAACAAAAGGAAGTTATTGGGTGCCAAATCAGGACTGTACGGCGAACGACCCATTAATTCGATTTTTTAAGTATTCAAATATTCGGTTGTTAGACGAGATCCGTGAGAGGTCGCATTGACATGAATTCATGATAAACAATGATCCAACGGCGCTTGTTTGTTTTCCGTATTTCACCGAAGACTTGCGTTCCTCTAAAGGCACTGTGCCGCATGACCAGTTTTCCCTGCATTTGGTGCATCTTGAAACACCCGTACAGTCGACTGCTGTTTTCTTTCCGGCTCATACGCATGGATCCATGATTCGTCACCTGTTGCAATGTTATATACGTCTTTTAAAACACCGCCATTGTATTTCTTGAGCTTTTGTTTGCACTGATCGACACGAGCATCTTTTTGAGATTTTTTCAAATTATGTGGGATCCAACGAGAACAAACCTTTTTTGCAGCTAAATAAGCATGCAATACTTTATATATTCTAGTCGAGGTAATGTCTAAGGTCACCTCAATCTCAAAGTATGGCACATCACGGTCTTGCATTCTCATTTTTTACACAGCATCATGTTTTCTGGCACAACAACTGATTTTGGACCACCTTCACGACTTTCGTCGGTGAGCGAATGGCGGCCACGATTAAACTCGTTATACCAGCGTTTCACAGTGGCAAAGGATAGAACTTTATCGCCAAAAGTGGAAGTAAGTTGATCGAGGCGCTCTTGTCTTGATAATCCACGTCGAAAATCGTAATAAATCATCGCATTTTCGAGTTTATTAAATTTTTTGCTGAGATACAATTCTCAATGTAAACAACACAAATCTCGCTTAAATGATAAAATGTTCTGAAGAAGGTTAAATAAAAAATGTCCAACTTTCCATCGGATACGTCAGGTGGCGTCTGACAACCCTTAGTGTTGCCAATGCTCAAAATATAAATAATGCCCCTCCTATTAGATCTTTAGAAAAACCTAAGTATCAAGTAGAAAAAGCAATACGAAGTAATTTTTTCTACTTCTAAGTTACGAATAATTGGATTTATTGCACTTATCTTACGCTTCTCACGTCGGCTGTCTCATTTCCCTCAAACATAAAGCACAATGCCCTCTATTTAATCATTACAATAGACAGTGATGTGCACTGAGGCAACTGAAAAGAGAAGCGAACCAGAAACACCACTCCAAGAAAATATATAAAAATTCAGCGAAGAACTATGAGGGAACATTAAAAGCTGCTTAAAATGACTGACGTGTCATATCAACACACCCATGCCACGACTGCGGCAATATGGTTTGGCGGAGAGTATAACGCCTAATTATCTCCTCTACCTCATACAGTCTATCTATTATATCTATTATATTTTATATCAAAATGTAATATCTAAATCAGAAAATTTTACTTTTCTCAAAATATGGTGTTAATCAAAAGTCAAATTTGTAAATGTATATTTAACGTTTTATCTTTGTTACACTTAATTATTTGTGGTTCATAGTTACCTACGCAATTTTCTAATAATTGAACATAAAATAAAAATTAAATGAATCCTAAATTTCATATTTTGAAATTTAGGATACATTTACCTACTATCACATAGTGAATCACGTCGCCAACTAAATCATATAACTCATATATGTCATAATATATAATGCCCTCATACATACAAATGTGCACAAAAAAACAACGTGCTACAAAAAGAAGCTGCATAAATAGTGATGAAACTTATTATACACACTACGCATCATTACAAATATTACTCCTGCCGTTGAAAGATAACTTGCGCCTTCTACCCCAATATCTGCTTATTCCCATGTTGAATTTGAACTTCTAATAAACCAGAACTGATTGAGACTTAATTAACGTTTTAATAGATAGAAACAGCCAAAGTTTGGAAGGCTATCTGGAGAAAAGGGAGATTGGTTCCAAATCAGAATATTATTTTCATCAGACAACACACAAAACGAGATTTATGGGGCCTGTGATTGTTACGCACGCATTAGATTACATTTTCCATGAAAAGAGCGACATCCCCCTACTCAATAAGTTTATGTTGAGGTGTTCGCGTTAAAACGCGGTTAACGTTTACAGTAAGCACGTACAGAAGTAAATTTCAGCAACAATGCAGTCTCTTTGACTCATTGACGTCATTCATATTCGATGGTTTGTAGATGATAGTCATTAAATATTGACGCCTTATCTTTGACAACACAAATGGCGCGCAAGCGCGCAGTTCACGTCCTATAGTACCAACTGAAACACCCTATTTACCATTTTAAAGGCATATATTAAAAACAAAATTTAGAAGAATTATGTTCAACTTTCACTTACTTTATTCTGTTAAACATATTCAGTTCTATACTACATATGAAACTTTTATGTGCATCTGAAGCATAATCAAAAAAGCATAGTATGCTTTGCTTATGCAACAGCAATAAAAACAGAGTATTACTATGTTTTACTCCCAATCAGGGCAACACTTTCAACAACAAAAATGTAAAAAAGGCTACTGCACCTACCCTTGGAAGTCATTCATCTCTGATTGATAAATCGTATGAAAAACGTGCTCAACTGAGTAATCTTAGTTTTTGTATGATTTTTAGTCCCCATAAATTATATAATACCCCTTAACGGCCTTCATTGATTATGAGACTAAAATTATAATTTTAAAGATGACAAAAACAAAACAAACTTTTTATCCCTATATTTTTTGACAGTCTACCTGAGCCTAGCTATAAAATCAAGCCACAGTATGAGATAAGAGCCGTTTGAGATTTTTTATTTGGGAAATAGAGATGAAATAAACTTATCTTATTACATATCAGCGTTTTTAGTGATCTGCTACTTATTCCTATATATTTGCTCTATTTTATAGTTTCTCAGCTACCCGCTGTATTTCATGGCTTGTATTCTTACAAATCATGGTCCGCTCACTAATCATATAGTATTAGCTGTCATGGCTCCCCATGGCATATTTATGTTGCATTGATGCATATTATTAATCTTCGCAGCGTGTTCAGTTTGTTATGCAATATAATTGATACTTTCTGTAAAGTCTTCATCAATTAAATTTGCCATCCTTTTGGTCAGTCAGTATTGCCATCGATTTATAAAATATGTCAGGAGTGTTCTTTCAAAGATTCCTCAAAAGTGCCCTCAAAGTGCATTGCCGTTATCTCGTTTTGTATATATTTTCATATAATTTCATATAATTCTTGTCAGCAACTACTCGTAACTGACATTAAAGTATTCCGCAACTAATTCTTATTATAATATTAAAAATACTGATGTAAACTAAGATACGGTTTACCTAAAAACTATATCTCATTTAACAATATTTAATGAAAGGCTAGTCCACAAACAGTAAAGCAAATGTATGATAATGACGATTAAACAATTTATAATGAATTTAAAAAAATAATATTATTTCAGGGATACTGTTGGAAAAGTATCAGAAATTGTAAATGCAATGGGAGAAGCATCTGCCTCTGCTCAGGGTCTATCAAAACCAATTACAACTGCAGAACGTCTTAGAAATTCAGAACATAAACTATATTTCCTTATTGATCATAGTGCAAATAGGTAAGTACTGTTATAGATGAAATTGAGCCAAGATAAGTAACTTCACACTTGTATTTTTTTTAGTGGCAGGGGAGCTGTTATAGGAATGTTAAAGACTGGAAAGAAAGGGCTTTATGTGTTTGATAGAGAGGGACAGCATTACCAAGTATCTCCGCCGTGTGTTTTAGATTTCTA
The DNA here is from genome assembly GCA_037954035.1 of Rosalia funebris. Lineage (NCBI taxonomy): Eukaryota > Metazoa > Arthropoda > Insecta > Coleoptera > Cerambycidae > Rosalia > Rosalia funebris. The sequence goes on along the minus strand of JAZFAV010000012.1, from coordinate 4,752,372 downwards.
TATTCACGAATCACGACAGCGAGCTGGACTAGGAAAGCAGTTATATGAACATATGTTGAAGGTATGTATCATTAAGAGAAATTATCTAAACTACATATTTGCACCAAATGACAATTTTGACAAATTAGCAATTATTCGTCAAATCAATTTTACATTGGACATATCTAAGAAAAAATATTCACTTTATTTAAATACTGTTTTTTTTAATTTATTTCAATATTTATAAATCTGAGTCCATAGCTTCCTATGTAATATCTCCAGGTTGTGTTGAGAAAAAGACCCATACCCTTAGGAAGATAAACTTTTCTCTGATCAAACTCCATTAATGGGGCTGAGAATGACAGACTACCATATTATATCCATTAACATTTAGTTCTATTCCTTGTCACATCAATCTTAATGTTTTTTTCATTTGTTATAAGTACATCATTCCGATATAATCTACACTCAATAGAATCATGCACATATATACAAATGCCTTTCGCAACACTTCCAGTTTTCTCCATATATATTGTTTATAAAATTTGTGTATTCTAGTATATTCTATATTCCAGACATTCAACTATTTTTAATATGTTTCCATAACCTCTTCTGACTTTCTTAAATTTCTTGGCATTCTACATCCTGTATTTTTATAATAGGCAATTTGCATGATTTTTAATTATGTTGTCAAAACATTCTATAGGTCATTAAATCCATACAGCGTTAAATTTACCACTTTTTGTGCAATAATAGACACAAAGTAAATAAATGAAATTTGAAATTATTATTGTCGCGCGTAAACACAAATGCAAATGGCTGTCGCGTGATGTCACTGTATATTATTTTGTTGAGAGATAGATGGGCGTTTAGTATAATTTCGTTAAATATTTCCTTTTCGGTGTGCGAATCTATTTATTATTATTAATATTGAACAATTGTGTGTAGACTATGGCCCTCAGTTTGTCGCTCAGGTACTGGTTCTCTCTGGCAGCTGAAAATATGAGGTAGAATGCTAGAATGTCCTTTTTCAAACTTAACCTCTGTACATTTCCAGTCGGTTTGTATTGCCAGTAATTTTCCATGTCTTCCTCCAACTGTAAAAAGGATTCAAATGTAAATCTTATTTAAGATTCTATATCTAATGACCTCCAAAACAAACATTTTCTAAATAATCCATGTGGCAAGTAATATGAAAACAGCATACAACGGGAAAGTGGGGTTATGTACAAATACATCTAAAACAAATAAATGTTATTAGGTACTCACAATAAAATGATCCTCGCAACAATATAGCGGCGTCGAACTTGATTGCTTTATATTTTTCTTTTCGTCCCTTTTCATTGCTACGCACCATTTCTTCCGCATTCTTTCCTCTTTGGGAACCGAGAAGAACAATTTTTCGGGCGTTGATACCGTAGAATTTGTACACATTGGCACGATGCAATACTTATAAAATTTGTGTTTTATCGGCTCCATACCATTAGGCACTTTATAAAACGCAGTTGTTACAGATTTTACAAACTGTTAGCACCAAAGCAAATCAAAACAGTGAAGATTGGGATACTTCCCCATACAGTGACGTGGACCAATCAGGCTAGCGTTTTCGAACATGTGACTTTGTTTACATAAATGAGTGAATTAATTCTATTAATTATGCAAAAACTACAGATTTTCATGAAAAATAACTATAATATTCTTCTTAAGTACTTATTATATGGCAGAAAAAATATATTTTCAGGTGTATAGAAGTTTCATGCAAATTGCCTATTAAGTTATGATTTATTATTTTTACCTCTATTAAATCATACATCACTCACTATAAGTTACTACGGAATTTCCATAGGTCTGTATTTCTTGAACTATCTTCTCTTGCGAACATTTCTCTTTCAGTAGTCTGGGCGTTATCGCTAGTAATGTTCATTTATCATATTTAATGGTTGTAAACTGCAACACATGATTGTATTAAATAATCCTATTTCGGCCAACTTAATGCCAACATCTTTTTTTGTTTTAGAGGGAAGAAATTGAACCTGTCAAAATGGCCATAGATAGACCAAGTGACAAATTTTTAGGATTTCTTAACAAACACTACACATTAAATTCACCTGTAAAGCAAATGAATAATTTTGTTGTCTTTGATGGCTTTTTCCCAAAATCGTCAGATAAGGATACTGTAATAGAACCCGAAAACAGGTATTTTAATTAGAATAACTTTACTAACAAAACCCTATCACTTTCCTCTACTACTAATTTTAGTAGTGGTGCAAGGAAAAAAGAATCAGCTAATGGCTTACAAAGTGTTTCATCTCCATATGGTCGATATGGTGCTCCAAGACCACCATGCAGTATGGGCCAGGTACACATAACACTTCAATATTAACATTCCTACCTAACTTTGCTAACCTTGCAGATAATACATAATCAAACATCAACTATTAATAAAGGACAAGATGCAACTGGGTAAGTTTAATTCGTGATTACTAAAATTAACTAAATGTTAAAATCTTTGTTTATTAAAAAATGTTATATATTTTAAATTAATAATGCCTTTTGCTATTGCATGCAAGAATTCAGTCCATGCCTGCCACGAATTATCAAGCAATGCAAAATAGAAGGTAATTATTCAACGTGAAAATAATTCTTAATTATAATCCCTTGTCATTTCCCATCACAGCCCAAACCTAAATAATATTTCCCAGAGTAGTCCTAATATTAATTATGGGGAACGAATACTGAATAATGCAAGTCAAAATCAAAATTCAATGATGTTAAACCAAACTCCATCACAAAATCAAATCAACGAATCATATTGTAACTCCCAGAATGTGCATCCTAATATGGTAGTCAATAATGACCAAAATCAAATTTCTCCCAGTAATCATCAAATATATCAAAATACTTTACAACCTTCCATGAATATAGTTCAGAAGAATCTTGAAAATCAATATTTAATGCCAAATAATAATATTGTACATTACAATAGTACCCAAAATATGCCTACGCAGTATTTAACACAAAATCCATCTAATGTCAATAATAACCAACAAATACCAGATGTTGGATTGATTAGTACTCAAAATCAAATGACTTCAATAAATCAACATGGAAATCAAGGCGGTGTTATTCAAGATAAAAACTATGAATCCCAAAGAATCCAGAATATCCAGCAAGGAAATCAGTACCAAAATCCAGAAGTATCCATGACCAATCATTGGTTGGCTCCTAATGTAGTGTATTCATCACCAACTGTACAAAATCAAAGCTATATAAACAAAGACCAATATCAAAATATACAAAACCAAAGTAATACACCTCAAAACTATACAGATCCAAATCAACGACTTGAAAACACTAATAATATAAATAATCAAATTCACAGTCAAAAATTTACTTCAAACAGGAACACGATGAATATAATGCCAACAGATTTGAATAATGTCCATCATATTAATAGAGGAGTATCTTATGAAAATCAAAATTCTAATATGATATTACCATCACAAACAGCAATTCCTAATAATTATATTATTCCACAAGTACATAACGCTGGTGATAATTTACAATCATCTGTAAGTAATCAAAATCACTGGAACCAAGGGAATTTACAGAATGTAACTCAGTACCAAACATATATGAACAATACTTCGGATATTAATGCAAATAACATGCAAACAAGTCAAATAGGAATCACTCCAAATTACCCAAGTATGCCCACGATACCAACACCCCATATACACACACATATTTCTGATAATCAGGCACCAGAAGTGGAAGTAAATTCAATGCATCAAAATAATGTAATTAATGCAGAGGCCAATATGCAGTTTAATCCAAACAATCAACATACTGTATCTACTACCCAACAAAATACTAATATAAAGAAATATATAAGTAATCCTGCAGTGCAGATACCATATGCACAACATCTTACTCATTCCTACGTTCAATCAGTCCCAAACATACCACAACAACAAAATAGATCTGCAATAAATCAGAACTACAGCCAAAGCAATGTAACTCAAAATCCCACAGCTCGAACATCTCCGTCAGGATTAATAAATCAAGAATATAACCCTCATAATCAGAACATGTCAAAGGAGCAAATTAACTATGTTAATCAACCCATTCCACACAGTATTCCTTCTCAGATGTCTTATAGTGCAAGTAATTTCGCGAATCCGGCTGCCTTGCAAATGTCTAAGCATAGAATGCCTGTAGACACGTATTCGGCCCAAAATATGTCTCAAGGTGATGTTATTCAACGAAATATACCTGTTACTAATCCCAGTGTCGAAGAAATGAACATTAAAAATAATGAAATGAATAGGACCATACACAATAATATAAAGCAGACTCAAGAGATTAGCCACAATAATGGGTAAGACTTAGGTTCATATCGTGGAGTCATTACTCTAAATATTTCCTGTAAAAATTTTATATATTTATACACCAGGTGTCCCACAATAATTTCACGAGGGTATAGTTATTATATAGGAAAAGATACACGAATCAAATTAAAACTAGTAATAGGTTTTGAATAGAGCATCTAGTAATAGGTTTTGAATAGAAAATGCCCCAGTTACCCCTCAAAATACTACCTCCACCCCCAAACGTTCATACTATATATATTTTATACGTAAAGATGATAACAAACAATTATATTCAGATAGAGGTGCCAAACTCTTCCCATTAAGTTGCACTAGTCGAATGACATTGCATCTCTATAGGAGGTTTCATACGTAGATAGAGTTTCAAATTATCTATACACTTTTTAATTTAAAGTCAGCTGACAAAAAGGATATATTTTTTCCAAGAATAGTAATACAAATACAATAACACGAGATCAATTATTGAAAGTGAAGTAATAAATTTATTTCTATTACTACCTATAAGTATTCAAACTATGATACACATACATTCACCTACCATGATACACATTTGAATACCTTCAAGAAGTTTCTGATACAGATTGCTATAATCATATCTGATCCGCTCAGAAAAATATCAACGAAAACAAATTGCATAAAAACCAAATGTTAATACATTGTAGTTCCTTTATGTATCAGCTGATTTTTAAATTGGAAACTATCCAGATACATACAAAAATATACATAGTGCAGTTTTTTATTTTGGGGTGGGAGTAGTATTTTAAGGCATGAATTATCCAGTGTGGCTTTTCTATTAAGCTTCTTTCAAAGTATTTTTGCTTAGTTTATTTTTGATTCATCTACTTTCTTCTAACTATTACCTTAGCATTAACTGTTTTATTTTATAATATTTGAATTTTAAAATAGTGTAGTATATTCTTGACTGGATAGCCAAGTTTTGGTAGAAATGGATCAGTTTTTAAGGTCTCCAAAGTGATCAAGATAAAAGAGCAACTTTAAAAAGAGTATTAAAATGTTTAAATCACAATGGACATATACTCGTAGCACACACTTTTGATTGATGTAGTGTAAAAAGTCAATCATTACTTTTATTTCCTTATTGCTAAGAAATAAAGATACCTATCATTAATATTCTCTATGAATAATAATACATTTTAAATGCCTGTGTAAATAATTATTTAATTACCCTTACTGTGAGATTATGAGATTACACGGGGTACATCATGATATGTGGTTTATTACATGTCTTTGGAAAACAACAAATAATATGATACTGAAAATCTGTCAGTAGGAATTTTCGCAGGTGTTCTATTTGTCATATATGTGTCACTTCCAAGTGTACTGAAAATAGGTATGAATTTCCTTACCTTAAATAGCACACCATATTTTTTATTCAGTTTTTTTTTGTGACGTTTCAATATTATTCCCTATCTCTAAAACTATAAGTGTCTTAGATATTTTGATTTTAGTGGAATATTAAAAAAGGTAAAATTAACAAGTAGTACGTCATGCAGAACAAATATTAGCCTTGTGAAATCCCACAAATAAAATTGACGATGACAGATCTAAAATTAATCAATATTGACAGTTTATAGTTGCTGTTTACCTTATAAACCTCTAAATAAATTTTGAAAATAGGGTGAAATTTTAATTGCATAATATACTATTAAAGGTTTTGACTGTCAGTTAATATTCTGTTTGACACAAGCTTTGAATTCCTGGAGATTCCTATTGCTGTGATGTCCTATGCCCCTACCTACAGCCGTTGGTCAACTTCGTACTTAAAATGATATTATCTATGTACTGTTACTGCAAAATATTCGGCAATGCTCGGTTGACACCTAATAATCTAATATTTTAAGGCTCTTGGTTGTATTAGCGTCAGAATGACAGACATCAGCTGATATTTATGATCAGTTGTCCCGCGAAATTTATTATTAATAACAATGTGTTCAATTGTTTTTTTTTGTTTATATAATTAAATATAAATATTACTATTTTCTAATAAATAAAATGTTTCAATCCAATTTTCTTGATAGTACTTACATGAAAATGAAGAATATAAAAATTAAGTTGTTTGACACACACTAAAAGATTATTAGACATAAAAATACATGCAGAATATTTTTGTTGTTTCTATAATGCAAACAGAATTCATTGCCCACAAAAAAATCTAATTGATTCCATGCATTATGAGTATAACGTTTTGGTATGTGCCTATCTATGAACTATCTTCTTCAATGTCAATAAATTCTAAAATCTTCAGATTATCTTCTCGAGCCATCAGAAAAGCCTTATTCAACATATATAATGAAAATATTCATTGTCAATACAGAACATAATTGTGACTTTTCGACCACTGAAAAATACTTAAGCATTGCTTAATTTTAACTAACCTTAGGCATTTATGAATTGTATAAACCATAGGCATTAAAACCATAGGTGTACCATATGAGCCTTTTCCTAAAATAAAGTTATTCTTGTGTATTATATTGCCCATCATTTATAAGAACTAACAAAATTTTGTAGAATGACGTTGACAGCCATGCCCATGATTGTGCATAATTCTTAACTTTTAATTATTTTATAGCAAACATATAGAGTGGAAGTAGTCTGAAGATTTCCATAGCTGCTGTTGGAATATTATTTATTACTCCTGTTACATAGAGATGATAATCTCTGTAAACCAGATAAGTTTCATTTTGGACACCTCTGTTCCCCTTTCGACCACCAAATTAGATTCATAATTTATTATTTATACCATCATAACGTTACTTGCGATCACCATATTTTCCAGACTCATTGTAGCATTGTTAGTGACACTGTAATTATTGTGTCCAGGTTAATTTACTATACAAGATATTTAAACTCATTGTTAATTTGCAGTTATCGTTCATTAAAAAAAATTTAATACTTAAATTTTTCACATTTTATATATTTTAATGTCTTCATCATTATATTGGTATATCTCCCTATAAGAATAAGTAGCGTAATCTTGGGTATAGAAGTCACGATTCTTTAATATTATAAGCAGTTTTAATCCCCTCCTCAGTCACTACTATGTGGTCAATTTTTAAGGACTAATCATGAAGACTAGACTAGTCTTCTTGCGACTGATATTTGTACAGTGTTACCAAATGTATGCTTGAATATGTCAATCGCCACTGCCTGTAGTTTGTTCAGCATCTTCTTTTGGAGTCTTGCCCACAGATCTATCTCAACCTGCCTACCTCAAAGTACAGTTAAGTATCATCAGCTGCAAGTGCCCCTTTTGAGTATTTTAGATATTTATCTCTTCTGCTCAGATCCCATTTCACTCAGCTTTCACTGATCCCAAAATACAGGTTTCTCCTTCAAGGGTATCTGAAATTCAAATTTTTTCAAACGGATATACATAATACCATATTTTTGAATAAATCTAATTGTTTCAGAAGCACTTCATTTTAGAGACCAGAAAATGCTACACCAATTTATCACAAATTTTAATGTATAATCCAAATATTTAAAAAAAATACAGGGGATACTATTTAAAATAACCAAGTTAATGCTAATGGAATAATGATGACAAACATGGTTCCAGAATATACATTAAGGGTAGTATTTGTAGCATAATTTTGAAAAACAAAATATTCCTCTTACAATATTTGAAAATAAGTGACCGTAATAAAGCAGGAAAAATATCAAGTCAAGTAGAAACTATAATTTAAGTAACTAATAATGAAAATAAAAAACTTTAGGAATATTAATCCTAATAGTGGTTGTTCTCTAAAACCATTTATGTAGTTATGTATGCATTATGCATACATTATCTTTGTCGCGCCTTAAATATTCTAACAAATAAATATAAACTGGCATTATTTTAAGATAGTAAAATATTTATTACAACAGTAATAAATATTTTATGTATGTAATAATTATGTACAACTGGTACATAATTACTTTGTATGTGTTACATAATAATGTAATATCTTTTATTTAATGTTTTTTTATATACTTGATTACTTATATTTTTATGTAATATCAGTAGAGTAGTAAATGTAGTAGATGTTTCTTTTAACTAGTCCGGGCAGAATTATTTTTAAAACTAGTCACAGACAGTACTGTTTTAGTTTAACAAAAAATAAAAAAGCAAACTTCTCATTGTGGTTGCAAAAAATTCTTTTTTATATGAATTTGTCACTTAAAATTTTTCAACTTCATTTAAGATATCGTCCATGTTAAGTAAACTACAAAATGTTTAATAAAAAAATTTTGCAACAATAAATTTCATGTTAAGTTGAAATAGCACCTCCATTTAGTAGTAGTATTTAGTTAGTATCTGTGAAACTTTATAATACAATTTTAATTTTTTTTAACTAAGTTTAATAATGAAATTTGTACAAAAAAATGTTTAAAATAAGAAATAATGTTTTTACCGTTTAAATGTTATCACGCAATGAAATCTTAGAAATAAATTTTAACTATGGATGTTTCTATTCTATGGGAGAATTTCTAGGAATTTAGCATAGGCAGTATTATTTGGTTTCCAGAGGACAAAGTGTCAGTGTTCTACTAAGCCATTTGAAAAGACATTTTGACATTTATCTAGATTGAAATATATTTAGCAATCTTCGGGAATTTAGTCGTATTAATTATTGCCCCTATATATTTTTTATAATTTTATAGAAAAGGGGATGCTAAAAGAATAGAAGAAGAAGGAAACCTGTTATATGGTTATCCTCCACAGAGTATCAAGTAAGTGGGATTCAGTGTTAATAATCACATCCCTATGCTTATAATAAATTTACAGGCCACAAATTCAAACTAAACAAAATGCAATCAGTATTCGTCAATCCTAATAAAATTCTTGACCCAAACAAATCATATCCTAAGCTCCCAATAAATTTGGCAGGTAATAATAGGTGCAGGTAAGAATCAAATGTCCTCCTTAGCCTAATTTAAATTATTTTAATCAATTCATTCATATAATTGAAAGAATAATTTTTATTATTATATACGAGTATGTAAGTAAATTATAGTCGTTAATTTTGTATGTCTTATTATTGTATTTCTTGAAAACATCGATTGATTTATTCTCATTTATTCTTTTTTTTTTATCTTGAGTTTTATTTGATTTTGCAAATTAGTATTACAGATTAACGTATGCTTGGTGATATCATTATTTATTGAATTAATTTAATATTGTTATTATATATGGACAAGACTTGAAAAAATATCATAGGAGATTAAAAAACCGACAGAATTTTCTGTTTTTTAAGCTTTGACCATATTTATTTTAACCCCATTTATAGTATAACTAGAAACCAGTTATTGAAACTAATTTGTCTGACCTTGTGTAACTTCAAAGGAAGAAAATATTAAATAATTTTTTCCATATTATGTGATAAACAAAGAAAGCTCAAGGCAATATGTCCATTGAAGTAAACTATTTCACATTAGTCTATTAATCCTTGCCATTTTTTATATTTTAAATGACATGTAATTAATTTTTATTATTTACCATTAAAGTCTTTTTACCTTTTTTTCACTTATTTATTTATATTTTCATTACAATGAATATAAAAACATTTTTAAAGCAAAATTGACTTCCCTTTTTTGGATATATACTCATGTATAATATGGTTATATTGTAGGATATGCTATAACTATATTTAATGTACTTGAATAAGAAATATGCACTTTAATTTTATTCTTATTTCTTACTTTACTTTTTTTATACAATTGTTAATTTTATATACATTTTTGTTATTTATCTTTAATTTGACTGCTACATGGTGTTTAGTCTACAATTATCAATTTCATTAAATACCTAGCAAAAATTTATGTTAAAGGTTTACTCAAGCAGCAGCACCACTTTTCGTCATATAATAATGAACCATTTAAATAAGGACTAGGGGAATATCTAGTATAATGGTAAAAATAATTCAAAAACTATTTAAATGAAAGATTTAATCCTCTTTCGAATGTCTTCTATAATACCACTATTTCTATGAACCTTAAGTTTACAGACGTATGCATTAAATACTTTTGTTATAATCAATAAATAAAATCATAATAATCATTTACTTTTGGTTCTTTCACATCTTAAATGCGTCAAGGAAGTAGTTGAATAAAGAAAGTAGTTAACAAAGAAAATATACATTTTGTGTATCTTCAGTTCATTATTAAATTATTTACTTCTCAATTATTATTAACTGTAATTGACTATTTTATAGTTTTTTCATTCTCAGCTTGTTAAATGTATGAAAAAATATTTTTTTGGAAATTACACAGTGCCATTGATCATAGGGCTTTATTACTAGACACCATGTACTTATTGACGTCAGACAAAGTGTTTGTAAGCTGTGCTAGTTTTGGCAAGTAGTTATTGGTAATTTATTTTGACAGTATCTAAAAATATAAATGAAAAACTCCAATTTAGTATATTAAATTTATAATGATGAATAAAACAGACTAAAAATTTACTTCATAACTTTTTGAGGTATATCATTTAGGTATCTCTGTAATTTTTAAAACTATTAAACTTTTATATTTTATGAAACTTTTAGATTTGTGCATTTAATTGCATTTTGAAACTAATAGGTAACTTTAAATCTTTATCCACTAGAGCAGGGCTTCTCAACCTTTTTCAACCCACGTACCCCTTTTTGTGTATCATTAACTATGTGTACCCCCAACAAAAACACTTTAGTTTTATTAAAATGTCTTATATTAGTTTAAGTTAAAGTTTAGCTATTAAAGTTTAATTACGAATAGGTAATTTAAATTAAAATAAGAATTTTTACTAATGAGTATATATAACATGTTTGCTTGCTGCTTTACTGATAGTTTTCAGTTTTAAATCATTACTCAAACTTTCGTCACAATTAAATTCTAGCTTATATCAATATAATTTTGTATACTTTTTGGTAGTTGAGCGCATACCCCTTACAGATTTTCGATGGTACGCGTACCCCTTGGGGGTACGCGTACCATCGGTTGAGAACCATTGCACTAGAGCATGTATGAGAAAGCATATTGATCATTTTAAACTGTAGTTTTTGAAAGAATACCTGCTTCTCAATTTACTTGATCCTGAATAAATTTTTAAACACTTTCGTAATATAAGACAAAACAAAGCTTACTAACAAACACTTACTGCAACTAACATTTACATGACAATTAATGTTTATATGATTTTCCTTTGTTTACTTTTTTATTTTCTTTTTCTTAGGGCCCAAATTGTTTCCCAGTAAAAGCATAGATTTTTGAAATATTCCAATATTCTAGTGACAAACAAACAGATGGTGAAAAAATCCATCCTTCTCCAAAATTGGAACGTCCGCGATCTCTATCAATTCAACCAAGTGAAGAACAACCAGAAGAAAAAAATTTTAATGACATAAATAGTAAAACTTTGGAGCCATCCCCAGTGAATACTCCAGACAAAATACAAATAGAAATAGCGAAGGATGAAAATACTACTGAAAAATTGCCTACTACAGAAACAGAAAACATGTCTGCAGGCAAAAAAACACCAAGTCATTTAACAGAACAAGGTTATTTAGACTTAAAATTTTATCATAACAAGTTATGGTAATAAAGTCTCTTTTAAAACCCATATTACTTTCTGTTTTAATACTATTTATGTCATTTATGGTGCTAACAATTTATTGGAAAAAGGTTAAACGTTAACGATACAAAAATATCCACAACCATAGATAAGTAATATATGAGACGAACAAAATGTTTATTTTATTCACATACAATATGTGTATACACAACAAATTCAATTCAATCAATATTTCAATACACATTAAAATGTGTATTTATTTATTATACACTATTTTTATTAGCGCAGAACATTTTTTTGAATACAAAAGAAATTTATTCGTATAAATTACTAAGTTGTCTTTTTGTAAAAATTAAATATATTAATAAATGTGTATCAATTCTAGGTTGTAAAATATCTGTTGAAACATTTAATTTTTCTAATTAATTAGCACCTCTTTCCATCTAGGTCAAATACATTTTTAGGTTATCTAATAGTGGCAGTTGGTGAAATTTTAAATGTTCATATGATAAAGTATGAGACCTATACCATATTTTCAAAGTTAACTATTACATTCCTTCTATCCAATAGTCTCCAAAATTAGAGGTATAGAAAATCTACATTATCAAAAAATCTAATAGAATACCAATAGGTTCTTTAAAGTAACTAAAGTTCTTTTCTTTTTCAAAACTAAAAGGAAAAGAACAAGTATTTGCATTAGTTACTTTTTTAAAATAGTTTTAGAGGTACTAACTAGGCTTTCTTGTTTTTTTTTTTCAATCTTCATGTTTTCTTATTACTTCATTCAGTTTTTTTACTGCTCTTTCTATATGAGCCTAATGATCAAATTATAAAATATTGAATGAATTCCATGCCTCATTACAAATTTAAAAATTTCACTAACCGCCAGTATTTCCAAATTACAATTACATATAATACTTCCTTACTTGTAACAGGTTGTAGTTAACCGAGGTTACTATATGATACCAAAAGAAAACAAACATGGTGTAAATATATTATCAACATAACCACTTAAATGTATAAATGCTTGACAGATTATAAATATACATGTATCGTATTCTATAATTGTCACTTCACTTTGCAAAAAATATATGATAGGGTTGATTTCAGCAGCTGTAGTGAACTGATAGTCTGTCGAGTGAAGTGTACTAACAGTATTAAAATGATAAAAAGACAAATTACTGATAAAAAGGAAAAAATAATTTGTTATAAGTTCAACAAGCAACTATATTGCCTGTTTAATATAATACTCTAATATAATTATTAGGATATAAAACTGAAATTTTTGTACCAATCCGTCTTTCACGGCCATTTTTCCATTTTTAATACAATTTATATTACAAATAAACTATACTTGCTATATTACGGGAGTTATAAGGAATAGTGTAGAATGAAAGAGGAGGATATAATACCAATATCAAACCCAATTATTCAAGACTGCAGAATATCAGTTGGACTTTTTTTTTTAAATATATTTAATAGTTTCATATGGATTAATGCAGCTTTTAATATAGATAATAGTTACATAATTGAAATATTAACAACTCAATTTATTTACTTATAAATGGTTATTATAGATTTAAAAATGTACTTCATTACATTATAAAAGTATAAAAAAGAAAACAAACTACATAACTAACCCCCAAATCAGGTGCAATTTGATTGACCAAACTATAGCTAGGGATATAAACTAGATTTGTTTTACAAGCTATTTAGATATTTATGTATATAAGCTTATATAGGACTCTCCTTGATCTACTACAATGAACTACAGCTACAGCTAATGTAAAAAAATCAGATAGTGAAAAGTTTAAGTAAGATTCCCCAATAACTATCAGTATTCTTGTTAAAAGTCCCATAGTTACTATAAACCTTTCTTTTAAAATTTTGATAATCTAATTAAAGGCCAAAAAGGTAACATTGACACTTTCAAAATTATACAAAGGCTATTAGTAGGTTAGTATCTTATCAGTCATGTAACCAACATAATCAAAATATATTATGATCCCTCTTTAATTATAAGCATGTGAAAGGCAAACTTCTATGGCAGAAATTTGTTGCAAAAGCAAAATGCAAATCTTTCAACATTATTTGTTGGAAGATTTGTGTACTCTTATTTATCAGGTTGTAATTCGGTGTTGATCGATAGTATATATTGAATTTTAAATTATTTCACATGGTACGAGTATAAGCAAAGTTTACAGAATAACAAGTTACTGCACTCTCACGCTCGGCCCGATTCGCCGTTCTCCTTCCCCGCCTAGCTCTTAGCTGGCAACGAGCCGGCCGTATTACCCGGTAACCATGCATATCTGTAGTGAACACTGTTCGCTTTTGACCGGGGGCTTGCCTTTGAATCTGTAACTTCGAAGTGCCGACGCGGAGTGCGGCAACTTATATATTCTGTAAACTTTGGTATAAGCGATTGAAAATATTCAGCAATCCTGAACTGTCTGATTAGCTCAACAATGGGTGCCAACTTTATAAACCTTATACCTCCGAGTAATATATATGTAGCATAACATACATACGTGTACCACACAATGCTGAATCATTTTATTTTATATGATAAAATTAATCATGCATTCGTGATGATTTTGGCATTATATTAGATAACAATATTACTTTTTCATAACTTATACCAATGAAAAACTCAAAATATAAAATTTTTTACTTTGTTCTAAAATTAAATTTGACTAATCTAACTAAGTTGAACAAACGAATTATATGCACTTAATAAGTATCATGTTTTAGAACGAATATTTAGTACGAAATAATTAAAAATTTTCTAATTTCTTAAAAATAAATTAAACAAGACGTGTGAAAAATATATTATTTTGTTATATATATATATATATATATATATATATATATATATATATATATATATATATATATATATATATATATATATATATATATATATAACATATTTAACTTGCTACTAAGCTATCTAACATTAGTGTTATCAGCATACTCTAAAAACCAGCTAGCTTTAATAATAACTGATTATTGCTACATTTTTCATAGAAACCAGGGTGTCGCTGAAATCAGCTTATAGATTTGGTTAGTGCAAGAGTTTTTAAGTAATAATTTATACCATCTGTGTTAAAATATTTATTTTATTTATTTTTATTTATGCTTATTTATTGTGAAAAATGTGCAATTGTTTTTACCAATGGTATGGTAATATTAACCAAATAGTGAAAAATATCTAAATATATTAATTATGCATCAAACTTTAGTGTTTTTTTTTTTTTCATGACACCAACCTTTGTGTTATTTTGACAACTAAATTATTTTTATAATGTTAAAAGACTAGTGGCTATGTAAATAAATATTCCTATAATCTACAAAAGAATCATCTCTTATTCCTCATGGAAAAACGGTATATGTAAACTTTGTATGGCGTTTTCATCCTCGTTGGGAATTGTCAGTAACACTCAATTTCTGATATCTAGGTTGGTTATGTAAGTGAACAGTCAAACTGAAACACTACAGCTATAGGCAATAAGGCTCTTAAATAGATGCCACTAACACGTTGTCTTAATTCAGACACAGAACCCACATGAAGGAAAAGAATCGCCTCATTTGATTTATTCTCAATGGGGACGTGATATATGAGAAATCTTCAATACAGCATACTTGATACATATAAGACAGGTTCTAGTATTTAGAAAATAGATGTTTAAGTCTGCCACTTTTTCTAGAAAATGAAACTTCATATGGAAAATAGGTTGAAACATTACCAGATATAATACACCTAAGTAATTATTGTGATATCACAACGGCTATCTTTGCAGTGGCAGAATTGAAACAAGCTATTTTCTACAGGACAGTGGTTGTTTTGAAGTTGTTATGCGATTATTATATGTGTAAAGACTATTAGTGCACTATTGTCTTACACATTTTTAATATAAATTTTGGTAAATTATGTAGCTTATGTTTTCAGAAATGTAGGTTTAACTAAATTTTTAGTCACCCATTGATGTCTTCTTAGCCATTTCTGACAAGTATGGCACTTTTTCTTGTGAACTACACAAATTCTCTGCTTTTAATTTCACTCAAAGCACTATACTAACTCGTGGGGTTTAATCCTTTTGAGTCTTCTTATTTCGTTGGAGTTATCAAGGAGCTGGATGGCCTCAATATTCCCGTGTTGTAGAAGTCTTCTTTCGTGGCTCCTTGCAAATTTTTGAATCTCATCTCAACATTTTCCATTCCAAGATCTCGGTGAACATCTTCATTTCTTATATACCAGGGTGCACTAACGATGTTCCATAGTACTTTATTTTGAAAGGTTTGCATAATTTTAATATTTCACTTTCTGGTACAATCCCAATGCTGAGAACCGTAGGACCACACCAGTTTTAATACTTGCTTATACAGAAGGAGCTTATTATGTATTGACAAGGCCGAGTTCCTACCTAAGAGCTAGTACATTCATGTATTTTATACCTAATCCTCTTTTCTTTTTTACGTGGGTTTTCCAGTGGAGTTCCGTATCCACGGTAAGACCGACATATTTGGCGGTATTAGCATATAGGACTACCCATCCATTCATACTTACTGAATTATACAATGTGTCTATTAGTAAAATCAATATGAACTGATTTTTCTTTAATTTAACTTTCCAGTTTTGGAATTATTGGCATTTTGAGGTTTATTAGCCGTTTCTATATTACTTGTGCGCGTTGTTATGACAGTGTCGTCGGCAAAAGTAGCTACAGTATTATTTTTTAGCTCTGGGAGATCATACGTGTACAGAAGGTAGATGAGCACAGGGCCTAGAATACTGCCTTGTGGGACTTTTGCTTTGATTTCTTTAAGGTCAGAGTAGGCATATTCCTAGTTTCTGTCTGATAAATAGGATTTTAAAATATCTACATATTGTTTAAGAAGGATAATTTTTAATTTATAATGCAGTCACTCATACCAAACCTTATCAAACGCTTACGCTACGTCGAGGAATATGGCAGTGACATTGATTAGATTAGTTAGCTTAACAAGTGTTTTCCTCGGAAGCTGCTTTAGTATTTCTCCTGTTGGTAAGTCAAATTCAGGAGCCTCTTTCGGATCTATGTTATGCTTCATTTCTTTCATAACTTCATCTGGCGATATTAATTTGATATTTTCTTCTTCCTGATGAGGAGTTTCTTGTGGCATGTCTTCTTCTTGTAGATTATTTATTTGAAATATATTCTCTAAATGACTTGCAAAACGTTCAGCTTTTTCTTCACAACTTCTGGCCCAGTTTCCATCTGTCTTTTTAATTGGTGGTATTTGTATAATCGGTCTTTTTAATGTTGTTGTCGCTTCCATAAAAAATAATCCATCCTACTATCGTTAGTAAGGTATGTTAAGTAGGAGGCAACAGTTTCATCTCTTAAATCTTTAATTTCCCTATTTAGGTTCTTTATGAGGTTATTCAATATAGTTTTGCCTTGTCGAGCTCTGGTTCGGAACCACTTGCTTTACTTTTTTCTATAACTAATTTCTTCCAGATAACTACTGCCCTTTAGTCGTCTTCTTATTTCCGGCGTGCATTCCCATGCAGGTATTTGGATGTATTTCTCCACCTCTGCTTCCAAATCTTTTTCATTTCTAAGAGGTAATATTAATTTAACTCTTTCATCAAGTAGTAGTCAGTATATGTACTAATCAGTATATTTACTAACTAGTACAGGATTAATTTCTTTCTGTATCACAGTTTCACTCAGCATTAATGTTATTGATGTGATTAGAATATGAATCGTTGCATTCATCAAGCTGAATGTAATTAGATGACATATTTTTGACTATAAAGTAATCAGACCTTATTAGTCAGGCACCTGACGGACAGATCTGTCGGACAATATGTCGGCTTTCCAGTAGATGAGTTGTGCCTCCACATTCATTGACAGCTTTTAAAAGTTCTCTTCCTTTTGTTATGGTTAGTCTAGAATCCCAATGGGTATTCTTAGCGTTAAAATCGCCTCCAATTATAAATCTATTGCCTAGTTGGTCGAGTAGGTCAGAATATTCCTGTTTTTTTATATTATTTTTGGTGGACAGTAAATTCCTGCACGGTCATAAATATCGCTTTGTTTTTATTTTAACTGTAGCATAATTGGGTTCTAGATCATTATCGGGATGGATAGTGTGATACACTTTATAGCAATAAAATTTAACAAATGAATGTTTAGTGAAATGGGTCTCGGAAATTAGACATAGGTACATCAATATTTTCTGTGTGTAGAACGAGTGAGAGCCTATGCTGATTATTGAGAAGTCCATTAGGGTTCCACACTAATATTTTAAGAGAATTATGCATTAGGTGAAAGAACGATATTTACATTATGTTGTTCTTTATATGTACCTGAATGTGACAAATTCAATTTTTGTTATCTCTTTACAAAATATGGATCATATTTTGTATTATTTTTGTTTTCTTCTCCACTAATCGGATTTGTGTGAATAGTTGTACAGTAAATAAATAAGTAAACAGGTTCTCTTTGCCTATAAAGGTAACCTTTTCAAGTTTAACAAAAGAAAATAAAGAGAAAATATTAGCAAAAATCAAATTATATAAAAGAAAAATGTTATGGAAATAAATGGTATGTATATTTTTAAAATTATATTGTTCAAATAAAATAAATACAATTTAGTAAAACAAAATACAATTTAATCTATTTGATAATATACTTGCTTATTTCAATAATAAAATTGTTAACAAATTTACACATGGTAATCACCACCATCAAGTTTTTCATCTGATACTATTGACATTAATGATTTTGCTGTACTTTCATTAATCCATATCAGTTCCACAATGAGACCTTCAAATAACCCTAGTAAACATCCTCCGAGTACATCTAAAATATAATGTCTATTCATAAGTATACGGCTTAAACAAATAGATGTTGTCCAAGCCAGAATAGGAGGAAAGCATATCGAAGGTAATGTATACAATCTCATGAAGAAATATGCTACAAATACGGATCTACTTGCATGACCAGATGGAAAGCTAAAAACATCTGGACCTAATTGACCTAATGCATCATCGGTATTTTCTATTGGCCTTCTCCTCCTAAAATATGCTTTAGCTACAGCAACGAAAATTATATCTACAAATAAACCTAAAAAAGAAATATAACTATAATTTTCACATCCACCTGAATAAATTTGAGGATTTATCATTTATTCTAAATTTTGAAAAATACATGCTACACATGCCATAACTAATAATAACCAATAGTAAAAGGTTATAACATGTTCATAAACTGTGTTACAAAAATATATTTTACATACAGTAAATTCCGATAGGACTTGAACCTTGACGAAGTTCTAGTGCAAACTAGAACGGGTGGGTCGGCTTGCGCGTTTTAATGATTTAAGGAGCCGTACCATAGGTTTAACCATAGTGGGAGGGTCCTTATTGAAAAACCAGACTAAGACAAGTCCCTGAAGGAGGGCAGCAGCTCTTTCAGTAGTCATAGTGGCAGAAACCGTGGGGGTTGGTATGGTGCCTTGACACACACGACTGCGATGTGGAAGGCAAGAGGAAACCACCACATTATAATCCTCAGAACAGCTAGCAGAAAGCTTATCCTAAATTAATGATGGCGTCTCCTGGGGCAAAAAACTCCGGAGGTAAAATAGTCCTCCGTTCGGATCTCCGGGTGAGGACTGTTCCGGGAGACGTGATCGAGTGCAATAATAATAAGAAGTGTAGCATTTCACGAGTCGGAGCGTGGAATGTCAGAAGCATGAGACAGGCAGCGAAGCTAGAAATTCTGAAGATAGAAATGGATAGGTTAGGATTAGATATAGTAGGTATAAGTGAGATGCGCTGGCCGAAAGTAGGAGATTTTTGGAGCGGTGACTATAGGGTAATACACACAGGATCGGTAAATGGAAACGCGGGAGTAGGGATCGTTATGCGGAAGAACGCAGGACAGTGTGTAGACAGCTACCTACAATACAGCGAGAGAGTAATGATGGTTAGGTTAGATTCTAAGCCAGTGGAAACAGTAATAGTGCAAGTATACATGCCTACTTCTAGCCACAGTGAGGAAGAGTTAGAAGCCGTTTATTCGGACATAGAGCAGGTAATAGGATTTGTGAAGGGTCATGAAAATTTAATAATAGTAGGAGATTTTAACGCAGTCGTAGGTGAGGGGAAAGAAGGAGAATTTGTAGGTCCTTATGGATTAGGAAACAGAAACAAGAGAGGTAGCAGACTGATAGAATTATGTGAGAAGCACAAGATGGTAGTCGCAAACACATTGTTTAAGAATCACGTTAGGAGGCGGTACACATGGAAAATGCCAGGAGGGATAGACAGGTATCAGATAGACTACATTCTGGTTAGGAAGAGATTCAGAAATCAAGTAAAAGACTGTAAGGGTTATCCAGGAGCAGATGTAGACAGGGATCACAACTTGGTAGTCATGAAAGCTAGATTAAAGTTCAAAAATCTGAAAACCCGGAAGGATAAGAAACGTATAAATGTAGACATATTGAGGGATCAGAATATGAAAGATAAGTTCCAGGAGAAAACAGATCAATTAATAAATAAAACGAGTAAGGACGAAATCAAGAACGCAGAAACTGAGTGGGAGGGTATCAAGAATAGTCTAGCTTCCGCGGCTACGGACGTTTTAGGACACGATAAAAGGGAAGCTAGGAAGCCCTGGATAACGGACGAAATCTTAAACTTAATGCAAAAGAGGCGAGGCTACAAAAACAGACGAGACGAAGAAGGACTGAAAACGTATAAGTCAATAAAGTGGGAAATCATTAGAAAATGTAGAAAAGCGAAAGAACAATGGATAGAGGATAAATGCAAAGAAGTAGAAGATAAGTTGCAAGTAGGTAAGACCGATGAGGCTTACAAAATAATTAAGAGGAACTTCAGGGATATAGGAACAATAAGTAGAAACGTTAGGAGTCAATCGGGGGACATACTGATAGGAAGAGAGGAGAAAGCGGATAGATGGAAGCAGTACTTAGGAAATTTATACGAGGGTCAGGAATTAGGAGAGATGTTAGAGGAAGAATCTAGCATCGATAGGGAAGATGTAGGAAAACCTATATTGAGAGAGGAATTTGAAATAGCACTAAGGGGGCTAAAGAATAATAGAGCGCCGGGTGTAGATAAAATACAGGCGGAAATTTTGAAATGTGCGGGACAGGAAGTAGTAAATAGGATGTTTGAACTGGTAAAATACATATACGAAACGGGCGAGATGCCGGAGGATTATAAGAGGAACATTATCGTTACTATACCGAAAAAGAGAGGAGCCGACAAATGCGAAAACTTTAGAACGATTAGCCTAACTTCCCATGCGTCAGAAATCTTAACTAGAATAGTGCAGAAGAGGATGGAAAATAGAGCGGAGGAAATACTAGGAGAAGACCAATTCGGGTTTAGGCGAAATAGGGGAACTCGCGAAGCTATTCTGGCGCTAAGAGTAATGTTAGAGAAAACAATAAAAAAAGGAAAGAACGCTTATATAGGATTTGTAGATTTAGAAAAAGCTTTTGATAACGTAAGATGGGAAAAAATGTTCGAGATACTAAAGAGCGCGAGAATGAAGTATAGAGATAGGAGAGTAGTACACAATCTATACATAGAGCAAACTGCTGTTATAGAAGTAGAAGGGGAAAAAAGGGAAGTAGGTATTAGGAAAGAGGTAAGACAAGGATGTACGCTATCACCACTAATTTTTAATCTGTACATCGAAGAGGCGATTAATGTGGTAAAAGATAGAGTGGATTTCGGGATTAAAGTACAGGGACAGAAACTAAAAATGCTGAGATTCACGGATGATATAGCAGTATTAGCATCTAGTAAGGAGGAACTAGAATCAGCATTGAACGAAATGGAGACAGTGTTGACAGAGGAATACGGAATGAGGGTGAATAAAAACAAAACTAAAGTGTTAGTGTGCAGAGGGCGCGAGAGCAGAGCAAAAACGAAAGTACAAATTAATAATGAAAGATTGGAGGAAGTTAAAGACTTCACTTATTTAGGAAGTAAAATAAATTGGGATGGAAGAAGCGATAAAGACATAAAACAAAGAATAGCGCAGGGTCGAGTAGCTTTTAACAAAAAGAAAGCACTTTTATGCTCGGAGGTAATAAACTTAGAAACAAGGAAGAGATTTTTGAAAACAAATGTATGGAGCACGGCACTATACGGCTGCGAAACCTGGACGGTAGGGGAAGTAAGTAGGAAGAAATTAGAAGCTTTTGAGATGTGGTGTTACCGAAGAATGATGAAAATACCATGGACTGATAGGGTTACAAACGAAGAAGTATTGGAGAAAGTCGGCGAAAAAAGAAGTATGTGGAAAAACTTAAAGAAGAGAAGAGATAGAATGGTAGGCCACTTGCTGAGACATGGGGGAATAGTCCGCGATATTTTGGAGGCAGAAATAGGAGTGAAGAAAGGCAGAGGTAGGCCTAGATTAGACTACTGCTCGCAAATAGTAAGGGATGTAGGTTGTAGCACAATTAGCGAAATGCGTAGGTTAGCACAAGATAGGAGAAGCTGGAGGTTAGCGTCCAACCAGTCTTAGGACTGATGACCTAATGATGATGATACAGTAAATTGACCCATAAGTACACCGATACCAATATTGGAAATGGTGGAATGGAATTTCAATGCAAAATCAAAACGAAAACATTTTTTTCAAAAATTTAACTGATTATTACCAAATTTGAAAGGGTCGCCATGCAATTAGTGCTCAAACTAAATGGCACATCACCCTGCACAACTCGTTATCATTTACTGCAATAATTTACTAACTTATTATTACAGTATCATCCAGTACATGATTACAGTAACATCCTATACTGATTAATTAACAAGCCAACTTAAGAGCAGATTATCTCAATTATCTTAATAGTGTTAGTTCCTATTGGTAATAGATCAAAAGAGCATTGTAGTACTCAGTGCCAACTTGCGACGTGTGCGAGAACAGTAAGAACTATGTACTCAGTTGAACGTGAGAACAGCAAGAACTATGTACTCGGTTGAACAGGGTAAGTTGAAGGAACTAGGTGTTACAAATGTTATTGGGTAATTTTGTTTATTCTTTTGATCTACGTGGGGATGTTAGTTCCTATTGGTAATAGCTCAAAAGGACATTGTAGTACTCAGTGCCATCTTCCGATATGTGTGAGAATAGTAAGAGACTATGTACTCAGTTGAACAGGGCAACACGTGTTTAGGCACATAATACGTAATTCCACAAAATATATCAAATGGAATATAATAATATTAGAATTAATTATCTTAATGTAATATTGTTAATTCAGATTCAATACTTCCGTAGCTAAGTTTCTATGTCTGCCAGTGTTGAAATTTGTAGTAGAGAATAATCATAAATATATACAATACAATGTAGGTTAGGCTGTCGAAATAACAAAAGTGTATGTAACTAGTGTATATCATGCAACATTAACTTGAAAGGTTCTCCTACGGACTATTCATGAAATAATATAATTTGCATTAATTAACACCAAATAGTCTACTTGTACAACAAGATTGTGTTATATCAAAGAAATCATTTGAAAAAGCTACGAGAATTCTAATAAGAAAATATATTACCTGGTTAAATATGGATGAAAGAAGCCACGCTGTGACGAAAGTATGTAAAAATTTCAATATTGAGAGTGAACAACAGCTTTTAGGCAGATTTTCTGAGATTAACGCATGATCTGGAAAGGGGCAATATGGCCAATTATGTTTTTGTAAAAATTTGGTGCATGTAATTGTCGTGACGGATAATGCACCCTACCACCATCGATGAACAAATAAGTTACCAACATCAGCATGGATAAACAAAAATCATAGACTAGTTGAAATCGAAAAATATGGATTTAGAGGACAGAACGTCAATTGCAAACATACAACTACTATGACTATGATGCAACAAGAAAAAAGTCAATGATTAAATATGTGAGTTTATTAAGTATGGATAAAGTGATTAAACCTCATAGAGTAATAATGCTTCATACCACTACAAGCTCATAGAAATATGGGACAAGTTCAGAAAGAGGTACAATGCAATGAGATCTTGACACAATAACTGAGATTTTTATTAATTCAATTATAACTTCAGGTTAACAGCAGTCCCAGTGATGGTAATTATTATCGTGAAAGTGATACTGATTAGTGATAATATAAGCTTTTAATCCCTAACTTTCGGCAAACTATGAAACTTGTAAAATGTTTCTAAAAATGTTTTAGAACAATTTTAAATTGTTGGCGCCCCCAATATGATACGCCTATGTTATAGCACCCGTCTACAAGTTGTCAATGAATCACATCAAATTGTTTTGACACCAAACTATAAAAAAGTTCAAATGGAAAGGGTGATGACAATTTTTTTCTTTGGTAATCAGCTTATTCGTTTTTTTTTTATTTTTTACATTCAAACAAAAAATCTCAAAATTTAAAATCTCACTAAATTAAGAAAATAATTGTTTATAGCTATCAATTATTATACTTTTCTCCACTGTTTACTATTGCTTTAATTATATTTTTGTGGTTTTCATCTGACGGCTAAAAAGCCATTCTTATTTATGCCAAAACAGGGTGTTAATACTGTAAATGACATCAGACTGAAATAATATTTAATGAAAGACTTCCTAATTACCCGATTTGGACATATAATACATTTACCATATTCCCCCTAACCACAATTGTTTTTTTTTTAATGCACCTGTATATACATATTTTGATAGCAATGTCATCTTCATCATCAGGATATATTGTTACTTGTTCGAATGTGAACTTGAAACTGATATTTTATTTTCTAATGTCTCTCATTAATTAATTTTAAAAATCTAGTCAGTACAATACTGACATTTTCCTTTTCATTTAAACTATGTTCAGAGTATCCCTTGCATGGAATTTATAGTTTATGATAATTTACACACTCTTATTCGGCACCTTTTTATGTAATAAACACTAAATATTAATGTAATAGGCAACACTAAAGACAAAACAAAAAACAGTAATAATTCAGGGGTATACAAAATTAGCTGTAATAATTGTGACATTTTTTAAAGAAAGACTAATAAATACTAGGTTTAAGGAAAACATATAAAGTATTTTAAATATGACAGAATTGAAAAATCAAAAGAGCTGATCATATGTACGAAATCGGAAACGAAATAAATAAACTGTTAATAAGTGGATGCTCTTAAAATCCTAAATGACAATAAGAGGCTTGATTGTTGGAAAAGCCTATATATTAGAAAAATAAACCAAACAAATTGAATTCAAATTCAGGTCACTTACTGCGATGAGATCTATTTTCATTAATTTAATTACCAAACATTTATCATTATTTTTTGTTACAGCGGGTAATTATTGGAAAGATTAGGAAAGAAAAAGGTGAGATTATGAGTAAATGCGTATTTATACATGTTGTACATATAAGTATATATGTAGGTATGTATATGTGAATATGTTTGAATATCGATATTTATTTAAATAACATAAACAAGAACTCAAAAGGCAGAAAAGGGTTTATGACATACCTATGTACTCATAAATTGTAAAAATATGTCTGGTATGTCATAAAAACCGGTTAATAAGGGTAAATAAACGATCGGAAATTCCATGCAAGGGATACTCGGCATGGTTTAAATTAAAATAAAAAGGTCTGGTCTGGTTCTGTATTGGTTTCTGATCAAATTCCGACTTATTCCCACTGCAGGTTCTGGTCCATAGAGGTTTTCTCTGGTCCCTAGTCTGGCAAGGTTATCTGCAATTAGATTTCCCTTAATGTCATTATGCCCAGGTATCTATAAGAGTCCCGGCGGTCCCGTCCCTGCCAAGTGGTTCAATGCTTCATAGCAATTATAGACCAGCTTCGACTTTGTTGTTGCTGAATTCAGGGCTGCCAACACCGCCCTGCTATCCAAACAGATACATATATTTTCCTGGGTCCGATTTTGATCGGCCCCCAGAACACCATATGTAATTGCAACTAGCTCGGCCTGGAGTGCGGTAGTGTATTTGCCCAGGGGGAAGATTTTACCTATCCCATCACGTCACCTATACACTCCAGCACCCGCTCTGTTCCCACTCTTGGCTCCATCCGTGTACCAGATGTCTCCATTGAGCGGTAATCCAGCTCGACACTCCATCCAGTCTGTCTTACTGGTGAGGGTGATCTTATATTTCTTGTTAAACAGGAAGTAGACACTCATACTGTCAGAGGGCATCCATAGGAGTCCCTCCTCAGCTAGCTTTCTTGAGAGTCTATTCAGGTCCCTTACCTTCCTACTTATGTTTCCCACCCTGTGCATTGCCTTTACGGCTTCCGCTTTCAGGGTGAAATCAAGAGGTGGTATCCCCATCGCCTCGATCGGTGTTGATCTTGGGGCTCCGGTTATACTTCTTAGAATCAATCCTCTTAGCTTATTAAGTCGGTTGGATTCCGACTTTAAACGGCTCTCTCCCACCAGACCAGCGCTGCATACATCAGTCTGGGTTTGAGAATTGCCTCATACATCCATTTCCTGGTCTCGAGTTTCAAACCCCAGCTATTACCGATGTCCCTTCTCAGTTGCCAAAGTGTTGCTGTGATCTTGGAACATATGTGACTTAGATGTTTTTCCCATGACAGTTTCCCGTCCAGGATTACTCCTAAGTATTTCACTTCACTATTATAGCTTAGTCTTGGCCACCAAGTTTCAGCGGACATGTTCTGTTCCACTTATATTTCTTGGTGAACACCATCACCTCAGTCTTAGAGGGATTGACCAAGAGTCCCCTATCCCTACACCAATTCCCCAACCTTGTTTAATGCTCCTTGTTTAATAATAATATCGAGAATCGGCTCCAGGAAAGGGCCCTTCATTATTATTACTAAGTCATCGGCATAGCCAATTACTTGGTAAGCCTTTAACCTTTCAAGCAGCTCATCCACTACCAGGCACCATAGAAGGGGGGATAATACCCTTCCCTGTGGACAGCCCGAGTCGAGCCGGCCCTCGATGGTAGTCTTGCCTTTATTGGCAGTAAGCTGTCTGTTTCCCAACATCTAGTCTATCCATTCAGCGATTATTCTGAGGGTGTAGCATCTGCCTAGTGTTCCGCTAATCACCTCCCTGGATGTAAAGTTGAAGGCTCCTTCAATATCAAGGAAGGTGCTGACAACGTATCCTCCGGAGTCCAGTTGTGACTGTATTGACACAACCTTATCCAAAGCTGTTTCTGTTCATTTACCAGCTTGATAAGCATGCTGGCTCCTTTGAAGCAGTCTCTCTATTAAGACAGTATCCCGAAGGTACCTGTCAACTAATCGTTCGGCCGTCTTTAGTAAAAAATGAAGTAAGTCTAATCGGCCGAAAGTCCTTAGGGGACGTGTACCCGACTTTGCCGGTTTAGGTATAAAAACAACCCTTGTGCCTAGCCACACTTTCGGGACCATCTTCAGTGCCAAGCTGGCCCTGGTGATCCTTATAAGCGGACCGAGGCTTATTTCTTCTGCTTTCTGCAGAAGTACCGGATAAATGCCATCCGGTCCCGGCGATTTATATGGATCAAAGGACCTCAAGGCCCCCCTCATCTTAGCCAGTGTGACTATCTCCTTCACAAGTTTCCTCTCATCCCCCCCTCGATTACCGCCCAGGTTCTATATGCTCCTACTAACGGGTCGGAAATGTCTCCCGTCTCCGGTCTATAAAAGCCCGGAAAATGTGCTTTGATGAGATGGTCTAAGGTTTCCTCATCCATTTCCGAGAATTTACCATTAAGGAGCTTGAGCGATCCCAGTATCGCTTCCGGGCTGCGGGCTAGGATCTTGTTCAGCCGTGCTGCCTCAGCTGCCTTATTTATCTCATTACAGAAAGAAACCCAACTATTTCTTTGGGCTTCCCTAACCTCAGCCCTATACTGATCCCTGACAGTCCTATAGTCCTCCCAGGTTATACGGATGTTACGTTTTCTGGTTCCCTTGAGAAGGTTACATCTAAGGTTTTCCAGCTTATTGTTCCACCATCTTACCTGGCCTTTCGGCCTAGCTCGTTTAGGTGTACAGTTTTCTTCATAGGCTTCTATCAATCCTCTGTACTTACCAGATATTCCATGAGCTCCATACCTCTGCTATTGGTGTTCGTGCTACCCCAGATCAGATGGTGTGAGTTCGCATCACATCCCATCAGCAAAGGCAGGTCGGCTTTTTGACAGAAGTCCACAAGTTCCTTCACCTCTGGTGTGGGATTGTCCCTGCTGTCATATGGTAGATAGGCTGATGCTATGACCACTTTACCTACATTCTCAAGCATCATAGTTACCACCATTAGATCTCCTGTGGACCATTTCTACAGGGGTGTAGCGCTAATGATCTTAACTACGATGCCTGCTCTGGGTCTGTTGGTACTACTACTCCTGTAACAGAGAAAATTTCCCAGCCCCATTATAGGTCCCCGTACCACCCAAGGTTCTTGGATGAGTGCTATCCCTGTGTGCATCTTAGCCAGATTCCTCTGTAGAATAGAAGAGGCATCTTTGCTTCAATGCAAATTTTCTGTATAATTTGAATCATTCTTTTCTTAGCAGTTGCACCACCTTCGTCCCCTGGTTTGCTCAGATTTCCCTCGCCCTCTGCCTCAGTAGAGGCCAAGGTCAAGGTCCCAAATGTGGCCGTTATCGGCGGTGGAGCAACTGCTCAGTTGGCAGGATGGAGGCGTCCGCGGTACAGGCCCGCTTTCGAACTCCTTATCCTCCAAGATTCTTTCATGGATTGGTGGTTCCATTTTTGGTGCCACAAAATTAGCAGTTGCACCATTTTCATACCCTGGTTTGCTCAGATTCCCCTCGCCCTCTGCCTCAATAGAGGTCAAGGTCAAGGTCCCGAGTGTGGCCTGGGTGTCGGCGGTGAAGCAACTGCTTGGCTGCACGGGTATAGGTAGGTTTTCGACCTCCTTATCCTCCAAGATTCTTTTATGGGTTGATGGTTCCATTTTTGATCCTACGAGTAGCTAGGAAATAAAGGTCCACCCCCGCAGAGCCCCGCATGCGGGGGTAAGGCGACTTAGATACTCAGCAGTTGCACCAAGTGCTCCTGAGGCTCTCAAGGGATACCGACTCTCGGTATTCCCAGAGAGCCAACCAGTCCGTTAGTCTCGGTGGCTCACACCGTTGGTTTAGGAGGGTGCGTCATACCCATCCAGTTTCACCAGGCTAAATGGAGGGCTGCTTCTTAGTTGAGAACCGGGTTTGTCGCTCTCCCTAGAGTAAACTCAAAAACGGTAAACTCAAGAAGGGCTCATACTGGGATGCTGCCAAGCCACATCCCTTCACTCGCATGGACAGGCGCTTTATGAGGGCCGCATCATTCATACTCCCATTCGCTTGGACAACCCCTACTTAGGGGTGCAATCATTCATACAAGTATGGACCCTTTAGAGCGCCCCCAACCCACCAGCCCCCCCCCCCCCACCTACCAACTGCAAGGTCTTGCAGCCCCTAGGGGGGCTTCATGAATAATATTATCAAAATTTCTAGATTAATTTTTAAGATTGTTAGACAAATATGCCATACCATCAATATTTCACCAATACCAACAAATTATACACAGCATAAACAATATTTCATGAACAACCTTGTTACAAACTTATATAAATATTTAGCATGATAATATGTAATATAAGATGATCACAATCCACATTAAATGGTCATACCTAATAGAATATTCACTTGCATTTCAACTAAATGGGGGTTATTAAATAACCAAGTAAAAGCAATCCAAAATGCAAACCAAGGAATTCCATGACACGATACCTGAAATTAAGGACATATATTATTGGTAATTTATACTATTACACTATTGATAAATTCATATTAATACGATTTATAATAAGACCGCATCTCAGGTAGCCATTTAATGAATAGACCAAAATTATAATCAATGTAAAATATATGAAAACAAAATTCTTGAAGTATGTTATCATACACAATAGCATGATAACATGCCTCAATAATTTTCCCAATTTACTGCAAAATTATTATCTATCGGTGTAAGATATACAATAACTCAAAATTCAATCAAATGCAATAAATATTTGTTGTAAACTTAGTATTATTAATCATGAATATTTGAATATTCCAAAGTTACTTGTGCAATATATAGTCTAGTAAAATCTTGTTCAAAATATTATTATTTTCAAGTTCATCATGAAATTGGTTTCATTATGGTGTTCAATTTAAAATAATTATTACACTTAAACACACAATTAAAAAAAACACACACATATGCCTTGCAGATGGTCATATTTTTGTAGGAATATCGAGGTTTTGTAAAAATTCGATCAGTTACGAAATAAAATCGACTAATTTAGCTTCTCGGTATTTTTTCAATTCAGTAATCTATTATTCATTCACTATTTGTTATCACTATTAATTCACTATCCGCTATTATTCATTCAGTACCAGCGATTATACATTCACTACACGCTATTATACATTGACGACACGCTATTAAACATTCACCACACGCTATTATTCATTCACTGCACATTATTATTCATTCCCTACACATTGTTATTCATTCCCTACACATTATTGTTCATTCACTATACGCTATTATTCATTCACTAGATGCTATTATTCATTCACTACATATTATATATTCAGTCATTACACCCTATTATTCATTCACTACACACTATTTTTCATTCAATACACGCTATTATTCATTTACTACACGCTAGTATTCATTCACTACATGCTATTATTCATTCACTACCCGCTAATATTGATTCACTATACGCTATTATTCATTCACTGTACGCTATTATTCACTGCATGCTACTATTCACAAGCTATTTTTTTTTTAACTCCATTGATACTTATATACTGGATATACTTCTAAATCTTGATGGATTGCATTAATTGGTGTAACTGATGATGACGATTACACCATCACCAATTACCAGAAATGATTAATGTTTTAACTTAAAGGATATACATATTTATACTCTTTTTTTCTTAAAGAATGTTCGAGTTGATTGTAAATGTTCCGATATGTATTCGTTTATCCTCTATACATTGTTTATCTTTTCTCTAATCATATACACCTAGTGATAAGAATTTGTCATAAAATAATGGTTTACCTCTAATGCTTTATAATGTGTCCTTAAAGTTCTTAAAGATAAAATACTATTTCCCCATATAACAAATTTTTTTGTTATTATTGCATCCAACTCCAAAATTTTTTTTAAAGTCTTGGGAACTTTTCTTTTAGAAGGCTAAAAATTGAATATTAGCCATAACATATGAAATAATACAATAATTAAAATACCTCATCCATGACTTATTTAAAACAATGAACATATATTTATTTGGAACAAACTATTATTATATACGTATGTGTCTTATCTCTATAGGTGTAACCTATATTTAACTTATTTAAAATCATAGATATACAATACATACAATATACATAGATACAGAGGATGAGTAGGATGCACGGATAATTTAGTACATTACATAGAGAAAAAAGTGCGTTTTTGCGCATCTCTCTAACCTGCCTAACCCAAGCAAAAATTAGGTTTAAATTTTCAAGTTAATTATATTTTACTTTTTCGCACTCAACTATACTAGCGGAAAAGTAATGTAATCGTGTAAAGAAAAATGTAAAAAAAACATTTTTTTTCGTTTATTTTTCGTTTTTCGGCCTAAAAACAAAAAAAATGGTTTTTAAAACATTTGTCTGTGTGTGTATGTCGTCGGCATTAAAATTTCTTGTTAGCACGATAACTCAACTAAATCGTGTCTTATCGATCGGGTTGTGACTGATTCTGATCGGGGACGTCTCCCAGATGACATCTATTGATTTTAAGGTGGATAGGACACACCCCACCCTGTCCATGGGTCATGAGAAAGCACGATGGTGGACTATTTGAGAAATTTGTTTTGTTAATAACGATAACTCAACTAAATCGTGTCGGATCGATCGGGATTTGACTGATTTTAATCGGGGACGTCTCTCAGCGGCACCTATTGATTTTGGGGTGGATAGAACACACTTTACCATGTTTATGGGTCATGAGAAAGCACAATGGTGGACTATTTGATTTTTTTTTTTTTTGTTAGCACGATTACTCAATTAAATCGTGTCAGATCGATCGGGTTTCGACTGATTCTGATTAGGGACGTCTGCCAGACGACATCTATTGATTCTGAGGTGGATAGAACACACCCCACCCTGTTCATGGGTCATGAGAAAGCACAAGGGTGGATTATTTGAAAAAAGTAAAACTGTCGCATAAAACAGATATTCTGCATTTATGTGTTGGTTTATTTTTTCTCGGCCACTCAATTTCGAGATGCAGATGTTCTACGCGCGGAAAAGTCTGTTTTGAGGTTGTAAAACTGTTTTTTTAATATAGTTTACAATGTTTATATTAGTAATTGTAAAACAAGTAATTTAAATCCTTATATTTATGGCCTAGTATTTCATGGCCCTCATGACTAATCTCTTAGTTTCAGCAAGTCTGAAATAACTATTAAATATGATGTACAGGGCCCGTCAGGGAGCTATGGTGTTATTGAAAAGAATGACACAAATTTATTTTTTAAGGAATTTTAGAAGTTATTGTTTTATCAAATATTACATAAGTCAGCTATGCAGAATACATAAAGTCAGAAGACATAACGAAGGTCCAGGTGTTAAATTCTACGAACTGAGCTGAACTGATATTGCAAGAGCTCGAGCGAGACGTACACATAAAGACTAATCGACTAATGTTTAATAAGTGTAATAAAATGTATTGTTATATGCGTACGCTATAGTTATATAGGATTGTTTTCTTCATGGCTAACTAGTTTTCTTTCAATAATTATGTAAAAACATACTAAGTACGAATATGTGAAGTATAATTTATAAATCATCATTCATCCCTGGTATAAGATTCATACCTCTAAATTTTTAGTTATCTTCGTCTATGGTATCTATTACTCTCATCCCTCTCATCTACGTTTATGAGGTCTATAGTATATATCAGATCATATGGTCATTTTAATATCATTCTTTGTAACCCCTATATTTAAAACAATATATAGAAAATGATTGGCAAACAACAATGTCTGTGGAAGGACATAAATTATAACTAATTAAAAAATTATTATTATAATTACTAATTGATTAATTTTAATTAATTATAATTTCAAATATTGAACAAATGTCATTATTTGGTTTAATACCACTGACTGAAAGTAATTATTTATAACTGTTTCACACGGCAATCGAAAACCCCTATCTATTAGGGAAAAAGATAAATAAGTAGAGAAACAAATTTTGTGATATGTTGATGTAATTTTTGGTATTCTATGCGTGCCACCTCAGATGCCCTCTTGTATTCTGTGAGTGTTTTTTATTTTTTAATTCTATTATACGTTCTGTGGTTCAATCTGTTTTGTGCTTTACAGCTGATCCAATAGTTGCTGATCTGTCGCCTTGCTTGTTTCCAGTGTTATATTTGTCGCACAGATTTGTTGATTTATATTTATAGTTTTTTTTTTGGGTTTCGTGAGGGTGTTGGATTTATTGTGATGTGATGTGAATCTCTGCAGTGTAAACAGAAGAAAACATTTTTTGTAGCCAAAAACCTTCAAAATGGTTTATATACATTTTCCCGCTAACTTTACTGAAGAAGAATTAATGTTACAGGCAAAGTATCAAAAATTAAAGAAAAAGGTAATTGATAAATACAGATACTACCGATACGGTACTTAGTTTGGTAATTATTTACTTTCGTGGAACCGTCTAAAATGCTCACTAAATATTTTTAACCCCCTATTTTGGGGGGCGCTGAAGACGAATTAGTTACATTAATATTAGATATCCATGTAATGTAAAGTGAAAGTTATTTGAACAGGAAAAGTGGTCACATGCAGAAAGTTGAAAATTTGTTTTCTCGAAAACTGTGTCCGAGCGAATGAAACTGAAGAAAGATTCATTTCCAGCTCCCCGGAAAATAGGGGGTTAACAATTTTTGCTGAGCATTTTAGAGGGTTCCACGAGAGTAAGTAATTACCGATATGAAGTTTTGATTTCATCCTAAAAATTATGTGACAAAGTATTTGTCATTGAAAAATAGAGTTTGAAAAAAAAGCAAAATTTGAACAAAATGTGAAATAACATTAAACAAATGAAAGAAAAATGTACTCTATTAAAATCTGTTATATGATTCTATAACTGATTTATTTTCATCATAACTGAAAAATATAACGGAATTATTGGAAAGTATCTATTGTTTTATTATGTATATTTTAGAAAAAAGCTTTACAAGCATTGAAGGCCCCAAAACCCGAACCAGAGAAACCAACGATCCCTAAAAGACCCGCAGAAGCCAGAGATGCTAGGGAAGTGGCAAAAAAGTTAATAAAGTCAGGTGTAATACCTGCTATTTCTAAACAACAGAAACAACCGGAACAAGGATTTAAGCGTCCAAGAGGACTAGAGAGAAAACTAATCTCAGATAAAATTGTTAGTGGATATCAACCTTTCTCTGCAGTTCAGATGGATGATGGACCAGATAATCCTGAGAATAAACCTCCTAGAATTAAGAATCTCTATGACACTTTTGCAATTGCTCGTGATAGGGAAGAAAGGGGGTTGACTGAAAAACAACAACAAAAGCCAGAAAAGCCAAGACAGGGCAATACAATTTATGTGTCTGGATACAAAATTACAGAAGAATTCTTAAAGAAGCATTTTTCAACAATAGGAAATATTATTAACGTATCCATGGAAATTGAAAAAAAGTTAGTAATTTTCGTGGTTTTAATTAAAAATAAAATTAAATACTGATGGGAAGATTGTGCAAATAAAGATGAGTATAAGTACTTAATGATATATATTTTCCATATGTTCTTTTAATATATATTAATAATAATGATTGAGAATATCTAATTTTCTGATATATAGGTTTTCTGTTTTTTTTTTCAAGGAAAAGAATTTCACTTATGAAACAAAATCTATTCAATAGTTAAACTAAAAATTTCGATGTTTTCTAATTAATTGTACAAGGTATTTCTAATTTTACTAAACCATAAACCAGATTCAAAGTAATCATTTGTTATTTAGAATTAATGGAAATTACTTGAAATACTTTTTATTAATTGTACATTCAGAAAAACTTACATGAATGTGTAACTAACTTTAACATATATGTAGTATATTATTCCTATAATGATGTACAGAAACATTAAATGGTCTTACTCTATAGCCGCTAGTAATTACTTCAAAGTTATATGTGTACATAGTATATGTACCACTGAATGAGCGAAGAATTTTTGGTATATTAAAAATTTTTCACCACATTTATGTTCAAGTTTACATTCATGTATACACAATTTGATCATTACTGAAAAGTAGTAAACCAATTTCATTTAAGAAAATAATATGACCACAAACTAAACTAGATACCCTGTTGTTTTTTGTTGTGAAAAATCACTATAAAATATTATTCCATCATCACATACAAAACGACATATACAGTTTTTTTAATTGAGAAAAAAAAATGTTATATATAAAAATTATCACAAACATGTTTTCTCATGTGAGAATAGTGAAAAACTATTTTCAGAATTTAAAAATGCTTAAGTTTAGGTATGTGATATGCTATACGATTTTTTTTAGAACTTGAAAAGAATTTAAATGTCAAGTAATATACAAGATCCTGTATACTTAATAAATGCAGTTTCTTATGAAGTTACACTTAAATAATATCTAAATTTGACTTCAATTCATGTTGAGTAAAGGTTTATGGAACATATTATTTACTTAATTCAGGGGGTTACTGCACTTCTGGTTTGCTTTCATTAAATAAACGGCATATGATTATTTGATTTTGGCATCCTATATTTTAAATGTCAGATCGTTGGCAAGTAAATACTTCAGGCAATTGTAATTTTAACATTTCTATTCCCTTTTCTAGATGTTTTTTTATTCATCTGCCAAATTTCAATAACTTGACCAGTTTAAGTGAAAGTATTTAATTTTCATTTTATACCTATTATATAAGTCAATACAAATCTAAAGCTATGTTATTAACATTTGAAAATGTATCACGAATCAAACTAAAACGTTATCGAATGGCTTTTCAGTTATTAAATAACATAAATTTCACATTACTTAAATATTTTTGCTAATAGAGTCATGTGAACTTTACGTATAATGTTTTGTATAAGAATGATTTGTAATTCGAATTTTCTTTAATTCTAACATTTTTGGTGGGATAGAGAGGGTTCGAGTTAGAGAAGTTGCACTATATACATATGAGTACTGTTATTAATTTGTATATTTATCTGTTTTTAGCCGTGGATTTGTAACATTTGATAAAGTAGAAGCAGCTGAAAGAGCAATTTCTGAGGTATGTTTTATGTATTGTGAATATAGTAAAATATATAAAAAGTTTAATGCAAACTGTTCAGAATGACATGTTTAATAAATTTCATTAACATTTGGGATTCCACCCTTTGCCTTTATAACTTGTTTTATTCTATCTGATATTCTGACAATGCAGGTGCGTAATGGTTTATTTAATTTTGGCACACATCCTCAATATTATCTATCAATTATTGTTTATTATTGTTTGTGTCTTTTATATTGAAGCAATTTAAAAACTCTCCACACAACATTTAAGTCAGGAGAATTTCGTGGCCACGATAGCACAGACAAATTAACTGGTTCCAAAAACCTTTTAATTGATTTTGCCCTGTGAAAAAGAGCACTGTCGTGAATGAGTATATAGGGGCTTATGCTGGAATCCAATTCCCAAATTCCAGTTTTGATTTGGTCTATCTACGAGTACTATTTTTGATCCATCTCTTGGTAAAAGTACAAAGGTCTGGGATCTTCTGCTGTTATGCATGACCACAACATCACAGTTGGCGAATCTTTGGCCCATTTTAACACACACTTTAATAAAATGCTCAGATGTACATCTTACAGATTGAGCCCTTTTAAATGTCTTCTTCCAAATTTTATTTCATCATCATCATTAGGTCATCAGTCCTAAGACTGGTTGGACGCTAACCTCCAGCTTCTCCTATCTTGTGCTAACCTACGCATTTCGCTAATTGTGCTACAACCTACATCCCTTACTATTTGCGAGCAGTAGTCTAATCTAGGCCTACCTCTGCCTTTCTTCACTCCTATTTCTGCCTCCAAAATATCGCGGACTATTCCCCCATGTCTCAGCAAGTGGCCTACCATTCTATCTCTTCTCTTCTTTAAGTTTTTCCACATACTCCTTTTCTCGCCGACTTTCTCCAATACTTCTTCGTTTCTAACCCTATCAGTCCATGGTATTTTCATCATTCTTCGGTAACACCACATCTCAAAAGCTTCTAATTTCTTCCTACTTGCTTCCCCTACCGTCCAGGTTTCGCAGCCGTAAAGTGCCGTGCTCCATACATATGTTTTCAAAAATCTCTTCCTTGTTTCTAAGTTTATTACCCCCGAGCATAAAAGTGCTTTCTTTTTGTTAAAAGCTACTCGACCCTGCGCTATTCTTTGTTTTATGTCTTTATCGCTTCTTCCATCCCAATTTATTTTACTTCCTAAATAAGTGAAGTCTTTAACTTCCTCCAATCTTTCATTATTAATTTGTACTTTCGTTTTTGCTCTGCTCTCGCGCCCTCTGCACACTAACACTTTAGTTTTGTTTTTATTCACCCTCATTCCGTATTCCTCTGTCAACACTGCCTCCATTTCGTTCAATGCTGATTCTAGTTCCTCCTTACTAGATGCTAATACTGCTATATCATCCGCGAATCTCAGCATTTTTAGTTTCTGTCCCTGTACTTTAATCCCGAAATCTACTCTATCTTTTACCACATTAATCGCCTCTTCGATGTACAGATTAAAAATTAGTGGTGATAGCGTACATCCTTGTCTTACTCCTTTCCTAATACCTACTTCCCTTTCTTCCCCTTCTACTTCTATAACAGCAGTTTGCTCTATGTATAGATTGTGTACTACTCTCCTATCTCTATACTTCATTCCCGCGCTCTTTAGTATCTCGAACATTTTTTCCCATCTTACGTTATCAAAAGCTTTTTCTAAATCTACAAATCCTATATAAGCGTTCTTTCCTTTTTCTATTGTTTTCTCTAACATTACTCTTAGCGCCAGAATAGCTTCGCGAGTTCCCCTATTTCGCCTAAACCCGAATTGGTCTTCTCCTAGTATTTCCTCCGCTCTATTTTCCATCCTCTTCTGCACTATTCTAGTTAAGATTTTTGACGCATGGGAAGTTAGGCTAATCGTTCTAAAGTTCTCGCATTTGTCGGTTCCTCTCTTTTTCGGTATAGTAACGATAATGTTCCTCTTATAATCCTCCGGCATCTCGCCCGTTTCGTATATGTATTTTACCAGTTCAAACATCCTATTTACTACTTTCTGTCCCGCACATTTCAAAATTTCCGCCTGTATTTTATCTACACCCGGCGCTCTATTATTCTTTAGCCCCCTTAGTGCTATTTCAAATTCCTCTCTCAATATAGGTTTCCCTACATCTTCCCTATCGATGCTAGATTCTTCCTCTAATATCTCTCCTAATTCCTGACCCTCGTATAAATTTCCTAAGTACTGCTTCCATCTATCCGCTTTCTCCTCTCTTCCTATCAGTATGTCCCCCGATTGACTCCTAACATTTCTACTTATTGTTCCTACATCCCTGAAGTTCCTCTTAATTATTTTGTAAGCCTCATCGGTCTTACCTACTTGCAACTTATCTTCTACTTCTTTGCATTTCTCCTCTATCCATTGTTCTTTCGCTTTTCTACATTTTCTAATGATTTCCCACTTTATTGCCTTATACGTTTTCAGTCCTTCTTCGACTCGTCTGTTTTTGTAGCCTCGTCTCTTTTGCATTAAGTTTAAGATTTCGTCCGTTATCCAGGGCTTCCTAGCTTCCCTTTTATCGTGTCCTAAAACGTCCGTAGCCGCGGAAGCTAGACTATTCTTGATACCCTCCCACTCAGTTTCTGCGTTCTTGATTTCGTCCTTACTCGTTTTATTTATTAATTGATCTGTTTTCTCCTGGAACTTATCTTTCATATTCTGATCCCTCAATATGTCTACATTTATACGTTTCTTATCCTTCCGGGTTTTCAGATTTTTGAACTTTAATCTAGCTTTCATGACTACCAAGTTGTGATCGCTGTCTACATCTGCTCCTGGATAACTCTTACAGTCTTTTACTTGATTTCTAAATCTCTTCCTAACCAGAATGTAGTCTATCTGATACCTGTCTATCCCTCCTGGCATTTTCCATGTGTACCGCCTCCTAACGTGATTCTTGAACAATGTGTTCGCGACTACCATCTTGTGCTTCTCACAGAATTCTATCAGTCTGCTACCTCTCTCGTTTCTGTTTCCTAATCCATAAGGCCCTACAAATTCTCCTTCTTTCCCCTCACCTACGACTGCGTTAAAATCTCCTACTATTATTAAATTTTCATGACCCTTCACAAATCCTATTACCTGCTCTATGTCCGAATAAACGGCTTCTAACTCTTCCTCGCTGTGGTTTTTATTTATGAAATTAAAATTATATCAGATGTATCTTATCTTTCTCCAATTATCAATTGAATATTTTTCCTGAAGTTTCACCTAGTGATAAAGCGTTTCAGATAACATTTTCTTAAATACCTTTACTAGATAGCACGGTTTTCTATAGCTATTTCAACAATATGACAATCATCCCGACTCTACCACAAAACGCTCTTCTACAGCAGTTCATTGTACAGTTTGTCGTGAAATTCCTTTTTTTATTTTACTTTGAGAATACTCGCCTGTGTCTAATAATATTGAAATTCTTAATTTTTTCTCAGGTAGGTATCTTTCTCATTTTACCCATATTAAAGTCAAACACAAACAAATGAGACTCATAAACTAATTAAGTACATATTCCACAGTACTATATAGAAACATGAAACTACAAAATTAGTATCATTGGAGTTATATTAAAAATTTGCCACTAGGCAACTGGCCAGGGGGTACATTGTAGGTACTGCATAACATATACCTGGATTATTTGCAGACAAAATATATATACAACACATTCATTTAATATTCACAAACCCTAATATCTGCTCCAATTAAATATTTAAAAATTATTTTAATCGAGATAACCAAATTATAAGAATATGCAAGTCCTAATATTTTGGCTAGGGGCTGTACTGCCACTTTCGATATCTTCACTTTCAGAACTTGAATTCTCATCTTCACGATTGCACCATACCACATCATTTTCAGTGCCATTTAAATAATGCAACATTTCAGGGGAGCCATTGTAATACTATGCACATGCATTGAGTGTAATAACACTGACTATGCACATGCATTGAGTGTAATAACACTCAATGCATGTTATGACTTAGTTTTCCACAAAACACTATATACTACACTCAACGCGCGTTTCGCCAACAAAGTTGGCATCATCTGGAGATGATTAAACTTCGTCTTCATTAGTTAATTTCATTAACTCATGTAGATTAGTTTTAATCATCTCTAGATGATGCCAACTTTGTTGGCGAAACGGGCGTCGAGTGTACCTAGTGTATAGTGTTTTAAACTAAGTCAGTATTATCTTCACACCAAAGGTTCCGACCTACTCCGGTATTGAATGTTATACGAAGATCTGATCATTGGGAAATGTCAGATCGGCAGAAATAAAATGTTAAAATATTCACTTTTAATTTAAGCCCCATTCTAATTTTACATCTTAAACGATTTAATAATAAGTGTGTCTCAAATTCAAAGTAATATGGTCTTTAATTTCTACTTCCTACCTGTTTATGTAATTTTAGAATGCATATCTCACTGCAATGATGCATTTTTTACAGATATTTAAGAAATGAATTGCAGTGATATTTGCAATCATAGCAACTTTATAGTACAATGGTTATATGTTGTGCATGTTGAAATGTTTCGTGTATGCCTTAAGTCAAAGCTTTATACTATAACTTTTTTTTTTTTTAAATACGCTATAACTACAGACCATTTTTCGACTTTTTTAGATGGATGGCAGTATGGTATCAGGTATTCAATTAAAAGTTTCATTAGCCAGAAGGCAACCACAAATTGAACCAATTAATGATGCAACTTCTTCTGCTGCTTGGGCAACTTTAGGTAGATATAATAACTGGTGTTATACTTTTGAGAGTACTTGCCAAACTTTCGTTTCACTTTTTTTTTTTTTGTTAATTTAGATATATCAAGTTATAAGAACATTTTAATAATATATGTTAGTCTTGGTTATTCTAGTATAAATTAATCATAGCATATGTTTTAGCTTCAAGCCACTCTCAAAAAGGAAATCATAGAGACAAGAGAGATTTAGTTTCCTACGATGACATGTTTGATTGACCTGTAGAGGAAATTCATCAATGTGAATAGTACATATTAAATATGAGAAGATAAAATAAGAAATTAAAGTTTTAAGTATGCTTTTTTGAGTTGTGTTTTAGACAATTGAAATATGACATTTATGATTTCACAGACCACAGATACATATGTGTGTATGTATACATACAGGTATGTATACCACAGATACTGTACAATACAACCAGGTGGGGCCTCGTGGACAAAAGCTTTGGTGAGGCATATTACGAAAGGTAAACAAAATAATTTATCATGTGAAATCTTAATGGAATAAATTTGATTGTCTATACAAATATATTTGTTTATACAAATTGAATTTATAAGATTTGCAATATGTTGCTCCTTAAAGAAATGCAATTGTAGCATGATTTTGGCATTTAGAATATTCTTTTACCAATCAGAATAAATTTTAACTATATCCAAATTTGACAAAACATTTAAATTAAAGATTGCCAATGAAATAATTTGTTTTTGTACTGCACCCCACATCAGCCACCAACATTTCATTTACCACATATTAATAAACCAACTACTACAATATACACTTTCCAGAATTATTGCTTATGAAAGCAATAGTTGCTTGACTTAAGAGCGTATAAAGATTTGGGTATCGTTAATATACAATTTATCATCACACAAAGTGTGATTAAATGAAGATTTTATCAGAAACCCTACCACTATCACTACAGTTTCTTATTGGATTCTATATTTATGAATCATTTTTCAATAAAAACCAGCTACAAAGTGAATAAAATGCCACTGTTAGAATTCGCAACCACTCATTTCATACCATTTGCTCTGCACATACTAGAAAGACGTGAGAACATATATGAATTTAAAATGTAGCATATTATTTAAATGCTTACTACTGAATCTTTTATCTTTCTCTCTTTACCAGATTACATCAGTTTGACATTTTCTTAATGAAATATTAAAGAGCGGATGGCATTGATAGATATCGAAATTACAATTGTAAGTAATTAGGACTAGATATTAAAACAACAATTGAATTAAAAATAATTACTCTATTTTCTCTCTGTTGGTATTAGTGAGGTAGTGCCTCATCTGTCTACCCTAATAAGCTACCACTGAAAACAACTTATACCACTATGGATCATTAATGACTAAAAATCACCAGAATGTCAAATTCTTGTGTCATCTTTCATTCGTCATCTAGTCTCATGAAATTTAGTTTTCAATTGGATACTTCATCTACTAATGGAAGTGTTAGTATCGCCTTGCAAATGACTGAGGATATAGAAAGTAATAGGGGATATTTAATGTGAGGCAAAATAGTTTTAAGTGGAACTAGCATAACTTCTGTTTTTTGGGATAGGTCTTGGATGATATGCAACAGAACAATGTAAATTTAACAGTGGCACTGTGTTTTTTAATCTTCTTTTTTGTGAAGGAAAATGTGAAAATATGTGTACAGATTTTCCTAATACTGTATTATTTACTCATCAATTTGTGCATCCAAGCTTTATACTTATCTACCCGATCCTGTATGTCAAAATCAATTTCAATGAATACAACAGATTTTGTATGAAATTTAAAGATGAATTTGTCGCTTTCCTGATATGACATCCATACACACAATATTATTCATGGAATATTTGGACATGTTTGTACCTCCTATAATGCTTTAGCAGTCAAAATAATAAGTGTTACGAATTGTTTACATAAAATTTGTGTTTTATGTATAAGAATATTCACAATTAATTCCTGTGGTTAATAGTAATAAAATCCGTATATGCAATCGATTATACAAGCCTAGCCCGACAATGGAATAGTTTTTTACAGAGTTAAACTTAAAATTGACATATTTTTTGTGCCGTGTTTTTTCATTCAAAACATTAAACAAATAGTATTGTATGTACCATAAGAACTTTGGCGTTTTTCTGTATACCACCACAAAATTATAAAAATTAGTACTTTGTTTATTGACAGATACAGATCTGTTAAAAGTAGTGTGGTAGTGTAATGCCGAGGAAACGGAATCCTGGACCTCGATTTAATTTATACTGTTGCTCGAAGTAACTGACTAGCCCCGCCCCTCTGGGTATACTCTCGGCGATCCTATCGAAAAATCACGCCACCCTGTGACGTCATGATTTTGTACGACATCGCTGGCCCCAGAGAGTATAAATTCCGGAAATTTTGGCGAGATTCGATCTTGGTTGCATCCTGCTTAGCATAGAACTACGAGTCACCTATCTAGTATAGAATACTCGCCATCAGATAAGTCTTGATCAGCTTACTAGTACAGCTTTGAACTTTGAGTAACCTAATTCAGCTAGGGAACTTACCGAGTCTTGCATAGGTTTTAAGAAAGCGGATATTCGTAAAAGAAATTGTCTGATAAGAAATTGTCTGAAATTGTCTTGTTCTCGCGT
Source organism: Rosalia funebris (assembly GCA_037954035.1). Classification (NCBI taxonomy): domain Eukaryota; kingdom Metazoa; phylum Arthropoda; class Insecta; order Coleoptera; family Cerambycidae; genus Rosalia; species Rosalia funebris. The sequence goes on along the minus strand of JAZFAV010000012.1, from coordinate 4,708,643 downwards.
ATATAATTTACCGTTCATATACGAGGTATATCATAAGATCCGATATACGAGGTACGTCCGAAAAGTGAGTTTTGTGAACGCACCCAACGAAGATGGAAGCCCGCAGCAGCAGGAAGTCCGCGGAGCCTAAGCGAGACCCGGCTACCGCTGCCGAAGAAATCAACCCCCGCGCAACGGGAAGATATGAGGGTAGGACAACAACATCGAGGAGCGCCATACAGCGGTCCGTACCCACACCAAGAGGCAACGCGGCCAGCAGGATCGAGGAAGCATCTCGCCGTGCAGCTAGAGTGTCGATGCCGATGTCATCATCGGGAGCACTTATGCTGGCGCCAGGTAGGGGCGTGAAGTGGAGGGGACGTTCTACTAGGGGCAACGTGTACATCAAGATGAGGGAAAGCCCTTCGCACTCCGTACACGGGCACCCCCATCACCTACCATCTTCCCTCCCAGGGGGGATGAAAGCGAGAGAGAAGAGAGTGATGGAGCGAGGGGAGGAGCCTCCTACGAAGAGGAGAGTACGTGACGTCGACAGTAACAGTATTACAGATCTGTATCAAATGTTTTTAATAGTACCTAACTACGAGTGAAACAGTGACGTCACAGATCGTATACAATCTGCACTACCAACATCCTGGTCGAGAATTTATAAGATAAGTTTTTGTGATACTCCAAACAAATCTTATTACCTATCTGACTATGAGTTTGTGTCAGACGGTCGCAGATCGGAAGAAGTTCGATTGGTACTAGATTATTTAGCACAATCGTCCACGCGCACTCATCCCCCAGAACTTTGATCTCTTCTAAGTTATTAATGTTATTATCAATCTAACGAATCTACGCGGCTGGCTACCTAACAGAGCGCGCTGCTTTTTAGAGACTCCTTATCGCTCTAAGGGATCTCGCGCCCGCTACCGGCCTCAAACTGTTTGATGAGGTACGCGGAGCCCCCAAACCCTTCTATGCTCACGGGTGGGGGCGAATGCCTTCATGGGAGCCCAGGGTTGAAGGCTTAAGGGGCCTGGGGCAAAGGCACATGAAAGCCCTGGGACCCTGGGGCGAAGACCTACGGTATAATATTAACTGCTATAGTAGAAATAGAATAGATATAACTGCTATAGTAGAAAATTCCAGGTGGTTATCCAAAGCTGCAATAATTTTTTTCTTTCCTCTCACAGTATCCCCCTCCAACTTAAAAATATACTGCGGAAGTTCCGAAACAGTGTTTATAGAATACGCTATTGAGAATTCATCTGTCTGTGTTTTTTTCCAACTATTCAATGGCTTTTGGTATGCGCAAAAATTGCCATATACGAGTATATACGCCAAATCTTATTGAATAGCTGGAGTCGCTAATCTGTTGCGCATTCGCAATAGCATCATTTGGGTCCAATTGTTGAAATGTTAAATGAAAATAAATTTTAGTTAAATTGAAAAACTTTTTCAATTTAACTAAAAGGCCATAATAATATAAAATAAATAATATAGGATATTACCTCTTACTAAAAAACTATGATAACCAAAAATCCTATTAGGGAAACGTTCTGTGGGAAGTTCAAATTCATTATCGTTAAGTGAAGGAAAACGTATTTGAGTTTTCTCTTTCTACTATTATAAAATATTCTTTCCTTGAGCTGCATAAGATTAAGGGTACTTGTCTTCATTTATTGGAAGGACATGTGGAAAATAATATAGGATGTTACCTGTTATTAAAAAACTATGATAACCAAAAATCTTATTACGGAAACGTTCTGTGGGAAGTTCAAATTAATTATCGTTAAATGAAGGAAAACTGATATTTTGAGTTTTCTTTTTCTACTATTATAAAGTATTCTTTCCTTGAGCTGCATAATATTAAGGTAATACGGTGACAGCACCTCCAACCATTTTTCTCGTCTCTCACAGTCCTTAAACGAAATTGAGTTGTAAATTACTATTTGACAATTTACTTCTACATTACATTGCACTTTTACTATTTACTACAGAGTAAGCGTTACTATCGGTGTATACAAACATTACAATACTTGTTTATCGAATGACACCTCAGGAACTTTAAAAATTGTTCGTTTATTTATGACACAATCAGGGCTTTTGCTGGAACAATTCGTAACGCAACAATATCTCGACGCTTTTGACATATTTGACGAAAAAACTGGAAACGCTCAAAATTTTCAAAACACAGTAAACAAAAATAAACATAACCTCGCTCGGCTCTACGCAAGGACCGCCATGGTGTGGACGTTTTTCGTCCTACCCCCACCACTCGAGTTATTTCTCCTGTTCTCTAGTCTTCTTGATTTTATTATAAGATTGTGATATTTCTTTACGGTGTTTGTATTTCTGATATTTCAGATACGTATAAGTCCGAATCTGAAATGTCTGCAGTTAAATCCGAGCACTATTAATTTTTGGACGTTTTTGCAGACTCCTTCGTTACTATTAATAATAGAAATATAACATACACATTTTAGATTTACCTTAGTGGTACATAGAAAATTCTTACTTTGGTATTTGATTTTTCTATTAGATGATTGATACGAGGTTGATTGATACTCTCAAAATCACCAAAATCTATATATATATATATATATATATATATATATATATATATATATATATATATATATATATATATATATATATATATATATATATATATATATATATATACTTGATTTGATACAACTTAAAATTGGGTTTGTTGGCAATATTCTTGTGATTTCTTGTTTGTTTACCAGTTTTCTTGTTATGTTTTCAAGATCCGAATTTATATTTAAAGCGGCGACACCAATGTCAATAAATAAATAAAAAATTGGTAATTTTTGGCATATATTAATAACATGGTTTTTAACCTATTCTGTGCGGTATTTCTTGTTGCTTTTTATACAAGAAAAACGCTCTTTTGTGTTATTTATTTGTATTATTCTATTATCTTATGCCTCGTTTAAGAAATGGAAAATAACAAAACCAGAAAAGGAAAGAAAAATACTTCCTTTCGTTTAGCAAGGTAAAAAGCAGAAAAAGATACGTGGAATGAGGCCCTCTCAAATATATTTGAAAACGGAAACCGAACAAAGGACGCTCACTCTATCGTTGTTGGGATCAAACTGAAGAAGCTAAACGCCAAACTGATGTCCGGGTAATAGCTTTGTTCGCTGAGCTCATCCGTGATCGGTTCCTGACAAATACACATGCGCAATTCAAATCTTAGCGTTCGTGGTTCGACATGTTAAGAACTTTGGACAATGCGTCATACGTTCGTGGAACCCTCCGGACAAGTTCAGAACTAGTCGCAGACAAGTCAGACTGATGCGTGAACTACAGCAGGGATTCCGTCAGGCGTCTGCGTATTACACTCACGGTTGTGAAGAGTTTTTGTCTATGAACAGTGCGCTATTCCATGGTTTATCTGTGCATAACAAGTCAAGGATAGAGAATAATTGCATCCGCTTCGTATTCTGTCAGCACGAGTCAGAGAAACGTTCGTGGATATCAAGCTAAATCCGGCATAGTTCCTGATAACGCAAGCGCATTATATTGTGCATAAACTTGTCATGGATCTGTTCAGGACATGTCACAGATCAGCTCCGCGAATAAACCTAATGTTCCTCACTCCACACCGCGAAACTAAAGTTCCGACGGGGGTTCCCAAGTCTTGACATCTTAAGATTTCACTCGCTCTGCACGTAGGTCGACTTGACATCTTAAATTGTCATACCATACCACATGTAACGGGTTAAGAAAATTGACAGAAAATACAGTATTTCCAAGGCCAAAGTATTTTTATTCATAAAGTATTGTGATCAAGATCGTCGAATGCTTTATTGTAATTTTATATTAAAATATTGTTGGGGTCATTGACCGGTTCATCAGTAACCGCTAAGAAGATGGTAGTTGTACTATCATTCTCTTAGAATTCAAAATGAATATCCTTAAGCCTTTCTCCGTAGCGTACCTTCCATATGTTTGAAATGATGAAATGTCATAGATAATAACCTTAAACTTCAGCATACACAATATTTCTACTTGTGTACCCAAACCCTTATATGTATTATTAAGATCTTTATTAAGATATTTATTAAAAAAGACCCCTTTCCATTAAGTATAAAATATGTTTATAGATAGAATTCCTTGTTTGTGTGGTGAAATCTAAATTGAAAAGTCAATCGTTCTGTTACTATCAAGATCATTATAAAACCTAAGTACTATGAGCATTATTAACTGAGTCCATAAACATTCAAATAATATCAACTGTAATATAGTATATTCTCGAATTTGGACGGAACATTTCCGTAAACATGTAATTTGGATTCTATTAGTCCATGAAGCAAACGACTTATATCCAATCTCTTCCCATCCGTTTCCCATTTAAACCCATGCTTTGCTACAAATAATTGCAGGTTTCAATCTAGCAACTGTTTAGAAAACAGTATCTAAGAAGTGATTTGCAGTGAATGACAAAATATTGGGAATAAGTTTCAGTTTGCTATTTATCAAAACTTAGTCAGTTTGCTATTTATAATTCTGATGTAATGAGAAATATAATTTTTGTAGGCTATTTCATGGTAAATAATGTCTGAGCAATAATTTCTTAGAATACATTTTGTGAGCATCAAGTTACAAAAATGTAATTATCAACCTAATTTAATCCATAATTTCCATCATTCAATGATTATCTAATGTCAGAGATAACTCAGCAGACATAAGCTCTTGATAAAAAAATATTAACTTTTTACACATTAAACCTTTTATTGGTCATTTATCGTTATTTTCAATTATGTTTTAAGCCTCTTATAAATTAAAAGAAACATTAAAAATAAACTAATAATTTATATATTTCTATATATAGATTAAAGAACAAAAACTTTAACATTTTCCTAACTTTCTTATATACTAGGTACTCATTGTAACAAAAATAATATTATTTCATCATCTATTATAGGTACTAAAAACATTTCCATCTAGTAATGTGTCTGTGCTTTCACAAAAATAACACATTCATTATATTCTTAAGCTTACTTTAATGCACCTGTATATGTATATTTCGATAGTAATGCTATCTTCGTCAGAAAAGTGTCTTATTTAAATGCGAACATGAAACAGGCTAATTTCTTTTATCTACTAAAGTTTAAAATCTTAAAGTATTACAATATTGACTTTTTATATTGTTTATAACGTATGTGAAGTATCCCAAGCACATTTTTAAACAAGTTTATGTTAAACTATTGTTGCCACAATATCAATATGACAAAGTGTCACAGATGTATATTGATGTATAGTATGTTATGTTTGTATATTAGTTATATACGTGTGTCCTGCTACCGAATAAGTTGATGGATGAAGTTATTTCATCAACTTCCTAAGAATTACTCAAAAAATACACTAGCATGGACAAAAGGAGCTTATTCTTTAAATTATCACAGAACATGGATTCTCTCGTATACTCTAATCTTATTAATGGAAGTTAAGCAGTTGTACAAATAGTACAATAGTACATAATTTCATTTTCCCTCTTTTGCCATATTTTTCCCCACAGGTAACAATAACCATTCGTAGATTTACTCTTATAGACTGTAAAATTGGGCGTGTATTTTTGAAAAAAAAAAAACAAATGTCATGCTTGGTCTATTTGGAATACTTAATGCCTTTTGCAGATCATAAGATGCAATTAAAAAATGTTCTTGATCTAATCTGCTTGTTCTAAAAATATAAGATTAGCTTCATCTTTTTGTTTTTGATGTTGCATAAAATCTCTTTGAATGTAATGAGTTCTTAATTTTTCAATACATATTATATTTTAATTTTTCACATTTAGCAGACATCTCGTTTATTGGGGCATATATTCCATTATAACTTTGTTTAAAATGCTTCTTGAAGAAATACAAACTGATTGGTTTGTTTAGAACAGATGAAGATTTGAAATATTTTTAATTTCTGCGGAAAAATATCTTCTCCTACTGGAACTTCGACAGTAATGAATGTGTGAAAAACTGTTAGCACATCCTGGATTGAGTATTATTTATCATAAAAGAGTATTCATATGTTAAACTTTCTCTTGAACTTTCGGTTTTATTTCTCTTTCTCTTAACTGGAATGTTATTCGCACGTCCATTAATAAATTTCTCTCGTTTGATTCCAAATCTCCAAAGAGTACACATAAAGCTTTTCTTCTAGCCACTGTAAAATCATTACAAGTATTGGAACAAGGCTTTCCATTGCAAAGATTTGGAAGTACCTTTTTTTCTTCAATCATTTAGTTTCTGTAGTTTAAATCAGATTTATCAGTTTCACATAACCTTTTATTAATCAACCATCTTCAGATTCTGTAGACGAAAGTCTACTAAGAAGAGCTGTTTCGTCAGGAACAACTGAATAATTTAGGTAAGTTCTGTCGCCATATTCCATAGTATGAATGTTTTTATAAATATTATTAGATATTTTATTTTATTCTTGCAGTCAGTTTGTTTGGAATTTGATTAGATCAACGTTACAGTGATTGTGAAAACACTGAAGATCATTGTGAGAGACATTATTGATAGAGTGAATGTGGGAAAGTTTCAACAGTTTTAGGAAAACTTTCCATAAGCTGGTTGTTATCACGGGGGCTATGTTGTAATAAAACTGAATTGATTACTTCGTTTTAGAAGGTACCAAGGCCGAGAATATTGTCAGAGAAAACACATCATGTAGGAAAGCCTCCACTTTACTATTATTATTGCTTTCTTTTATTTCTATGTATTTTTTATATAACCATCGAAAAAATTGTCATGTATTACATTTAAATAACAAAGGAAAATGGTGGATAATCAGAATTAATTTCACGTTTGCATTTGAATAAGAAACAACATAACAATTGAATCATTTTTTTTAAGAACCTCCAGGCCTTTGTTAATTAAAAAAAATGATAATAAATATAGAAAAACGTTATGTACATTTCAAATAAAATTTAAATTATAATATATACTGTAATATGTAATTTAACTTTATTTTATTTATAACCAAATCATTTAACACTAACAGCTTGGATACTATAATTACATAAAATCGTGATTTATATGTTTTTACATATTTATAGATGTTTTTTTTACGGGACGGGAAAGTAATTTATAACACATTTATAGAGTCCAGTGTGTATATTTTCTTCGAGTTAGGAGTAATTAATCTACATAAATCAGTTAACAAAACTTACAGATGCACCAAACAAATTCAGTTGAAAGTATAAAAGCTTATTTACATGTCTTTTGGAGGGTTGAAATACTCCCAGTGATGTAAATGAACAACAGTCTTTTCATCCCCATACCCCAATAAAATTAGTCCAGCTATTAACACTAGTAATATTATCACCATGACGTGTAAGTCTTGCTTACCATCAGAGTTTTGTAACACAGTGCTTGTTATATGAGTTATCAGTCTTTTCAATGCGTTGTTAGCAGCCGTTCCACAAGCTCTAACTAGTTGTCCTGAGAGATGAGGTATCGATGGTTCTGAAGACCTACTATAAAATCGTCTCGAGATAGGTGTTGTGTCAGATTCCTCAGAACTCGACCTAGATATTGGTTTTGATTTTGGTTGCCTTCTCCTTCGAGGAACAACTGGAATGTTGTCTCCAAAAGTATCTATATAATTTTGAGCCCTAAGTGCATAAAAACTTGCTGGTGGTTGTGACGGTAAATAATCTAATTGTGGCTCCGGAGGTCTTGGAGGAGGTTCATCATCAATATCTGGTTCTTGTATTGTGTCAGTGTTACTAAAATTAGAATCACATTTAATTTTCTCAGACTGTCTTGGGGGACGTTGAGGAGATTCATCAATATTTTTCCTCGCAATCAATATTTCAATATTTTCCTCAGAGTCTTCCAAGTGTGATGTTCTTGGAGGAGGTTGCGGAGGTTTGTTTAGAGAATCCTCAATAATTTCACCTGAATCTGTAAGATGCTCTGAAGACTGCAAATAATTATAATCTAATGTATTATCTGTACATGGCTCTACTTCTACCAGATCTTTTTCACTCTCGGAAAATATGTGTGTAGATTGCACTGTCCGATTTGATTCTGGTGGATTATTTATTGGAGTTTTTTTTTGTTCTTGAAAACTATCTTCTACAGTTTTAAGACAGTGATCTGTTTCTTCATTGCTAGACGATGGATTTTCAGTTGAGGTTATTGATTTAAGAATTTGTTTTATGATGCCAGGTGGTAATTCCAAGTCACCAATTTTTAATGCTTCTGATTTTGAACTAATTTGATTAGTTTGTATATTGCTACTGTCAATTTCAGAAACAACTATCCTTCCAGCTAGTAGCTTATTAACTGTTAAAGTATCAACATCTAAATCAGAGACTTGGAGTTTTTGGGTTTTTAAAATATTTACCTCAGGATTTATATTATGTTCTGTTTGTGAATCTGTTGATGTATTTGATTTAATATCTTGGGAACGGCTTTTCAATTTTTTAAATTCTTCTGGAATTGATGACGTTTCACTATCGGTGTCGGTAGTAATTGGTATTATTCTTTCCTTTGAGGTAGATGTTATTTCAGAATCAGGTAATATCTTATTACCATCCAGTGGTTGTACTACCAAAGACCCATGAGTTATTGTTTCTTCGTGTGTGAAATAAGTTGGTGTTATTAATCGCCTTTTGTAGAAAGATATTTCTTCAGGTTGGTTGTCTCGCGGGTTTACAATATCATTCTCAGATTTACTAATGTTTGAAGGTGATATTATAGTGTCCGATACTTCAGGAATAACATCTTCACAAACAAAATCATCAGGAAGAGGCTCAGTTTGAGTTGATACCTCAGATTCTTGTAAACCTGATTTTTCATCTATATCATTCTGTGATTCTGACATTATATTTTCTTTAGATGAGATATCTCGAAGAGCTCTACTCTTTCTGGGAGGACGAGGAGGAGCAGGTAATGGTCGATCTTTCATCTTTTTTATTACATCTCCAGATTGTAAATCTCTATTTGGTTCATCATCAATTTCAATGTACTGCATAATGTCAATATTTTCTTTATTTTCATAAGTAACTGTATCATTAACTTTTCTTGACTGACCCAATGTACTATAATTTCTTAAGGGCCGTATCGGTGCATCAGCGCCTTTGTGCGCTCTTGGAACTGTAAAAGATTTTGAGTCTGAAGACAGTGATGTAGTAGACTTAACAGATCTCTTACGACGTACAGGCGTCCGGGGAGGTGGAAGAGGTGGATCTCTTACTTTATTTTTATCTATAATCGCATAACCCATATAATCGCGGATATCTTGAATGCAGGGTTCCTCTACGCAAGGAATTTGGTTTTCTGATGTTAAAGATTCTGTTCGTTTTGATAAACTATCATCATCTAACTGCGGAACTATAATCGATTGTGAACTTGTGTGAGATCTCATTCTAGAAGGTCTTCGAGGCGGGTCTTCTGATGTGGGCATACTAGATTCCGTGTTCACTCGATTTTGTTCAACCTGGAATGTGATTTAATTTCTTTAAATATTCTTTATAAAAGTTACTTTAAACAAGACAATGTTGCAGTTAAAGAAATGTAAATGTTTCCCATAATAATTTGTATATAATGTTTTTTGAGTGATGTTTAAATAGACTTAAGTATAGTATATGTGTGGACTAAATAAAAAGATAAAAAATAGTAAAAGAAAATAGTAATTGTTAAAAAAATATAATGGTTTTTACTTACTTCAAGTTCCCAAACATCCTTGTTTAAGTTTATATCACCAGAAACGGATTCATTTTCAGACAGATTCAGGCTTCTTAGGCTTTTTTGTTTTCGTGGTGGTGCTTCAGGTTTTTCAACAAAATTATCTTCTTCATTTAAATTATCGTCATTTTGCTTTTTGTTATCAAACTTAAAATTTTTATAAGCATCTATAATTTTAATTTCGGGTTGTTGCCTTCCTTGCATTACTTCATTTTCATATGTAATATCTGCCTCAATTTCTCTTTCATCATCACCCAGAATACCCAGGCTTTCTCTGTGTTGCAGTAATCTTGTATCAATATTATTTACATCAAGTGAAATTGTTTCTTGATATGGAATGATATCATCAACATTTTTTGGTTTTTTTACACGCTTACTTCGACGTTTAGGTCTAGATGGGGGTAAAATATCAAGATCTTCATCGGCCGACTCTTCTACATACGGAATTTTTTCCTGGGACGCATGAGGTGTTTTTTTCCTTTTTGGCTTTTTTATAGGTTTACGTTTGTTCTGCGATTCAGGTAATGATTGATTAGAACTTCTAAGGTTATAATCACGGCTATACGCATCCTGTATTTTGGAGAGCGCATTATCTGGCATACGGAACGCCTCTCTAATTTCTGAACTAAGCAGCATACCAACTTCAATGTTATCTTGAGATATACCCTTTTGTCTCAAAAAGAATTCATCTGAATCTATTTCTTCTAATACTCCACCCACCCTTTGCATTGCAATCGAACTTCCTGAGGAATAAGTTTCTTTATTATTATTTGTCTTAAAATCTCCATTTTGACCTGTAATATCTTCAGGGGAGTCTAAGTCGGTAACCTTATACTTTGAATTTTTATAATTTTTGAAATACTCATCTACTGGGTCTGAATTAAAATTACCATGATCCCACCTACTAAGATATTCATCTCTATTAATAGCTTGATTTTCTCTTTCGTATTCACCATCAATACCGATATCTTCTTCGTATCTGATATGAGATGCCATTCTTCTTTCAACGGAATCTTCACGGTTATCATCAATCTGCTGGTGAAGTTCTCTAGATGTTTCTTTTTCTTCCTCATCATATTCAACATCCACAGGTTCCTCAGTGTGAAGTGGTATTCTAATTGCATCAGCGCCACCCCAATTAACTGTCGTTTCTGAATTTAAACCTGATTTTGCTTTTACTGCCGTCCTTGGAACTGTAGCAAAATCTGGATGTACTTCCTCATTTGAACTAACTTTGGCTTTTGTTTTCTTTTTAAAGATTCTGGGATAAGTACTGAAGTCGAATATCGGTTTCTTGGAATCACCGTCATTTGATTCCGTCGATAGTTGTCGTTCTTTCAGAGACCGTTTCTCGCTACTTTTACGTGGCAAGCTGAAAGATGGTAAATTTACTTTTGTGGTGTTTGGAATTTTTGGAAAACTAAATTTTGGTTTTTCAATCTTAAATTTTCTGAACTTTGATTTATCAGGCATTGATATATGAGGTTTTTTAATATTATGTAGTTTTGTTTTAAATTGGTCTGTTGTTTGTTTAAATGCTAGTTGAAATTTATTAGAACCCTCTTTCGTCTTATCACTTAAAGACACAGGTTCTTGCGTAGTCTCATCAGTAACAGTCCTAGTTGTACAAGCAGGCGTGATTGAAAATTCGGCTGGTGGAGGTTCATTGCTAATTTCGTTTTTTACGATTCCAGTATCATTTACAATATCGATTTCTGAAATAGGTTGTACATATTTGGCTTCTTGGTCAATATCGATAATGTGAACTGTTGGCATAGAAGGGGGGAATGTTTCATTGTCTGGTGGTGGATTCACGGGTTCGTATTCATGATCACTAAAACAAATAATTGGATTGTTATACTAATTTTGCAGGATGACAAATTAAGTAATAGACAATTTATATAAACACTGTAAAATAACATGAGAATAAAGAGGTTTTTACCAAGATTTGAGTAGGCTTAATATGAAGGTAAAATATGTCAGTAGTATACCTTTTTTACATGTCAGATAATTATGATAAAATGGAAGTAGGAGTAGAAAAATAGAAGTAGATTAAGCTAAATCCCATTCTTATAGTATATAACCTTGTACGTATATCAACTTATAATCATTTTCCCACTACTTTAGAAGAGAAATAAAACGTCAAAATATAAAAAAATATAACAAAAACACGCCCCAGCACAATTCGTTGAGGTACACATAAATGATGTTATGTATATGATATGAACAAGAGAGGCACAAGAGTTACAAGTTTTAATGACACTTCCCGATATGTTGACATTTGGCCATGAAGAATTTTTTGTTGTGGTCGGTGAATATTTATTGTTTCTTATTAAATATTATTTTTGAATAATATAGTTTACTCTATCAAGATCTATCTTCCAAAAATAAAACTAATAGTATAAAGTTCGTATGTTTTAAAGTTCTAACTCTAAAAGGAATATTATTTGAGAATGAAGGAATATTAATGTTCATAAAATTTTACATTCATATTGACAGGGCGAAAATATAAAAACAAATATTTTGTCGATATTAAAATGATAATTGAATTAAAGAAAACATATCCTGAACTACGATTTTAAAATATTCATTAAGAATAACGAAATATTGAACTTTCTAAAAGCTAGATTTATTAAGTACCACATTAGAAGCTCATATTCATGATGGGAATGATCAAGTGATATTTTGACATTGTTGTATTATAAAATAAATAGTTTTATAACCTTAAAACGGACTTTTCCGCACGTAGAACATTTCTATCTCGAAATTGAGTGGCCGAGAATAAATAAACCAACACATAAATGCAGAATCAATTTTTCTCAAATAGTCCACCATCGTGCTTCTTTATGACCCATGAACAGGGTGGAGTGTGTCCTATCCACCTCAAAATCAATAGATGTCGTCTGGTAGATGTCCCTAATCAGAATCAGTCGAAACCCGATCGATCTGACACGATTTAATCGAATGATCCTGCTAACAAAAAAATGTTTCAAATAGTTCACCATTGTGCTTTCTCATGACCCATGCACACGGTAGAGTGTGCTCTATTCACCTCAAAATCAATAGGTGTCATCTGGGAGATGTACCCGATCAGAATCAGTCAAAATCCGATCGATCCCACACGATTCATTATTTTGATTTTTAGGCCAAAAACCCAAAGAAAAATTTGTTTTTACAATTTTTCTTTACACGATTACATTACTTTTCCGGAGTACGGAAAAATAATATTAATTTTTTGTTATGCAACTCTAACTTCGTAAATAGTTTATCTACAAAACCATTAGTAGCAAATAACTCCACAGTATCGAATTCGCCGATCTTAGTGATCTTGATTCAAATGTATACATATATAAGATATTATTGTAGTACTTTTAAATATTTGATATCCGTGTTCGTTGAGCGATTTGCATAAACTTAGATGCTAGTTTTACAGTATTCTCAGTTTATAAATAAATCAACGATAATCAAAATTACAAATTTGTTTAAACAATACCACTTTTGCGTTATTGTTAATGTTTACTTGTATGTGAAACCATTCGCATAAAAACTTTGTAAATGCAAATAGTCCTTTTATATGAAATCTAGATGATACCGACAGTTGTCAAATATAGCAAAAAGCAGGTGTAACTATGCTAAGAATTCTGTAAATTTAAATTCCCAATCGACGTTTTTTTTTGACTTCTTAAATGAAAAGATTATCAATAATTCTTTAATAAATATAACTATATGTTGAGGTTTGTATAAAATAATTTTTATGAAATTTTGTAGTGTTTAAAAAGATCTGAACTGTTTGTGTGTTTTGCCTATATGTGTTTGTTAGTTTGGTTAATTATTGTGGTTATGTAATTTGGGCAATATTAATTTTTGATTTTTGACATTAATGGCACAACGTTATTTTTATCAATAAGGATGTGAGTATATTATAGTTGAGAAGATTGATTAATTTTAAGAGATTATCAAAAGCTCAAAGAATTAGCTGGTCTTTATATTCATACTGATATTCTGACACAAGTAATGCCTCTATTCTAAAAATGTATATTGTATTAACAGTCCTTTTTCCACAATAATTATAGCATTTTGATATTAATTATACATTAATATAATTAATGTATAATTAATATAATATTTGATATTAATTATACATCATGACTCACAAATAAGACAACAGTGATATAAGCATGTATAACAGTAGTAATAATATTAATATTATACATATTTATATTAATATAAATAACTGATAATAATATTAATATATTTATGTTTAAAAATTTGGTGGAAACGTAATAATTGAGTTTGGCATTAAAATTTTCATGTTTGGCTATTATTAGCACCTCTCTTTCTCTCTCAGACGTTGCTCAAGTTAAATTTGTTTTGAGCTGTGATGTATTTCCATAAGTAAAACATACCATCTTAATGTCGTGTTTAAATGGCTTGGAGGCCGTGTTCCCACTAGACTAATTTTATCGGGCAACAAGGAATCGCACTGGTAATATTGGCAAGCACATCGGACATCTAAAGACATAACAGAAGATCCGGTAGAAGGTTCTCTAGAAACATCCCGTTTTTTAGACGGTAGTTTCGCTCCTTCTGAAAGCGACCTTTTGCCTTCTTTTAAAGAACGGGTAGATGACTTCCGCCTTTTCTTTTTATGCCGCCCATTCGAAACTATTTGTGATTCCATTTTTAGTCAAAATAAAAATCCATTGACTAGGTGGACGCATTAGCAATGGCCGATTATCTGTTTAACTAATCACTTATATTTTATTTTGCATATTTCCCGCGCCCGAACAGCTTACTCGATTATCTACAGTTCACTAGTTAATTTTAGTGTTTGTCTATTGTTAGAACTTTGAAAACGATACTTACCGATGTTTTCCCGACTAATTTCAACTATTTTTATTCTTGGCTTGACAAACGTTCAGGATTTTTGCTTATTTGTTCTACTTTTTGCCTTACAATCAAATATATTGCTTTGACTCGTTGCCAGCCAACATAAATAGTCTTCCGTTTATATAGTATATGTTTAAATTCTGTCGTATGTCATTGTTATATGCTTTTGATATAAATAAGTACACCCATCTTGTATTAATCTTCAATAGAGGGATTTAAAAAATTGTGTGTGTGTGTGTCTAAAGAAAAGAACGCATAAAAGTCCACCACTAGAAAGGTCCGTAGATTTTACAGTCATTCATTACGCAAAATTGCTCTATAATGCGCGATAAATATCCCCTACAGGCGCGCGGGAGTGGGCTTACAAATTAATCAACAATAATTATTTTAATAATTATGAAAGAAAAAACAAGGAGCTGTTTCAGAACCTTTGATTTATATACATAATACATAACATAAAAAAACAT
Organism: Rosalia funebris; assembly: GCA_037954035.1. Taxonomy (NCBI): domain Eukaryota; kingdom Metazoa; phylum Arthropoda; class Insecta; order Coleoptera; family Cerambycidae; genus Rosalia; species Rosalia funebris. Next base: position 4,693,573 of record JAZFAV010000012.1, on the reverse strand, counting down.
GCAATGAGACACTTCTATTCAATACATTCCGCTGAAACATAGGCAATACTGAATAAATTTTTGAGTTAATTGTGATTTTAGGCAATAGACGACACGCAGTGGCGGCTGGTGCAGGGAGGGCAATGGGGCAGTGCCCCCCTCCAACTAATTCCTCAAGTTCTTAAAGTTCTGTATGTTATTAATAATTTAATTCAGGTTCTGCGTAAATTTTATCATTATGTCAATTAAAGCTCTATTTTTTTGTAATTATCTTAATTGAAATTTAATTTTAATTGGCCGCTTTGCTGGAACCGCGCAATTTGTGAATGAGGGTGTACTACTGGTTACAGCGCGTGTACAGCGAAGGCCACTTATGAAGTCACGCCCCACCGTTATGGTCGACGTGTTAAAGTCGGTCGAAGTACGTCATCATTTGGGTGAAAACCAACGCGCCCCAAGCCAAGCGGCTTTCAGAGAGTGTGGCGTGCCGCCCGGTCGTGTGTCGCGCTAGATAAATTCGTAAATCTATTACATAGTTTCAATTTTATTGTCGCTGTTTACGAGTTTACGGGACTATTTATTCATCATGAATAATTAAGTAGACAATATTTTAAAATTAATAGATAACAATGAGTTCACGCACGAGATAAAGGTTCAAATGAAAAATTTGGGATGTCCTCGGCCGAATATGACAATTTTCCAGAAAATATCAGGAGCCAAAAGATATACGAGAAAATTTAATAAAAGTATGGACGATTTAGCAGATTGGTTGTGTGTATTTTGTAGTGTTCAAAATGCATTTTTTTGTTTCGTTTGTTTAATTCGAAATTCTCTGCAAGGCGATCCTTCTTGGACCATTAAGGGAATTTATGACTTGAAACACCTCAGTGAAAAAATTAAAAGGCATAAAATTAGTGAAAAACATTTAAATTGATAAAACAGTGATTGAATATTCGATTTTAAGAAAAGTGAATATCATATGACAAATGAATAGTGCATATCGATTAAATATTATCCAACAAAATGAACAAGTAGCTAAGAATTGACATTCTCAGCAAGTTAATTGATTGTATTAAATTTTGTAGAATGTTTGAAATAGCACTACGGGGTCACGATCAGAAAGAAATCAGAGCGAACACCGGAATTTTTCGTGGATTGGTAAATTTGTTTGCGGAATTCGACGGTACTCTGAAGAAGCATATGAAAAAATCTAATAATAGGGTGTTTATGGGTTTATCAAAGACTACACAACATTAATTATTGGATTGTATTTACGATGTTTTCCGTAATTTAATACTGAATGAAATCAACAAAACGCAATATATAGCCATTCAAGCAGACGAAACTACATATGCAGCTACAATTTCCCAGTTAGTTTTTATAGTTCGCTATGAGTTAAATGGAAAAATTTATGAACGTTTTATGGCTTTTCTTGAAATACAGAATCACACTGCTGATGGCATAAGTAACATTGTTTTGAAGGGACCTGAAAAAATTAATTAATTAATTAATCCCCATTAATTTCTCAAAGCTACAATGGTGCATCTACAATGAATGGTGGAAGCAACGGGGTCCAGGAAAAAATTAAAAAAAATATATAATAATGTTAATTACATTCACTGCTACCTACGCACACCAGCTGAACTTAACTATTGACCGCACTGTCTCACAAAATAAACAAATTCGAGTTTTTTTTCAAACCTAGATAGCTTTCCTGTCTTTTTTTCAATATCTCCAAAACTGATGTTCTGGATGAAGTAGTGAAAAAACGACTTCTGCGATCTGCGCCAACCAGGCGGAATTTTAAATCACGGTGTGTAGTGACTGTTTTTAAATACAAAATGGTTCTTATTCGATGCCTGGAACAAATTTTAAACGATGATACTAGTGACTCATCAACCGTTAGAAAAGCTAGCGGTTTAAAAAATACTTTAAAGGATTATGATTTTAATTTTTGGTTACACTTTTTTAATAAAATTATGTCGAATTGCGATATTCTTTTTCATCAACTACAGCAACGAGATATTGACAGTCTTAAAATTCAGTCCTACGTGACATCATTCAAAACGTCAATTCAGCATGTGAGAAATACAATTGATACGATTATTACCGAGAAAATAAAAAACAGCGATGATGAAGATCACGAGGGACCTTCTCACCGTAAACGGCAGCGTTTTGAAGACAAACATGCAATGGTTGCTAAAGAAGCGTGTGATGTTATTATTTCTAATATTGATGACCGATTTATGTTTCGTGATTACTTCTCTATAGCTCATCTTTTTCAATCTTAGTTGTTTTCCACGTGTCAAGTAAATTTTCCTGAAACCGAATTTCAGAGAGCTATTAACATTTACGATTTGGATCCAATTGCAGTTAAACATGAACTAATAGTGCTTTATACTAGACCAGATTTTGCAATTGCTGCGAGTGCCTCAACATTAACACAATGTTTTTATGAAAATAACTTCGTTTCGATAACATCTTCGTTTGTGGAGACTGAAAAATTATTAAAAATTTTGTGTACAATACCAACGACGACAGTCGAGAATGAGCGATGTTTTTCTACTTCAAAAGGAATAAAAACATTTTTAAGAAATATCATGAAAGAAAGTATACTATGTGCATTAGCAATGTGTTCAATTGAAAAAGAACTAATAACGTCAACCGCAAATTTCAATGAACTTGTTATCGACCATTTCGCCCAACGCAAAGAAAGGCGTATGGATTTTGTTTTCAAGAAAATTAATTAAAGGTAAATATGTATATACCTAATTTAATAATTTTATTCTGATATTTAAAACCTGACTTAAAACACCGCGATATACCTACCTAAAAATATAACCATGTAGGTGCCTAAAAATATACATAAATTAATATTTATTTATTGCCCCCTCAGTTGTAAAACTTACGAGCCACCACTCCACGACCATTTTTAGACCAAGAGCATTAACTCTAACTAATAAAATTTAATTCATTATATTTCAGGAAAACGGATCGTGCTTCATTACATTCTTTCTTGATGGTACGTAAATAGTAGGATATAATTTTTTTTAACATAGAAGATTTGCTGCCGTGTTTATTCACGTACATATTTATATAAACTATTATAACTTATACGTAATTGCTTATTTACGGCATCCCCACTAACGAGGCATCCATGTGGGCAGCTCTATTCATAATCCATTGATCTACGATATTTGTAAGTAAAACTCGAATATGTTAAAATATTTCATGCATCCGACTCCAATGGTATTTCTAATTATCAGTAGCGCTATTTAGAGTGTACATCTACATCTTTGAATGTTTTTTCATAACAATATCTTTTGTAATGTTTCTTTTTTTATTTTAGAATTTGAGATATAGAACATAAAAACCAATTAAAATTCGAATAGACATAACAGAAAAAAATAATTATATTTGTCCCCTAGATAGTGCTGAAAATGTACAATCGAAATCATATTTTACTTTTTAAATAGTACATACAATATTGAACTATTTTTTCAGAAAATTTTATTAATCATTCAATCGCTTACGACTTTTATTTATGTTTGCGTATCTTATAACGTATACGTATATTATACGTATGGTGCAAATCTGTTATTTGATTTCATTTGAAACTTTAGGAAAGAAAATATTTTGAAAATTGCTTTTTCAGTTTAAATAAGTAATATTAATCAATCATTGAATACAGATATCGGACAGCCAAGTGACATTATTACATATAAATACATACAAATTAAATAAAATTAAAAAAAATTCCATTTTTATTTTTATTTTAAAATTCTACTTTCCCATTACTGTTTAAGAAAATAAAATACATGATCAAATATGGCATTAAAATTTTAATGTGTTGTGGTTCTAACTATGATCACTTGTTCTATGTTTAGATGAAATATTTGCACGTAGTGGGGAGAGGAGCGGTACCACTGAATAGCCAGCGCGGTCAACAGGTCTGACACTAATACACTCCTATTTGTACAGTTAAAGATTGGAAAATAAAACCTAATAACTTAGCAGATCTGCAGCAACAAACAGAAATAAGGTAATTTCATCCCGAATGCTCAATAATGATAGCATACAGTTTTACCATAGGTTAAAATATTGACGTTAAGTAAGTGTAACAAAATTAAAGATTCTTTATTTATTACATTATTTCGAATATTTATTTCCATTTTATACATACTTATAAACATAGAATATAAAAGACAAATAAGTCGGTGTATGCAGAAAGGGCGTATTTATTATTATTATTATTATTATATTATATAGGTTTGGGCCTCATCAGCCACTGATCGCATGGGTAGTCCCTTGGTGATCCCCTCTTATCCGGGTCATTATCCAAAAATGCTATCCCATAAAAGGAGCAATTTAGGCACGTCCCCCGCCTTAAGCCTCGCCTCCTCTAGGATAACCGGGGTCCCTAATATAAGATACCTCTTCTCCTCCAGTGCGGGGCGGGTGTAAAGAAGAGGAATCGAAGTTTCCTCGTCTTCTTTACAGTATCTGCAGGCCGGGCTATCAGTCAGCCTCAGCTTGTGCTTATATGCATTCAGGCTACTATGGTAGCCCGTTATGATACCCACCAGGGTTCTGGCTTTATGCCTGTTCAATTTAATGAATTCTTGGGCCCATTTCTCAATCTCTGAGTATTCGATGAAGCGTTTGGTTATTCGACAACCCGTTACTCCTCTCCATCTTTTATTATGCTGGTCTCTTGCCCAGCCATTGATGCGGTCTCTGATCAGATTCCGACTTATTCCCACTGCAGGTTCTGGTCCATAGAGGTTTTCCCTGGTCCTTAGTCTGGCAAGGTCATCTGCAATTAGATTTCCCTTAATGCCATTATGCCCAGGTATCCATAAGAGTTCCACCGGTCCCTTCCCTGCCAAGTGGTTCAATGCTTCATAGCAATTATAGACCAGTTTCGACTTTGTCTTTGCTGAATTCAGGGCTGCCAACGCCGCCCTGCTATCCGAGCAGATACATACCTTCTCCTAGGTCCGATTTTGGTCGGCCCCCAGAACACCGTTCTAATTACACCGTGTAATTCTACTAGCGTGGCCTGGAGTGCGGAAGTGTGTTTTGTGTGTTTTACCTATCCCGTGGCGTCGCCTATACACCCCCGCACCCGCTCTGTTCCGACTCTTGGCTCCATCCGTGTACCAGATGAGCGGCAATCCAGCTCGACCCTCCATCCAGTCGGTCTTACTGGTGAGGGTGATCTTATATTTCTTGTCAAACAAGAAGTGAACACTCGTACTGTCAGAGGGCATCCATAGGAGTCCCTCTTCAGCTAGCTCTCTTGAGAGTCTATTCAGGTCCCTTACCTTCCTATTCATGTTTCCCACCCTGTGCATTGCCTTTGCGGCTTCCGCTTTCAGGATGACATCAAGAGGTGGTATCCCCGTCAGCATCCCCATCGCCTCGATCCGTGTTGATCTTGGGGCTCCGGTTATACTTCTAAGAATCAATCCTCTTAACTTGTTAAGTCGGTTGGCTTCCGATTTTAAACAGGCTCTCTCCCACCAGACCAGTGCTGCATACGTCAGTCTGGGTTTGAGAATTGCCTCATACATCCATTTCATGGTTTCCGGTTTCAAGCCCCAGATACTATCAATGGCTCTTCTCAGTTGCCAAAGTGTTACTGTGATCTTGGAACATATGTGACTTAGATGTTTTCCCTATGACAGTTTACCGTCCAGGATTACTCCTAAGTATTTCACTTCGCTATTATAGCTTAGTTCTTGGCCACCAAGTTTCAGCGGACATGTTTTGTTCCACTTATATTTCTTGGTGAACACCATCACCTCAGTTTTAGAGGGAGTGACCGAGAGTCCCCTCTCCCTGCACCAATTCCCAACCTTGTTTAAAGCTCCCTGCATTATATCGAGAATCGGCTCCACGCAAGGGCCCTTCGTTATTATTACTAAGTCATCGGCATAGCCAATTACTTGGTAGTTCTTTAACCTTTCAAGCAGCTCATCTACTACTAGGCACCACAGAAGGGGGGACAATACCCCTCCCTGTGGACAGCCCGAATCGACCCGGCCCTCAATGGTAGTCTTGCCTTTATTGGCAGTAAGCTGTCTGTTTCCCAACATATGGTCCATCCATTCAGCGATTCTGGGGGTGTAGCATCTGCTTAGTGCTCCGCTAATCACTTCCCTGGATGTAAAGTTGAAGGCTCCTTCAATATCAAGGAAGGTGCCGACAACGTATCCTCCGGAGTCCAGTTGTGACCGTATCGATGACACAACCTTATCCAGAGCTGTTTCTGGTGATTTACCAGCTTGATAAGCATGCTGGCTCCCTTGAAGCGGCCTCTCTATTAGGACAGTATCCCGAAGGTACCTGTCAACTAATCGTTTGGCCGTCTTTAGTAAAAATGAAGTAAGGCTAAGAAGGGCGTCAACTTGTTTAGTTGACTTACGCACATAAGTATGTAGATGGGTTAGTACAGGTTTGTTCCAAAAAAGGGTCACATTTGACAACAGCGATTTTTGAAAATTTTTGACTTACTCCCTTTCTGCAGGTAATTTTATTGTTGTTGCATTTGTTAACCTGTTTATGCAAACTCAACTAAACAATACACTACCAATAGAGTTTAACCAATTTATATTTATTACACATAAAAAATATACGATTTAATTGTTTCAAAATTGGTTTTAAACTTATTCTATATCTTCAGTGCTATTAGAGGCGGTCGTTGGCCACTGTAAGATATCTTCATAAAATGGTATAAATTCGCGATCAACAAAAGGGATACACTTTCTAATGCCTTCCAGTTTTTTAGATTTTATTGGGACTTTACCTAAAGGGTAAGCCACTATCTTTGGCAATTCTGGGCATTTGTTTCCAGGCTGATTTAACTTAAATGTGTGAGTTATGAAGCCTCCAATGTATTTTCATCTCAGGTACAATTTTTTTTTTATAAAATTTGGGCCACTAATTTTTGAAGTTTAATATTTAATTCGAGGATACTTCCTTAACAGCAATGTTTTTGTGAGTTTGTGGGCTGATTATGATTAATTCAGTAATCTGATGAATTGTGAAAATTCTATCATGTTTCTTTAAGTTTTTCTTAATGATAGCGAAGTCCCTATCGCAGGAAGGAAGGAATGGCCTCGAACTGGATAATGATGTAAAATTAGTGAAAAATGGCCGGTGTCAGTGAAAGTAGCATACGTATAAGAGGACATACGTATTTCCCTTATAATTTATGTAAATTATTTCCTCAATTCTAGCTTTTTTATCATATTACGTTTATATTTTTCTGGATGGGAAGCTGTTTTCTTGGATGACATTTGTTCCAGTTACATCCATTATTTTTATAAAAAAAAACCACTTTAATACAATACGTGTGTTATGTTATTTTTACGTTTAATACACTACGTTTTATATGCAGAAAAACCGCAAGTCAGTGACTAACGCCACTTCTGCGTATAACAATAACCGACCTACTCCGCTATATAATCTTAGCCGCTTATGAGACCTGAGACTTACGCCATTTCTTCATATAACATATAAATGTACACGAGCAATATGAATTACTTGTTATGTCATTTTGTGCCTAGATATGACTAACGCCCTTTCTGTAAATACTGATTCAATTATATTGAATATGTTTAAAATTTAATTAAACATAAATATATAATTATATTTATGTTTAATTAAATTTTTATTTAGGTGCTCAAATTATTATTTTAGTATTTCTTAATCTTACAATTTGTACTCAATTTTTTATGAAATATTTGAGGAGCCATATGACACGGTACATGGGTCCTTAAATATTACCTTAGAAACGGTAAAAAAATATATGTAAAGCCGAATTTGTATACAATAATTTTAATAAGTACAGACCAAATCACAAAAAAAAAATTCTAACTCAGATCAGTGATAAATCACAGGGAATGATTTGCATAAAAAATCATTTTAGTTCAGTTTTGGTTCCCATATTTGCGAGGGGATGAAAATACGCCAGAAATAATTTCGAAAAATGTACTCACAAAGGACTTACGTATTTTAAACTTAGTGACTTTTACAAATTTCACTTAAAGTTATGTACAAATATTACTGGATGGGCGTAAACAAGTCTGAGTAAATCAATACATTACTCCCAAATTTAATGGAAATGTTAAACGTTGAATAAATAAATTTAATTGGTTTTGTAATTTAACCAAGTTCTAATTTGTATAATATGTATATTCAAAAGAAAATAACAAATGTATGACCAAACACTATCAAATGCGATAAAAAGGTCCTGCGCATAGTGCACATACTAGCACCTGCAAGAAAATCTGGAAAATATAAAGCGAGTGAAATAAATATGAGGGAGTCGTTTACAGAGAAGTCCGATATATCGTAGGCATAGGATCCGCTCGCTCCTGATATACGAATTTTCCTAGACTACCCTAGTGCTTTTCGGTGTGTACAATGCCGGGTGTTAGAACTCGTGCGTTTTAATACGATATTTCCAGTGCTCTCGAATGCCGGTGACAAGTAGACGCGAATGTGTAAGTGATTGTGCAACCAGCTAGGATAAATGAGGTTCGAGCGGTGTAATCGAGGAGTTACATCGGTCCCTTGTAAACGGATGGTTACTTAATACACTAAATTACCAGGTAAATGGTGGAATAAGTTTTTTCAGGGCAGAGAGGAATGACCGATACCAACGGAACTATCCTGAGAAGATGGCGAGATGGACGACGAAAGTTTCGTGGGTTCCTATCCCAGGGAATCTAACCCAGTCTCCTAAATAGAGAAGGAGACGCGCTACGATCCGTATCGAAAGATTCGGACCGCAACCGATTCTATTCCCTCGTGAAACAGGATAGCGAGATGAGGGTCCTCCGTGAAGAAAATCGCGTTACGAGAATGCCTGAACCAAGTCACGGAGATCTACCGCGATCAAAAAGTGACCATCGCGAAGCTAGAGGCCAAGCTGGATCGCACGCTGCCCAACTTGAAAAAATGACCAGTCTCCTGGAAGAAAGAGGCACCGACAATATGGACATCGATACCTTGAGAGATATCCCCGGAACGTCGATCGGCGAAAATAACAACCACCAGACGGCCGGCAAAAGCCGACAAAAGGTGATCGCCAGCAAACTCAAACGCAGAGCGGCAAACAGAATACGCCAACAAAGGGCGGCGAACACAAATCCCGAGGTTTCGTCAAAGGGACAAACGATAAAGATACCACCAGTCATCCTACGAAGGAGGGAAGGCTGGAATATCATGAGCAAACAGCTCAGATCAGCAGGCATAAATTACACCAAGGTCAAATTGATTAACAACGGTACTAAAGTCCACCCAATCACCGTGAAGTATTATTGGAAATTAACCAGGACGCTGGTCAACGAAGGAGAGGAGTAGAAGATATCCCAGAGGGTGTTCCCATTGACGATGAAATCAGAGAAGATCTGCAGGAGCAGGGGATCTCTCCAGTGTTTGTCCAGCAGATGACATCACGGAGAACTAAAAAAGCGATGCCGTTACTGCTGGTGCAGTTTATGGAGAGCGAGGAGGACGCTCTCAATGTTATGTGTTTTTGTAGACTAGTAGTCAGCACAAAACACCAACGAGCGGCGCCTTCAGTAAACCAGTGCCTTTGAGCACGCGCGGAGCAGTTAAATGAGGCAGCTTACATCACCCAGGAGCTGTAAGAAGTTATCTTAGTCACGAAGATTTACCTTGTCGGTAAGTCTAAGAGGTCAAGGCAAAGTAAGTCTGCGCCAACTGCATCGAACCACATCCAGCGAACTACAGGGGTTGATCGAGCTAACCGTAGAACGTGGCACAGCAACTACGCTGGAAAAACAACGGTTTGACTCCGCGAGACCACCCCCAACGGCACGCCCACGTACGGTGCCGACGGGAAACTTCACGGAAGCAATCGCAAGGAATACGAAAATCGCTCCCGCAACCAGGCTAATCTAAAACAGGAAACTGGCGCGGCACCTGCGGCAAACCCAACAATGGCCAACCTGATGGCGATGCTGGCTCGAATGCAGAAAATGTGCACCGCCGTGGGTATTTTTTTTTTTGTGAAAATGCCAGCGTTAACCGAGGGTTAGATAAGAGACGAAGAGCGGTCCTCGTCCTTGAAGATGACCACGTGGAACGTCGATTCCGCCCGCAAGCGGAAGAGCGAAATCGAGGAAGTTCTAGAAAGGTATGAAGTCGACGTGATGACACTTTTGGAGATGAAACCCCACCTAAAGGATCGGTTCAAAATTGGAATAAACGGAGGAGGAGTAACAATTCTAGTATAAATAAGAGTTGACACGCCACGACATTGCCGGAGTACCAAGATCTGGAAGCCAACACCATAGTTATCGAGCCACAGCAGAGAGGATTAAAAGTAGTATTATAGAAGTACAAACATGAGAGGCCGAACGATCGTCAACTTCACCGATGATCGAGTTGACATCACCGTATGTGCCCCGAACGAGCCAATTACGATGGACGACCACGCTTCCCGAAAGCTCTAGGCATCGCGCTACTGCAGAACGTAGTGGTTGAGAGAGTTTACAACTTATCTGAAGATTCCACCAGTTACGATCCTGTTCTGTTTGAGATCGGTAGAATACGGCGGAACGAAGCGGCGCGGACCATCAAGAAGAAGCATGAACTGAGCCATCTTCCATAATGTGTGCAGAGGGAAATCGATGTCATTCCCCGGATCGAGACCACAAACGATCTCGACTAATCCGTTCGTCCTCCAGACCGGCCACCGCCGAGAAACAAGTCGCAGACATCCTAAAACACCTGAAGCTTAGGAAAGCTCCGCTATGCGATAGAATTGACAACCAGACATTACACAAACTTCCGAGGATAGGACCAGCGGTGCTGTTGAACATCATTCAACTGAATCCTGAGACTCCGATACTTCTCCAAGAGGTGGGAAAAGGTGCACATCGTGTTCACCCCGAAAATAGGCAATAACCACACGTACCCTGCAAATTACAGGCCCATCAGCCTGCTTCCGGAGATGCGTAAGGTCGTCGAGTGACCTACTCATCCGAACTATTCGACTGAATACGAGGCCCGACGGAGGCCCTGAATGTCAATCCAGATGAGCAGTTTGTCTACCGCCAAGGGCACTAAACAGAGTTACAAATCCTACAAATTGTCGAACACATGACGGAACGTTTCAATAGGAAGAACGTCACGGGAGCAGTGTTTCTGCATATCTCCAATGCGTTTAACAGGGTATGGCAAGACGACTTACTGATGCTGGGCATCTTTATCTTTATTTATCGACATGGGTTTACCCGTAATGATGGTAAAACTGGTGAAGTCGTACCTGATCAGGCGGAGCACCAGGGCAAAGGTAAGCTATCATCATTATAATTACAGGATACTGGAACTCGGAGTACTGCAAAGGAGCGTCCCATCACCGCACTTGTTCTCCATATTCACTACCTATGATCTCCCTATATGACCTTCCCCGGACGGATCATACGGCTATGACAATCTACGCCGACAACATCACGTTGATCGCGATTAACACGCATGGTCACAAGATACTTCCAAGACGCTGCACTGAATCTTTGGTGCTGAGAGCACTGGTGCGAACGATGGAAGGTAGCCATAAATGTGGACATATGAAAATGAATGGCGAAAGGATAGACTGGCACTAGGCGAAAGGATAGACTGGATATACTAGTTCAGCGTGTCACACAACAAAAACTGTCAAAGCTTTGTTTATAGAATATGATGTATCTGTTATAGAATGGCCCTCTAGTACTCCAGACCAGGGCTATGCTACTTCCTATATGCTGCAATGGCAAACAGTGCCAAGGCACGTAACGTCCATTCGAGGTGCTGGCATCGGGATTATCCCGCCCTCTCTTTTCAATCGCTATACCTCTCCTCATCCATCTGCAGACTGACAGAAAAGGACACACGTAGTTGAAGAGAGAAAGCAACACAACCCCAATGGCAGCGCCGCCACTAGGAACTACATTTTTTGACAGACTTCTATGCGTGGTAGCATATCCCTGGTCCAGACCTCTCACAAACGAAACGCAACAAATCGTTTGTTGCGAAACAAACATCCAGCCCGTTCAGTTAACGATCTACCCACCAAATTGCAGGAAATTTGGGACAGCGTGTTTCCTGAAGAGTGCGTTAAGGCGATGGAATTAAAGCTGTTATTGTTAATAAAGGTGATACAACATATTTTTGATGAAGGGGCCGAACTATTGAACTGCTGAACCGCGAATCTTAATGTTTTTTATTAACAAACTTATCACTGACACATTATAACGTAGTAATATTTCATCGTATTTAAGTTAAAAGTTTATACTTTGTTTCTGTTACCAATATTTTTCTTTAATAAAATATTTTTGAGTGTTATTACTTTTATTTAAATATATTAGTTGAAAAATTATACTTGGCCGAACTATTATGACCCTGGGCTCGTATAATGGGAATTGCTAGCAGTCTCGACGGAAAGAGCTTATTAGATTGACTACTATTATATAAACTCTAAGACAAAGGCACCATTGTAATTATTAATTACCTTACATTATGGATGAATTTGATGGAGAATTTTTTCGTAAGAAAGTAAGTTTGAGGCCAAAAAGTGGTTGAAAATCGTCTGCTGTAACAGACGAGATGCGTTGAAAATTTATTACAAAACTAAATGAATTTTGTCAATATAATTTGTACGATACAAAGTTCCGCTTACCGCCTCAGAAATGTCACTTCCAGAAACAACCACATTTTATCCATAAAACATTACCTACATTATCTACAGTCTTGTTAGTCTTAAACATTATTTATTTAAGTTACTAATATACAGCTTTACTGATATTATAATCAGATTAGTGTTTATTAAGCTGCCGAGTATTGTGGGTAGGTTAATGGTAAGATCCCATTTGGAATTTGATTTAGATTTTATTCCCTTTTTAATGCAACATTTTTGTCTTCTAGTATACATACCTTATTTTTGACCATTTGTTGTAGTCCTCCTCGAGTGACGTACTTTCAATAATTTTTTCATCCAAATATGTTTTCTCTTCATCCATAGACATTGACTGATTGATATTAAGAATAGCACTTTTTGACTTGTTTAAGTCTGTTTCTTCATTGCCTGTTGTAGGAGGCTTAGTAGTTTGAACGTCTTCATATATGCCGTCTTTCGGGGTTTTCGAGCGTCTTTTAAATGAAACTTTCTTTTTAATAACTGGGGAACTTTCATCTTTTAGATTTGATTTGATTTTTGATTCTACGGGTTGTTCTATTTTTATTTCATCTTTTGCTTGTAACGGCGGCTCTGGAATTATTTCTTGCATGGTAACTGTCTCGTTCAATCCATCTTCTTCATCTACCATCATTTTTTCTTTCTCAATATGAGAGTGATCATTTAATGGTTTAGTGTGCTCACACTCCTTTATTTCGTTTCTATCATTTGACTCTTCATTTTTTATTTTATCACTATTAGTTTCTTCTTTCACTGTGTCTAATGTATTTGATGGTATGCTTATTTCGTCCACAACATCCTTAGCTAATTCCTTAAGTTCTTCTATTTGGTTACTAAAAAATACTTTATTTTCAGAAGAAGGTGTTTCAGGTACATCAGAACTATGGTAATCCAGTATTTCATCATCAGATGGAGCTGTTAAAATTATAAGTTGTACCCCACCAGTTTGAACAGGGCTGTCTGGATTACTTGACGTCTCTTTATGTTCGTCTGTTTGTAATTGTTTTTTATCTTCAAATTCTAAATATGAAAATTCGTCAATTTGACCTTCTGGCGGTTTTAAAGGTATGTGAATATAAACCGGCTTAATAGGCTTTTCAGGTTTCAGCTTTTTTTGAATTTTAGCTTCCTTTTTTATAGTCGCCTCTTCCACCTTAGTTTGTTTTTTTGAATTGGACCGTGATAGGGAATTTTTTATTTTATCTGTTGTCTCTTTCAATTTTTTTAATATGCCTAGCTTTGATAGACTCTTTCTACTATAACTACTTTCCAAAGACAATTTTCTTCTCCTTTCAGGTTCTGCAGATTTCGATCGCACTTGTTTTGGTTTATACATCTCCACATCATCGTCTCTAGATGAACTCGCTTTAGCTTCAAACAATTTATCAAATATTTCATTTGCATTTTCTTCCTCATGATCATCCTCCATGAGCGTGGTGTCGATTATTTCTTCTTCAAAGTCTGAAGTAATTTTTTCTTCACTGGTTCCATTTTGTCTTTCATTAGTATATTGATGGTCAGATTCTAATGTTGATTCAATTGTTATTGCATTAGTTTCTGCAGGTATTTCCATAGTATTGATTTGTTTTCCTCGTGAAGATATACCTTTTAATTCGTTTAGTTCTTCAGCTTTGCCTTTTTCGGATAATACTTCATTCTGAACGTCATCTGTGGTATTTTTCTGCGAAGGGGTCTTCAAATCTGACTTATCTTCAGTAGTTTTTTCTTCGATATCTGTCTCACTTTGCTTATTTGGCTTACCGTGTTCTATTAACTTGGGTTCATCTTTTTGAAGACTGTGTCCATCAATTTCACGTTGTATAGCTAAATTTGATATATTTTGAACATCATCGCGTTTGGTTTCCTGCAACTGTCTAACATTTTTTACTATATCTCTGAAACTTCCCAATGTTTTTGTTTGCTGAGGTTTTGTGTTGGACTTTTCTTCGAATTCTAAATGGGAAAATTCATCGGTTTGGCCAGGAGGTGGTTTTAAAGGTATATGGATGTAAACCGGTTTAACATTTTTTGGTTGTGTGTTGAGTTTTTTAATATCCTTTTTTGTTTCAGGTGGAGAATTTTTATTTTTCTTTGTAATAGGTTTCTTTAGTTTAGAAGTAGGAAAAGTCAGCTTGGGAACTTTAATTTTGTTTTTTGTTTCCTTAATTTTTTTAATCATAGCCAACTTTGAAAAACTTATTTTACTGCGACTGCTCTCAGCCGACAACTTACGTTTTCTTTTCGATTCTTGCGGATTTATAGAAGTATTATTTTCTTCAACAGCAGTTTTATTAGGCTCTTCTCCGGTTGTTGTGTGCATGTCCTCCAAGTGATCAAATTTCTCAGGCCCTCTATCTTCTCTATCTAAATACTGGCTTATATTATCTGAGCTATCAGCTGATTCAAGCGTAACATTTTCAGGTTTATGACTACCGTTGTCGCTCATCTCACATTCTTCTATGACTATAGAACCTGTACTATTTTTTATGGAATGGTCATCAGCTTCTGTAATAATTTGTAAAGTGTCTAAAGTTTCCATTTTGTCTGGCACTTCTAAGAATTTATTAAAACTGCCTTTTGTGGGTTCTACTATTTCAGAAATTTGGACACCTTCCGATGTGCCTAATGTGGATGCGCTTTTACTCTTCCTTAATGATTCCATTGTAAATGATACAGAATCAATTTTCTCGTCAAATGGCTGTTTGTATAAGTAGGTCCAGGGATACCCGCCTCTCCTACGGGCCCTTCGAATGTCCTCCCACTTATAAGTTTTAATTGGCACCCGAGGATTTTTTCTTTCTGCAATATTAAGAAATACACAAGATTAATACACATCATGGTAACAAATAAAAATAAAGAAATAATCGTTGATCGACCAACTGATGTACTTTCACATTATTTATTCTAGGAAGCTTTATAGTTGCTACGCTAGGCCGTGGGTTAAAATACTTCAAAATATAAGTAACTGAAGTTTTCAAAGTATATACATATGTAACATATATTCCATTTTCACAACCAATAATGTAATTAATGGTAATTTTTATATCGTTATTTAACGTCGACCTATTTTCATCACCGATACGATGTCTGGAGACAAACTGTCCCCAACAACCTGGAAAGTTGGCGGCCCGCCATTGATGTAGTGGAATGAGGATTTTTTTTTTTTTTTTTTTGATTAACATATAATAGGAAGCTACGATTTTATCCTATCCTATTCAACGGTATCGTGGATTTATCTTCTACACAAACCGTGTATTTTTTCGCGTTTTGCTTTGTTTCCACCTATTTATAACAAATATTTTTGTTATATATTAATAATCTTGATTTACTATGTACGATTCTTTGATAACAATTTTATTCAATAGCCAAATTGAATATAACAATGAATTTTATCAGGTAAAGTGAAAGATGAAAAAATATTTTACAAATGGGTCCAATTTGAAATTGGTGTTTCTATCTTAGTTTTTATGATATCGAGGATTTTTTTTAACATAACAATTCTACAGTTTGCATAAGTTGCTGCAACTACTTATTAGAACGGAGCAATTATGAAACACGATATTGTGTATTTTTCTTTATATCGCAGAACAATAAGCATTAATTACGCAACATTTCATAACATAAGTATCTATCTTATACAATAAAATGGTTTTCAGCCATTTTATTGTATAAGATAGATTTATTGTATAATAGAAAAACGAATACAACTCTACTATTGTATAGAGTTGAGTTGAAAAAATAAATTTCAGGAGAATCAGCTGGGATAAAAAATACAGGGTGCCCATTAAAATAATAAAGTGAAGGTCACTTCCATTAAAACCGTAAATGGAAAAAAATGATTCGTTTAGACTAAAAAAGACAATCAACCATTGCTATGTGGGCGTGCTCCCGTATATCCCGTTTAGCTCCCGTAAGCCAGGGCAAATTTATAATATATTTTAAATTAGTAAAAAATAACCATAACAAAAAGCTATCTAACAAATCATCATAACAATATCATACTTCATAACCATTGTAGCTTATTTTATTTTTGAATATCAACAATAGTAGAAATTAAGCCATTGAATCAATCTTTATGATTTATTGATCTGTTAAAATCAGATTATTAGAATTTTATCCTGATATTTCATTTTTAATAAACTTTAGTACTGAATTTTATTCAGGACTCGCACCGCTGGCTACGGTTTGTTATCGTCGTTGTCATAGATAATCTGTACTTACGCTGTAGTAGTATTAAAAGACAAACCAGACCGCATCTAAATCAATAAGGCACTATAATAAATGCTTTATAAATAATCATAAACTGCTAAAAGTGCTGAAATCGAATATTAATTCAATGCCTCATTGGCTACTTTTCTTACGACAGTGAGACATCAAACTGCGTCCCAGATCGCACATTGAATAAAGCGACATGGATCTCTACAATACGATAATGCTAAATAAACGGAAATCGATAGTTATGTGAACAAGTTTTGCTGGCTGATTGTAGATATTTGGAAATTTTTTTGGATATCCTATATTTGGTTGTTTCCTAATATAACATTTATAGACAATGTATAATGAATAAATTACAGTAAAGAACCCATATTCAACACATGAATTAACAAAAAATACAAAGCAAGTCACATAATATACGTTAAACACTATTTTATTTCTTCAAAATGGTGGCTTACAGGAACTTATGAAATGTGTTAAGATAATTTTTAACGCAAAAAAATTATCACGTTGTCTCATTTACAATTACCTATATATAGAGTAGGTTTACACAGCTGACTTAAATGGATAACAATTAGAACAGCATATATTGGAATCAAATAAGAGTATCTTGACAAGACTATATCTACTAGGTGTGAGTCATCATGTAAATGACCCACTCATCGTCATTATAATAATACGACTTTTCATATACTTATACTTACTCATAATACCAATTTTCATTTAAATACGGCAAGAATAACTGTGGACCCAGAAAGAAAATAATTAAAGAATTAAAACAATGGTGCAGTAACTGCAACTAAAAAATGTAAATCTTCTATCCCAGACAGTTTACCATTTAATAATAAGCAAAAAACGTCTTCCCTAGTAAATTTTTTTACTCGACATCCTTGCTCAACGTGTTAACATTGCTTACTTTTTTTCTGAAAAAACTGTAAAAATTATATTACACAACAAAAAGAAACACAAGAGCATATATTATGGAAAACTTAAACTTAGTGCACATTAAACCAAACATCAAACTGAATATTTGAAAAAGCTGAGCAAAGAATTTAATACGAGAATTGACCATATGTAAATAAATATATACGTAATCCCAACTATTGTCCCACTTTATTCAACTAAAAAAAATTAACCTACTCAAGTTTAGCACGCCAATTAACTTTTCTTTACATCTACATAGCATTTATTCCTGCAAAATATAACAATATACTATTATATAACTAAAGCCTAACCTAATTCTTCGATAATGTGTTAAACCTAATAATGTCGATATGTGGCTAAACCCTACCACCATAATGGTGCTGCCTGACTATACTATTTTGCTGGGAACGGATATAGGAAACGAAGTACATGTGCCTACTTTGAAGAAGATATATGATCTTAACCTCAAGTACTGCAATTACCGTACCTAATCTCCAGTGTATAGTTTATGTAATATTAAATGTAGAAGTATTGTCACACTGCATGTTACTTGTTTGTAGACCACTTAATCTTTCACCTGAACTATCCAAACTCATGTATGATGAAAATGAATTTCTTAGTGATGCTTATACAATTTAGTAATGTCGACAAATTTCAATATAATTACTAAATTACATGATATTTAAATATACCCCTTCCCCCCAGGGGCTGTAAGACCTTGCAATTGGTAGGGGGCCTTGTGGGCTGGAGGACGCTCTAAAGGGTCCATACTTGTATGAAGGCACCTTGTATGATGGCACCCCTAAGTAGGGGTTGTCCGAGTGGGAGTATGAATGAGGCGGCCCCGATAAAGGGCCTGTCCATGTGAATGAAGGGATGTGGCTTGGCAGCATCCCGGATATGAGCCCTTCTTGAGTTTACCCTTTTTGAGTTTACTCTAGGGAGAGCGACAAACCCGGTTCACAAGTAAGAAACAGCCCCCCATTCAGCCTGGTGAAACTGAATAGGTATTATGAATCCCCCTAAACCGACGGTGTGAGCCACCCAGCTTAGCGGACTGGTTGGCTCTCAGGGGATACCGAGAGTCGCTATCGGTGCCTCAGGAGCACCTGGTGCAACTACTGAGTATTTAAGTCACCTTACCCCCGCACGCGGCGCTCTGCGGGGGTGGACCTTTATTTCCCTAGCTACTCATGGGATCAAAGATGGAACCATCAACCCATAAAAGAATCTTGGAGGATAAGGAGATCGAAAGCGGACCTGTACCGTGGACGCCTTCATCCTCCCAGCCAAGCAGTTGCTCCACCGCCGACACCCAGGCCACACTCGGGATCTTGACCTCTATTGAGGCAGAGGGCGAGGGGAATCTGAGCAAACCAGGGGACGAAAGTGGTGCAACTGCAAATTTTGTGGGACCAAAAATGGAACCACCAATCCATGAAAGAATCTTGGAGGATCAGGAGGTCGAAAGCGGGCCTGTACCACAGATGCCTCCATCCTGCCAGCTGAGCAGTTGCTCCACCGCCGATACCCAGGCCACACTTGGGACCTTGACCTTTATTGAGGCAAAGGGAGAGGGGAATCTGAGCAAACCAGGGGATGAAAGTGGTGCAACTGCTAAGAAAAGAATGATTCAAATTATGCAGATTAACTTGCATCGAAGCAAAGATGCCTCTTCTATTCTACAGAGGAATCTGGCTAAGATGCACACAGGGATAGCACTCATCCAAGAACCTTGAGTAGTGCGGGGATCTATAAAGGGGCTGGGAAATTTTCTCTGTTACAGGAGTAGTAGTACCAACAGACCCAGAGATGGCATCGTAGTTAAGAACATCAGCGCCACACCCCTGTGGAAATGGTCCACTACGATGGATCCACTGCGACTACGTCCACTACAATACTACGGTAACTAAGATGCTTAAGACTGTAGGTAAGGTGGTCATAGCGTCAGCCTATCTACCATATGACAGCAGGGACAATCCCACACGAAAGGTGAAAGAACTTGTGGACTTCTGGCAAAAAGCCGACCTGCCTTTGCTGATGGGATGTGATGCGAACTTACACCATATGGTCTGGAGTAGCACGAACACCAATAGCAGAGGTATGGAGCTCATGGAATATCTGTTAAATACAGAGCTAGATATTTTAAATGTGGGAAACACACCCATTTTTCATAATGCTATAAGGGATGAGGTAATTGACATTACCTTGGGCTCCAAACACCTGGCGGGATACGTGCGGAACTGGAGAGTCTCGGATGAACCCACACTCTCGGATCACTCTGCCATTAACTTTGATCTGGGAGTGGGGGAGCATGAGAAGACGAAATGGGTCCGTAACCCCAGATTCACAAACTGGGAACAGTTTAAGTCTGATATTCTAGTAACAGTTCGGGGAATCCCCTCCAGAATTAGTGAAAGGCAAGTACTGGAGGTGGCAGCCCCGACTGAGTAGAGGATTGATAGAAGCCTATGAAGGGAACTGTACACCTAAACGAGCTAGGCCGAAAGGCCAGGTAAGATGTTGGAACAATGAGCTGGAAAACCTTCGATGTAAGGTAAGAAACCTTCTCAAGGGAGCCAGAAAACGTAACAGTCGTACAACCTGGGAGGACTATAGGACTGCCAGGGGTCAGTATAGGGCTGAGGTTAGGGAAGCCCAAAGAAATAGTTGGGTTTCTTTCTGTAATGAGATAAATAAGGAAGCTGAGGCAGCACGGCTGAACAAGATCCTAGCCCGCAGCCCAGAAGCGATACTGGGATCGCTCAAGCTCCCTAATGGTAAATTCTCGGAATCGTATGAGGAAATCTTAGACCATCTCATCAAAGCACATTTTCTGGGCTTTTATAGACCGGAGACGGGAGACATTTCCGACCTACTAGTAGGGGCACATAGAACCTGGGCGGTAAATCGAGAGGGTCACGACAGGGAACTTGTGAAGGAGATTGTCACACCAGCTAAGATGAGGTGGGCCTTGAGGTCCTTTGATCCATATAAATCGCCGGGACCGGACGGCATTTACCCGGTACTTCTGCAGAAAGCAGAAGAGATAAAATCCTCGGTCCGCTTATAAGGATCACCAGGGCCAGCTTGACACTGAAGATGGTCCCGAAAGTGTGGCTAGGCACAAGGGTTGTTTTTATTCGTAAATCGGGCAAAGTCGGATACACGTCCCCTAAGGACTTTCGGCTGATTAGCCTTACTTCATTTTTACTAAACAGGGCTGAATGATTAGTTGACAGGTACCTTCGGGATACTGTTCTAATAGAGAGACCGCTTCAAGGGAGCCAGCATACTTATCAAGCTGGTAAATCAACAGAAACAGCTCTGAATAAGGTTGTGTCATCGATACGGTCACAACTGGACTCCGGAGGATACGTTGTCGGCACCTTCCTTGATATTGAAGGAGCCTTCAACTTTACATCCAGGGAGGTGATTAGCGGAGCACTAGGCAAATGCTACACCCCCAGAATAATCGCTGAATGGATAGACCATATGTTGGGAAATAGACAGCTTACTGCCAATAAAGGCGAAATCCATCATCAAAAGGGCCGGGTCGACTCGGGCTGTCCACAGGGAGGGGTATCGTCCCCCCTTCTATGGTGCCTGGTAGTGGATGAGCTGCTTGAAAGGTTAAAGGATTACCAAGTAATTGGCTATGCCGATGACTTAGTAATAAAACGAAGGGCCCTTTCCTGGAACCGATTCTCGATATAATGCAGCGAGCATTAAGCAAGGTTGGAAAATGGTGCAGGGATAGGGGACTCTCGGTAAATCCCTTTAAGACTGAGGTGATGGTGTTCACCAAGAAATATAAGTGGAACAGAACATGTCCGCTGAAACTTGGTGGCCAAGAACTAAGCTATAATAGCGAAGTTAAATACTTAGGAGTAATCCTGGACGGGAAACAGTCATGGGAAAAACATCTAAGTCACATATTTTCCAAGATCACAGCAACACTTTGGCAACTGAGAAAGGCCATTGGTAATAGCTGGGGCTTGAAACCGGAGACCATGAAATGGATGTATAAGGCAATGCTCAAACCCAGACTGACGTATGCAGCACTGGTCTGGTGGGAGAGAGCCTGTTTAAAATCGGAAGCCAAGACTTAACAAGCTAAGAGGATTGGTTCTAAGAAGTATAACCGGAGCCTCAAGATTAATACCGATCGAGGCGATGGGGATACTGACGGGGATATCACCTCTTGATGTCACCCTGAAAGCGGAAACCGTAAAGGCAATGCACAGGGTGGGAAACATAAACAGGAAGGTAAGGGACATTAATAGGCTCTCAAGAGAGCTAGCTGAGGAGGGACTACTATGGATGCCCTCTGACAGTACAGGTGTCTACTTTCTATTTGACAACAAATATAAGATCACCTTCACCAGTAAGACCGACTGGATGGAGGGTCAAGCTGGATTACCGCTCAAAGGAGACATCTGGCACACGGATGGAGCCAAGAGAACAGAACGGGTGCGGGGGTATATAGGCGACGCGATGGGGTAGGTAGAACCTTCCCCCTGGGCAAATACACTACCGCACTCCAGGCCGAGCTAGTTGCAATTACATACGGTGTTCTGGGGATCGACCAAAATCAGACCCAGGAGAAGGTATGTATCTGCTCGGATAGCAGGGCGGCGTTGGTAGCCCTGAATTCAGCAACGACAAAGTCGAAGCTGGTCTATAATTGCTATGAAGCATTGAACCACTTGGCAAGGAAGGGACCGGTGGAACTCTTATGGATACCTGGGCATAATGGCATTAAGGGAAATCTAATTGCAGATGACCTTGCCAGACTAGGGATTAGAGAAAACTTCTATGGACCAGAACCTGCAGTGGGAATATGTCGGAATCCGATCAGAGTCCGCATCAATCGCTGGACAAGAGATCAGCACAATAAATGATGGAGTAACGAGTTGTCGAATAACCAAACTCTTCATCGAATACTCAGAGATTGAGAAATGGGCCCAAGAATTCATTAAATTGAACAGGCACAAAGCCAGAACCCTGGTGGGAGTCATAACGAGCCACCATAGTAGTCTGAATGCATATAAGCACAAGCTGAAGCTGACTGACAGCTCGGCCTGCAGATACTGTAAAGAAGACGAGGAAACCTCGATTCATCTTCTTTACACCTGCTCCGCACTGAAGGAGAAGAGATACCTTATATTAGGGACCCCCGTTATCCTAGAGGAGACTAGGCTTAAGACGGGGGATGTGCCTAAATTGCTCCTTTTATGGGATAGCATTTTTGGATAATGACCCCGATAAGAGGGGATCGCCCAGGGACTACCCATGCAATCAGTGGCTGATGAGGCCCAAACCCATATAACATAATGTAATGTAAATACACCCCTTACAGTTTACATACGATATCTGGTTACTTTATTAGGACATTTGAACAAACTAATCTCACAGTACATATCTGATTTTACTATATATGGTACACATCAGCTCCCTTCTATGACTGACCTTATGTCTAATGCAGACAATATAAATTAATTCAAATAATCTCACTTCGCTCATAAGGATCATGTATGTATGTGTTGAGCACAACGTCGTCATACGTTGTTTTCACGTCACATAATGTCAATACATTATGGCGAAGTTGATTAAAAACCTTTCCTGTAACTATTTCAATGTTCACCGGGTTTTCAAAAATTAATATCTACTATCTAAAAACACTTATGAATTAATAAGCTGCTTCGGGATATGTACAAAGAGAAAATAACACACTGGGCGGAGATAGCGTATACCACTCCAAAACCAACTATTTTAAAAAATGTGCCGAAAGATTGCAACCCCTTGAATAACGTCGTCTGCGTGATGATTTTATTGCGACATTCAGAATTTATCAGAACGAATTCTGTAGAGAACGCATACGAGTATGCGTTCAATACAGCGTATTTTCAATAGACACTCACGACTGCGTAGTTGGAACTATAGGATTTGAATATTTAACGACTGTCATCTACAAACCTTACAAAGTCAACATGCCTCGGTGTCTTATTCGAAATTAATAATATTTGAAAGTTTTTTATTCTTCAACATAAAATGGAGACGAAACGGCTACAAATAGAAAAGAGTATCATCGTTCATGTGGCCTCCTCGACTCACTTGGCATGATGTCATTCGTTTGACAAAATTGTCCATAACACGGGCACATAAAACTGGCCCTATGTCTCGAATAACACGTTGAATGTTTGCTTTGAGGCAAAGTAAAAAGTCCAGTGGTGTTAAATCACATGATCTTGAAATATGATGAAATATGATGATGTATGATAAAATATGATTGACCACGTGTTATTCAAATCCAAATAATCAATTTGGTGGAAAAAGTGATTGTTTAACATTGTTAACATGAACTGTTAACTCCGTAGGCGCTTCATTTTGTTCTAATTCTGTGCAAATTTTTCTTAATACAACTGTAAATGATCGCTTACTTTCATAAATCAGTTGTACAAAAACTATTGTTGTTGAATTATTAATCGCGTCATGTTGTGGTCGTACGGTTTGTAGATGACACTCTTTGAATACTGACGCCCTATCGTTGACAGAACACAAATGGTGCAAAATTCAACGTATAGTTCCAACTGAGACACCCTCAGTTGGAACATTGTTCTCAAATCGTATATGGCGAATAAAATTCTCTTTCTAACAGCGTGGTTTCTATTGTCACATTAAACTCACTCATTTAAGGGGCGTTTGGTTTGGCCTACAATTCTTCTAACCGCTAATTGTATTTTAATCCTTTTTGTTTTTAACATTGATTTCTATTACCAATAATATTTCAGTTGTTAATTAGATCTAAATTACTTTCAAGTACATTGTACTTATTTGATACAACTATATATTTTTTGTAACTGAGCAATAATAACTTCGATTTCTGCTAATTTTTTTTTATAATAATAATCATATTTCTAAATCATCAATAAATCAAAACCTCCTGAATGGCTTGATTTGCCATTAGTCAGTAGTCAGTGTAATCATTAATTACGTAATCGTGTAGTTAGTACAACACAACATTATACTACATATTCAAATGTCATATTAACTTATCATTGAATTTAATAAAACTGAATAAAACGTTAAATGAATTGTCTTATTTATTTTGACACATTACGGGTATGTCTAAGATTTTTCTTGTAGGTACTTTTATGAATTTTAGGTATGTAAGTACTTACTCATTATCATTTTTAACGATTGAGGTAAATTTTTGGGTGTTCTAACAACAACTTACTTATTATTACATATCCCCTGTTATTCTATTATTTAGATAGTTTTTATCTAATCTTATTTATATTATAAATCAATTGTATGAAGGTACATACATATACGTAAGTCACCATCTAAATTAAATACATCATATGTATCATCAGTACCTGGTAGAAATTGTATAACTATTATAAAATTACAAAAAAAAAAGTATTCAATACATAATTATATTTTTCACTTATCGTTTAAATTATAATACATATTTATAAATACAATAAGTTGCCTGGTTAAAAAATTAATCAGTGTCACGTAGACTGAACGCGAACCGCGTAAAACTAAAAATTACGCAGTTGAAAGCAATAATGTTTTACAGTCCAAAGATGTTCGTTAAAAACTGGTAGGTACGTAGATGATATTCGGACTTTGTATATTTTCCGTTATAGAACGTATTACTTAGAATATTATAAATTATAAAATACAATGATTAAGCTGTACCTTTATTATTTTTAAATTATATCAATTGTTAACATTTTTTCAATTGAATACTTTATCGAACACTGGAAAACTGCCAGTTTTTTTTCGGTAAGTAATTCAATGAGCGAGGAAAATTTTATTTCATTTAATTTCATTAAAAAAAAAGTTAGTGAAATAACTAAAAAATACATGGTATATTTTCTACAATTATCGGTGTAAACAGTGACCTATGGAAATAAATAATGCACAAAAATATAAATATAGTCATATAAAAAGTCCATTATTTGACCATCAATACATGTGTTATATGGCAAACCTGCTGTTATGATGCAAGACAGAGTAGACAAGATTTATTTATAGCTAATAAAAAACTATTTCTAGAAACATTAAAATTTCTGAAATAACTAGGAAACTGCGAGTATAGAGCTTTTATATTTTACATTTATTATAATATTAGATGTTTATATCATTCCAATTCATATTAAGCGAATGAGGTCGGCCTACGTCAGTTCGACGAATTTATTTTACCAAACCAAATTCTGATTTAATATGGAACCGAATAATCATCACTTGTTTACTTGTACTATAATTATAAAGGTACTTGTTGACAAACGGTTACCTTACCTCGTCTATTTTTCTTATTAAGTTGATCCATTTTTCCTTTTAGCAAATGCAAACGAAAGTGGCAATGGTATATGTCCCATGATTCATTTATTATTCTTATCTAGGTTATATTTCCAGAATTTCTCAAAAAAAAAAAAAAAAAAATTGCACTGTGCACACTCGGGAAACGGTTCTGAAATGTTATTCAGTCTTGATCTGGCCCGCAACTGAGGAAGGTGGTTTATTCTTGGCCAATCTATTTTTGAAAACTGACGCGATTTTGCGAATCATGACTATACAAACTAATTTGACCTATCAATTAATGCAGAATTTAAACAAACTGTATTTGAATTTGACTGTAAAAATTTTGTATACAATCAATCTTCAGATTTCCGATATTTCAATTTCAAATAATTCTTTACTTTATTGGGTCAGGTGTTACGAATTTTCCTAATATACAGTGTTATAATAAATCCACAAAATGATCAATTATTTATATATCGTTTTAGGCGTTTTTTTTTTAATTTGGCCTGTATATATTGTCAAAGTTAAAAAAAATATGAAAATAATATTACTTACTCGTTTGTATTACTTACTTTCTGGTTATGGGCAGATTGTCTTCAACTATTTTTTTAATGGAAAACCTGCTATAGTTTTATATTTTTGAATATACGAGTAGTACAATAAAGTACATATGTACATTCAGAAATTCACTATCCAACATAAGTAAGATACTATAGTTATTATAAAGAAAACTATTAACGTTACCTCTGCACATTGAACGTTTCGAAAGTAATTAATCTGCTCAGAAAGAGGTTCTCTATCGTTACTTTAGTACAGAAATCTCCAAACTTTTTAGCCTAAAGGCCATACTGATTTCTCCTACGTCCAAAGGACCAAAACTATTGATAAGTTGGTATGATGATGCTCATCATACCAACATACTGTAGTTCTGAACGCGCGCAATTTTGAATGATTGATTGGCAAAACGATCAATTTGCAGTGTAGCGATATTTAAAAAATATATATATTTAAAGTCATCATTGCTGGTTTTTTTTGGAGTCTTCCACTCACACAGTTTGATCAGTTGCATAAATTTGGTTGTGGATTTCTTCGGCTTTGGGCACTACTTATCTGTGAAAAAATATCCTCCAAAATGAAATATACAAAAAATATTTACAGATCCAAATTAATTGATGATCCTTTGAAATCGCTGCTGCTAATTTCCACTAGTAAAATTAATCCACAACTACAAACAATTGTCAGTGGAAAGTTAGAGCTACATAAATCTCATTAACCATAATTACAATGTTTACATAATTCCATTATGTGAATTACTTACGTTTGTCAGTTTTGTAAGTTCTTAGGATAAACCTCATATCATTTATAATTATAGTTAAAATGTTCAATTTTATTATGTATGACAGTTATTGTTTCTTAACTGGTCGTTAAATAAAAACATCTGATTATTATTTTGTACTATTTACTTACATTGTAAATTTATAATGTAATCAAAATAAACTATGGCAGGCCGGATGCCGGGCATATCCGGCCCATTGGTGCCTCTCACGGGCCTGTGTTGGCAGGCGGACCCCAGACTCCTCCTTTAGAAGAAAATCTGAGATCAAGATTAAATAAGAGAGAGATTAAATAATGATTCGGTGCCTAGGTACTGCACATCTCTGGCGCAGAATAGAAATTACACCTAGAAGATTCACGCTAAGCTCCGCCCGCTAAGTTTCCCTCCTTACCCTGTCACGTCGTTCAGCGAATATAAGCTAACTAGCACGCGGCGCATGTATAGAATAATATGATATAGTATATGGGGGATACCCCATATATTAAAGAAGGTGGCGGCCTTCTTTAATATATATAACTGTTGAACGGCGGTTCAACAGTTGCATGGCGGCATGCCCTTTGTAAGCGAAAAATAAAAGTATTACCGGAGAGTGAACCATCTAGTTGTAATTTCTGTTCGGTACCTCTGGTCACACTCCGGACGCTCATCGACTATGCCATTGTCTCGTGAACATTTCATCAGTTTCATGAACGTTTTAAATTACAATAAGAGAGTACAGCTCTTACAGCGATTATTGTCAAGGAAACGAAATCCTCGATTTAATTTATATTGTTGAATACGTAAGCAATTACGGGATTTCCACTCGGACAATTGCACTCAGGTAGTAAGACCAGACGGACGGACTCGCTTCCGGGCAGCAACCAGTGGCGAAGGTGTTTCCTTTTCCCAAGGGAAGAGGTGAAAGTGAGTGAGTGTGTGCGAATGTTCGCGAATAAGTGTATACCGAGGAAACCGTAATGGGAGAGGTATCTGACCTAGATGCCTCTATCTCGGGGGACGAAAGCCCTCTGAGGATGGAGGCCCGGGATAGAAGCCGCTCTCCCGGAAGGGAATTCGAGGAGGACCTGAGGGCAGAAAACGAGGCCCTGAGGAGGCAGCTGTTCCAGATGAGAGACATATGTGAAGCCCAGAAGTCAGAGATTGCTGAGCTTAAGAAACAGATGCGCAAGCATCACGAAGAAGCCAAGGCTCAGTTCGCGAGGATCAGCGAGCAAATAGCCTCCAGAGAGGAGAAGGATGCCGAGGGCTCTCAGCCCAGGCGTCGTCCCCCGAAAGAAGGTAGCAAGAAGAGAGCGATGGACTCCGACGAGGAGATGAAGCCTGTAACGAAATAGGCGATCAGGCCTCTCGCCAGGAGACCTGAAGGTAAGTCGGTGGAAAAGGGGGACAAAGATGCCGGAGAGACGGGCAGCGCCCCCAGGGAAGCTCTCAAATCTCCGGCGTCGCCTCCGGCCACGGAGCAAGGCCATACCATGGAGAAGAGAAGAAAGGTGCCCCCAGTAGTCTTTCGGAAGAAGGATGACTGGACGACGGTTGGCCGGATCCTCGGAGAAACGAGGATAAACTACACGAAGGCCAAGCTAATAGGGGACGGGGTGGAAATCCACCCAACCACCCCTGAAGACCACAGGCGGCTAACAAGGATGCTCGGGGATAGAAGCTACGAGTATCATACGTACTCGCTGCCAGAGGCGAAGACCCTGAGGGTAGTAATAAGAGGCATCCCGGACTGCGTCACGGAGGAAGACGTGATGGAAGACTTACGAAGACAAGGACATCAACTAATAGTGGCGTATAGAATGAAGTGTCGAAGAAGGAAGACCACCATGCCCCTGGTACTGGTCCAGCTGCCCGAGAGCGGAGCGACGGCAGCTATGGGAATAAAATACTGCTGCGGGCTAGTGGTAAGGGTGGAGAAGCAAAGGCAGTCCATCCAGAAGACGCAGTGCCACAGGTGCCAGAAGTTCGGGCACAGGCAAAGCAGATGCACGGCGCAATCCAAGTGCGTCAAGTGCGGCGAGGGCCACCACACGACGGAGTGTGCCAAGGATAAGGCGGCGCCGGCGAAGTGCGCCAACTGCGGATAGCTTCCTGCTATCAGCATCCCTGGGAAAGAGTGATGGAACGGGACCTGGACGAGATCTTCCCGCTGGGAGGCAGGACCCTCGCTGTGGAAGACTTCAACGCCTTGTCTCCGTTGTGGAACAATAAGATAACCAACACCAGAGGCAGGGCGCTACTGGCGTACGTAGAGAACCACCCGGAAGTCCGACCTGTTGGCCCACTGGAAACGACCTATCACTCGGTAGGCAGACCGGACGTGTTGGACATCACGATGGCCCAGAACGTCTACGTGGAGAGCGTCGAGAATCTCAGAGAAGGATCCTCGAATCACGACCCCATCTTGGTACAGCTGGAGAATGAGGCACCGGATACGAGAGACGACTTCGTCACCAGGCGCACGGATTGGAATAAGTTCAGGACGTGTCTGGATCGTCGCATCGAGATCATTCCCCCCTTGGAGACGGCGCAGGACGTCGAGGCAGCGGCAGGGAGGCCCACCGAGGGCATCCAAGCATCCATGAGAGATAGCATAGCACCACGGAGAGGACGGTAAGGAGAAATAACCGTCATTTTGACTTCGTTTCGGACCCCACCAGGAACCTCATCAGGGAAAGCAGGGCGGCGAAACGCAGAGCCGGACTACCAGAGGACAGGCGAGCGGTTAACCAATTGTCCCGGAGGGTGAAAGCGGCCCTGGACGAGGACAGGCAGGAAGCGTGGAACCACTACCTAATGACCCTAGAGCCGGAGGAAAACAGCCTGTGGAGTACGCAGAGGGCCATACGCAGAACGAGACCATTGATCCCACCGCTACACGGAGAGAGAGGACTCGTGTTCACCAACGAAGGTAAGGCGGGGGCATTTGTAGATAGCCTGGAGCTACAGTGCAGAGAAAACCAGCCGGACGACGTTAGGAGGAGGGCGCGCCGCATCCGAGAGGCTGACGACGAAGGGTACCAGTTCCGACCGGCCACGATGGAGGAGGCCAAGGCCATCCTGAAGACCATCAAGATCAGGAAGGCCCCCGGACACGATGGCATCGACAACAGAGCGCTGAGGAGACTGCCGAGGAAAGGAATTGCCGCGCTGCTGAACATCGCGAACGGAGTTCTGAGGACCCGTCACTTCCCGGAGGGTTGTAAAATGGCGGACGTTATATTCATACCGAAGCAAGGTAAGAGTTTAACCCACCCGACTCATTTTAGACCCATCAGCCTGCTGCCCACTCTGAGCAAGGTGATAGAGAGGATAATTCTGGCCCGCCTAAGAGAGAAGACCGAGGAGCTGGACGTCATTCCGGACGAGCAGTTCGCATACAGACCGCGGCACTCGACGGAACTACAAGTGCTACGTCTAGTGGAATATATCGCGGAAGGGTTCAATAGGAAGAACGTCACCGCGGCGGAGTCTGGCACAACGGACTCCTGGTCAAGATACTGGACCTGGGATACCCGATGGCCCTGGTGAAGCTGATTAAGTCCTACCTGGAAAGGAGACGGTTCCGAGCCAGGGTAAGGACCTCCGTATCCGATTACAGGACCATCGAGGCAGGAGTACCCCAGGGAGCGGTACTATCGCCCCACCTTTTCAATATATTCACGTCGGATCTGCCGATGACCGAGCGTACGGCAGTGGCGTTGTACGCTGACGACACGGCGATCGTCGCGAAATCGAGAAGGGCGTGCACGGCGATGACGTACCTGCAGCGGGCCGCGGACGAGATAGCGGAATGATGCAGCAAATGGAAGGTGGCCATCAACGCGGAGAAAAGCGCGGCGGTGTTGTTCAAGAAGACGAGGGAAACCCCGGAAGGACACGTCAACTTGAACGGTGAGAACATCCAATATAAGGACAGTTTCAGGTACCTCGGAGTAGTCATGGACAAGTCTCTGACATGGAAAGATCACATCCATCGGACGACGGGACGTGCCAAAGCCACCGCCGCCAGACTCTGGACGATGACAGGGAACGACAGCCAGCTGAACCTGAGGAACAAGCTGCTGTTCATCAAGCAGGTCTTTCAGCCCCAACTGATGTACGCATCAACAGCCTGGGGCTATGCTGCTCAGACACACATGAAGAGGATCCAGGCCGTCGAAAACGTCGCCCTCCGCCGTGCCGTGGTACGTGAAGAACTCAGACATCCGGCGAGACCTGGAGTACACCACTGTGACGGAGAAGATCCGACCCAGGGCTCGGAAGCTCTACGATCAGGTAGGTGTCCACGACAACCCCCTCATACGAGCAGCATCCGATTATGACCCGGAATGACCGAGCAGACACAAGAGGCCCAGGATGCAGGTGTTATAACCCTGGTGAAACCACCGTAGGACAAAAGGTAACCATGTACCAGAAGTGTCCGCGCGCTCTACTGGGATTCCCGCCACGGGGCCGAAGCCCCATAATCCTTTTCTTTCTGTTTCAGGTGAGACACAGGACAACAACCCCACACACGCCCTGTCTCCTAAACTCCGGGATCGTTTTCAATTGAAAAGAAGCCCGCTCCCGAGTAGCGATACTCCTCCCCGAAGCCGATGCAAGCGGCGCGGTTCGTCCGCATTGTCGTGGAAGATCGCCGAAAAGACTCCCACCCCGGGCGACACCCACGACGAAAAGATACACCCTCCGGGGGGGACAAACGCTGGCAAAAAGAAGCCGATGAACAATAAGGCGAACCAAGGAAAGGAAGAGCCGAGAAGAAAGTCGCAGCCAGCGGAACCGAAGGCGCCAAGACCACAGGAGGCCGAGGGGAGCCAACCGACAAGCAGGTCTTGTTTGCGGACTTACGGCGTCAGGATCAGAGGAGGTCGAGTGGAGTGAACCGCTGCCAGTAGCGCGAGGTCTCGTTTGTGCGCGACATCTTGTCGTCCACGCTGAGACCTCGCGAAAGCCGAAGCAAAGCTCGGCCCATCTTTAACGACGGTCCAGGTCTACATGATAGGCGAGTAGGGAGCGGTGATCTCGCTCGGCTCGCCATACGAACCCATCGAGGCCATTACGCCGGCCAATTGATATTGGCGCGCGCGGATTCGATCTTGCTTGCTTAGCAGCGCTTCGAGTAGCCTATATTCAATATATACGTTTACTTGCAACAAAACTAAGATTTTCAGTGAGACCTGCGACCTGGATATTTTATGTGGCCCTGCCCATAAAATATTTTAAGAAAAGGTTTCTATATTTACTGCCAACAAAAGAGGTTTTAAATAACCGTTCAACCAACATCTGAGTACCTTGAAAAGGGGTACGGTTCCATACCGTTGGATCGACGAGGGCCCACGCCCATCAGCGCCTATTTAATTCCTCCGAGGGACGGCAAGCGAACGCAACTTTCGCGATTTAAAACCGTACGGTTTTGCATGTTCACCATCGATTGTGTGCGCTCGGTGAACGTCGCGACGTGAGTCGACGGTTCTAGGTGCCCCTCCCCCCCCCCCGAACACCGCTCGCAGATAGATTCCTGTCTCCAGTAGACTTAACGTAACAATATTACACCACGTAGGTTTTAAGAAAGCGAAGGTTCGAATTTATAAGAAATTGTCTTCGAAAGAAATTGTCTTTATAAATTGGCTATCCTTTACCTATTAATAACCATATTTACGATCCACCTGTTGGTTATATTTTTACATTCATATACGAGGTATATCAGAAAGATCGTTATACGAGATATGGTCGGAAAGTTGACTTCGTGAACGCATCCAACGATGGAAATGCGCAGCAGCAGGAATCCCGCGGAGCCCGAGCGAGACCCGACTACCGCTGCCCAGGGAATTCACCCCCACGCAATGGGAAGGTAACGAACGGTGACCTAGAGACCTAACCAAATACCACGGAGCGCCAACCAACAGCGGTCCGTGCCTGCGCCATGGAGCAACGAGGCCAGTCAGATCCAGGAGGCATCCCAGCGGGCTTCAAGGGCGTCCACCCTGATATCATCATCGGGAGCGCTATTGTTGGCAACGCCACGTCGTGTCGACAAGGGGCGTGATATGAAGGGGATGATCCCGGAAGAGCGACGTGTACGTCGAGGAAACCTACGTACTCCGTAGTAGAAGGGATGAAAGAAGAGAGTGGTGGAGCGAGAGGAGGAGCTTCCTATGAAGAGGCGGGCACGAGACGTCGACATGAGCCAAACAAGTTCCGATGAAACTTGTTTTATCGATATTGACGGCCCGCCAGCACACAACGATGATATGGATGTACCTTCTACGAACCTATTAGAGAAGATCCACGACACTACTACCCCGGATTATATTTCCACCCCTTGCAACCCTCTGAGGCAATCCCTGGTGTTGGAAACACCCCGAATCAACCCAGCCCCACTTTCTCCCATCTACATGACCGTTGATGAAACAACGCGAAGATCTGTCGTCGCTGCCACGCGCATATACACATGTCGGCGCCCCGCCAGGACGGTGGAGCGGTGCCGACGTACATCGTAGAGAGAGAGAAAGAGAGAGAGAGGAGGAACAGGGAGGATTACAGTAGGTTATGGAAAATAAAGGATTTTAACGCTGGCCTATTTTTGCTAATAAGGCCTATCACCGACGCCGGCAGATGAGCTACCCCCAACCTAGAAATGTTGCCGAACCTCCACTCTTGTAGCAGGATATGGATAAAGACCTTTACATTTTACCAGAAAAATGATATGCCTTATACACAAACCTCACCTATATTTGTGTAACTTATAAACATCGACTGACATATAAGCCGCTAGAAGTTATAGGCGAGCTAGCCGACGTTCATCCATTTTAGTGGTAACACGCTCCAGCAGTTGCTCGAGTTGATACTGATAATCGTACGCCAAGTCAACCTAGGCCACCGTTGCCTCTTCAATTTACTATTATAGAGGATTTGGATCATTTTTCGAATGATTACAAGTACAGCTTGTTAAGAATAGGAAAAAGTATAAGATTTTCTACGTATGCGTAGAAGAAAGAGTGAGGCAGCATGCTGTTACTGTGAAACACCGAAATCCAGTGAATGTCGAGATACACCAGTGAATGTCAACATTCTCTAAGTTGCTTGGCGTATGTCCGAAATATCGGTCAAATACCATTATTTCTAACTTACACCGGTGAATGTCGACATTTAGCATGTACTCATGGTGTATGCTGAAAAGAAACATTTTTTTAATAAAGGAAAACAAAAATAAAAGTATAGGTAATATTTATTTATTAAAACGACATGGGAAAAGTTTTCCAATAAACTTAAGGAAATTGTTAAACTTAAAACAAACAGTAGAACATTGCAAATCACGAAACACAACTAAAATGATGTGAATATAATAAACATACACATACATTTTAATTTTTAAACTGAAATATAAAAAACCAAGAAAATGTATGACATTCTTATTTATTGCAACAACTTAAACTACCATGACACTTCGAATTGCACAAAAGGCCTTTGCTTTTACAGCTGCATTTCGCCGTCGAACACTTCCTTTTGCAATTGCAACGTGTATAGCCTTGCCCTCCACTTTTTGAATTAGCACAAGCTGCTTCTCTTAGCGACATTTCTTGAATCGAAACCTCATCCATGGAAAGTAACTTTTCTTTACAAATTACGAACTGATTACGGGTGAAAAGCTGTTTCAAGGTACCATTTTTGTTTGCTAATTTATAAAAGCCTGAATCCTCTATTCCAACAACAACCGCTAATACATTTCGAGGGTCTGTACGACCACGGTCGACATCAGGGACTTGAATTCTTACGGTATCACCAATTTGGGCCGGAGAAAACTTTTTTTTACGTTCGTAACATTCTTGTTGCTTGAAGTAGAAGATTCTCTTTTGCGGCTACTCTCTTTGAAGAAATTAGCTCTTGTTGTTCAGACAGTACTTGAGATGAAGACGTGCTAGGTTGCAGATCAGTCAATGCTTGAGATGAAGGCGTGCTAGGTTTCGGATTAATCCCAATGGTATTTTGGTTATCCACGTCGCTTCCATCTGAAATATGGTCATCAATATGGTCACTACCCAAATTTTCTTCAAAAGTGTTAACATAGGTTTCTAACTGTTCTTCGGTTTCAATGTTTGCAATTTGCCCGCGAGGGAGAGATGACGATGCTATGCCCCTTTTTGGTTTAACGCCAAACAGGGCTTCATATGGACTCTGGCGTATTCCTTCGTGATATGTTGTGTTTTTGGCGAAGTGGACAAACGGCAAACCTTCTGACCATTTATTT
This sequence comes from Rosalia funebris, assembly GCA_037954035.1. Taxonomy (NCBI): domain Eukaryota; kingdom Metazoa; phylum Arthropoda; class Insecta; order Coleoptera; family Cerambycidae; genus Rosalia; species Rosalia funebris. The sequence goes on along the minus strand of JAZFAV010000012.1, from coordinate 4,657,840 downwards.
GAGTCATTATCTTGCATCCATGCAGTTAGCATATTCTGTATGTCCTGATTGGCTCTTTCGACTGAGCCTTGTGTTTGACTGTGACGAGGCTTTCCGTGTACTATTTTAACATCTTTCCACATAGCGCATAGTTCAGATATAACTCGATTACTGAATTCTCTACCATTATCCGAATGCAATATAGCGGGAGCACCAAATGTTAAAAAAATATGAAGAAGGTGATATGCTACTTCTTCCGCTCTCTTGCTTTTTAAAGGTCGCAACTGGACAAACTTGGTTAGATGATCTTGATATACCATTATAAACTTGTAATCGCCATCCCTGTGTGATTGCAAGTCTATCGAATCGACTTAACATCTAGAGTTCAATTCGGAACTGACCATTGGTTTCAGAACAATACCTTTTTTAGGCTCACTGTGTTTCATTTGACATTGTTTACACACATTTAAATACAACATTACAACTTCATACTTCATAAGTAATATTTTTGTATCTAACTTGCAATTCTTTAAGCATTCGTGTTCTTCCTCCATGGCCTATTCTTATGTGAGTTTCGGAAAGTATATTAAACAGCTCATCATTTGTAACATAATACTGGATATTCGTTTCTCCTGGTTTTAGTGGAGCTCCTGGTTAGAGCTAATGCACCAGCATTAGCTCTAACATCATAGATCTCCTTCATGGAAACCACAATCTCCATGATGTAGATCATGTTTGGCCATACAATCCTGTGAGGAGAAAAGAAATATGTCAGAGGACATGGAAGTCTCATTTTGTAGGAGAGAACCCTACAAAATGACCAAGAGACTCAATGACATTGTCTACAGTAGACGCGACCGTTTGATAATTCTAAGTTAACTATACCATAAACACCAAAGACGATCGATTAATATTAATATTATAGACAAGTGTAATGACAGTTGTGAAAAAAAAAATTGTCAAGCGTCAATTAGTTTCAACTGGGTATTGTATAGAAAATTTGGTTTCCAAAATTTGGCATATTATATTTACATCACATAAAAATTCTGAACCTTGTCTATTTGTCTATAATATAATAAATTTATATATTGATATTGATATAATACTTGAATGAACCAATATTGAAATGAAAAATTCTGTTGTAAAGTAACAATTTATTTGTAAAGTGTAAATGGATATAAAATTACATTAGCATAGACATTAATAAAAATCTGTCAGTTCATAACAATAATTACATAAAATGTTAACAATCAATAGTCCAGTGCAAGGTGCCATTTTAAACATATTTAAATAAAATAATAGAACTATGATAATCTAAAATATATTTTAGATTGTATGTCATTTTATAAGTTGTGTCACGTTTTCATACTCCTTTTTACATGTCAGGCAGTTCATTGTGGAATTCCTAAAAGGAAAGATTAGTATAATCTTTATTTGATACATGTCAATAGCTATTCCAAATTGTATGAAGCTAAAGTATCAACATTCAAGTATCTGAAAAATATCTTTACTTCATTACACCACATTTTTTTCTTTATTGTTGAAGTGAGAATAGATTCTTTAGTTCATTAAATCATACTCACATAGAATACTAGTATAAATTTAACAAAAGAAGTCTATAATAAATTGACGATATTACAGGTCTTATTTTCTTTTCGTCTAACAGACAATTAATCTTGCCAATATGATTTACTTCCCATAAAGAATGATTCCCATTATCATTTATTAAAGCAACATGAAATGGCTAATGGAACATTAAAAAAAGATGTTTTATTAGACTTCTGAATTTCTTCTTGCTTATTGATATTAGGATTACTTTTCTAGCAGCACAACAAAATATTACATCGTCATTAGTACTAGTGCATCAGTACTTATAATTGTAATAATCGTTGTAACGTCTAATCGATAGCTAGATAAGGCTTTTTCTATTACTAAAGTAGCATTTCTTATCACACAAATTTAAGCAATTTCTATCAATAAATGTTATATTCACAAATTTAAGTTTCTCTATAAAAAGTTTGGATTCCATAATTCCCATAAGGGTTTGTCCCATAAGACCTATGCCTTACCCGACACTAATCCTACACCACCTTTGGATTTTTAAGATTTAATACAACTAATTGTAAGACATATATGCTACATGAATTTAGTGGGAGGGAATTTAAAGGAAGTCAGTTTGGTCTTGAATATAAAATTGATTCACATGGTTTCAATTTTAAGCATTAAAATTGAAAAGTTCATATACAAAGGAATGTATGTTCCAAATAAATATTTGAAATTAGATTTCCTTAATTGCCTTCTTTTTACAGGGGCAAGGTTTAGCTAAACCTGGATTACTCTGAGCCAGCAATCTAAGGTAGCTTCAAGCAATTGGCATCGTTACCCTGAATTAATCCAGGAAACTTGGAAACCTTTTACAAGGTAATTATTGGACAATTTACCCTCAGAAAACACCTAGTCATACCTCTAACATGCATGCCAATCCAGATTCGAACCGTAAGCCGAGTAGCCTTTGTGAAAAAAAGCCCGACCAATTCATGCCGCCACGAAGGCGTTGAATCCAAGATACCGGCGGGAAAGGCCAAAGCGTAGTGTAGTCCAGTACACCACTCGGCTGACTAATAATTTCATTATTCTACAACCGAATCAAACAATAAATGTTTGCAAATGTCTAATTTTTAGAAGCTTTATATAATAAGCAAAATATATTATCAAATTTATCAGACAAGAATCAAGACGATGTGTCAGCACCGCCCATTTCAAGTATTTGGATTTTGTCACATAGTTTGAATGAAATAAAAGAGAATACATCTTAAGAAATTAAAATTATTTAATAAACTGATCATAAAAAATGTTTCTTAAGTAATTAATGTTGTAAATCAACCTATGAACATCATAATTTTATTCCACTACTAAATTGCTATATTTAGTTTCTTATATATTTATAAACAGGGTCTTTCAATAGAGACGCTCGAAATTTGTTAGGCTATAACGGCCATCTTTGTTATATAGTAACATGTCAAATTTGTTCTGAATTGTTCTGTAGTGTACGGCAAATCACCATGGAAGGTTATAACGTTCAACGTATGCAAATCATCAAATTGTATTTTCAAAATCAGTGCTGCGAAACATTTCGCGCATTACGTGATTTTTACCGTCCCGCCGAGTCGACTATTCAACGTTTGGTGGCCAAATTCAAGTCGACCGGTTTGATAAATAATCAGCCAACACTCGTACGTCACCGAAACGTAAGGTCTGCTGAAAACATCGCTGCTGTGCGTGAGAGTGTACGGGGAAAACCGAGGCAGTCAATTTCTCGTCGTTCACAAGAACTTCGCCTTTCTGCGACTTGCCGAATTTTGCGTCAGGACTTGGATCTGCACCCGTATAAAATCCAACTGACTCAGGGACTTAAGGTAAACGACCATAGACAACGCCGTGTGTTCGCTGATTGGACTCTGGGGCAGTTGGGAGTTGACCCAAATTTCGCAAAAAAAAAATCATCTTTAGCGACAAGGCCCATTTTTGGATGAATGGATATGTGAACAAGCAAAATTGTCGGATTTGGGACGATACCAATCCACACAAGATACACCAGCACCAAATGTATCCCGAGAAAGTCAGTTTGGTGCGGATTTTAGTCTGGCGGAATCATCGATCCGTACTTCTTCCAAAACGAAACTGGCATTGCCATAACCGTCAACGGCGAGCGCTACAGATCGATGATAAGCAACTTCTTGTGGCCTCAACTGGATGATATAAATACCGATGTGGTTCGAACAGGACGGCGCTACGTGCCACACAACGCATGCCACGATTGACATTCTGCACGAGCGATTTGAGGGCATCATGAATTGACCAACGAGATCGTGAGATTAAACACCTTTAGACTTCTTCCTTTGGGGCTATCTTAAACCACAGGTTTATGCGAATAAACCGCAAACAATTGAGGCCCTCAAAGTCAACATAACGAACGTTACGTGCCATCAAGCAAAATCGCGGCAGACATTTGAACGACGTTATATTTCATACTTAATGCCATAAAATATTCTTTCAAATAAAAAAAATGGAGTGGATATCTAACATACAACTTGTTTTATTTACATTCAAAAATCGAGCGTCCTTATCGAAAGACCCTTTATTATTAAGAACTTACCGAACTAATTTTTTCAAATTTTCATTTTCTATTACTTTAGAATGCAAATCTGTTTGTAATGAATCTACAACTGATTCTTTCTCTCGTAACTGTTGTTTTAAATCATTTATCGTTTCTTCCAATGCCTCAAACATTGCCTAAAATGTAAATAATCTGTTAAATTTCTGGAGTTAATGTCAAAATTCAATGCACTTATCACCCTTGATGAAATGAGAATATAAGATCATCGATAATGTACATCACACACCCACACAAGTACACGTATACGCACATGCTAGCATCCATCTACATATGCTTGCAGACATACTCAATATACATATATGTATATGCAAGATGAGTTCTTTAAGTTGCATATTTTTACCACCTATGTATGTATGCCACCTATGTATATATGTATCAATATCAAATAGTTACATTAAAATAAAAAAAAATCACCGAGATTTCGCATTGACATTTTATTTTTTTATAATTATTCGCATATAACTATATGTTCCTATTGTCAATTTTCATAAAACTGGAAAACATAATAATATAACAGTAAATGGAATGTTACATAATGAAAACTCATCCTACAAAGGAAAAATGAATAAAGAAAGCACTTTATATGTAACAATTCTTATTCATAATAAAATCACAAAACCCTTCAAAATAGCCTTCCCCATTCTGCATGTATTCCTGTATCCTCACCAGCGATTTACGGATATTTTGGAATATCCGTTAATAATTTTTTATTACTAGAGCCACTCGGTTTTGTCAGCGGGACATTGCCACCGTATACGTGCACACGCGTGAGGATCGGCTTTCGAAGTAGTTGTCAAATATCTGTCTAGTGATGATGCACTGTACATTTTGATAGGAATGTATTTGCGTTGTAAAGTACTAATTCATTATGTCGAATATACGAAGGGCTAAAAAATCACTGCTCGCTGATCAACTAAATAAGTTTATATGGGAATTTACAGACTTAAAATACGATGGTACACAAATACTGTATTTAGTTTGCGATAAATATTTGTTGTGCTGGGACAAAATGGATGGTAGGAAACATGTAAACAGTGGACAGCATAAGTATAAACAAGTGAGCAAAGACCGAGGACTGAATTTCTGTTTAACTTAATTTTTATGTTGAGGTGTAATTTATCATTTACTTTACTTATCAATAAGCATTTTGGCACTTCTGAAATAAATATAGTCCCATCATGAAGTTACCAAACTAGAAATATTACAGACATATATGTCGGAGACAACCCTCTGTATAAGCCCATGCCACCCCGGTTATCGAGATAGGAATGCATGGAATGCAGACATAAACACGGTTACGAGAAGACGTAAACATTACCATAAATGGTCATACCGAATGTGTGACGGAGCTAGCGGTGGGAACCTATTTCTCCCGCGGGCAGAACAAAACCGAGTTGAGGGTCCCGTGTATGAGTTCAGTTAGAAAAAGACTCGAGATAGCGAGACGAGGATATCACGGGACTATTGGTGGCGGACTGCTTAGCTCCTTTCGTGCAATTTAATTATCGTTTTAATGATCTGACATTTTAGTTTTAATATTTACTGACTATTGATTTCATTTGTTTTGTTTAGTGACTTTTATATTTTTTCATCGTTATTGTTTAGTTAATTATTAAGTGTAATAAAGTGTGTGAAAATGCGACCAAAGTCCAGTAAATCTGCCCCAAAGCAGATTCTTTCCTGCTCGCCTCCGACATATATACCATCTGAGCGGCAACAAATTGAAAATAATACGAAATCTGAATTACACAATACAAAATTGTGGTTGTATGGACGAATCCATCGATTATAAAAAAGATCTGTTAATGTAATAGTATTTACACTGAAACCTCTTATACCTTCACGTTCATTCTTATTAGCTAATAAAAGATTACATAAATGTACTGGCGAAGCAATTACGAGGGTAGTACTAAATTCATTAGAAAAATTTCAACTTTCAAGAAAGCAATATTTGTGGTTCATGGTGCCGCAACCATGTGCTACCTTATATGGCTGAATAAATTTGATTCTTGCTGGGAAACATGGTTAGAGGCAGCACTTTTTACTTTGAGTATTGCCACATCTGTAGTGTTACAATTTGTCCTAAAGAGACAGCTGCTATCAACGAAAGTCATGTTGAAGCAGATTTACACATTGTTCATAACTACATATAAGGGACTAATGGAGGCAATAGAAAAATTACAAAATCCTTCGTTGTCGTTAATAGAGTCACTGCAAATAGTGGATGCTGTGCATACATATACATGGTTTAAAGGACACAAAAAATAAGTTTTCTACGTCTGCAGATCCATACAATGATTGTTTTGTTTAATTCCTATTTTTATTAGTGGTTGTTCACAAGTCTATGGAATGTTCACAGGTCCGCATTGTGGTAAATGTTCACAGAAGTTATATGTATTTATATGGTTACAATAAATATCTTCATAATAAAAGCATTTTTGTTTTCTAACTAAGTGCTTTCTTCTTCTGGTCTTCTGCAGAGGAATTTCCTGCACAGGTCTTGAAAATAAGATATTAACAACCAATATTACTGTTTTGCAGTTGATTTCAGTGTGTGCAAACTGCAAAAGTTTAAAGAGATTTCAAAGTCAATGCAATGAATGTCTGAAAGTATATATTTTACAAAGACAATGTTTTAACCATGAGTTAAAATATTATATCAATCTTTTACCTACATTTATTTCAGATTATAACAACTATGTCTGACAAATTAAATTGGGGAGGTGCTTTATTTAATAAACAAGAGGTTCTCAAAATGTAAAATAAATTAATATTTGTAATATTTAAAATTCGATAACTCCATAACAAGGATTTTAAAAATATCATTATTTCATGATCATCATTTATTAGGCGTAGACAAGCAGTGTAGGCAAGATATATGTAGGCAGTCAAAATATACATACAACTTGAAAACCCACTTTGTATACATAGATTTGAAGTTTTTTTGCCTATCCATGAACTGATTTCTTAAACCAGTCTAACCTTCTGTCGGGCGTAGTTCCCAATAACACGTTCGGGGTATCTCTGGGCGTATAACTGAACTGCTCTTCTAGGGTTCTTTTGAGATTCCTCATAAACTAATCACATATCGTCTTTTTCGTTGTGCGTGAACATTTTTCAAAGTCATACGACAACAAAACAATATTTGTCAACCATTAGATTAATTATTGACAGATGCGACTTTGCTATTTGCTTCCAAAGGCTACTTGTTTAAATCGTGACGATTGTGAATTTTTGATACTTTTTTTTTTATAAATTGGCTTATAATTTTTTAATGGAAAAAGATAGCAAATTTTTTTCTTTACAAAATTTGTTCATAAAAATTAGTTCTTTTTAAATATGCGAAAATATATAAGGTGTTTTTTGGGAAAAAAATTCGATGACGTCATTACTTCAATTTCCAAATATGCAAATTCGGCTTAAAATGGACCTTACTCAATCCCATTTAAGAACCTCTTTTCAGATATCGCTTTTCCTTTTCTTATAAAAGAGCTGAGAAATTGAGTTTCGCTCACTCTGCACTCCGATTATAAACATCATCATACTGTTAAATTCATGGTAGGGTGTTCTCCAAATGGATTGATCAGTTTTGTGCCTAAATTTTATGGTGGTCATGCTAGTGATTGCTTCATAACAAACGACTGTGGTATAGTGGATTTGAAAGAACCTGGATGTTGTTTTAGCTGATAAGGGTTTTCCACAGATAAAAACTGAAGTGGAAATGATGAATGTAGTTTTTGTCATGTCTCCATTCTGTCACGATGCACAATTTACCCTTGAGGAAGTCGAACAAACAACACATTGCATCTGTGAGAATATATATTGAACGAGTCAGCCAAAGGATTAAAGACTTCAATATTTTTATAAAAGATGCAGTGTCATTATTTTCCCACATCAATGAGATTGTTTTCATCGTCTGTGCTCTGGTTAATATTAAGAAACCAGTAATTAAGCAATAAGCAAATGATATTGTAAATACTACACATTTATGCTAAAATAAAAGTGGTAAACAGTAAAAATTATACATATTTAAGGTTAAAATAAATCAAGAAATTTGGTATTGATTGGTCTTTATTTTTATAAAAAAATTAAATTTGTTTATTTTGAATCTTACATAAAAATATTTTTTTTACTTATATTAGTCATAACATTTATTTACCTTTAGTTTTTTTGTATTTTTCAGTATTTATTCGTAAATATATTCTGATTTTTTTTTATTTTTTATAATTAGATTTGAAATAATCTTCGGGAGATAATAATTAAAATAAAAATTTTCCAAATGAGGCATTAGCTTACTTAATACTTCATTATCACACTCGATTGTTATTTTTTGGCGAAAAAATAAACAAATCACAGAATGCAATGTTTGTTACATACATTTGCAACTGTATTTGTACATAAATTGAATGAGTGTGACTTAGCTCCAAGCCATTTTCATTAAACTTTATTTACTTAACATTCTTTTTTGTAACTTCTCGTCATAGATCGGTATATTTTTACATGTATATGGATCCTTGATCTCGAGACTTTTTTCCCAAATGTCCATAGATGAGAACACCATCTGGAGAACAGCTCAACCATGGTTGATTAATATTAATAATGAGGCTAAACTTCAATGTCCGATCCAGGATTTAATTTTTTATATTCCTGAAGCGCAAGTGCTTCATTTTTTTTTAGCCATAGCTCATTACAGAAATTTCAGTTTGGTCAGGGTTTAGCAAATTGGTAATAACTTTATCCTTGTCAAATCAAATTCTTTCATTTTGTAAGCATTACTTGACATTATTTCTCAGCTTTCGTTCCTGGAACCAGTTAGCTATTTTGGATTGACTAAGAGTATTTACACAGATTGATAAACCATTATCAATACTACAGCATACATTCTTCACATAAAAATTATTTAATTCTTTGGTAATAACTAATTGTTGACTGTATAAGTTATTTACATATTGAAGCATAAATACTTCTAATGTCACTTTCTTCACCTTTACTTCTAAGTTACGCTTCTCTGTTACTTGAATAATTTTAACTAATGATTCTGCGGCCATAATTTAACTTTTTTTTGTTTCTTATTGTAACATCGTAGATAGATGTTCCAGCAAGATATTCTCGCAAAGTTTTAGTACAAACATTTAAAGGCGCTAGATTGATCTAGAGAGACGCCCGATGCCAGTTTCTGAAGTGCATGGCAAACATTTTCTTTTTCTCTGTGGTTCTTCATTACTTGCGGTCTTTCTTCTGGCATGTTTACTTTTAATCTTTTTAGTCTCTCCTGCAAGTGAAGAGGAATTCAACTTGTTTCTTGGGTTCTTCTTGTCAGTTCTTCTATCATAAGCTCACGAGACAATTGCTTTAGAAAGAGTCATCTTCGCATATCTTTCAAGCTATTTTGAACATAATTTGAGCATTAATGGCACTCATATTAAGCATAAAAAAACAAAAACATTGGCCAACATTTTATATTTGTCGCTATGTTGTAGAAAACGCACATTTTGTCGGCGGTATCTACACCAGCTTTAGTCTGGTTGTATAACGTTGAGAGACAGCTTTGTTTTATCAATAGTTTCAAGATCTACTGACTTGTCATTATGCAGGATAGAAACAAGTATAACAGTCTTGCCTTTTTCGGGACATATGAAACTAAAATTTTAGAATTGTTGAATCCAAATTTGCTTGAATACTGTTTTCTTCTTACTGATGAACCAAATTCTGATGGCAACTGCCTTTTAATTTTTCTTATTGTGCCCACGAGTTAAGACACCATTGTTATTTTATCTTCGCCTAGAAAACAGTCATTTCCATTAAGTTCTTTTTTCTCATTATTCGGTTCATCCCCTTGTTCAGTCTCAGAATTTTCTTGTGATATTCTACAAGGTCTTCTTCATCAGTGTCGCTTTCGTCGCCAAAATTTTCATCAAATTCATTGTCCCCATCATCATTTAACAATTGGAGTATCTCATCTACATGCTCTTGTTGGTTCAAAGTATAACATTTTCGTCCACTGGCCATGATTTTGTGTGTATTACCTAAAAACACACACATTACAAAAATTTAGTAACTTGATCGGGCACAATATAACCAAGATATGATATAATGAAAACATTCGCAATAAGGCAATTCTGATATATAATAATATATCAGAAAATACTATTAAACATGTATAACAATGTATAAGAAAAAAATACTTACAATTAAAAAAAATGCAATATTTGAAATTTTCACAACGTAACATCAGATGCAGTGTATCTCACAGATTTATGTGGCAGTTAACACTCACAAGACGTTCAAATACAAACTACAGGCGAGCATATCGGTAAGGCATCTAAAACTATGAAGCTATTAATGAGTAGGGGGTCGCATCGCTTAAGGACATATTCCACCATGCAATATAGTGATTGCGGTATCTACTAGAACAGCTGTGCCCGACGGAAAGTTAAATCAATAAATCATCCATAATATAATTTTATTATATATTACTATGGTCCCATTCTAAACTAGATAACAATAATCGCACATAGTTTGTTTGTTTTTTCTTACGATGATATATTTTTGCATATCATAGTTCAAACGTAACTGCACATCTTAACACCTTGGGCATGGCATGAGATTACACAGATAACAATGTGTCATATATTAAAAGTCAATATACACTACAAAGTACCATCATACTAACTGGATACTGTTGGAGCGAGACCGGTCCTACACGGTGGAATTCGTATGAGAAGTGCGCCGCGCAACAGCGCAGACATTCAGTTTTAAGACTCGATGTGAGACGGTCCGCGACCGACTTGACTCCAATAGATTTGTAGTATTTTGTAGATTGTATTATATATTTCTTTTATTGTTGAATAAAAGTGGTCCTGAGCTATTGAAGAGGTTGTTTGGAATTGTAAAGCTATCATAGTGGCAGTATTGGGGAAAGCCCCAAACATATGGTCCCGCGAGACGGATTTGGAGAAATTATAAGAGCAAAACTGCTTGTATAATAGGGGCAGGGGCTTCTAGAGAATATTCTAGAAGTACATGGACATTGGAGACGTCGTTGCGGCTGGATCAGCAAGGTGAAAACGTGGCAAGACTCAAAAGGTGTACCTCATAGGTAGAGTTCCCGTTTTACCAAAAATTGTAAGTCACATTATTTCCTATATTCCCAGGTTGTTGAATTTGAAACATTTAATACCTTTGTCGGCAAAATGTCGGAAAGTTTAAAAATAAGTAGAGGCTATGTTAAGGGCAAATTAAAGCGATTTGAAACGTATTTTTTTGAAACTTAACAGAGAGGCGTTAACTGGGGCGATTATTAGGGAAATTAAATTAAGAATAAGCAAAACTGAGGGTTATTTAGATGAATTTGATGAAGTACAGGCAGAACTTGAAAAGTTAGACCCAAATGAAATACAGTCTAATGAAAGGCAAGAATTTGAGACGTTATATTTTAAATTATTGTCAGAGGCGAAACACTTATGTTATGAATATGAAAATGAAAATAATGTATTTAATCATAATGAGGGTGATATAAATTTGAATGATGGTTCTGTGCATGGCTCTCGACATTCGGTCAACAGTCATAGCACAAATAATAATGTAAGTAATAGTAATGCAATTAAATTACCTCCTATAAAATTACCTAATTTTGATGGCCATTACCAGAACTGGTTAGAATTTAAGGACGGTTTTAAGGCATTAGTGGATGATAATTCTGCTTTAAATGAAACGCAGAGATTTTATTATTTACGTTCGTCTTTGACGAAAGAAGTGGCAGTTATTATAAAGTCGTTGGAAGCGACGGCAGAGAATTATGCGGTGGCTTGGTCACTACTTGAAAAAAGGTTCGCAAATAAGGCATTAATGATACATAATCATTTTGAAATCAATTTTCGAATATCCTAAATTACAGAAAGAATCACATAGAGATTTACGCAGTCTGTATGATGTTTTTAAAAAACATTTGCGGTCTCTACAAATGGGTCTTATGAGTATAAAGAAGACTTACCTTCAATGGATGACATGCATAAGTTCGTGAGAAATAAATGCGAGGTATTAGAAAAACTAGAAATTAACCAATCTGACAAAAAGAATACGAGTAAACAAACTTTTAGAAGTAAAGAGTTTAGTAATAGTTTCATGTCATATAACAAAGAGTATTTACAATGTTATTATTGTAAACAGGAACACGCTATTTATAACTGTAACAAATTCTTACAACTGTCAATTGACAATCGGATTACGGAAATAAAAAGAAATAAATTATGTTTAAATTGTCTTAAACCAAACCATGTGTCTTGGCATTGTAAATCACAGAAGTGCATAAAATGTAAGAAACCACATAATTCGTTAATTCATATTGATTTAAGAAATAGGTCGAATAATACGTCCGAAAATCAGGCTGGCAAAGTCGAGGTAAATTCGGCAAGCGACCCCTGTACACCATTCAGGAATGTAAACAAAAAACCGCCTGTATCGGCAGAATACGCTAATCGCGAGAATTCGGAAAGTAGTTTAGATTCCTTAAATAATTGTAGTTTTTTACACGATGGAATGTGTAATGTAGGGATAGCGGCGTCGCATTCACAGGTATTGTTGGCGACTGCATTAGTAAATATTTTGATAGATGGAAAGATAATTACCTGTCGCGCATTACTCGACAATGGTTCGCAGAGTAATTTTGTAACCGAGGAATTCGCGAACAAATTGAATGTTAAAAAATATAATACAAATCATATTGTTAATGGTATAGGACGAACTCAAATGAAATTAAATAAACAGATAAATGTTACTTTATTATCACGTAACGGTGATTTTAGAACGGATATAAATTGTCTTGTAATTCCTAAAATAAATAGTAGTTTACCGAAAATATCTTTTGACAAAAATATAATTAATATTCCCGAATCTGTTATTCTCGCTGATCCGCAATTTAATATTATGAGTGAAATAGATCTATTAATTGGATCACATATCTGTTGGTCAATTTTACGTGAAGGTCAGTTGAGACTAGGCGAAAATATGCCAGTTCTCCAGAACACTGCATTTGGTTGGGTGCTAGCTGGACAATTAATTTTAAATCAAATAAATACTAATAATTTGTACAATAATGGCAGTTCTAGTCTTTTTTGTACAAGTACAGACTCTATTGATGATCAAATTAGTAAATTTTGGTCCATTGAAGAAGTTTCTAGTAAAAATAAAATTTTGTCGAATGCTGAAAAATTCTGTGAATTATATATTAGGTGCGAAAATTCAGATGGATTGATTACTTCATGTTTATTATGTGCGAAATCTCGTGTTGCACCTATCAAGTCAGTATGTTTACCGCGTTTGGAATTATGCGCAGCAGTTCTTTTAGCTAATTTAGCGAAAAAAGTTCTAGATTCATTAGAAATTAATTTTCACCAGAAATATTTCTGGACTGACTCATCAATTACATTGGTATGGTTTAAAGGTGATATTACTAGATGGAAGACTTTCGTCGCAAATAGAGTATCAGAAATTATCTCGTTGACCAGAAAAGATGATTGGTACCACATTAGATCGTATGAAAACCCTGCGGATATATTATCGCGCGGATTATCTGCAAGTGTATTATGTCACTCAAACCTGTGGTGGACAGGGCCTGATTGGCTTTTACGTCCCAAGTCCGAGTGGAATCTTAGTAATATAAATTTAGATTTTGATATCCCAGAACAGCGTTCTATTTCGAATGTTTTGATTAGTACAGAGAATGTTAGTGTTTTGTCGGAATTGATTAATAAATATTCAGCGTTTAATAAGCTATTGAAAGTCACTAGTTATATATTACGATTTGTGAATAATTGTCGGGGTAATGTTAATAATAAAACTACCGGTGTGATTACGGCTAAAGAAATGGAAAATTCATTATTATTAGTTGTGAAAGTAGCTCAAATAGAATGTTTTGAAGACGATTATAACGTATTATTACAAGGTAAAGCGTTGAGAAAAAAAAGTAAACTGTTAGATTTAAATCCTTTTATGTCCAATGGTGTCATGCGTGTAGGGGGACGAGTACAAAAATCTAGTGTTACTTATGATCAAAAACATCAAATTACTCTTCCCAAAAATCACAGACTAACTAATTTAATAATGTTGCAAACCCACAACAAATTGTTACACTGCGGGGTCCAAAATTTACTTTGTTCAGTAAGACAGAAATTCTGGCCACTATCCGGAAGAAGTGTATGTAAAAAGATAGTAAGAAATTGTATAGTGTGTTTTCGTAATAAACCAAAACCTATGACGTATTTAATGGGAAATTTACCAGATTATAGGGTGAACAATTTTGCTCCTTTCGTGAATATAGGTATTGACTACGGTGGTCCTTTCAATATGAAAGATAGAAAGACCCGTGGTGCGAAAATCATTAAAGGTTATTTATGTCTAATAATATGCTTAAGTACCAAGGCAGTTCACCTTGAATTGGTGACTGAGCTCACCACTTCTGCATTTTTAACCGCACTTAAAAGGTTTATGAGTAGACGGGGTAAACCGAGTAACATTTACTCTGACAATGGTTTAAATTTTGTCGGTGCAAATAATGAAATCAGAAAATTGTATGACTTTTTGAGTTCTGAAGGTACATATATAGCAAATAAATTAGTTGAAGACCAAATATCGTGGCACTTTATCCCGCCCAGGTCACCAACATTTGGAGGGGTATGGGAAGCCGGAATCAAAAGCTGTAAATATCATATTAAAAGAGTTCTGGGCGATACTGCTCTAACTTACGAGGATTTTTCGACATTGTTGGCTGAGGTTGAGAGTGTTTTAAATTCACGTCCGCTCTGTCCTCTTTATAACGATCCCGATGACGATACCGCATTAACACCTGCGCACTTCCTTATTGGAAGACCATTGACTACCCTTCCCGAATTAAGCCACATAGATGTGCCCGAAAATCGACTCGATAAATTCCAGCATAGACAAGCTATGCTACAACATTTTTGGCGTCGTTGGCAACGTGAATATATTAATGAATTGCAGAGTCGAGTCAAATGGAGACAAAAATCCAGTGAGCTGTTGAAAATGGGATCCATAGTATTGGTTACAAAAGACAATGTTCCACCACTTCATTGGCCTCTCTCTGGGGAGAGTGACAGCTTTATATCCAGGAGAAGATGGTGTGGTGAGAGTTGTGCAAGGGCGTGTACAAGGTGATTTATTGAAACGCGCCGTAACGAAGGTGTGCGCACTTCCGATAGATAATAATCCAGTCTTATGAACTCTATTTACTATATGTAGAGAACCTCTGTTATAAACCTTCATTTAGTAAATAACTGTATTACCAAATTGAAATTGTTATTTACTATTTGGTAATCATCAGAAATGTTATTAGTTTTAGTACCTATCTAGATTTAAGATAATCAAACTATGTGTTAATTTCTTTGGTTATGTGTAATTGTATTTAGGTTAATATGTTGAAAGCGCATTCTTTCAAGGTCGGCCGAAATGTTGGAGCGAGACCGGTCCTGCACGGTGGAATTCGTATGAGAAGTGCGTCGCGCAACAGCGCAGACATTCAGTTTTAAGACTCGATGTGAGACGGTCCGCGACCGACTTGACTCCAATAGATTTGTAGTATTTTGTATATATTTCTTTTATTGTTGAATAAAAGTGGTCCTGAGCTATTGAAGAGGTTGTTTGGAATTGTAAAGCTATCATAGTGGCAGTATTGGGGAATGCCCCAAACAGGTACCATAAGCTGATCAGTGATTTATTAAACGCCTAAACAGACCAAGGACCTACCTCCACCCCGCAAATCTTTATTATGTATAAGAAACGTGATATTTTAGGCAATTATGTAACAGTAATATCTTCTAGATTACATAATAATCCTTGTTATAATACTGATCACAGGCTGGCTTAATAACAAAAATCATCTGTTTAACCAGTATGAAATAAATGAAATTTTATATACATACGACGATGTATCAAATACAAACGGGACTGATTTTTTCTTTAATTACAGAGTAGTCCGTGATCTTAATGGAGTTGATACGCAGATGGCCTGTACTGTTAGGAAGAGGGGATAACCAACCGTAATTCGCTCGTGTGCCTTTAGTATACAAACAAGTCATCAGCGAGTCAGAAGTAATAAAATTTTTGGCCAAGGAGGGAGTGAATCCAACCGAAATTTTGCGGCGATTACAGACACAGTTCGGGGATAACCGCCTGTCAAGAACCCGTGTGTTTGCATGCCATAAAAAATGTTCTGGAGGGCGCGAAAAGGTCGAAAACGAGAGCCACATCCGCCGCGCAAGGACAAGTGTAACCGAAGCCAACATTGAGGCGGTCAGAAATCTTATGGAGGGAAATCGGCGCATAACTCTCTGGGATATCGTTGAGGAACTGAACATCAGTTATGATAGTGTCCACCGGATCGTGACAGATGACTTGAAAATGCGTAAAATGTCCGCTAAATGGCCTGTTATCAGAGGATCACAAGCAACATCGATTGGAGATTTCGCAACGACTTTTCAATCAATTCCAGCAAGAGGGTGAAGCGTTTTTGAAAAGAATCGTCACCTGTGACGAAACGTGGGTGCAGCACTACACGCCTGAGTCGAAACAGGCGAGTATGGAGTGGAGAAAAAGCGCCGAGGGGACCGGTGAAAGCAAAAATGCGCTTGTCGGCCGGAAAGGTAATGGCAACAGTATTTTTTTATCAGCAAGGTGCTTTCTGCGTTGATTTTCTCCATGATCGACGCACCATTAATGCGCAATATTATTGTGACTTACTGGATGCCGCAAAGTTGTCATTTCGAAGGAAAAGAAAGAAGCAATCGGTCAGAAGTGGCATTCTTTTGCATGACAACGCCAGGCCTCATATGGCCAATGCCAGAAGGCAAAAATTGCATACATTAGGCTGGGAAACGCTGAAACATCCGCCATATAGTCCCGACTTGTCCCCTTGTGACTTCCATCTTTTTGGGCCCCTTAAAGCGCTTGGGGGCCAACGTTTCGACGACAACGACGTGGTGGAAGCATTTGTGCTCCAACGGCTACAAGAACGTCCGAAGAGTTTCTACAATAACGGAACAAAGAATCTCCCAATCCGACGGGAAAAATGCATTTCTAAGGTGGGAGACTATATAGAAAATTAATATATGTTTGTAAGCTTAATTAAATAAAGTTGGAATTTCTTACAAAACGAATCCCGTTATATATTTGATATACCCTCGCATATAAAAAAATTATGACAAATTGAATAATTTTCATATTTCTTGAAATTATCCCAAAAGATGAAACAAATAATTACCAGTTAAGTGATCTTATTTTTATTTATACAGCCATATGAAAGATAAATTTTAAAACATCTTTCTCATAAAATGACCAATTTTCTTTATCAATCAATAAGATGATAAACATCTCACTGATATTTGATAATCTACTAATAAAGACTAACCCTGAGCTAAACTAAAAGCAGAACTTTTATTATAGAATCTTTGAACAGAGAATAATTATAGTTAATTATTAATTCGAAAATAATCATATAAAAATCACATTCCTTATCTCAAATGATATGTTATCAGCAGAATTATACAATCCTTCATATATATTTATATCTAAAACATGAGATATATAAAATACTTACCCTGGACTCTTCATTTGTTTCTGAACATACTGGAGGTTCATTCAGGCAAAAAAAATCTTGTATTTCTTGAGAGGCAATTAAATCAGGTACATTTAGTATGGCATTTACTAGAGTTTGTAGCCCATTAACCCTTTCTTCAAGAAATACAGGGTCAAAATTATTTTTTAACCACCTTTTTCTAGGTAAATGGTGCACCACTTGTGGATAATTATTTCTCAGTCTACTACACAGCCTCACAAAATCTGTATAACGTCGAAAAACATACCAACAGTCACCAGTTAATTTATTTTCTATTCTCAATTTGTAAACCTACAACAACAAAGACAGTGTAATTAATAATATTAACCAAAGTAACTGGAAAACAATGCAATATATAAGTATTTATACTAACTGTAAATCGAGCCCTTTCTTCCATGATCTCATATCCAACAATAGGTATTTGAATATTGTTCGCATTTCCACTGCTGCTGTAATAATTATCATTATCTTCTGATATTGTCATATTTTGTGCCAATAAAGTAATGTTAGAATCACATGACTGTGTGGAAAATTGAAAATTTCTGTACCTATATAGAAGAAAACATATTACACTTCATTTCAAATATCACCATTTTAATAGTCATCATAATTGTAATGTTATTATACATAAAATGATAATATTTACAGTTTCTCTTAATTGAACCCTAGATATATATTTGGTCTTGAAAATAATGATAATTTGCTACTCCATCAAAATGAAAAATGTATGTATGTACAGATGCTCGTTAAGGTATAAAATGGAAAACAGAAAACAATATAATAAATTAAGATTTGGTGACCTTAGTGCTATTACACAGTTCCTTTTCTACCTACTCATTTAGACAGAATATGCAGAAACAGTTGTTCCAAGTAGCCAAATAGTCATTCTCAAGTATGATAATTTTCAGCATAAACTTAAGCATAAACTACTATTTAGACACATACATATAGTTTTAGTAACGTGCTGCATAAGTCGAGAAGTAATAAATAGCCATATTGGATGTACATGTGAATTGTGCCAATTTTGTGACATTCACTTCTATACATTTTAACATCATTAGCTTCAATTGCATATTTTAAGTTGTGAAAAAATACTTAACAACTAAAATACTGATGCACAAAGGCTTCTTAGTTTAAAATCCCACAAATTATCAATAATTTTTAATGAATAAATTTTTTTTTAATATTACTACCGAGATTTATCGATTTTTTACTGTAATAACCATATGTTTTCTGTTAATACTAACAAGTATATCGATAAACACCCTTTCAATAGTACAGTAAAAGTGGAATTTTTCAAAACATGTCATTTATTGTCATTTCAGCAATAACCTAATTGGCCTTGTGTGGGCACAGGAAAATAATTTTTCTGGGCTGGTCAACAAACGATAAGATGACCTGCACCTGGAAGTATACCTCTGCCAGTTCATATGTAACCTTGTACCATATAACAAGTATGTACCATGTAATTCAATATTACTAATAAAGGTAGGGTAGCCAGCCTTAAAACAGCTTCCATAATTTTTGTAAAATTGATAGTGTCAATATCAATATGAGAGCTGTCCACCGATATTTATAAAACAAGACACTACATGTCTTTGTGTTCTGTCAGCATTAATTTGGACAGTCTTAATTTCTAATATTGCTCTTATAAGAAGCTTTGCTTGCTTATTTTATTGCATCTCTTTTGCAGAAGTTGATCTTCTTATTAATCTTCTATCAACATGTTAGAGATTAAATAAAATGAAAAAGAAGATAAAGAATATTTCATTATAATTAAACTTGTAGAAATTAAAAAATATTTTACTTAGGTAGCACAGTAAAACTGCAAAGGTGTTAGGTTAGAAAGGTTAGATAGATGGTCCATGATCATATTTGTCATATACTATTTTTTTAATAATGTTTAAAAGTGTGAGGATGAATCCTTACAAGATTAAAGAAGTAACCAAACTTTGGTCTGCAAAAATATGATGGATATAACAAATATGTTTTTAATTGTATAGATAAAGGGTATATTCACTTTAGATTGTAAAGTTAATCATATGAAATAAATGTGTGATATGCAATAAATATTAATCAAGCTAATATTATAAGATAATCTTATTGAAATGTGCATCTTACGTTTCTTCAAAATCTCATTGAAAATGTCTTTGTATGTAAAATATTATGAAACAATTACTACCTTTAATGAAATATTATTCTTCTAGACATGAATGAAACAGCCCTGGTGGATGTATCCACACCAATTGTTCTTAACCAAGAATTGAAAGACCTTTTTAGATTAATGGCTTCAATCTTTCAGCAAACCCACATATACATCCAACACATTGTACTGCATACTTCTGGTCAATACATCTCTAGTTAGAATTAAAAAAAAAACTAACTAACCGTAGGGGTTCTGATAAATATTCTTCTGAATCTGAAGTAACTGCCTCTTCCGCTGGTTCACATTCATTAACTTCTCCTTCATTGTTTTGTAAGGGGTGCATTTTAGTATGATGTACTTTTATTGCAGGTAACGATTCGCTTACAGATGTACGGTTGACTTTTGCATTATCACACATTATTGCAGTGTAGGTATAAACGTAAGAAAATTATTATTTAATGAACATAAAAATTAATCATATTGGTTTGCTAAATGTATGAATACGTTCAGATGTGTAACTTACAATGGTACATAGACAAAATAACTAATTAAAATATTGGTTGACTTTAGCATACGAACAAAAATAATAAAATAAATACTAAACACAACAAAATCACAACATATATAAATGTTATGTTATTAATACATCATAGAATACAAAACATCAGAAAAATAATATATACGTATATGAACTTTGTTCCAATAAATCGCACCATCATGTCAGGGTAATCTGTGCATCATGTCTCCGTTTGCACCAAAGCTTTGTTCATAAGCGTTTACAAAAGTGTAGTACGTATAGTATGACCACAGATTACCAAGTCCGTCCTCTGTGAGTATGACGGAATTTTCTTAGGTGTGTGATTGTTCTTCTGTGATACATTAACAAGAAATAAAATTTACGAGCAAAGTCTGTCTTTTTGCTCGTAGAATAAAATCGATGTTATTACATACAAATGTACGTTGTAATATACAAATTAATTTTATTTTACTGTGGATACATGAATAAAAATGAGTTATTGTATTGTATTATCTGTGGGGGTAAATGTTTGCTTATAGAAATATTAGGCAGAAGTCCGAATTTTTATAGGTAATATAAATAAATATAAAAAAATAATTTTAATAATCAATTCAAATTAAAAATGCCTATATCAGCTCATACTATGCAATATTGCCAGGGGCGGATCTATATAAGGGCTTTTTGGGCTGCAGCCGAGGGCCCCGTGTATATAGATGGCCCCCAGCCCCCATTGAAGACAATGGACCATATTGTGAATTTAAAAGAAATCTAAAATTTTAAAAATTCCTATCATAAGGTTGGCAACCCTGAGATCAATTAAACCGTATACGCGCCTATCGAACGGAACGGGAGATTCCCCATCGCTTGCTTTGGTTGTATTTTCTCGCGTCTATTACGGGGGACTCCCCGCTGTGTGTTTTCTTGCAAACGCAGTGATTCGCAGTCGAACAGGCTTCATACACACAACAATTTGTCGGCGCGCGACTAATTCTGTTTTTTTTCGCACTGCTATATTCGTCGTCAAAGTGACAAACTGACTAAGTGTTATTGTTTATAGAGTGTACTGTGTTTGCTGTTTAGTTTACTAATAAGTTAAAACTTAAAAGTTATAAAGACCGGATCTTTCTTTATTAACACGCTTTTATTAGCTAGACCTGTATGTATGTATGAATGAATGAATGTATCTATTTATGTATCGGAATCTTTCAAATTAATTTTCACCCACTTCCAAATATCTGAATAATTTAAAATTTTACATGCGTATTAAGAACCGATGACAATACAATAATTTCATAACTTTGACCTAATGTCCTGACCAGGATCATCAGGACAAAAATAAAATACTTAATTTTCTAGGTTATACATATGCCGTAGATTGACAGCAAATACTGTTATTTATCCAAATCAAGAAGACTGGAGAACAGGAGACTTAACTCGAGTGGTAGGGGTAGCACGAAAAGCGTCCGCACTGTGTTCACGTGGTGTGCTTCATCATGGCGGTCATTACGTAGAACCGAGCGAGGTTATTTTTGTTTGCTGTGTTTTGAGCGTTTCCAGTTTTTGTGTTGAATATGTCAAAAGCGTCGAGATATTGTTGTGTTGCGAATTGTTCCAGCAAAAGCCCTGATCATGGCTTAATGGAACCCGACATTTTGATAGTGTGAGACAGAAACCGCGATAGACGAGGATAAACGGCATACGCAGATCCCGCGCGCTACGGGAGCCTGCCATATTGCCGATGTTTTTCGTGCCACCCCCCACCACTAATGTTTCGAGAAGCTATGTCTCCTTACTCTCTAGTCTTCTTGATCCAAATAAATAAATTGCCACAATAGAAAATGGTTTAATAGTGATATCATAGATGTCGCTAGGACACTTTTTAATACGCTTTTTTTAAAATTAGTTTTAATTAAGTTGAATGTATTACAATCTAATGCTCCTTTTCTTGTTTTTTTTTTAACAAATTTGTGAATTGCTGCACTCATTACAAAGTATCAAAATGTTACGAGAGGGACAATATTAAATCGATTATCTCTCTTGCTTTTTATTTTCATAAAAATATCAAAATCTTATTTTACAGCATGTCTGCTATAAAATATAAAAGTGAGGCTGAAAACCGAAAATTACAGTTAGATCGAGAAATAGAAAGAATTAAATGTGCAAAAATTTAAACTTTTTTAAATTAGAACATAAAAACGAGAATGTAATTGCTACAAATCCAGTAATAACCGAAAAGAAATGGATATTATCCGAAGAGAATCTAACCGAAATCGGGGGAGCGAAAAATCGCAATACCATGAAAATGTGCAAGATATTAACTACCAGGAACCCTCTGATCCCTCTGAGAACGATATTGTTGTTCAACAAGAGGACAGTAATACCGAGGCGGAAAGAAATTTAGAAAATATTCAGTTTGAGTTTGAGAAATATGTTGACGTGGGCTTGTGGCCAGTATTGCTAAATAATGACTTTATTCATGATATCCTGTCACACGAAATGACTGACTTTCAAAATCAGGATTCGAAAAATATATATTCAGCTTCAATAAAGAAATACAAAGAACAATACAGATCATTTTGAAATATATATTTCGTTAAGAAAATGAAAAATGGCCACTTACTGGAAAGATTATGTTATTCAACCAGTGTTGGTAGTGTTTTTGCAAACTTTTTACTAAAACCCCTTCTCAATATCTACACAATCGGATTTTTTGATTGGAAATACATAGGAACTTGTTTAGAAAATCACGAAAATTCTAATGAACATAAGAATTCAATGATAGTGTGGTTGGCACGAAAAGAAAATAAATCTGTTTAGACAAGCAGCTTCAGGAGCAACTAACGAAAGAAACAGAATATTATCACTACGTCCTAAAACGGGTTATTGCAGTGATAAAATTTTTGAGTAGTAGTGAAGGGGCTTAGCATTCAGAGGTTCCGAGGAAGTATTTGGTTCTCCACATAATGACCAAAACCGATAATATCGTTCTTATCAAAAACAGTATATGAGGAAATAATTGAGATTATGGGCAAACAGTTAATTAAACAAATATAATAATTTAATAACTCAAATAAATAACGACGACACAAAGTACTATTCAATTGTAATGGATTCAACCCCAGATCTGTCTCACTATGATCAATTTGCTATTGTATTACGATACTGTTTTCGGAGAAAAGTGTATAAACGATGTGTATCGTTCATTGAAATTAGTAGTCATACTGGCTTACATTTATTTAATATTCTACAAGACTTTTTAGAAACAAATAGACTACTACTAGATAATTGTAGGAGGCAGTCTTATGACAACGCTGCTAATATAGCGGGTCACTACAATGGTGTACAAGCACTGCTAAAACAAGAAAAATAAATCCGCAGATTATGTGCCGTGTGCTGCGCATTCCCTTAACCTAGTTGGTGAAGAATCTGTTAAGGTTGCAACCGAAATTGTGAACATTTTTGGAGTAGTGTCAAAAATATACGTTTTCTTTTCTGCTTCGGCCCATAGATGGGAACTGCTAAATCGGATAACAAAACTAAAATTTAAGTTAAAAAGTTTAAGCCAGACCGGATGGTCTTGTCACTATGATGCTTCCAAAGCTTTAAAAAATAATTATGATGACATTTTGAAAATTTTCAAAAGTTTTAGTGAAAATGAGGATGAGAAAGTTGATTTTCGAAAAGAGGCAGGAAATTTATTTAATAAACTGGCAAAACTTGATGCTGAAATTTTAATTATCTTTTGGGAAGAAATATTAGGGAAGTTCAATTTAATTAACAAAAAATTGCAAAGCCCTGGTTTAGATATTTTTGAAGGCAATAAATTAATTATGTCATTAAAAGAGTTTGTAAGCAACATACGGCACCAATCAGATCAGAAACTAAAGGAATACGAAGAGACAGCTAAAAAGTTAAGTACTAGTGTGGGAACAGAATACAGTGACATAAACAGAGACGCATTACTTCAAAATTTTCAGATAAATCTACAGATAATGTCTCAGTATACGGGCCAGAAAATTTTAAAAGAGACACGTTAAACGTTGCGTTGGATAAGCTGATTATGGATTTAAATAGAAGAAGCCAAGTCCATGAAATTCAAATTTTTAATAGATTTGCAAGACAAAAATGTGAAAAACATAGATCTGGAAAGTGTACGCAATATTATTGATTATTATTCAGATGACGTAGACACATTTAGTGAATGAGTACATTCAGTTAAAATCTTATTGAATACACTCTAACAATAAGCCAGAGTCTTACACCTCTTGCACTGAAATTTTTATGCTAATTTATGAAAAGTAACTTTTTGATGTTTTCCCAAATTGCTATACTAACGGGTGTCCAGAAAGGGTAGGGGGTATTTGTAGATTCAATAAAAAAAACTAGAAGTCAGAAAAAATAATTTTTTTTGTTAATTTTTAGACAAGGTTTTGGAAAACTAAGTACTAAAGATTATATTCTCCAAATGTTGACCCTCACGCTGCTGGTACTCCTCTAACCGTAAACGGAAATTAGCCACCACGCGTCTACACATCTCTCTGGAAACGGCGGCCATTTTGGTGCGAATGTTGTGCTTTAATTGCACTAAAGTTCGTGGTTTATTTACATACACTTTCTCTTTAAGGTATCCCCATAAGAAATAATCAAGAGGTGTAAGATCGGGGCTTCTCGGAGGCCAGTTGATGGTGCCTCGACGAGAGATCACTTTTCCTGGAAAAAGTTCATTGACAACCACAAGCGATTAGTTTGAGGTGTGGCAAGTGGCCCCATCTTGTTGAAACCATGTTTCCACATTAAATCCTTCAAACTCCTGCAGTTGTGGAACCAAAAAGTTTCTTAACATATCGCAATACCGTTCACAGTTTACCGTAAGTGCTCGCCCTCGCCGGTCTTCAAAAAAATAAGGCCCAATGATGCCTTCAGCAGACATGGCAGCCCACACAACAACTTTTGGACTATGTAGTGGTTGTTCATGTTTCTGTCTTGGATTTTCGTTGGCCCAGTAGCGGCAGTTCTGTTTATTTACGTGGCCATTTAAGTGAAAGTTCGCTTCATCACTAAACAGAATGTTTTCAAACGTTGGGAAGCGTTGAAGCACTTTATTTGCAAAATGCAGTCGGAGAGGGTAGTCGGTAACGTTCAGTTTTTGAACGAACTGAATTTTGTAGGTTGTAAGATGTAAATCTCGTTTCAGAATCTTTTGCACCGACGTTTTTTTAATGTCAAGTTCTTGACTGCGTTTGCGAATTGATTGATAAGGATTTTCACGCACTGAAACTCTCACTTCTTCAATCGCTTGTGGGTTCGAACAGAGCACGGGCGACCTGGATTGCGAATTTTTACAGTCGAACCGGTATTCTCAAACATTCGAATCCATTTTCTGATGGTATCGTCCTTCGGTGCATTCCGTACATTAAATTCTGCACGATATAAACGTTGAGCTGTGATCATCGAATCGCCATTGCGATAATAGGGGCATACGCAAAAAGCGCGATGGTCTCCCGAGTACACTTCCATGATTACTAAATCTCCAAAGAGTGGTGCGACAACCTATCCCTACCGCGCCCCTCCAAACCGCGGCGTTACATGGACAGCGCAGATACAAATACACCCTACCCTTTCTGGACACCCGTTATCTTAAAGATTTTTTTAACGTTGCCAATCACTAGCTGTGAAGTGGGTGCTCTTTCTCCAGGATATCGTATATAGAAAACAAATATAGGATAACAATGTCAAACTATCGGCTAAATCATTTATCAGTTTCTTCCATAAATTGTGATTTAACAAAGGACTTACAATGTGATGAGCAAATAAAGGAATGCAGCACAAAAATGCAGAAAGGTTGCTTTATAATTTATATAACATGACTACACATAACCTGTTGATTTCTTTTGCAAGAATGTCTTACAGTTGCTGTTTGTGTGTCTAAGTCATATTAAATAAATAAAATATTTTATTGTCCTCTTTTTTTCCTATACTGTGTACCTAGAACATCATTATCGAAAACAGTTTTTTGACAAAATGGCAATTAAATGATTAATTAGACAGGTCCCCAAGTTGTATTAGCTCAGGGCCCCACAAACTCATGGTCTGTCCCTGAATGTTTCTGCGACTTCCACAAATACAACACTTATTATATTCCTCTTAATAAGGGGATAATTAAAAAGGTAATAAAAAAACTAAAATCGGTAAATGCGATAACTTATTAGACTTAATAATAAGTAATAAATTCTAATATTTTCTTTTCCTATGATTTAGTATTCCTTAGTTAATCTTTCTGGAAAACTATTAATAAACTATATACAGTGCTATTCAAAAGTCCCCTCCCCCCCCCTCTTATCTTTTTAACGATTATACATAAACTAGTGAAATTTGGTAACTGAATATTAAGGGTTGTAAACTGCCCTACTAGTGATGATAGATGACGTATGCGTCAAAGATGACGTCACAAGGTCATTGTGACCAATAATTTTAAATGGAACCCTATAGCAAGCGACACCTCATTTAAAAGGTATCGAAAAAACGTATTCAATGATACTAATATTGTTTGTATTTATGGTAGTTTTGATGGATTAAATCAGTAATCAGTAAACTTGGATAATAATTTTAATTACAGATTCAAGAATCAGTACCTACTTATAGTAATTGTTCGAAGTGAGCTCCATCTACTTCCTGACAGTAAAACATCCTATTGCGAAACTCTTCTCGTACTTTTTCAAATGTGTCTGCGAAAATAGCCCTACATTCTGTAACAATACGTTGTTTTAAAACATCAATATTGTCAGGCTGAGTGGCGTAAACCTTCGATTTAAGATACCCCCACAGAAAAAATCTAAAGGTGTGAGGTCCGGTGATCGAGGCGGCCATTCCATTGAACCTCGTCGTCCAATCCATCTACCAGGATATTCTTCATCCAAATACCGTCTTACTGCACCGTAATAGTGTGGAGGATCACCATCCTATTGGAATGTTATTTCCAAAATGTTGATTTCATCTTGATTATCTTCCAAACTTTCAAGGATTAACGGTTCTATTGCATTTTGCAACATCTGCAGATACACCTCACCGGTTAAGTTGGTATTTAAAAAAACAGGCCCAACGATGTGGTTTCCCAGTATACCTGCCCAAACATTGACCTTCTCGGGATAGTGAGTATGTGTTTCACGAAACATGTGAGGATTTGCGTCACTCCAATATCTCACGTTTTGTGTATTTACATTTCCATTTAGATAGAAAGTACTTTCGTCACTAAAACAAATTGTTTTGACATAGTCTGGCTGTTGGTTAATTTTAGTCTCCATATTTTCACAAAATTGCAGTCTTCGGTCTGGATCGTCGTCTGAGAGTTGATGAACCATTTTTAATTTGTATGGGTGAAATTTGTTTTTTTTTTCAACACCCTGTGCACTGTACTTTGACTGACTTCACAGGTTTATGCAATTTGAGTTGTTGAAGAAGTAGGATTTACTATTACTTCTGCCAGTATATCAATTCTTTTCTCATCAGAAATTTGTGGTCTGCCAGATCGTTTTGCATCATTAATACTACCCGTTGTTTTAAACTTACGAAGAAGTTCTCTCAAATAAGTCCTCGAAACTGGGCGATCGGGAAACCTTTCATTAAAAATGCGTTCTGCTGCATGAATATCTTCTCCAGTTTCACCAAGTATTAGGATCGCTGCTACTTTATCACCTAAAACACGTACCATTTCTCTTCTTGAAGCACTTAAACGTTCAGCTCACAACAGTTTAACAAATTATTGAATGTACAAATATTTTAAAATTACCACAAGGTACTAAAACAGTTAAACGTTCGATCAACAATACACAAATTATTAAATGTATAAAAACTTTGCCATAGGGTTCCATTTAAAATTATTGGTCACAATGACCTTGTGACGTCATCTTTGACGCATACGTCATCTATCATCACCAGTGGCGGCTCGTGGTCAATTTTTCGGGGGGGGTCAATTTCAAGAAAAACACGACGTAATACGTAATCAATGCCAAAGGTGTAACAGCAACTTATTGGTTAAAAATAAGAGCATATATGACAATCCTTCTGTCTTTGTCACTCGCAAAATAATTGATTACTTCTTCATTGTAATTTACAATATTATTTATAAAGGTCTTCTCAATACTTAACATGGCCAACGCAGAGAGTCTATCTTCCCCCATGGTGTTGCGTAAAAATGTCTTTATCCTTTTTAAGGTAGAGAAGCATCTCTCGCTCTCTACCGTTGTCATCGGTAACGTACACAAAATTGTCAACAAATGCACTGTTTCCGAAAATGTTTCACTAAGTCCATTGTTAATAAATAACTGAAGTAACCATTCAGCCCCAGAATTTCCGCGAAAATCATCCCGGTCATATATTACTTCCAGTTCGGTTTTAAGTTTTATATGGTTTATGTACGGGAAATTCGTTTTAACTAACTTCAAAATATTTTCCGGAAAATTCCTTTTATACTCTTCACAGTTGCCAACAAAAAAAGTTGGGTTATTATAAGATGGTCACTAAATGTGAAACGATGATTAATTTCGGATGCTATTATATCACACACTTCCAAAGCGGTTCGTCGGGTAGGATCTTCATTTTTCTTCATTTTGCACTAACTGTATGCGAAAATTCATTTTCAGATAATTTATTTAGAATTTGGTCTCGAATATTTTGAATCAAATTTTTAAAGGAGTCTATATTAGTTTTAACAGATAGCACATCAATGCCTCGATTTTGGAGTTGATTAAAAAGAATTTCAGCATGTGGCATTATTAAATGAAAAAAGTTTAACCAAAATAAAAAGTTCTTGTTATTCAGAAATGCTTGCAACCCTATTGCCTGATTAACACTGGTAGCATCAAAATCATCGACATTACTAATTATTTTTTCTAAACATGTGATTATATCGTCTTTATACAAAAATATTGTTTCCACACAACGCGAATTAAAACACCACCTAGTTGGTGCAGCTCTAGGTAAACGAACTTTTACACATTCATCCAGAACAGCGGTACGTTTTGGAGATCGACCAAAAAATGCTGAAAATGCTTGTAAATTTGTGAAAAAGAGTTTGACGCTTGAATTCTGGCTCGCCGCTTTTTGTAATATTAGGTTCAATTGATGTGCATAGCAATGTATAAAATTTACATCGGGATAATATTCTTTAATCCTTTTTTGCACTCCCCCCAATCGTCCGCTCATAGTAGATGCACCATCATAACTTTGTGCAATTAATTTTTTAGGAGTCTTATTTACTTCTAAAAATTCTAGCTCATTTAAAATGACGTTCGTTAAGTGTTCGGTTGTAGTGCCGGGAGGAATTGTGAATTTTAAAAATCGTTCATAAACTATACCAGACAAAACATAACGAATAATAAACACCATTTGTGTTTTATTCGAGCTGTCCGTAGTTTCATCTACTTGCACTGCGATATATTTAGCTGATTGAATTTCCAATTTAATTTTCTCTTGCGCCACCGCTAACATAGATTCAAGTAGATCATTCTGAATGGTTTTAGAAATCCCTTTGAAAATTGTTGCTTTCTCCAAAAATTCTTTAAATATTGGGTCTAGTTCGGAAACAAAGTTAATAAGTCCACGAAATACTCCCGGATTTTCACTTGATTTTGATTGACTTTCATCGTGCCCTCTTAGGGCTAATTCAAATGCCCCACAAAATTTTACACAATCTATTATTTTGTTTAATATATATATCGGTTTTTTGATACACTTTCGTTAAAGTCTCTGATCGATTTTCGATACGCAGTATCCAATTGCGATCGAATATCCACTGCACCGATAGTTGCAAAATTCACCGAGTTTTTAATATGCTCCGCAGATGAAGAGTGTTTTTTTCTTTTTTCTTTTAAATATACGTGTGTGTATAGCTTTACCTGAGTGAAACGTATTTTGGTGCTCTTGATGAAAGTGACAAAGTTTTAAAGTAAAAATTGAACAATTTTTTTTTTAAATTGGCTGTGTGGCAACTAATGTGTAGATAGTGCATTGTGCAACATAAAACGCACTTAGAAACAATCCGGTATAGTGTTTTGAGACATTAAACAATTAACTACCCAAAACAAACAAACCTTTTTTGCGGCGGTAGATAAGTAGATAGTGTAAAGGAATCCATACACTATAAAGTCATCAGAGTATTATGAGTGAACATAATGAAATATATAAACAACTGGCTCGACTAATAAAAGAGGAGAATGACAAGCAGACAGAGACAATCCAAAGTACTCTAAGAACTGAAATTACGAAAATTAAGACTGAAATTAGTAATTTGAAATTAGCCCTGCAGAAATCAACAACAAAAACTATTTTGCTGGAGGAATCAAATAAAGAATTAGAAAATAAATGTGAGCATTTAGAAAGGAAGCTGAAGAAAAATAATATAATTATTTTTGGATTGGAACTGTCGGAAGCACAGCAAAGGAATCTGCCGCAAGAAGTACTCAACAATCTGAATGAGCTACTGCAATTAAATATCAATATTAGCCAAATAAATAATATTTACACTATAAGAAACCAACAGATTAACAAACCTGTTATAGTTGAATTTATATCGTTCCTGACAAAATTAGAAGTTTTAAAAAATTGCCGAAAATTGAAAGGTACGAGAGTATATATCTCTGATGATCTAACAAGAAAATACCAAGATATACGTAAATGTTTACTAAAACATCAAAAGGAAGCCAAGAAAAGAAATCTTAATGCGTACGTAAGGGGGAATAAATTAATAATAAATAATGAATCATATACTGTTGAGGAACTTGAAAAAAAGAATGAACTTGAAGTAAGTAACGAATGTCACCAAGAAACATCCAGTGGAGACAACTCTTTGCCAGAAAAGAATAGAGCGAGCAGTGCCCCAACAACACCATCGCATATTAATGTACAAATTTTAAATACAGATGAAGATGAAACATGAATGAGGACAACAATGAAGAGGGCTTAAAAAAATCCAGAGAGCTAAATAAGAGGAAAACCAATTATTCAGTTCATCATAAGTTAAGACCAACTACTCGAAATATTGCAAAAGGGGAGCAAAAACAATATACGTCTCAGTAAAATTAAATTTAATTGTAAAAATTTATGTCTAGTTGCTGTCACATACATATCTATATACAAATAAGTGCGAGTTATCGCTAACTTTATTACTTAACTAATGAATGCCTATATAAATGAATATCAGAATGAACCAATAACTGCACATAAAATATATGAAACTAAAGTTTTCCAATCTCTTGTGTCAGAAAATGATTTTAAGATATTTCATATGAATATTCGTAGTGCAGCAAAAAATTCTGAATATTTGTATGTTTTACTAGATAATCTGTCTGTCGACTTTGACATAATAGTTCTTACAGAAACTCGCCAATTACAAGATCTTAATTTGTTTCAAATACAGGGTTACGAATGTGTGTATAACAAGGGAACATTGAATAAAAACGATGGGGTTCTTGCTTTTATTAAAGAAAATCTGAATTATACGGTTAAAAACGTATACATTGGTGAAGTTAAAGCACTAAATATTAAAGTTAAAATAAATAACACAAATATTAGTATAATAGCACTTTATCGATCTCCTAGTATATGTCCCAAACTCTTTAACTCTGAGTTGTTGAATTTTTTCTCTAATTTTCATATGAGTGACGTAAATATATTTACTGGTGATATAAATATAAATTTATTAGATGATAATGAAACTGTAAACGAGTATAAAAATATCTTGAGTTATTTTGGCTTTTTATCTTATATAAACGAAAGCACAAGACAGCCAAATCGAACATGCTTAGACCATTTTTTTGTATATTATCGAAATGCCACCACAGAATCCAATACAAAATCATATATTTTTAATTACAATATAACTGATCATTTTCCTATTGCATTGTCTTTTAAAATAAGAAGAAATTTAAGTGATCAAGAAAAGCACAAATCTTTTATAAATTATACAACACTAAGAAATGATCTAAGTAGTGAAAATTGGATAGAAAAATATAGTGATAGTCACGTTGATATTATATTAGATAACTTTATTGAAAAATTAACAAAATATATAAAAGAAAATACACAAACAGTTAAAATTAAAAGTAAAACAAGATATTTAAAATGCTGGATGACAAGAGGATTAATTAAGTCAATAAACGAAAACAATAAACTCTACAAGTTAACACTAAAATATCCATTAAATTATGTTATAAAAGCAAGATATAATATTTACAAAAACAATCTAAATAAACTTATAAAAAAAGCTAAACAGAATTATGCTATTAAACAAATAAATAAAAATAACTCTTCCTCAAAATCCATGTGGGAATGTGTCAACGAATTATGTGGTAAAAAACAAAAACCTAAAACAAATATTAATACAATTAATTTACCAACTGGAAATCAGTTAATAAATAGTAGTGACATTGCCAATGCGTTTAATAAGTATTATGCTGGAGTAGGCGAAAAATTAGCTAGCCAAATCCCCGACATTGACAATATTGATGAGAATATTAGTGTTGTACAAGATACCATGTTTTTACTCCCCACAGATGAAATAGAAATCATATCAGTCATAAAAAGTTTAAAAAACAGAAAAGCTCCAGGCGCTGATAATATTCGATCTGAAACGCTAAAAGAAATAGCAACTGAAATCGGAAAACCTCTGAGCTTCATAATAAATAAGTGCTTTACTACTGGATGTTTTCCAAAGTGTTTTAAAATCGGTATAGTAAAACCTCTTTTCAAAACCGGTGAAAAATCTAAAATGGAAAATTATAGACCAATTTCATTAATATCAAACATTTCCAAATTAATAGAAAAAACAATTAAAAACAGACTTTGTAATTTTTTAAAGAAAAATCACATATTATCTAACCATCAATGTCGCTTTAGAGAGAGTAGGTCAACAGAAGATGCTATTTATGAATTAACGAGTTATATTTATGAATGCTTAGATAAAAGAATTCCATCTATAACAATATTCCTAGATCTCTCCAAAACCTTTGATACGGTGTGCCATAAAAAATTATTAGACAAAGTATACACATACGGTCTTAGAGGAAATACATACCGCTTATTGAAAAGTTATCTTTCTGACAGGGAACAACGAGTTAACATTAATGGAGTTATGAGTAGTGTAGAAAAAGTAACATTTGGAGTTCCCCAAGGAACTGTATTAGGCCCAATTTTATTCACACTTTATATAAATAGCATGTTTTTTCTAAATACAACAGGCAAAATAATCAGTTTTGCTGATGACACAGCGGTCCAATATTCTGCACCAAGTTGGCAAATACTCAAAGAAAAAATTGAAAATGACTTTCCAAAAATCTCCAGGTGGTTTCAATTTAATAAACTAACATTGAATTATAATAAAACCTATTACTTACCATTCACATCTTATAGCAGTTTTTTACCAAATTTGGGTTCGTTAAATATTGACAACATTTATCACATTCCAGAAGGTGACAGTATAAAATATCTTGGTGTAATGATTGACCGTCATCTACGCTGGGATCTACAACTAAAACAAACCACCAATAAAATAAGGGGATTACTACCAAAATTTAAATATTTAAGAGATTTCTTCCCTATAACTCATTTAAAAATACTCTATTTCTCTTTGATAGAGTCACTATTAGTATATGGCATTTTAGGTTGGGGAGGAGTATATAATACATACTTAGATCATTTACATATAATTCAAAAGTGGGTATTGAAATTAATCTACCTGAAACACATTTGTTATCCTTCTGATCAGTTATATAACGAGACCCACATTCTTGATGTTAAGCAGCTCTACTGTAAAAAAGTACTTTTATTTATTCATCAGGGAAAAATTAAAATAAACTCGCACGAACATCCCTATAATACTCGAAAAAATGATTGTATTTCTTATCCTCGTTCTGTAAAGACTATTGGTCAAAGAAACACCAATTATCTGGCACCGCGTGTTTATTCTCTGTTGCCGGATTACCTAAAAAATATTTCAAATTATAATGTTTTTAAGAAAGAATTAAAAGAATGGATTATATCAAATGGTCGTATAAAATTTAGTAATATTATTAACCAAAAAATGTAATAAATTAACAATCCCGTTTTTAAATATGTACGTGTTTACTTACCCAATTATGTCTTTATATATATTCCCGATATTTACACTTATACTCAATTGTGTCTATAACTCTAAAATATGTAATATTCACATATACAAGTAATAACTACATTACTTCTGTGATTTTCAGTGTTTATTTACATGTATAATTACTGTGTTTGTAAATTTTATATTTTTGTAAATAAACATTATTATTATTATTATTATTATTAAATGTTTTAAATCTGTTACGCCATTTTTACACCATAAAATGTTATTTGAAAAAATTAGGCACACGAAACAATAAAAAGCATTTGTCAACTCGCAACCGCATATCCAGTCACTTAATTCATACATATTTTTGCGAAAATAACGATTTACTTCTTTGTTTTTGTCTTTACCAATTTGCCGAAATTTAAGTTCCGGCAAAGGTCGACCACTGATCTTAAACTCAATTTTTTTGTCAAAGGTCAGCTCATTGGCGGATTTTAAAGTCTTAATCCGCTCAACCACTGTAGCTGCCATTTTTTAAATATTAATATACACCACAAAAACCGACTCAAGAAACACCAACAAAAAATAAATGCATGCGAGTGTATATCACGCGATCTACAAGAAACTGATAACGAACAAAATCACATCGAACTCTCGAACAATACTAAATTTGCTACGCACGGCTGTTGACCCAAACCCACGTCATACGCTGCTTCAGAAAGCCCGCATCACCTAATGCAATTTAGATCGGGAATACTCGGCCGATTTTCGCGTCCATTTAGAACAATGCGGTCATCTCTGGGTGCCAGCCCGATACAAAAACCAGTACAGATGCAAAGCAATGCATCGGTAACGGTAATAATGCGGAATGAGTAATCGGTCGAGTTTATACGGTCGCTTAGAATAGTTAGGATAATAAAGGGAAATTCCAAATTTAAAAGATCTTAAAAAAATATATTATTTTATTTCGGTATATCATTATTATGCTTCTGTTTGGAAATATATTGGGGGGTCATTGACCAAATGACCTAATGGAGGAGTCGCCACTGATCATCACTAGTAGGGAAGTTTACAACCCTTAATATTCAGTTACCAAATTTCACTAGTTTATGTATAATCGTTCCAAAGATGAGAGGGGGGGGAGGGCTTTTGAATAGCACTGTATAAACTATCCATTCCATCAATAGGAGACATTAGAGAAGAGGACGAGAAAGATATTTAAAATAAATAAATTGGAAAATGTTATATTGGATTTATATTCAGAAATGGAACAAAAAAATTAGAATATCAAAAGGAATTGACTCAGGAATGAACTTACATACGCTTTGAATATAAACAATATATTGAAGAAATTATGGAAAGATTTGAGGAAAGAAAAGCAAGAGCTATCAGTAATGTTAAAAAGGAGTATGAGTAAAAAATTCCAGATGTTGAATAACCATTACTCTAAGCTGCTTAGCGATCAATCATATTATGTTATAATTATAGATACATCTAGTGATGATGATTCTGTGTTCGAAAAAAAAATCTAAGAAAGTAATAAATGATCTTGAACGAATTATAATGGATCAAAATAACAATATTAAACTATTAGAGCAGGAATTACATGAATCAAAAATTGATAATGAAGTTTCAAAACTTGAAACTTCAAAAAGTCTGATAAGGAAGGTCTGAAAAAGAATTACATTAGGCTAATAAGGGAGGAGCACTTTGAATTAAAATTCACATTAGATGAAGCAGAAAAACCATATTCAGAGTTACAATCAGAGTTAAGCGAAATTGAAATGAAAAATAAATAAATAATTTCAGAAAAATTGCAATTTGCAGAAAAAGTTGAACAATTAGAAGAATTAGTTTCACATATGACATATGAGTAATGATTTAGATGAAGTGGAGAGTGATATGTATAATAGCAACCAGTAAAATTAGAATATGTTAGTGTTTGTATAGTTTAAAATTAACTGATAACATTAATTGATAGGCTTTAATTAATTTATTTATTTATTTATTGCCCAATACATAAATCCAATTACAGGACAAATATAAATATAAAAATTAAACATATGAAACTATAGTATGTCTAAATACAAGAAAAGAACAAACAAAAAATACTAGTGTAAAAAGCAAAATATAACAAATTTGATAACAATTGATTAAGTAAAATGGATACATAAATATATAAATAAATGAAAAAATTATAATAATAGTAACATGAAAATTAATGTATAGATTCAGTTATTATTAGCTATAAAAATCAATTTAGAAGCAACAATAATTTCTGAGAAACTACTACAATTAATATCACATATCTGAGATATTATTGAAATTATTGCACATAACATGTATTGACGATTTAAGAGGAACGTTAGGCCTAGGCATTTTACAATAAAATGTATGAGTTTGACGTGATGCCATTCAAGGAACTTGAAAAGAAAACATACCTAAAAGCTATGAACTGCCTAGTTGTCTACATTGTTATGGAATAAGTTGAATAATATTTTTAGACTACTTATTGTTAGTAACATAAGTAGATAAGCTATGAGAGTACGGGACCAAAATCCCATGTATTTTCTTATGGAGGTCCATTCTGGTCATTTTTGTACCACACCGAAAGCGAGCGTCGCGACGCCCTCCACCGCGACGCCCCCGCCCCGACGCCCCCACCGACGCTCTAGTATGTAAATTCAACAGAAGATGGCATTGGTGATAAATTCTAAGTGTTGGCGTTGTCGAGAATTTCAATACTATTTTAAAAAAAAGTCCGACTATTTGTGGATTTGAACCCGGGACCTCTGCGTTGCCAGTCCTATGCTTTACCGATGAGCCATTGAAATCTTAAATTCTTACGTGTTCAATATTGTAGAATCAGTTCACCATTGCTTATGCGCAGTAGGTATTTTAGTACAATATATAATAATATTAAAAGGCGGGGAAATACGAAATCTGGAGACTATGAATTTTAATGATACAGTTTGGTAGCGGAAGAGGTATTGACGACAGTGAAAAAAAAATTTTGAATTCTGAAGGCGGGGAAATTTAAAATCTCAGACACTTAAAACGCGTCTAGCATATTATTAATAAAACATGGTGATATTAAACATGGCAGCACTAAAGAAAAAACTTATGACGTCACTCACACAATTTAAAATTTCTCGATTCTATTCAAATACAAGGTAATTAAGTGCGGAAGTCGGAAGAAGGCTCTCTGAATAGTGTTTCAGTATTGGTCATTGGAATTATAATTTTTTTAATCTCTATTATTTACAGGTTGTATATTACTCGTCATTACTGTTGACACAGATTTTTACCCACCTGTTTATATTCAGATATAAATAAAATACAGTACGCTTATTGTTACAATATAATAAACAGTAAAAAATATTACAGAGGTAATTGGATATACAATACATTATATAAATTAATCAGTACACATTGAAGCATATCCCCATGGAAGAGTGTCATAAGTGTCAGGTAGAATTTGTCTCTTGTCATCATAAGGACTGAGGGCAATTTTTTCTTGTATAATAGAGTAAATATTATGTTTTTCTGATGTTATTAAATTTTGAGATACAGTTTTTTCTATCATTCCATTTAAACATTCGAGGTAGTCTTCAAATGTGATTTTTCTTTTAATAGTTGACTTTTTTACACCCTTTGCCTTCTTATTGATTCCCCCGTTTTTCATTACTTGAGCTATTTCTTTCTCCGTCAGTCCCTCCTTTTCTAACTTTAGCCTTTCCTTGGTTTCATCCTCATGCGTTCTCATTACCTTAGTTGCATACATTTTCGATCTTAGGGCAACGAAATCAGTCATTATACGTCCATTGTTCTCGTCTTTCATCATTCCTAAGACTTTCTTATTAACTAGGGGTATTCCATAAATATTGTCTGTCGAGTAGTCACTGGTGTCGAAGCGTGCGCGGCAATCTCTTTTTATAGTATCATATATATTTTTATTATGAATTTCATAAATTAGCGAATCGGTGTCTGTATACAAAACAGAACAATCACTACCAAATTCTGGAATCATATAGCTATAATGAAAATCATATATTGTTGTTTTTGCCAAGTCTAATATACACATGCCTACATAAATAGGCTTATTGAAATAAATTTCAGTTTTGTTTAACTCAATGGCCACTAAATTTTTATTGAAAATGGTCGCCGACTTAAATTCAGGTCTTGCAATAAGTGCTTCAGCGCCATATCTGCCATCCCATTTGTTTACTAGTTTGACTATCGAATGTTTCCTTACATTTTCCATAGTTTTCCTGAATACAGCATTATTCATAAGTTTGAATAGATTTTTTTCAAACTCATTAGTGGCCTGAGCTCTTAGTCGTGTATTTAAGTCTATATATGGTTTTAGCCAAGTAGATTGCTTAAATTCGAGAACGCGATGGATTTTTTTCAGTTTAATACCAAAACTTATAGCTTGTTTCAAATTTCTATAATGTATAATATAGCGAGATTTATTATACAGGGTACCCATTAATTTTGGTAACTTTGAACCTGGTGGTATTCGATGTTCAGGAGCTGGAGGTAGATCTCGAAACCGATTGTGGAGGTCCTGCGAGTATTCTAAATCTACTTCTAGAATGTAACCCCTATCGGCATCATCAGAAATATCCAATACATTCAATTTTTCATAATCTTCAATCCACTGAAATTCACCAATCGGAAGCGGCTGGCTCATCCCCCCACCCATATTGATTATTAATATCAAAATACATTAAATATGAAGTAGGGGATAATGGATCATAATTAGGCATGAATTTATTATTAGCTTTGGCATGCCTCTTTGAACACTGGCTTAAACCACCTCGAATACCTCTCTCAATGAACATAATCATATCAATATCAGTAAGACGTTCTAAATTTACTTTTGTGTACTTCATCATGCAGCTCCAAGTGAAACCTGGTAATGTATGGTAGTAGGCGGGGTCTAATTTGTGCGTGTCTATACAGCTTGCTCGAAATGCCTCGAAAATGTCAGCTAAGAGAAGTATATCTGTTTTCATGTATAGGTCTGAGTAGTCCCCCAAATTACGACATTCAAATTTATTCCAGACAGTTTGTGCATGGGAATAGTCTTTGTCATATATAGACTGTTCGTGTAACTTATTGTAAAAACAATCTTTAGGAGGTAGTTCTGGATAGGACAGTTTTTCTGTAGAATCAATAAAATCATAAGGGAAAACACCTTTCCTTGTAATAAGTTTAAGTTTATCTTCCGACAATTCAGGGAACTGACTTCGGAGAATAGGGTACTTGCTCAAATTAGCAGCTAGTGTATCCAATCCCCCAGACATCAATCTAAAGCTGTCAATAAACCTAAATTTAATTTGGTGGTCAGGCATGTGCTTTGTAAATGATATGTATTTCTCTTTATTGATGGGAAGCAAGTCTACTCGTCCTTCGATGTCGCTTGCTATACTTTTAATTACGAAATGGGCATCATAACCAGGCAGATTATGAAAAACAACTGGTACTATATGACTGTCTTTATAATTAATATTACAGCCCTCATGTGCAGCGCCTCTGTATTTTCCAGTGAAATGACAATGATCTCGCACTTTTCTATCATCTAGTTGAAATGGTTTCTCACATATATGACATGTTGTAGTTAATTTAAAACACATTTCTTCCATTACTGATAGTTTATCCATAGGTATGGGACATAAAAAGACTGTTTGCAAATCTTCAGCTAATTGTTTAAGTTCATTAGTAAACCATTGTACACAGTTCTCTCCTCGGTATGATTTGTAAAAGGATAAAGTATCATCGTATGAACATTTTACATAGTATCCAATGCTGTAGGGGATATGATTCTGATATTTTCGACGTGTTTTATTGATTTCGTTAACTGGTTGAAGTAAGCACTCGATGTCAGCGTAAACTATGAATGGAACTCGTTCTTTATGTTCATAATTCTTAAACTGTAAATTTTTCTTGTCCTCGCTAGGCAATCGAATTTTACACATATTTAGAGTTTGACAGTCTAAAGTGTGCGACTCTAAGCTCATTTCATTGTGAAAATAGTGTAAACAGCGGTCACATATATATTTTTGTCCATTGTGCTTAGACAACTGTTTAGATAAAAGTCTTGACAAATCTTTTATCCAACAAAAATGATACCATGTTTGCTCATCACCAATTTCGTCATCATTCTCATAATATTTATTTTGAACCATCAATAGATTTACGTGTTTAGCTAATTTATTGCGTGTTAAATATGTTGGAACTGTAGTAAACTCGTTTTTAATTGTTTTGAGGCAGTATACATTAACAGAGATATTGTTCTGCTTCTCAAAACGGGAAATTTGTCTAAGAGTCATCGGAAACTGTATTCCAGTCAAATTTAATACTGTTGATGGGTGGGGATATGAAGAAGTTCTATCAGAGTTATTTTCAATTGGATGTAGGGCAGATACTACCGCCCACGCAAAACATGCATTATCTTCATTTTTAATATTTATGCAGGCTTGTTTCTTAGCTATTACTCCGGGCAACGGTATATATGAAGATCCAAGTTGTGGAGCCAACTTGTTGATATTAATTCCTAAGTTTATGATCTTGGTTAACGCCCACCCGCTGTCACGCTCGGCGAATTCCTCTAACTCCACCAACAATGGACTA
This sequence comes from Rosalia funebris, assembly GCA_037954035.1. Taxonomy (NCBI): domain Eukaryota; kingdom Metazoa; phylum Arthropoda; class Insecta; order Coleoptera; family Cerambycidae; genus Rosalia; species Rosalia funebris. Next base: position 4,616,669 of record JAZFAV010000012.1, on the reverse strand, counting down.
ATAACTTTTTCATCAAACCAATTGTCAAGATCCGTATTCTGATATATAGGGGAGTTGCAGGTGGTAAAATATTTATATTCTGTTAAAACTTTATCAGCCTTTAATATTTCAAATTCTCCACAGAAAGCCACATTAATTTTCACAGCCTCATATTTTTTCAATGCATTTTGGACACGACGTTTGAATAGTGCCTTACAATCAATTAAAAAAGACTTCGGATCCTTATGCTTCAAATTTGTAATTATTCCAGTCCTGATACGGTTATCGAAGGCCGATACGGAATCATCCCAATGAACTCGATGCTTAGCTGTTTGTTTAGCTTCTTTTAACCCAGCACCCCTCTTCTGAAGTGTAATGAACTGTCGTCTAAAGGATTTAATATGCCTTAACTGGGTCATAAGATGCTGTTTTTCTCCTACAGATTTAGCCTTTTTCAAATCACGATATATTAACCGGATAACTCTAGTACATTCTTTAAATCCATCACCAATATCATCACCACGTGGAGTAAGTGATAAAATTGCTAACAAAGCACTGAGGCGCTTAACAATAGTCTCAATATATGACATACTGTTTCTATAACTGTTACTGAATGAAAAAAATTACTACGCACAAGCGGTCAAGTATATTTTAGGTCGGACGAAAAACTAAACTAGGACAGAAAACTAAACTAGAACAGAAAAGGCCCCCTAAAAGCCGATCATTTGTGCTAATTTTCCATATGAACACATATAAAATTTTACTTTTTACTCGTTTTGAATTGCTTCATTATATATGTAAAGTTATATATATATATATTAGGCTACATTTATTAAGAATAGATACAAATTAATGGGTCACTTTAATTTCAATAGTTAAATGTCAAACCATTATACCGAAAAGGCCCCCTAAAAGCCGATCATTTGTTCTAATTTTCCCATATGAACACATATAAAATTTTACTTTTTACTCGTTTTGAATTTCTTCATTATATATGTAATGTTATATATATATTAGGCTACATTTATTAAGAACATATACAAATCAATGGATCATTTTAATTTCAATAGTTAAATGTCAAACCATTATACGGAAAAGGCCCCCGAAAAGCCATTCATTTGTGCTAATTTTCTATATGAACACGTATAAAATTTTACTTTTTACTCGTTTTGAATTGCTTTATTATGTATGTAAAGTTATATATTAAACGACATTCATTAAGAGTCAGATACAAATCAATGCTTAATTTTAATTTCAATACTTAAATGTCAAACCTTTTAACACCTTACTAGACCCTATGGAGGGTATATGGTGTCAGGGGATCTATGCCATTAGAGCACCCACCCAGTAAAGACTGAGAGGCAAAGCGAGAAAAGGTTTAAACATCATACAGTATTTTAAATAATGGGAAATATAACCGTTACGTTGTCAAGACAGTGTAGGCAGAGGAAAAAAAATAAGGTTACACATAGTCACCACCTCGAGTGTTTTAAAAGCCATTACAGCCCCTCGCGTTCAAAGCCACTACACAGAGGGACGAGGTAAAGGGGTTGACTATATGTTCTACCAAATAATTAATCGTTACGGCCCGTTGCCAAGACAACGTAGGCAAAATCTGAAAGACCGGGGCCTACGGGTAGTTCTTTGATAGCCGTCAGGCGACAGTTTCCACAATACATGTCTTGATGACAAACGAAAGATGCTGTATATACCTAACCCCTTAAAGGTAATCAGCAACCTTTGGAGAGTCGAACTTACGGAATACCAGGGTTGATACGTCTCCCACAGTGTGGTACCTGTCGCATTTTCGTGAGGAAACTGTCGACTACCTTTTATACCACAAGCGGAGCCATACCAAACAAAGATAAATAAAAATAACAAGAATCAATCGTTTGTTTCTTCATAAAGCAATTCAATTATAGAAATTGTGAAAACCTTATATATATATATATATATATATATATATATATATATATATATATATATATATATATATATATATATATATATATATATATATAATTTATATTAACAGAATTCTCCAAGTGCCTCGTATATAATTCCCAAAGCAGTTAAACAAAATGATATTTTTAAAAGTAAAAATTATTAATGTAAAATGTAATACTAACAGAATTTTATACTAATCCTGTATACTTATTTTGAAAACATATGAATTATGAAAACCTTGTATACATAATTTAAAACTGCATACAAATTAATGTTATCAGAATTTATGATGCTTCTGTATATAGTAGTTTTAAAATATCATAAACAAAATTAACCAAAACATCTAAAAAATATGCTATCAGAATTTTTGGGAACCCTGTATTTAAGGACTCTATATATAATTGTTAAAATACCACAAACAAAATTGACTATAACATAAAAGCATCTAAAAAAAAAAAAAAAAAAAAAAAAAAAATGTAAACTAGCAAAATTTATGAAAACTCTATATATTTAACAAGACGGGGGCCTACGGTTAAAAATAATAAAAAAAAAGTTGTCTTACCTCCCCCCCAACACTACTCAAATGCCATAACCATTTTTTTCAATAGGATGCAGCAACTAAAGCAAAGAAAAAATTCAATCTCTCAATTTTTTTTTGTTCTCTGTATTATATGATGAATGTAATTGTAACACATTCAGTAAAAGTCAAAATAAAAACGTTAATTCAGGAATAGATTTCGCTTAAGAACCAGTGTTTTATTTACAGCTTGCGTAACTATGTAACAAAAAAAACTAATTTAAACCCATATCAATCGTCCAATATTCAAGTTTAATTTCTCTCCGTTATAGCAATAAATAACTAATAAAATATTATTAAAACTACATTAACATTAATTCGTTCTGTATTATCCGGATTTAAAAAATATATATCTTTTCTTACTTAATGGGTAAAATAATTAGACTTAATTACTAACAAACTCTTTAAAGTAATATAAATATAAAAGGGAATAATATAAATGATATGAAATGCAAAGAAAAAATAATAATTAACGATGATGTGATATCGTATCTAAATAGTCAAAATGTATAACACATACCTCTGATATAAATACAATCGGCTACATTTAATGCCGAACACCATATGAACTGAAATGATTTAAAAAGGCGACTGCATCGTATTGTGGACGGGGCGAAGAACGGATATTTAGCGACATGACATGACAAGTCGGTAACCGATAGCTGAGTCTACAGTTTTATATTGTTTACATAACTGTGGTCAGGGTAGGATTAAGAAATCATATAAAAAATTATAATAATTAAATACGTAGATACAGGGTAAATATAAAAATCTACAGAGTAGAATAAATAGTTCATATAAAATAAAAAATTATAATTAAATACGTAGATACAGGGTAAACTTAAAAATCTACAGGGTAGAATAAAAAGTTCATATAAAATAAAAATTATAATACATAATTGTAGAGTAGTTATTTACATAAGTACATACAAGATAAATTTAAAAATCTACAGGGTAGGATTAAAGAGTCATATAAATAAGCTGATAGAGATTGAAGGAAAAAAAAAGGACTAATTGGATAACTGAACTATTGTTAAAGTACAAGTTTTCATATCAATTTAGTGAATAACGCCGGACAAATTTAATTGGTTGTAACATAGTTGCTATAAAGTTCAAAACTTTAATTCATGTCTCGAAATCTGCATAATGCATGAGTTGACCAATGATGTTCATCACCAAAGTTATTCTCGATATACTTAATCACATGTAAAGGAACTACTGTATTGGTGTTGATCTGATATGTTTGGTATTTCCTAAACAGAGATCTTAAAAAATCTCTTCTATTCGATACTCTAGATTGTCTCTGTTACTGGGTGGGTGCTGTCAAAAATTCCCCCTACATCCTCCATAGGGTATAGCAAGATGTGAAGAGGTTTTTTTGACAAAAAAATAATCGAAATAGAGGAAACCAAAATGTACAAACCTCTCTCCGTCAAAAGGAAGTTTTTGGAAGACTACAGCTCGGTTCCTTACGGATATAATAGAGGAAACCAAAATGTACAAACCTCTCTCCGTCAAAAGGAAGTTTTTGGAAGACTACAGCTCGGTTCCTTACGGATATAAAAAATCAAAAAGTGTCTAATTTACTAAATAATTATCGTTAATACTGTATATACTATTATTATTATTATTATTATCGTTAATACTGTATATACTATTATTATTATTATTATTATATTTTAGCATTATATGTACCTGTAATATGTTGTATATAATTCACGTATGTTTAATAAAAATATATATTTACACCATTCAATTTTTTTACATCTATAAATAACAAAAATAAAAAAAAATAAAAATAAAGGGGGTAAAAGCATCTAGACTTGATGAAATAAAAAAGAGCAAAGAAAAAATAGTAAAAATTTTATTTATTAAGGGTATCTATACATTGTATTAAAACATATTTCTCCGTATTTTATACATTTACATTTGGCAAATAAATTTTCTGAAGCCATATTTGAACAGAAAGCGGTAAATTCATTATATTTCTTGATATGATCCACTAGTAACACAGCATAACCTCTTTTTCTGTGCCCCTCCGTCGTGTAAATATAATTCAGCGTTCTTGAGTTAGAGTGTTTGTTGAGAGGATCGAAATCCATTTTAGACATTAAAGCAAAAGATAAAGGAGCGTCGTTTTCATCGTATAGTTTGTAACACGTAGGCTCCTTATCTACACGCCATTGATCAATTAACATATCAGACATATTCAAGTCTTTTATTTTTCGTTGAGCTTCTTCCCCGAGAAAGGATTTAATTGTTGGCTTAATTTTTTTTTTGCAGCCTGTCACCACCAGAAATGAGATGAGAATGAAGAGCTTACCAGATACACCCTCAATATATAACTTCAGGGAAATTGAAGAAGGGGTTGGGGGTAAGCTCAGGAAGATTGGAGAAGGAGTGGGGGGTATGGATCTCTGGTTCTTGTTGACGAGATACTAAGGTGCGCCAATATCCCTTGGCTGGCGTAATGGCCTCGATGGGTTCGTATGGCGAGCCGAGCGAGATCACCGCTCCCTACTCGTCCATCATGTAGACCTGGACCGTCGTTAAGGTGGGCCGAGCTTTGCTTCCGCTTTCGCGTGGCCTCAACGCGGGCGACAAGACGTCGCCCGCAAACGGGACCGCGCGCTACTGGCAGCGGTTCGCTCCACTCGACCTCCTCTGGTCCTGACGCCGTTAGTCCCGCTGGCGGGGACTCTTCGCGGCTTTTTCTCTTTCTTTTGTCGCCTTGGTTTTCTGCTACTTTTCGCCAGCGTCCGCCCCCCGGGGGGTGTCTTCGCCGTGGGGGTCGCAAAAGGCGCGACGCCCGGATTTTGGTCATGTCGGGCGATCCTCCGCGGCCCGTGCCGCTTTGGATCGCCGTCGGGGGTATGCGTTATGTAACTCGGGAAGGGGGGCTCGTCTCCAAGTCGGAAGCGATCCCAGGGTCGGAGGTTGGGTGTTTGGGTGGTTGTCTTTGTCTTCTGAAAAATAGAAGGGTTATTTTGGGCCCCGGGGGCCCTACGCGGACGCGGTCAGCCGAGCCGCGTCTCCGCCTTTTCCGGATTTCAACGCGGGAGACAAGACGTCGCCCGCAAACGAGATCCGATACGACGGTGGCACTGCGATTCGGCTGGTTTGTTTGACCTGGAGCGGTCTCCATGGCCTTCCCGTCTTCCTGAGCAGGCCGAGCTTCGCCTCCACCTTCGCGAGTCTCAACGCGGGAGGCAATGCGCCGCCCGCAAACGGGACCCGTTCGTCGGTGGGCTCCCTTCGGCCTCCTCCAATCTTGGCGCCTTCGGTCCCGCTGGCTGGGACTTTCTTCACGGCTCTTCTCCTCATTGGATCGCCTTGTTTTTCCTCAGCTGTTTTTGCCAGCGTCTGTCCCCCCGGAGGGGGTGTCTTTTCGTCGTGGGCTTCGCGACAGGCGCGTCGCCCGGGGTGTGGGTCTTTTCGGGCGATCTTCCACGGCAATGCGGACGAACCGCGCCGCTTGCATCGCCCTCGGGAGGGTGAGTATCGCTACTCGGGAAACGGGCTCCCTTTCAATTGAAAACGATCCCGTTTTTTAGGAGTCGGGCGCGTGTGGGTGGGGGGATATTGTCGTGTGTCTTTCCTGAAACAAAAATGGATTATGGGGCATAGGCCCCGTGGCGGGAATGTCGGTAGGGCGCGCGGGCTCTACCGATACGAGTTACCTTTGTCCTACGGTGGCGTTACCGGGGTTATAACACCTGCATCCTGGGCCTCTTATGCCTGCTCGGTCCTCCCGGGTCATAGTCCGATGCCGCTCGTACGAGGGGGTTGTCATGTACACCTACCTGATCGTAGAGATTCCGAGCCCTGGCTCGGATCCTCTCCGTCACGGTCGTGTACTCCAAGTCTCGCCTGATGTCCGCATTCCTCACATACCACGGCGCGTCCACGGCGCGGCGGAGGGCGACGTTCTCGACGGCCTGGATCCTCTTCATGTGCGTCTGAGCGGCATAGCCCCAGGCTGTTGACGCGTACATCAGTTGGGGCTGAAGGACCTGCTTGATGAGCAGCAGCTTGTTCCTCAGGTTCAGCTGGCTGTCGTTCCCCGTCATCGTCCAGAGTCTGGCGGCGGTGGCTTTGGCACGTCCCGTCGTCCGATGGATGTGCTCTCTCCACGTCAGAGATTTGTCCATGGTTACTCCAAGGTACCTGTAACAGTCTTTCCATTGGATATTCTCTCCGCTGAAATTGACGTGTCCTTCCGGGGACTCCCTCGTCTTTCTGAACAGCACCGCCGCGCTCTTCTCCGCGTTGATGGCCACCTTCCATTTGCTGCACCATTCCGCTAGCTCGTCCGCCGCTCGCTGCAGGTACGTCGTTGCCGTGCGCGCCCTCCTCGATTTCGCGACGATCGCCGTGTCGTCGGCGTACAGCGCCACCGCCGTACGCTCGGTCCTCGGCAGATCCGACGTGAAAATGTTGAAAAGGTGGGGCGACAGCACCGCTCCCTGGGGCACTCCTGCCTCGATGGTCCTGTAATCGGATACAGAGGTCCTCACTCTGGCTCGGAACCGTCTCCTTCCCAGGTAGGACTTGATCAGTTTCACCATGGCCGTCGGGTATCCCAGGTCCAGCATCTTGACCAGTAGTCCGTCGTGCCAGACCCTGTCGAATGCCTTGGAGATGTCCAGGAACATCGCCGCGGTGACGTTCTTCCTGTTGAAGCCCTCCGCGACGTACTCCACCAGTCGTAGCACCTGCAGTTCCGTCGAGTGTCTCGATCTGTATGCGAACTGCTCGTCCGGAATGACTTCCAGCTCTTCGGTCTTCTCCCTCAGGCGGGCCAGAATTACCCTCTCTATCACCTTGCTCAAGGTTGGCAGCAGGCTGATGGGTCTAAAATGAGTCGGATGGGTTAAACTCTTACCTTGTTTGGGTATGAATATAACGTCCGCCATTTTCCATCCCTCCGGGAAGTGGCGGGTCCTCAGAACTCCGTTCGCGATGTTCAGCAGCGCGGCGACTCCATTCCTCGGCAGCCTCCTCAGCGCTCTGTTGCCGATGCCATCGTGTCCGGGGGCCTTCCTGACTTTGAGGGTATTCAGGATGGCCTTGACTTCCTCCATCGTGGCCGGTCGGAACTGGTACCCTTCGTCGTCAGCCTCTCGGATGGGGCGCGCCCTCCTCCTGACGTCGTCCGTCCAGTCTTCGTCCTCGTCGTCCGGCTGATTTTCCCTGCACTGCAGCTCCAGGCTGTCTGCAAATGCCCCTGCCTTACCTTCGTTGGTGAACACGAGTCCTCTCTCCCCGTGTAGCGGCGGGATCGACGGTCTCGGTCTGCGTATGGCCCTCTGCGTACTCCACAGGCTGTCGTCTTCCGGCTCGAGGGTCAACAGGAAGCGGTTCCACGCGTCCTGCCTGTCCTCGTCCAAGGCCGCTTTTACCCTGCGGCTCAGCTGGTTGACCGTTCTTCTGTCCTCCGGCAGTCCTGTACGCATGGCTCTACGTTTCGCGGCCCTCCTTTCCCTGATCAGGTTCCTGGTGGGGTCTGAAACGAAGCCAAAATGACGGTTATTCCTCCTTACCGTCCTCTCCGTGGTACTATCTCTCATGGCTGCTTGGATGTCCTCGGTAAGCCTATCCGCCGCTGCCTCGACGTCCCGCGCCGTCTCTAGCGGGGGGATGACCTCGATGCGACGATCCAGACACGTCCTGAACTTGCTCCAGTCCGTGCGCCTGGTGACGAAGTCATCTCTCGTATCCTGTGCCTCATTCTCTAGCCGTACCAGGATGGGGTCGTGATCCGAGGATCATTCTCTGAGATTCTCGATGCTTTCCACGTCTATGTTCTGGGCCATCGCGATGTCCAGCACGTCCGGTCTTCCTACCGAGTGATGTGTCGGTTCCAGCGGGCCAACAGTTCGGACTTCCGGGTGGTTGTCCGTGTACGTCAGTAGCGCCCTGCCTAGGGTGTTGGTCGTCCTGCTGTTCCATAACGGAGACTTGGCGTTAAAGTCCCCCACGGCGAGGGTCCTGCCTCCCCGCGGAAAGATCTCGTCCAGGTCCCGTTCCATCACTCTCTCCCCGGGGTGCTGATAACAGGAAGCTATCCTGAGCTCGTTCTGCTGTCCGGTCCGGATGGTGATGATCACCGCCTCGGTGCTCTCCGTCTCTGGATGGGGCTGGACATGATGGGCGATGTTGGACCTCACCAACAGCGCCACCCCACCTCTGCGCCTGTTTCTGTCCCGCCTGTGGACATGGTACCCTCGTATGTGCAGCGGGTCGTCCGGATGCAGTCTTGTCTCCTGGAGTGCCATGACGTCCACTCGATGGGTTTCGAGTATTTCTTCTACCTCAGTCTTCCTTCCTCTGAGGGTTCCGACGTTCCATGACGCTATCCTAAGGGACTTACCTGCATCACGCTGTCCTGCCATTTATGTTGTACCCATGGATGGCATTTTCGCAAAGAATGCACTCAGCGCCGAGTACATCTGCTGCATGTTGGCCATCATCGCGGCCAACTCCTTGATATTCGTGGCCGCCTCCGGGGCCGAGGTGGCTGGCGTCTTCCTTTTCTGGGCTCCTACCGCTGCCGCGTAGGATCTCGTCTGTGTCGCTCCGGGGGATGCCCTAGGCGCTGCCTTCGGCGCCGCCCTCGGCGCCGCCCTAGGCGTCTCCTTCGACGTAGCCCTGGGGTCCTGCGTCAGGGATGCTGCCGCCCTCGCTGGTTGCTTGGCGACGATCACTGCAGGGGTGGTGGTCCTCTTGGTGGCCTTGACTTTCGGGAATTTCTCGCAGCCCCTATAACTGGCCGGGTGCGGTCCCCCGCAGTTGGCGCACTTTGCCGGCGCTGCCTTGTCCTTGCGACACTCCGTGGAGTGGTGTCCCTCGCCGCACTTCACGCATTTGGGCTGCGCCGTGCACCTACTCTGACCATGCCCGAACCGCTGACACCTATGGCACTGCGACTTCTGGGTTGATTGGCGCTGCCTCTCAACCCTTACCATAAGCCCGCAGCAGCGATTAATGCCCGCGGCTGCCGTTGCTCCGCTTTCGGGCAACTGGACCAGCACCAGTGGCATGGTGGTCTTCCTCCTCCTACACCGCATCCTGTGGGCGGCTATTGGCTGATGCCCCTGTCCCCTGAGGTCTTCCATAACGTCTTCTTCTGTTATGCCATCTGGGATCCCTCTAATCACGATTCTCAGGGTTTTGGCCTCAGGCAACGAGTATGTGTGATACTCGTATTTCCTGTCGGCCAGCATCTTGGTTAGTCGCCTGTGGTCATCTGGGGTGGTTGGGTGGATTTCCACCCCGTCCCCTACCAGCTTCGCTTTGGTATAGTTTATCCTCGCGTCCCCGAGGATCCGTCCTACTGCCACCCAGTCGCCCTTCTTTCGAAGGACCACCGGGGGCACTTTCCTTTTCTTGTTTGTTTGTTCTTCACCCTGGACCTCTGGCGGAGGCGACGCCGGGGAATCGGGAATCTCCACGGGGTAGCTGCCCGTCTCCTCGGCATTCCTGTCGAGAACATTCTTACCTGATTCAGGTCTCCTGGCTGGAGACCTGATTGCTTGCTTCCTCGCAGGCTTTGACTCCTCGTCGGATTCCATCATGGCCCGTTTTTTACTGCCCTCCTTCGTTGGGCGGCGTGTTGGCTGGGGGGCGACGGCTTCCTTGCCATCCCTGGAGGCAATCTGTTGGCTAATTAGTGCTAGCTGCCTCATCGGCTCCTCATGTTGCTTTCTCATTTGATTCTTAAGGTCCTCAATTTCCTTTTTCTGTGCGTCGCACACCGCACTCACTTGCGCCAACTGAGCCCTCAAGGCCTCGTTCTCGGCCCTCAGCTCACTGTTACCCGCACCGGGAGAGCGGCTTCCTCCCCGGGTCTCCATATTCCGAGGGCTTTCGTCCCCGGAGATAGAGACGTCCTAGTCGGACATCTCCCCCATTTAGTTTCGTCCGTTTTTTCACCGTTCACTTACGCGAGCGATCGCGCACCACTTTTACTGTTCGCTTTTATCGAACCACTTTCACAACTGTACGCCTTTAGGCGCGTCACGCCTGCTCAGGTACCCTCTACCTGTTGCGAATTTATTAGGGAAAGCCCGTAATTGCTTACGTTATAGCTTTCTCTTTTATCGCTCCAGACCCGAAAGTGCCAGGCAGGTAAAAGTTTTATCGTATTTTATTGCTCTATAATCTAGGATGAGTTTCTCTTTCGGAGATCCTCACCTTTCGAATGTTCAAGCAAAAACTAGATACTAAGGTATGTTTTCAGTTTTTATTTATACTTGATAACAGTGTCGATGCGATCGAATAATGACGTCATGCTGCACATGCTCAGCGATATTAATATTCTTTTGTTGAGTTGCTCTTTCTTATTCTTATGTAATCGTCTATCTGCATAAACCTCTCCTTAACCATAATATTTTGTTTGTATATTGCATTCTTGAGTTCGTTGCACTGACGAAACATTGTCGTTAAAAAATGACTCCTCAAAAAAATATATATATATAAAATGACTCAAAAATGACTACACTTTTTGTAGTATGCACCCTAATTTTATCCACAATTATCCACATTTTTATCCACAATTATCCACATTTTTATCCACAATTATCCACATTTTTATCCACAATTATCCACATTATCCACAATTATCCTATTACCCTTATGTTGCAGGGCTGTACGACCTATTTAAATGGAGCTGTACGACCTGTCGTACATATATCGTAAATTGATTTTATTTTGTTTAAATAAAATGATGAAGCTATAATTATCTCAAATGAGATGCTGATGCTTAGGTAACCGTGTGTATGTTTGATAGAGATAGAAACAGTCTACAAGTATATGTCTACCCATACTGAAATCCATTACCTTAACATTGCTAATTAGCTTTAAAAAAATGTAGAAGATCTTCTACATTTTTAAAGTGTGCAGCATGACGTCATTATTCGATCGCATCGACACTGTTATCAAGTATAAATAAAAACTGAAAACATACCTTAGTATCTCGTCAAAAAGAACCAGAGATCCATACCCCCCACTCCTTCTCCAATCTTCCTGAGCTTAACCCCAACCCCTTCTTCAATTTCCCTGAGGTTATATATTGAGGGTGTAAAGTATAATAATAATAATAATAGTATATACAGTATTAACGATAAGTATTTAGTAAATTAGACACTTTTTGATTTTTTATATCCGTAAGGAACCGAGCTGTAGTCTTCCAAAAACTTCCTTTTGACGGAGAGAGGTTTGTACATTTTGGTTTCCTCTATTTCGATTATTTTTTTGTCAAAAAACCTCTTCACACCTTGCTATACCCTATGGAGGATGTAAGGGGAATTTTTGACAGCACCCACCCAGTAACAGAGACAGTCTAGAGTATCGAATAGAAGAGATTTTTTAAGATCTCTGTTTAGGAAATACCAAACATATCAGATCAACACCAATACAGTAGTTCCTTTACATGTGATTAAGTATATCGAGAATAACTTTGGTGATGAACATCATTGGTCAACTCATGCATTATGCAGATTTCGAGACATGAATTAAAGTTTTGAACTTTATAGCAACTATGTTACAACCAATTAAATTTGTCCGGCGTTATTCACTAAATTGATATGAAAACTTGTACTTTAACAATAGTTCAGTTATCCAATTAGTCCTTTTTTTTTCCTTCAATCTCTATCAGCTTATTTATATGACTCTTTAATCCTACCCTGTAGATTTTTAAATTTATCTTGTATGTACGTATGTAAATAACTACTCTACAATTATGTATTATAATTTTTATTTTATATGAACTTTTTATTCTACCCTGTAGATTTTTAAGTTTACCCTGTATCTACGTATTTAATTATAATTTTTTATTTTATATGAACTATTTATTCTACTCTGTAGATTTTTATATTTACCCTGTATCTACGTATTTAATTATTATAATTTTTTATATGATTTCTTAATCCTACCCTGACCACAGTTATGTAAACAATATAAAACTGTAGACTCAGCTATCGGTTACCGACTTGTCATGTCATGTCGCTAAATATCCGTTCTTCGCCCCGTCCACAATACGATGCAGTCGCCTTTTTAAATCATTTCAGTTCATATGGTGTTCGGCATTAAATGTAGCCGATTGTATTTATATCAGAGGTATGTGTTATACATTTTGACTATTTAGATACGATATCACATCATCGTTAATTATTATTTTTTCTTTGCATTTCATATCATTTATATTATTCCCTTTTATATTTATATTACTTTAAAGAGTTTGTTAGTAATTAAGTCTAATTATTTTACCCATTAAGTAAGAAAAGATATATATTTTTTAAATCCGGATAATACAGAACGAATTAATGTTAATGTAGTTTTAATAATATTTTATTAGTTATTTATTGCTATATCGGAGAGAAATTAAACTTGAATATTGGACGATTGATATGGGTTTAAATTAGTTTTTTTTGTTACATAGTTACGCAAGCTGTAAATAAAACACTGGTTCTTAAGCGAAATCTATTCCTGAATTAACGTTTTTATTTTGACTTTTACTGAATGTGTTACAATTACATTCATCATATAATACAGAGAACAAAAAAAAAATTGAGAGATTGAATTTTTTCTTTGCTTTAGTTGCTGCATCCTATTGAAAAAAATGGTTATGGCATTTGAGTAGTGTTGGGGGGGAGGTAAGACAACTTTTTTTTTATTATTTTTAACCGTAGGCCCCCGTCTTGTTAAATATATAGAGTTTTCATAAATTTTGCTAGTTTACATTTTTTTTTTTTTTTTTTTTTTTTTAGATGCTTTTATGTTATAGTCAATTTTTTTATGTTTGTGGTATTTTAACAATTATATATAGAGTCCTTAAATACAGGGTTCCCAAAAATTCTGATAGCATATTTTTTAGATGTTTTGGTTAATTTTGTTTATGATATTTTAAAACTACTATATACAGAAGCATCATAAATTCTGATAACATTAATTTGTATGCAGTTTTAAATTATGTATACAAGGTTTTCATAATTCATATGTTTTCAAAATAAGTATACAGGATTAGTATAAAATTCTGTTAGTATTACATTTTACATTAATAATTTTTACTTTTAAAAATATCATTTTGTTTAACTGCTTTGGGAATTATATACGAGGCACTTGGAGAATTCTGTTAATATAAATTATATATATATATATATATATATATATATATATATATATATATATATATATATATATATATATATAAGGTTTTCACAATTTCTATAATTGAATTGCTTTATGAAGAAACAAACGATTGATTCTTGTTATTTTTATTTATCTTTGTTTGGTATGGCTCCGCTTGAGGTATAAAAGGTAGTCGACAGTTTCCTCACGAAAATGCGACAGGTACCACACTGTGGGAGACGTATCAACCCTGGTATTCCGTAAGTTCGACTCTCCAAAGGTTGCTGATTACCTTTAAGGGGTTAGGTATATACAGCATCTTTCGTTTGTCATCAAGACATGTATTGTGGAAACTGTCGCCTGACGGCTATCAAAGAACTACCCGTAGGCCCCGGTCTTTCAGATTTTGCCTACGTTGTCTTGGCAACGGGCCGTAACGATTAATTATTTGGTAGAACATATAGTCAACCCCTTTACCTCGTCCCTCTGTGTAGTGGCTTTGAACGCGAGGGGCTGTAATGGCTTTTAAAACACTCGAGGTGGTGACTATGTGTAACCTTATTTTTTTTCCTCTGCCTACACTGTCTTGACAACGTAACGGTTATATTTCCCATTATTTAAAATACTGTATGATGTTTAAACCTTTTCTCGCTTTGCCTCTCAGTCTTTACTGGGTGGGTGCTCTAATGGCATAGATCCCCTGACACCATATACCCTCCATAGGGTCTAGTAAGGTGTTAAAAGGTTTGACATTTAAGTATTGAAATTAAAATTAAGCATTGATTTGTATCTGACTCTTAATGAATGTCGTTTAATATATAACTTTACATACATAATAAAGCAATTCAAAACGAGTAAAAAGTAAAATTTTATACGTGTTCATATAGAAAATTAGCACAAATGAATGGCTTTTCGGGGGCCTTTTCCGTATAATGGTTTGACATTTAACTATTGAAATTAAAATGATCCATTGATTTGTATATGTTCTTAATAAATGTAGCCTAATATATATATAACATTACATATATAATGAAGAAATTCAAAACGAGTAAAAAGTAAAATTTTATATGTGTTCATATGGGAAAATTAGAACAAATGATCGGCTTTTAGGGGGCCTTTTCGGTATAATGGTTTGACATTTAACTATTGAAATTAAAGTGACCCATTAATTTGTATCTATTCTTAATAAATGTAGCCTAATATATATATATAACTTTACATATATAATGAAGCAATTCAAAACGAGTAAAAAGTAAAATTTTATATGTGTTCATATGGAAAATTAGCACAAATGATCGGCTTTTAGGGGGCCTTTTCTGTTCTAGTTTAGTTTTCTGTCCTAGTTTAGTTTTTCGTCCGACCTAAAATATACTTGACCGCTTGTGCGTAGTAATTTTTTTCATTCAGTAACAGTTATAGAAACAGTATGTCATATATTGAGACTATTGTTAAGCGCCTCAGTGCTTTGTTAGCAATTTTATCACTTACTCCACGTGGTGATGATATTGGTGATGGATTTAAAGAATGTACTAGAGTTATCCGGTTAATATATCGTGATTTGAAAAAGGCTAAATCTGTAGGAGAAAAACAGCATCTTATGACCCAGTTAAGGCATATTAAATCCTTTAGACGACAGTTCATTACACTTCAGAAGAGGGGTGCTGGGTTAAAAGAAGCTAAACAAACAGCTAAGCATCGAGTTCATTGGGATGATTCCGTATCGGCCTTCGATAACCGTATCAGGACTGGAATAATTACAAATTTGAAGCATAAGGATCCGAAGTCTTTTTTAATTGATTGTAAGGCACTATTCAAACGTCGTGTCCAAAATGCATTGAAAAAATATGAGGCTGTGAAAATTAATGTGGCTTTCTGTGGAGAATTTGAAATATTAAAGGCTGATAAAGTTTTAACAGAATATAAATATTTTACCACCTGCAACTCCCCTATATATCAGAATACGGATCTTGACAATTGGTTTGATGAAAAAGTTATTAGTCCATTGTTGGTGGAGTTAGAGGAATTCGCCGAGCGTGACAGCGGGTGGGCGTTAACCAAGATCATAAACTTAGGAATTAATATCAACAAGTTGGCTCCACAACTTGGATCTTCATATATACCGTTGCCCGGAGTAATAGCTAAGAAACAAGCCTGCATAAATATTAAAAATGAAGATAATGCATGTTTTGCGTGGGCGGTAGTATCTGCCCTACATCCAATTGAAAATAACTCTGATAGAACTTCTTCATATCCCCACCCATCAACAGTATTAAATTTGACTGGAATACAGTTTCCGATGACTCTTAGACAAATTTCCCGTTTTGAGAAGCAGAACAATATCTCTGTTAATGTATACTGCCTCAAAACAATTAAAAACGAGTTTACTACAGTTCCAACATATTTAACACGCAATAAATTAGCTAAACACGTAAATCTATTGATGGTTCAAAATAAATATTATGAGAATGATGACGAAATTGGTGATGAGCAAACATGGTATCATTTTTGTTGGATAAAAGATTTGTCAAGACTTTTATCTAAACAGTTGTCTAAGCACAATGGACAAAAATATATATGTGACCGCTGTTTACACTATTTTCACAATGAAATGAGCTTAGAGTCGCACACTTTAGACTGTCAAACTCTAAATATGTGTAAAATTCGATTGCCTAGCGAGGACAAGAAAAATTTACAGTTTAAGAATTATGAACATAAAGAACGAGTTCCATTCATAGTTTACGCTGACATCGAGTGCTTACTTCAACCAGTTAACGAAATCAATAAAACACGTCGAAAATATCAGAATCATATCCCCTACAGCATTGGATACTATGTAAAATGTTCATACGATGATACTTTATCCTTTTACAAATCATACCGAGGAGAGAACTGTGTACAATGGTTTACTAATGAACTTAAACAATTAGCTGAAGATTTGCAAACAGTCTTTTTATGTCCCATACCTATGGATAAACTATCAGTAATGGAAGAAATGTGTTTTAAATTAACTACAACATGTCATATATGTGAGAAACCATTTCAACTAGATGATAGAAAAGTGCGAGATCATTGTCATTTCACTGGAAAATACAGAGGCGCTGCACATGAGGGCTGTAATATTAATTATAAAGACAGTCATATAGTACCAGTTGTTTTTCATAATCTGCCTGGTTATGATGCCCATTTCGTAATTAAAAGTATAGCAAGCGACATCGAAGGACGAGTAGACTTGCTTCCCATCAATAAAGAGAAATACATATCATTTACAAAGCACATGCCTGACCACCAAATTAAATTTAGGTTTATTGACAGCTTTAGATTGATGTCTGGGGGATTGGATACACTAGCTGCTAATTTGAGCAAGTACCCTATTCTCCGAAGTCAGTTCCCTGAATTGTCGGAAGATAAACTTAAACTTATTACAAGGAAAGGTGTTTTCCCTTATGATTTTATTGATTCTACAGAAAAACTGTCCTATCCAGAACTACCTCCTAAAGATTGTTTTTACAATAAGTTACACGAACAGTCTATATATGACAAAGACTATTCCCATGCACAAACTGTCTGGAATAAATTTGAATGTCGTAATTTGGGGGACTACTCAGACCTATACATGAAAACAGATATACTTCTCTTAGCTGACATTTTCGAGGCATTTCGAGCAAGCTGTATAGACACGCACAAATTAGACCCCGCCTACTACCATACATTACCAGGTTTCACTTGGAGCTGCATGATGAAGTACACAAAAGTAAATTTAGAACGTCTTACTGATATTGATATGATTATGTTCATTGAGAGAGGTATTCGAGGTGGTTTAAGCCAGTGTTCAAAGAGGCATGCCAAAGCTAATAATAAATTCATGCCTAATTATGATCCATTATCCCCTACTTCATATTTAATGTATTTTGATATTAATAATCAATATGGGTGGGGGGATGAGCCAGCCGCTTCCGATTGGTGAATTTCAGTGGATTGAAGATTATGAAAAATTGAATGTATTGGATATTTCTGATGATGCCGATAGGGGTTACATTCTAGAAGTAGATTTAGAATACTCGCAGGACCTCCACAATCGGTTTCGAGATCTACCTCCAGCTCCTGAACATCGAATACCACCAGGTTCAAAGTTACCAAAATTAATGGGTACCCTGTATAATAAATCTCGCTATATTATACATTATAGAAATTTGAAACAAGCTATAAGTTTTGGTATTAAACTGAAAAAAATCCATCGCGTTCTCGAATTTAAGCAATCTACTTGGCTAAAACCATATATAGACTTAAATACACGACTAAGAGCTCAGGCCACTAATGAGTTTGAAAAAAATCTATTCAAACTTATGAATAATGCTGTATTCAGGAAAACTATGGAAAATGTAAGGAAACATTCGATAGTCAAACTAGTAAACAAATGGGATGGCAGATATGGCGCTGAAGCACTTATTGCAAGACCTGAATTTAAGTCGGCGACCATTTTCAATAAAAATTTAGTGGCCATTGAGTTAAACAAAACTGAAATTTATTTCAATAAGCCTATTTATGTAGGCATGTGTATATTAGACTTGGCAAAAACAACAATATATGATTTTCATTATAGCTATATGATTCCAGAATTTGGTAGTGATTGTTCTGTTTTGTATACAGACACCGATTCGCTAATTTATGAAATTCATAATAAAAATATATATGATACTATAAAAAGAGATTGCCGCGCACGCTTCGACACCAGTGACTACTCGACAGACAATATTTATGGAATACCCCTAGTTAATAAGAAAGTCTTAGGAATGATGAAAGACGAGAACAATGGACGTATAATGACTGATTTCGTTGCCCTAAGATCGAAAATGTATGCAACTAAGGTAATGAGAACGCATGAGGATGAAACCAAGGAAAGGCTAAAGTTAGAAAAGGAGGGACTGACGGAGAAAGAAATAGCTCAAGTAATGAAAAACGGGGGAATCAATAAGAAGGCAAAGGGTGTAAAAAAGTCAACTATTAAAAGAAAAATCACATTTGAAGACTACCTCGAATGTTTAAATGGAATGATAGAAAAAACTGTATCTCAAAATTTAATAACATCAGAAAAACATAATATTTACTCTATTATACAAGAAAAAATTGCCCTCAGTCCTTATGATGACAAGAGACAAATTCTACCTGACACTTATGACACTCTTCCATGGGGATATGCTTCAATGTGTACTGATTAATTTATATAATGTATTGTATATCCAATTACCTCTGTAATATTTTTTACTGTTTATTATATTGTAACAATAAGCGTACTGTATTTTATTTATATCTGAATATAAACAGGTGGGTAAAAATCTGTGTCAACAGTAATGACGAGTAATATACAACCTGTAAATAATAGAGATTAAAAAAATTATAATTCCAATGACCAATACTGAAACACTATTCAGAGAGCCTTCTTCCGACTTCCGCACTTAATTACCTTGTATTTGAATAGAATCGAGAAATTTTAAATTGTGTGAGTGACGTCATAAGTTTTTTCTTTAGTGCTGCCATGTTTAATATCACCATGTTTTATTAATAATATGCTAGACGCGTTTTAAGTGTCTGAGATTTTAAATTTCCCCGCCTTCAGAATTCAAAATTTTTTTTCACTGTCGTCAATACCTCTTCCGCTACCAAACTGTATCATTAAAATTCATAGTCTCCAGATTTCGTATTTCCCCGCCTTTTAATATTATTATATATTGTACTAAAATACCTACTGCGCATAAGCAATGGTGAACTGATTCTACAATATTGAACACGTAAGAATTTAAGATTTCAATGGCTCATCGGTAAAGCATAGGACTGGCAACGCAGAGGTCCCGGGTTCAAATCCACAAATAGTCGGACTTTTTTTTAAAATAGTATTGAAATTCTCGACAACGCCAACACTTAGAATTTATCACCAATGCCATCTTCTGTTGAATTTACATACTAGAGCGTCGGTGGGGGCGTCGGGGCGGGGGCGTCGCGGTGGAGGGCGTCGCGACGCTCGCTTTCGGTGTGGTACAAAAATGACCAGAATGGACCTCCATAAGAAAATACATGGGATTTTGGTCCCGTACTCTCATAGCTTATCTACTAACATATAAGTCGGAAATCGAGAAAGGAACTACCAAACCGCCGCCAAGCGGTAGTATCAAACTACTTTGATAACCGCTTGGTGGTTTGGTGGTTCCTTTCTCGATTTCTGATTTATATGTTACTGACATAGATCGTATCGGTAAAGATGTATACCCCACAAATCTCACTCGGCATTTGTCCTGGATCGGCGTACCGTGTACGGCACTGATGAGAACTAATAAGTTCGAAACAGCTGTATGTCATTCGGTTCCAATCCGGGACAAATGTCGAATCCTACCTGTGGTGGGTTTTATTTTTTGAAATTTATGTTTGTTATTATGCGCCCCGACTCCAGTGGGGTAAAATTAAATCTATTAAGTAACGGTGTGTTGGTAGCCTCTTTCTGAATAAAAATCATCAAATGTTAAATCTACAATTTATTGTTTTGTTTGTGGAATTGTATGTTTGTGAATTGTATTTTATGGAATTGTATGTTTTCGATTCGTTTTCGAGCAATATTCTAGTTTGGATCGTACATATGAATAGTATAGTGTCTTTAAAGCAAACTCATTAGAAAACGAGCGACAGTTTCTAACAATAAAACGTAACATTTTTAAAGTATAATAGATGATGTTACATGTACGATATGGTCAGAGAAAGTAAGTTTATGATCAAATATTACCCCTAAGTCTTTTATTGCTTCAGAACGTTCAAGTACTTGCGAATTGAGCGATTAATCGTATACGACTGGAATAGATTTTCATAGATAGATCATCAATTCTGGATCATGTTTAAATATTGCGCTTGTTTTAGTCAGCAAAATGTTTTAATCTTAAGGTGCTGATCTACTTATGTTCGGATGTCTAGTAGTCTAGTATTAAAAACTGTTTGCCATTCTAGTGGCAACATTATTAGATTCGGAATAATATTTACGTAGATTATATCATTTATGTCATGAGCAAGTTGTCTAACTAGTTTGTTGACTTCTATCTGCAATTTTTGCTTCATTGTAATTTTCATGTTAGGATCGAATAAGAAACCAAATATCGGCTTGCCGAATATAGCTTTGCTATCAAAATATGTATATACTAGTGTGTTCAAATGGCTGAGGAGAATGTAATAAATGTGTTTATTAGAACCACATGAACGATATCTAGTGTGATGCTTTTTAATGTTTTCTAATTGTAACTAATTAAAATGATAAGTTGTTATGAGTATTAACGGTTTTTGGATATTAGCGGTAACATATACATATTATGTTACATATATTCGATATTTCGGGGAGTAAATTCTTCTGTTCGTGAAGATGATGTGGACGGCATCATGTCATTTTCGAGCATATCTGAATGGAAAAATCAGTCGCTTGTTTCGGAATCCTCTCTCTCGCAGCCTGTCCAGTGTGAAGGGGATAGCCCGTCATTACAGAAGACTATAAGCAAATCGTTCGTTTTTATTTTTCCGCACTCCACTATACGCGGAAAAGTAATGTAATCGTGTAAAGAAAAAATGAAAAAAATATTTTTTTTGGTTTATTTTTCGCTTTTCGGCCTAAAAACCAAAAAAAAGGTTGTTAAATTTTTTTGCTGTGTGTATCGTTGTCGTCGGCATTTATTCTTGTTAGCACGATAACTCAAATAAATCGTGTCGGATCGATCGGGTTTTGGCTGATTCTGATTGGGGACGTCACCCAGACGACACCTATTGATTTTAAGGTGCATATAACGCACTCTACCATATACGTTGGTTATGAGAAAGTACAATGGTGGACTATTTGAAAATTTTTTTAGCACGATCACTCAATTAAATTGTGTCGGATCGATCGGGTTTAGACTAATTCTGATAACAGGGAGCGCCAATATCCCTTGGCTGGCGTAATGGCCTCGATGGGTTCGTATGGCGAGCCGAGCGAGATCACCGCTCCCTACTCGCCCATCATGTAGACCTGGACCGTCGTTTAGGTGGGCCGAGCTTTGCTTCCGCTTTCGCGCGGCCTCAACGCGGGCGACAAGACGTCGCCCGCAAACGAGACCGCGCGCTACTGGCAGCGGTTCGCTCCACTCGACCTCCTCTGGTCCTGACGCCGTTAGTCCCGCTGGCGGGGACTCTTCTCGGCTTTTTCACTTTCTTTTGTCGCCTTGGTTTTCTGCTACTTTTCGCCAGCGTCCGCCCCCCGGGGGGTGTCTTCGTCGTGGGGGTCGCAAAAGGCGCGACGCCCGGATTTTGGTCATGTCGGGCGATCCTCCGCGGCCCGCGCCGCTTTGGATCGCCGTCGGGGGTATGAGTTATGTAACTCGGGAAGGGGGGCTCGTCTCCAAATCGGAAACGATCCCAGGGTCGGAGGTTGGGTGTTTGGGTGGTTGTCTTTGTCTTCTGAAATAGAAAGGTTATTTTGGGCCTCGGGGGCCCTACGCGGACGCGGTCAGCCGAGCCGCGCCTCCGCCTTTTCCGGATTTCAACGCGGGAGACAAGACGTCGCCCGCAAACGAGATCCGAATCGACGGTGGCACTGCGATTCGGCTGGTTTGTTTGACCTGGAGCGGTCTCCATGGCCTTCCCGTCTTCCTGAGCAGGCCGAGCTTCGCCTCCGCCTTCGCGAGTCTCAACGCGGGAGGCAATGCGCCGCCCGCAAACGGGACCCGTTCGTCGGTGGGCTCCCTTCGGCCTCCTCCAATCTTGGCGCCTACGGTCCCGCTGGCTGGGACTTTCTTCACGGCTCTTCTCCTCATTGGATCGCCTTGTTTTTCCTCAGCTACTTT
Source organism: Rosalia funebris (assembly GCA_037954035.1). Classification (NCBI taxonomy): domain Eukaryota; kingdom Metazoa; phylum Arthropoda; class Insecta; order Coleoptera; family Cerambycidae; genus Rosalia; species Rosalia funebris. The sequence goes on along the minus strand of JAZFAV010000012.1, from coordinate 4,594,193 downwards.
TGCCAGCGTCTGTCCCCCCGGAGGGGGTGTCTTTTCGTCGTGGGCTTCGCGACAGGCGCGTCGCCCGGGGTGTGGGTCTTTTCGGGCGATCTTCCACGGCAATGCGGACGAACCGCGCCGCTTGCATCGCCCTCGGGAGGGTGAGTATCGCTACTCGGGAAACGGGCTCCCTTTCAATTGAAAACGATCCCGTTTTTTAGGAGTCGGGCACGTGTGGGTGGGGGGATATTGTCGTGTGTCTTTCCTGAAACAAAAATGGATTATGGGGCATAGGCCCCGTGGCGGGAATGTCGGTAGGGCGCGCGGGCTCTACCGATACGAGTTACCTTTGTCCTACGGTGGCGTTACCGGGGTTATAACGCCTGCATCCTGGGCCTCTTATGCCTGCTCGGTCCTCCCGGGTCATAGTCCGATGCCGCTCGTACGAGGGGGTTGTCATGTACACCTACCTGATCGTAGAGATTCCGAGCCCTGGCTCGGATCCTCTCCGTCACGGTCGTGTACTCCAAGTCTCGCCTGATGTCCGCATTCCTCACATACCACGGCGCGTCCACGGCGCGGCGGAGGGCGACGTTCTCGACGGCCTGGATCCTCTTCAAGTGCGTCTGAGCGGCATAGCCCCAGGCTGTTGACGCGTACATCAGTTGGGGCTGAAGGACCTGCTTGATGAGCAGCAGCTTGTTCCTCAGGTTCAGCTGGCTGTCGTTCCCCGTCATCGTCCAGAGTCTGGCGGCGGTGGCTTTGGCACGTCCCGTCGTCCGATGGATGTGCTCTCTCCACGTCAGAGATTTGTCCATGGTTACTCCAAGGTACCTGTAACAGTCTTTCCATTGGATATCCTCACCGCTGAAATTGACGTGTCCTTCCGGGGACTCCCTCGTCTTTCTGAACAGCACCGCCGCGCTCTTCTCCGCGTTGATGGCCACCTTCCATTTGCTGCACCATTCCGCTAGCTCGTCCGCCGCTCGCTGCAGGTACGTCGTTGCCGTGCGCGCCCTCCTCGATTTCGCGACGATCGCCGTGTCGTCGGCGTACAGCGCCACCGCCGTACGCTCGGTCCTCGGCAGATCCGACGTGAAGATGTTGAAAAGGTGGGGCGACAGCACCGCTCCCTGGGGCACTCCTGCCTCGATGGTCCTGTAATCGGATACAGAGGTCCTCACTCTGGCTCGGAACCGTCTCCTTCCCAGGTAGGACTTGATCAGTTTCACCATGGCCGTCGGGTATCCCAGGTCCAGCATCTTGACCAGTAGTCCGTCGTGCCAGACCCTGTCGAATGCCTTGGAGATGTCCAGGAACATCGCCGCGGTGACGTTCTTCCTGTTGAAGCCCTCCGCGACGTACTCCACCAGTCGTAGCACCTGCAGCTCCGTCGAGTGTCTCGATCTGTATGCGAACTGCTCGTCCGGAATGACTTCCAGCTCTTCGGTCTTCTCCCTCAGGCGGGCCAGGATTACCCTCTCTATCACCTTGCTCAAGGTTGGCAGCAGGCTGATGGGTCTAAAATGAGTCGGATGGGTTAAACTCTTACCTTGTTTGGGTATGAATATAACGTCCGCCATTTTCCATCCCTCCGGGAAGTGGCGGGTCCTCAGAACTCCGTTCGCGATGTTCAGCAGCGCGGCGACTCCTTTCCTCGGCAGCCTCCTCAGCGCTCTGTTGCCGATGCCATCGTGTCCGGGGGCCTTCCTGACTTTGAGGGTATTCAGGATGGCCTTGACTTCCTCCATCGTGGCCGGTCGGAATTGGTACCCTTCGTCGTCAGCCTCTCGGATGCGGCGCGCCCTCCTCCTGACGTCGTCCGTCCAGTCTTCGTCCTCGTCGTCCGGCTGATTTTCCCTGCACTGCAGCTCCAGGCTGTCTGCAAATGCCCCTGCCTTACCTTCGTTGGTGAACACGAGTCCTCTCTCCCCGTGTAGCGGCGGGATCGACGGTCTCGGTCTGCGTATGGCCCTCTGCGTACTCCACAGGCTGTTGTCTTCCGGCTCGAGGGTCAACAGGAAGCGGTTCCACGCGTCCTGCCTGTCCTCGTCCAAGGCCGCTTTCACCCTGCGGCTCAGCTGGTTGACCGTTCTTCTGTCCTCCGGCAGTCCTGTACGCATGGCTCTACGTTTCGCGGCCCTCCTTTCCCTGATCAGGTTCCTGGTGGGGTCTGAAACGAAGCCAAAATGACGGTTATTCCTCCTTACCGTCCTCTCCGTGGTGCTATCTCTCATGGCTGCTTGGATGTCCTCGGTAAGCCTATCCGCCGCTGCCTCGACGTCCCGCGCCGTCTCTAGCGGGGGGATGACCTCGATGCGACGATCCAGACACGTCCTGAACTTGCTCCAGTCCGTGCGCCTGGTGACGAAGTCATCTCTCGTATCCTGTGCCTCATTCTCTAGCCGTACCAGGATGGGGTCGTGATCCGAGGATCCTTCTCTGAGATTCTCGATGCTTTCCACGTCTATGTTCTGGGCCATCGCGATGTCCAGCACGTCCGGTCTTCCTACCGAGTGATGGGTCGGTTCCAGCGGCCCAACAGTTCGGACTTCCGGGTGGTTGTCCGTGTACGCCAGTAGCGCCCTGCCTAGGGTGTTGGTCGTCCTGCTGTTCCATAACGGAGACTTGGCGTTAAAGTCCCCCACGGCGAGGGTCCTGCCTCCCCGCGGAAAGATCTCGTCCAGGTCCCGTTCCATCACTCTCTCCCCGGGGTGCTGATAACAGGAAGCTATCCTGAGCTCGTCCTGCTGTCCGGTCCGGATGGTGATGATTACCGCCTCGGCGTTCTCCGTCTCTGGATGGGGTTGGACATGATGGGCGATGTTGGACCTCACCAACAGCGCCACCCCTCCTCTGCGCCTGTTTCTGTCCCGCCTGTGGACATGGTACCCTCGTATGTGCAGCGGGTCGTCCGGATGCAGTCTTGTCTCCTGGAGTGCCATGACGTCCACTCGATGGGTTTCGAGTATTTCTTCTACCTCAGTCTTCCTTCCTCTGAGGGTTCCGACGTTCCATGACGCTATCCTAAGGGACTTACCTGCATCACGCTGTTCTGCCATTTATTTTGTACCCATGGATGGCATTTTCGCAAAGAATGCACTCAGCGCCGAGTACATCTGCTGCATGTTGGCCATCATCGCGGCCAACTCCTTGATATTCGTGGCCGCCTCCGGGGCCGAGGTGGCTGGCGTCTTCTTTTTCTGGCCTCCTACCGCTGCCGCGTAGGATCTCGTCTGTGTCGCTCCGGGGGATGCCCTAGGCGCTGCCTTCGGCGCCGCCCTCGGCGCCGCCTTAGGCGTCTCCTTCGGCGTAGCCCTGGGGTCCTGCGTCAGGGATACTGCCGCCCTCGCTGGTTGCTTGGCGACGATCACTGCAGGGGTGGTGGTCCTCTTGGTGGCCTTGACTTTCGGGAATTTCTCGCATCCCCTATAGCTGGCCGGGTGCGGTCCCCCGCAGTTGGCGCACTTTGCCGGCGCTGCCTTATCCTTGCGACACTCCGTGGAGTGGTGTCCCTCGCCGCACTTCACGCATTTGGGCTGCGCCGTGCACCTACTCTGGCCATGCCCGAACCGCTGACACCTATGGCACTGCGACTTCTGGGTTGATTGGCGCTGCCTCTCAACCCTTACCACAAGTCCGCAGCAGCGATTAATGCCCGCGGCTGCCGTTGCTCCGCTTTCGGGCAACTGGACTAGCATCAGTGGCATGGTGGTCTTCCTCCTCCTACACCGCATCCTGTGTGCGGCTATTGGCTGATGCCCCTGTCCCCTGAGGTCTTCCATAACGTCTTCTTCTGTTATGCCATCTGGGATCCCTCTAATCACTATTCTCAGGGTTTTGGCCTCAGGCAACGAGTATGTGTGATACTCGTATTTTCTGTCGGCCAGCATCTTGGTTAGTTTCCTGTGGTCTTCTGGGGTGGTTGGGTGGATTTCCACCCCGTCCCCTACCAGTTTTGCTTTGGTATAGTTTATCCTCGCGTCCCCGAGGATCCGTCCTACTGCTACCCAGTCGCCCTTCTTTCGAAGGACCACCGGGGGCACTTTCCTTTTCTTGTTTTGTTCTTCGCCCTGGGCCTCTGGCGGAGGCGACGCCGGGGAATCGGGAATCTCCACGGGGGAGCTGCCCGTCTCCTCGGTATTCCTGTCGAGAACGTTCTTACCTGATTCAGGTCTCCTGGCTGGAGACCTGATTGCCTGCTTCCTCGCAGGCTTTGATTCCTCGTCTGATTCTAACATGGCCCGTTTTTTACTGCCCTCCTTCGTTGGGCGGCGTGTTGGCTGGGGGGCGACGGCTTCCTTGCCATCCCTTGAGGCAATCTGTTGGCTGATTAGTGCCAGCTGCCTCATCGCCTCTTCATGTTGTCTTCTCATTTGGTTTTTGAGGTCCTCTATTTCCTTTTTCTGTGCGTCGCACACCGCACTCAATTGCACCAACTGAGCCCTCAAGGCCTCGTTCTCGGCCCTCAGCTCACTGTTACCCGCACCGGGAGAGCGGCTTCCTCCCCGGGTCTCCATACTCCGAGGGCTTTCGTCCCCGGAGATAGAGACGTCCGAGTCGGACATCTCCCCCATTTATTTCGTCCGTTTTTTTTCACTGATCACTTACGCGAGCGATCGCGCACCACTTTTTTGTTCGCTTTTATCGAACCACTTTCACAACTGTACGCCTTTCGGCGCGTCACGCCTGCTCAGGTACCCTCTATCTGTTACGATTTTATTAGGGAAAGCCCGTAATTGCTTACGTTATAGCTTTCTCTTTAATCGCTCCAGACCCGAAGTGCCAGGCAGGTAAAAGTTTTATCTTATTTTATTGCTCTAGAATCTAGGATGAGTTTCTCTTTGGGAGATCCTCACCTTTCGAATGTTCAAGCTAAACTGGTGATAACAGGGACGTTTACCAGACGACATCTATTGATTTTGAGGTAGATAGGACACACCCCACCCTGTCTATGGGTCATTAGAAAACACGGTGGTGGACTATTTGAATAAAGTAAATCTGTCGCATAGAACACATATTCTGCATTTATGTGTTGGTTTATTTTTTCTCGGCCACTCTGTTTCGAGATAGAGATCGGTTCTACCTGCGAAAAAGTCCGTTTTAAGGTTTTAAAACTGTTTATTTTAATTATTTTTCTACTTACGTTAAGAAATCCGATTTTGAGTTTTTTATAAGTTTAAAATTAAAAAATTAACGGTTTTACTGTAATTCAGCGCTATCCAAAAGGTTTTAATAGTTTGACAGCATCAATAAAGTTATTATATGACAAATTTATTTTCTCCCAGCGTTTTGAGGCGTAGGACATTAAAAGAATATTTCTCGTTTCTTAAAAAACATGCACCTGTTTTATTGGCACATTGTGCCTATGTCTGTTTTATTTAAAAAAAGATACTCTAACTGTATCGACTTTTTTTAATTAGAATTTCTGTATAGTGGAATTCTGTATACATTATTTATGATTGATATATGAACTTGACTCTGTGTTAATATTCACGCTCCATATTATGAAAATAGACCATATTTTCACAAACAAAAAGTCTAGTATGTTTTACGTTATAATTCATTGAATCGAATCTTTATTTCTTCGTTGCTAAGTATGTATTTGTCCATCTTATAGTAATTTAATCTCTTTACTTCCCTTAGTTCCTTAAAACTGTTTATGTGTATTTTAAAATAAACAGGTTTTTTTCCCAAGTTTATAGAAATCCTGGGAAAGCATAGGAACCTTCGTTTTAAACACCTCCCGATGGTGCCAATTTGGTTGGAGAGACGCGACAACACTGTTGTCCGGCGAAAAGACTTTTTAAAAAACAGAAATTTACTTTTGAGTGAATTTTGCGTTTATTGTCTTACACATACAAATTAAAACTGATTTAATTTATAAATGAATATAATAAAATTATATTAGTATGGGATGTTGTTGCTGTTGCTGCTGACTCGTCTTGAAGCATGAAGCTGGTGTCGTCTTTCCTGTATTATCATCCATGTGTGTCATGTAACTCCTCCAACCTTTAGTGAGAACTATGGGGTTACTACAGAGTTCGATAGTCTTGTATTTCGAGGGCGAACTTGGGGTTTCGATTTATCACTATTAGATGTCGATCGACTAACTTTTCCTGAATAGCGACAATATACTATAATTGATACAATCGCAATTATGATTATAATGTATAAGAGAACTGTGCAAAAACTAGTTTGGTGAAAATGTACGGGATTTTCATTAATTTTATCTGTCTTAGTTGTTTGGTTATTTAATTCACTATAAATGTTTTTAAGTTTATACAAGATTATGGATTTAATTTCAAGAGGCTTAAATTCAATGTCATTGTCCTTTGAAATTTAGGATTTGTTTAAAGTTCGTTCGCGAATTTTGAAAAGTTTTTATAATAGTTTCCTGTACTTGCACTTCGCACTGCATGTTAAGTTCCACTAGGTAATTTCCGGTGAGAGGAATGTCTTCCTTATTGTTTCCGCACCTCTGGCGAACAATCTATTGATTGGAACTGAGGATAATCCATTTGTTTTCTTCAATTTTTTGAAAAATCTTGAGACCGTTAAAATTTACAGTGATGTACTGGCATTCTGTAGAGTTTTTGGTGTATTTTATTTTAGTTGTACTTCGCATCGAATATCATCTTGGATATTTATTGTGTTGGCTTGCTAGTAGATAACTTCTTCGGAGATGATTTCCTGACTTTAGAATTCGAAAATGCGTAAGGCTACTCATTTTGGATAATGAATTTAGAATGTGGTATAATTGTTCTAAAGGAATTATACACTGGAATTGGTAAGGGATATAAGTGATAATAATTGTAATTAACTTACAAATATAACTAATAATTAAAAACTGTTTAATTTCTTTTATTATATAGCTCTTGATTTCTATTGTTTTTTCGAGTAAAAGCATGTTCTCTAAATTAGGTTCCAATGGTAATCCTATTTTTTAAATTTTGATTAACGACCAAACCATCTGTAAGTAAATTATTGGATTCTATTATGGAATTGTGAAATGTATTTAATTTTGAAAAGGTGATTGCTGCCTGATTTTTTCCCAGTATGTTATACATTATCTGAAAAAAGGTAATACTTTGGAATAACACTGTTTGTAGTAATATAAATTGATAAGCATCTTTACTTGCCACCTGAGATATTAAATATACTTCTAATTTTGTGATTCTAGATTTAAAAATATTCTAATTGAAAACATTTAATTCCATGTTCTCATAAAATTTCTTAATACATGTTTGAAGTAGGGTTATTTGTTCTTTCATCAAAGGTTTTAGATCAAAGATTAAGAAAATAATGGAATCAATTGATTAATTTGGTTAATTATTTTATGTTCAAGTGCGAAGATTAGATTATAGAAATTTCGCAATTCTCGGTAAAAGTTAGAATCAACAGATAAATTTCTTATTCCTTTATATAAAACATGATTTTTGTATTCACTATTTCATCCAAGTCCCATCCGTAACACCCTTTTATATTTGTAAACACAAGAAAAAATATATTAAAATTAAAAACTGGTGTTTCGTATAAGTTGGCCGTTTATGAGGCCGTCATATTGTTTTTTGAAATTATATTGAAATCGGACAATCCGACCACTGCGCGTCGTTTTGAATTTTATTTTTCTTCGCCGTCGTTTCGAATTTGATACCCGCGCGTCGTGTTCGCCGTCATCTCGAATATTATATTCGCCTGTCGTGTTCGGCGTGGCTCCGAATATTTTTCTTTGCTTCGTCCCGTGCCGGAACTCGTTGCTCTGCGCCGTCGTTTCGAATATTATACCTGCGTGTCGTGGTCGCCGCCGTTTTGAATTTGTTTCTCCGCCACCGTCGTTTCGAATATTATATCCGCGTGTCGCGTTCGGCGTGGCTTCGAATTTTTTTCTTTGCGTCGTCCCGTGCCGGAACTCGTTGCTTCGCGCCGTTGTTTCGAATATTATACCCGCGTGTCGTGGTCGCCGTCGTTTCGATTTTTTTTTGCTTGATTCCCCCGTCCCGCAGCTCGTTGATTTCCGCCGTCTTTTCGAATATTACACCCGCGCGTCGCGTTCGCCGTCGTTTGGAATTTCTTTTTCTTCACGTCGCCCCGTCCCGGAGGTCGTCGCTTTGCGGCGTAGTTTGGATTTTTTTTTGTTTATTTCGTTATTTCCTTTGCCGCCGTTTAGCATATTATATTGTGTCGTTGTGTTACTACGCGTTGGAGTGCATGTTTGCGAGGTACGTTGGATAGTCGAGCGCTCGTCCGCATACGGGGACGCCCCCTTTTCCGATAAGAAAATGAATTCCGACTGCCGATTCCGCGGCGGTGACGGACGTCCGCTTGGCATCGATGCCGGCTCGACATTTCTTGCGCGACGGTAACAAGACGAGGACCGGGCGGGCCGGCCGGGCTGGGCGTTCGGTCCTCGCCGTTCGACACTTGCGCTTATATGTGAGGAGACGTACGTTCGGCTACACGGCCGGAGCGTACTCTGCGATCGTAGCGGCCGTCGTAACGAACGCCCCGCAAGGCACGCATACATCGTTTGTTGTTTATAGCACGGCGATGTCGCCTTGCGTGTGTCGCGTTTGAACGACGACGGAAAGCAGAGATACACGCATTTTACTTTATATGTCCTTATTTATCTACGTATGTAAGGAAACGCCGCCTACGTATTATATATCTTATATAAACGACGGCGACTACACGACGTATATTAAGGAAAAAGAAAATGTTTCTGTTGTTCTGCTGCCGCTGCTCTCTCTCATCCTCGAGATGTTTATTTCTCTTGGTCTCCCAGCGGGACCGCGGATTCGACGAGCGCTTTGCGTTCGCGATTCATATGCGGTCGAACTTTCAGAATAAACGTGGACGTTGGCATAGGAGAGAAGGCGGCGTGCGTCGTGCTACCCCGCCGTTCAGGCGGCGGCGGCGGCCGACGATGCGGTGAGCTCTCCTTCGCTTGCGTTCGCTTAATTTTATATGGGCGATGTCTCTCCTCTGTCCGAGCGAGATTATATTACAATTTATCCGGAACGATTCTTTATCGAGAACACCGTGTCGCTTTCAATCTAGCGAAGGGTCTTGAGAGAATGTTCGAAGTTTGTCACCGGTCGGCGTATATCACGCGACGACGGCGCTCTCGGCGCGTACGTACGTACGTCCGTCTCAGACTTCTCTCTTCTTCTACGAAGATAGAGAAAGAGGGATCGGCGGTCGAACGTATATG